>CM026570.1:14939786-16176595 GCA_015143295.1 Tetracentron sinense
TTTTCCCTGCCAGCTGTGGTTTGCGCGTGCGAACCGGCACATCTCTTAATGCGGACAGGCTTGTCTCAACCATCGCCCGATTTGAATTTCCAAAATCTTTGATACTCTGACGGTTTTTTTACCCTCCCTCTTTTTGGTGCACAACGAAGGAAAACGATCCTTGCCACTGCCTTCTCTCCCCTTTGACACAGGTTAAAAAACGACCTCGTGAGGGGTAAAGTGGGGGTATTTCACACTCCCCCCTGAGATCCCTTAATAAATCCCATCGAAATACTCCTTCCTCTTTCACCCTGTTCTTTCAATTCAAGCACTAGTACTTACTTTGCCCGATTTTTTTATCAAACCCGAAAAGTTTTCAAATCCTTCCTCAAGCTCTCCACCAATTCCATCTCAGTCCCCCGCCTCCTGTTCCGGTTACCTCTTTCACTCTTCACCCTTTTCCTTAATATTTCTTACTGTTTCCTTTCTTGTCCTCTTTTTTTTCTTGTGTTTTCCACTTCCTCCCTCCTCCCTCCTCTTCTTCTCTGGTTCCCTGAGTGATTTCCTGCTCCTATATTCCCTCTCCGTGCCTCCTGTTTCCTGTTTCGTTGTTCCTTTTCCCCGTTCTTTCTTTCTTTTTTCTTACTTCCTATGTCTTTGTCGCCTTTCTCTTTTTCTTCCAACTACATGGCCTGCCATCATTCCCTAGACCCCGCTAGGTTAAGGGAAGTTAGTGCCCTACTGAAGATGAGGCCATTTGCACCGGGTAAAGCGCACCTCATGTGTGGGGGAGGGTGGCCTACAATCTAAAAAAATCCCTCAGCGTCTGGCGCCCAAAAGCACCCAAAGTTTGCATATCCTGAACCACTACGGGGAACGTTTCGACGTCCCTTCCAAACGTCAATCGCCACGCTCAAAGCGAAAATGACTGCTATCATTGAAAATCCCTCGCTTCTGTGTACCAGTCGTCTACCTCCTCCCTCCCATCTCGACTGGGACTCCGCTTTTCCTCTCCATCCCGTCCTGGATGACGTTCTGTCCGCCCTGCAACTCGTACCGGGACAAATGCATCCGAGCTTCCACAAATATATGTCCATGATGATCAAATTCATCAACGACGGTTACCCAATAGAAGCTAGGCATCTATTCCACTTCTGCCATGCTGTCAGATGCCGAGGCTCTGACGATGGCTTGTACTCCTACTACTCGTGGAACAAGAAACCTCTACATCCAGAGCTCGTCTCAGGCATTCTCGATAGAGAAAGAGGGTGGAAAGCCATTCCTTTCGTTGTCTCTGGCGGTTGGAAGGCAGAGAATTCCAGGGTCCCCAATGTCTTCCGAGCGGAAGCAGGTATACCACTACGGTCGTCCGTTGTCCGTTGTCCGTTGTGCACCACTGTTCTGACTCTGTTTTCGTTGTACGTTGTATGCTCTCGTCCTGCTGACCCTCGTTGTACTCACTCTGCTTTTCTGTGTGCAGTTGACGGGAAGAAGATCCCATACAAGAAGTTGGCCCCAGAAGAAGAAGGCCTCCTCACCAACATCAAACGTGCTCGAGGTGGGGAATACATCCGGTGGAAACCACTAGAGCCTGACACGTGGGTCGCCTTCAGCACTCCTACTGCAACTACTCAACGACGACAACAACAACCACAACAACAGCAACAACATCTAGGTGCTTCTACTTCTGCACCTTCACCAGCAACTAATTTAGCCGAAGAAGAAGAAGACATGGCCGGCATGGATCCACCTCCGCTGAGCAGGAAGCTATGGTCTGCTCACCCTGCGGTTCAGTTGCCACCACCGCCACCACCGCTGAAGAAGAGGAACCCTCCTTCCAAGGGTACAGCGGCTGCTGACCCGAAAAGAAAGATGCCGACCCAGGCCGAGTACGAGGCCAGAAAGAAAGCGAAGGCGGCCAAACGCCTGGAGAAAGAGAACGCAGCCATTGCTGCTCCCCCTTCCACCTCTGCCGTTCCTGCAACAAGTCCAGGAGCAGAGATGACAACGGCGGTGCCTGAAGCCAGCTCGGCACCTGCCCCCTCTCGAGCTGCAACTGCCCCTGCCAGCACGAGTTCCGCTGTGGTTGCCTTGGCCGCAACGGAAGCTGGCACAACGAGTCTTCCAGCTCGTATGCTACCGACGAGCGTTCCGGACTGGTCGCCTGACTTCTCTCGGTACGGGATACCGACTGTGAACGACTCGGTGCAGAGTTCGGAGAAGACCGCCCGAGCTCTGACTCATGCTATGAGGTTGCCCCGAGACGTTGCTAACGTCGGCAAACTCCATCTGACCGACCTGTCCTACGCCGCCTGCCAGTCTGTGGCGTCAGTAAGTTTCTCACTTCCTCTTCTTCTTACTCTACTGCTGAAATTTTACTCCTCGTTGTGCTAACGCCCGGACACTTCCTTGCAGATGAACGTCCTTGTGCACGAACTCTGTGATCGTAGCCAATATAGCTACAATCACCTCCGAGACGTGATCAACTACTGGAAAGGCAGGACTGAGATGCTGGAGAAGACTCTCATCGAAGAGAGACTCAAGGCAGACTTTGATCTGTCTCAAGCCAAAGCTAACGCTGTTCGCGTTGAGGGGAAGTTGAGAGCTGCCACCAAGGCACAAGAAAAGGCTGAGGCTGAGACACGGTCAGCAAAGGAGGCCGAGAAGAAGGCCAAACAGGAGGTAGAGGATGCTGTTCTACGCATCAGCGAACTGGAGCACGTCTCCCAAGCTTTGGGCAGACAGTTGGAGGAAACTGAGGCAGCCAGGACAGCACTGGCGGAGGAGCTCGAGGAGGGCAAGAAAGCTCAAGAGACCATCGAGAGGTCCGTGACCCTGAGACTGCAACAGCACTATCAGTCTCAGCTGGACACGCTCTTGGATGAAGATCGGGCAGAGACCGAGAAAGAGGTACTCGAATCGCTCCGCCAACAAGGCCGTCTGAAAGAAGACAATGAAGAGGACGCCATCACGGTCTCCGAGCTTCAGAGCAAAGACTTGATCGAGCTAGACAACGAGGCCGAGGTCCAAGGCGTCGAGCAACCTCACTCTCTTGAAGGTCCTGCACCTCTCCCTGCTGAGCCGTACGTCGAGCCAGCTGCTCCAGAAGCTCCTGCTGCTGCCGATGAAGCTACTCCAGTGGAAATCCCAACTGCTGAAGCCTCTACTTCTGCCCCTGCTGCAACGACGACAGATGCTGATCTTGAGCTCGTCTGATCTGCTGCTCCTCTTCATATTTCTGTTTCTCTTTTTGAATGATGTAAACTCTTTTCTTTCCCTCTTATGGGAGTTCGCTGCTGTAATTGCCCAGAAAAGGACCTTCTTTATGAATGGATCACTCCTTCTTATGTTTGCATTTCGCTTCACCTCGTAGCGTAGCATAACGTATGCACAAACAACACAACACAAGTAGTTGAATTAATTTTCACGGTTCACAGCATTGATGTGAATATGGCACTTTACTATGTGACTGTATGTATGAGGGTGAAAATTATAACCGATGCCCATACTTAAAACACCTTATTTCGATCAAGGCACTACGAACAGAACACTGCGAGTAGAGTACTACGATCAAAGCACTACGAACAAGCACTACGAGCAAAGTACTACGAGCAAAGCACTACGAGCAAAGCACAACGAGCAAAGCACTACGAACAAGCGCTACGCACAAGGCACTACGATTAAGCACTACGGGCAAAGCACAACGAATAGAGCACTACGAGCAAGCGCTACGCACAAGGCACTACGATTAAGCACTACGGGCAAAGCACCACGAGCTGAGCACAACGAGCTAAGCACAACGAGCAAGCACTACGAGCAAAGCACTACGAATAGAGCACTACGAGCATGCACTAATCCAGATACATCATTCGCGTAGTTCAATGTGAATGCAATCTGACAAATAAAATTCATATGATGAACACAATGTAACTCAGTTTCGAAGCACATGCTCAGAGGATGTCATTAGGATAAGCCACAGGATTTGCTCAGATGACATCCTTATATAAGCCACTCGTGTTCGTTATGAGTAGGTTGTTCAGTCAAAATTTTATTTGAATTACTTGCAAAACATTCACAATATTACACTGATGAACCAGACAGAGCATAGTGTAGACAACGAGCAAGCGCATAATATGGCAAGTCACATGTTGATATATGAGCACTATGATCATGTAAAATCACTGAAAACTTGTAAGCACAACGATGCATGTAGTAGCATATCATAGATTCTATTGAAAGAATTGCCTCAGATTCATAATGTTCCAGGATTTTGAGATGAGATTACCTTGTAAGTCTTTCAAGTAACAGACTCCAAGACTTCCCAATCGCTCTACGATATAAGGCCATTCCCAGTTAGGTCCCAACTTGCCACTGTTAAGCTCTCTCGTGTTCTGGAATACTCTTCTGAGAACGAGATCACCGACCTGCAGCACTCTCCGTTGTACTTTCTTGTTGTAGGCTTTCCTCAATCGTTGCTGATACCTCCTCATCTGAATGCTGGCATCTTCTCGCTTCTCTTCTAGCAGATCGAGATGAATAGCCATAAGCTCTGTGTTCTGATCTTTCTCTCCATCCTTCTTCTTGTTGTGCCAAGAACGCACTGTAGGCAAACTGATCTCAGTAGGAATGACAGCTTCTATACCATACGCTAGAGAGAACAGAGTTTCATTGGTAGGACTCCTCGGAGTTGTTCTGTACCCCCACAAAACATTGTGCAGCTCGGCGGTCCACTTCCCCTTCGAATCTTCCAATCTTCTCTTCAAGGCATTGAGAATATTCTTATTGGCTGCCTCGGCCAATCCATTCCCCTGAGGATAATATGGGGAAGAAAAAATATGCTTGATCTTCAGCTCGCTGCAAAAGTCCGCAATCAAACGTCCTGAAAACTGCTTCCCGTTGTCAGTAATGATGGACTGCGGTATGCCGAATCTGCAGATGATATGTTCCCACAAGAACTTCTTCACCTCTTGTTCTCTGATACGCGCAAGGGGAACAACTTCAATCCAACGAGAGAAGTAGTCAGTTGCCACTAGAAGAAAGATCAGATTCCCTGGAGCCCTAGGGAAAGGTCCTACAATATCAAGTCCCCAACGTGCAAATGGCCAAGGCTGAGATACAGTGTTGAGCTCTTCAGCCGGAGCATGAATCAAACGAGCAAACCGCTGGCACTGGCTGCACTTCTTCACATACTTCTGAGCATCAGCCTGCATGTAAGGCCAAAAGTAACCTTGCCCCAGAGCTCGATGGGCAACGGTTCTCCCGCCTGAATGAATACCACATATACCTTCATGCAGCTCAGCAAGTATTCTCTCCACGTCTGCAGAATGAACACACTTCAACAAAGGCCCACCAAAAGATTTCCTGAACAACTCTTGCACCAAGGCATAACGAGATGCCTTGAACAGAATGCGCCTCGACTCCTTCAAACTGATAGGAAGAATTTCATCCTTCAGATAAGCCACCAGCCCTGTCATCCAGCTCGGAACTGGATTGACAAAAAATACTTCTCGTTGTGCCTGAAGAGTTATTGAAGGATACTCTTGGAACTCCATCAGAATAGCCTTAGGCTCGTCAGCCTGCACCATGGAAGCTAGATACGCCAAAGCGTCAGCATGCCTGTTCTCATATCTCTGGGTGTGCCTGATCTCCACAACGGTGAATGTGTCACACTGCGAACGAACGAGAGTAGCATACTGCTTCATCTGGTCGTCCTTACAGTCATAAACACCATTCACACCACGAGCTGTGAATCACAAAACACTCTCAACATGGAGATCTGCAGCTCTCGAGCACTCTCCAGCCCAAGCAGTAAGGCTTCGTACTCAGCTTCGTTGTTGGAGGCAGTGAACCCAAGACGCGACATCTTCTGCACTTTGATGTTCTCCGAACTTATAAGCACAACACCAAGTCCTGAACCACTAGAATTAGAAGACCCGTCCACGTACAATAGCCAACCATTCCATTCTGATGACTCGGCTCCATCCACAACGATATCTCCGTTGTCAACTTCAATAGGAAGCTCCCGAAGATCAACAACCACCTCCTCTGCTTCCTCCTCCACAGGAAAATCAGAAAGAAAACCTGCCATTGCTTGTCCCTTTTCTGAACTCCTAGCCCGATACTGAATATCGAACTCACTCAGAGCCACAGCCCACTTCGACATCCTCCCCGCCAGCTCGGATCGTCCCAGCACGACTTTCAAGGGATACGTTGTGATGACAACGATAGAATGAGCATGAAAGTAAGGACGAAGTTTTTCCGTAGAAAAGACAAGAGCTAGACATACCTTCTCGAGCTTGCTATAATTGCACTCCGCCTTGAGAAAGGTTTTGCTGATGAAATAGACAGGTTTCTCTACGCCATCACAACTCCTGACCAGGACAGACCCAAGGGCTTGCTCTGAAACAGACAGATAAAGATATAAGATTTCACCTGGCTCAGGTACCGAAAGGATAGGAGCTGAGCCCAAATATTCCTTCAAGGCAAGGAAAGCTCGAGAACACTCTGGAGTCCACGCAAAAATGGAGTCCTTCCTCAGCAACTCGAATAGAGGTTTGCAACGATCGGATGACTTGGAGATAAACCGATTGAGTGCAGCAATCCGGCCTGTCAGCTTCTGGATCTCCTTCTTCGACTTAGGCTCTGGCATGTCCAGCAAAGCACGGATCTGAGCTGGATTAGCCTCAATCCCCCGCTGACTCACAAGATAACCCAAAAATTTCTCTGAGGTAACCCCGAAGGTGCACTTTTCTGGGTTGATCTTAAGATTGAAAGATCGCAGAACAGAGAAAGGCTCAGCAAGGTCCGTCACCAGAGTACCTCGTACTCGACTCTTCACAACGATATCATCGATGTAAACTTCAACCGTCTTGCCAAGAAGTGACCCGAACATGAGATTCATAAGACGTTGATAGGTGGCACCTGCATTCTTCAAGCCAAAAGGCATCACTCGATAACTGAACAAGCCTCGCTCCGTTATGAAGGTGGTCTTCTCTCGGTCTGCTTCCGCCAGGAGGATCTGGTTGTAGCCTGAATAACCATCCATGAAGGATAACATCTCGTGGCCAGCAGTGGTGTTGATGAGCCTGTCTATCCTTGGCATGGGAAAAAAGTCCTTGGGGCAGGCCTTATTGACACCAGTGAAGTCAATACAAACTCTCACCTTCCCGTTCTTCTTAGGCACAGCCACAACATTGGCTATCCAATCAGGGTACTGCACCTCCTGAATGAACCCGAACTGAATCAGCTTGTCAATCTCTTCGTTCACTGCATCATGATAAGCTGGAGCAAGCCTCCGAGGTTTCTGCTTCACTGGAGGGATAGCAGGATCAACATTGAGGTGATGACAGATAACACTCGGATCGATGTCAGTCATGTCTTTGTGAGACCATGCAAAGACATCAAGATTCTGCCTAAGAAAACTCAGCAACTCGAGCTCTTCCTCCGTTGTCAAGCTCGTCCCGACCTGCAACACATTTGGCTCTTCTTCCGTTCCCAAATTGACAGCTTTCGTGGGCTCAACGGAAGGTCTGCACAACGATGTTTCCGAGCTCTCTTCCACAACGGGAACGACCTGTAACTGCTACGAAGGCACAACGGAAGCAGTGAAATCGCACTTCTGCGATGCCAACTGATCACCCTTGATCTCTTGAGGCTCGTCCTGTGTTGGATATTTCAACACCTGGTAGTACGAGGACGGAACAGCCTTCATCTCATGGGTCCACCAACGACCCAAGATGGCATTGTACGGTGATGGCGCATCCAGCACGGAGAACCTAGTCTGAAGGACAACGGGTCCAGCCACAACGGGTAAAACAACGTCGCCTACAGGCTTCATCGAGCTGCCATCAAATCCGAACAGCGGAGTCTGAGCAGGGATGAGAACGGAAGAATCCAGCTTCATCTGGGTGAAAGCATGAAGATACAAGATGTCTGCTCCACTCCCGGAATCCACGAGCACTCTCTTGATGTTGAAATCTCTTATTCTCATGGTGAGAACAAGAGCATCATAGTGAGGTCGGATCACTGCTGCCAGATCACGATCAGTGAATGTAAGTACCTGCTCAACGCTTCTGTTAGGCACTTGCACCTGGCACACTGCAGCATCGTGAGACAGCTTCCTGGACTTCGCCCTGAAGTTCCTCTCCACATCTGTTTCCGGCGCTTGCACGCGGCAAATGACATTGATCGTGCCCAAGGAAGCTCCCCCACTGGTACTTGGATTGCTGGCAGGTTCTCCTCCACGAGCCTGGGATACCAGCTCCCTGGCATACTCCATGCCGCCGTCGCCAGAAGCAAGATACTCTCCCAAGTATCCTTCCTGAACCAGTCTCTCCAAGTACTCCCTCAGAATACGACATCGGTTGGTGAGATGACCACGACACTTGTGATAATGACAATACTCATGCACCCGTGGTCCCGATGTAATATCCTGCACAGCCCTCGCCGGCCACTCGAAGTATGGCTGATCCTCCATCGACCTCATGATGGTCGCCGGGCTAACTGTGAAATTGATGCGCGGTGTTCGATCTGCAAAAGATCGCCGCTCACTAGGCTGCACGCTTCTCTCGTGCTATACTTGAGGCTGCACCTGGCGTGGCTGATACTGCTGCCTCGCCTGATGTTGATCATTAGGACGTCTCTTCATCCTACTCTGTTGCTGATTAAAGTTTCTTTCCAGCGGACGCCGATCCGGCTGATCCCGCTGGGTCACATAAACAACTCTCTCCCTCTGTTTCCTTGGTGGCGAGTCCTCAGATGATGAAGACTCGTACTTCTGCTTCTTCTCCTTCCTCTTCGAAGATCGGTGTGTCCTCTCTACGACATCCACCACTCTCGTTCTGGACTTCGGCACTGGCACAACGGATATGTCCTCCTCATACCTTCCGTACTTGGTGGCACGAACCAGCAACTCGTCCATCTTGACAGGATAGTCAAGAGCCAAGGACTTATAGAGCTCGGAATGCCTAGGGATAGCATTCTTGAAAGCAACGATACAGCTCGCTTCGTCGACCTTATCGATGTTGTGGACTTCATCGGTGAAACGCGAAATGAAGTCCGTCAAGGATTCAGCCGGCTTCATCCTCAAAGAGAAGAGAGTATCTGCACCTGCCTTCTTCTTTTTATTGATGATGAAACGATCAATAAAAGCTGACCTGAGCTCTGAGAAATTACTGATGGAACCAGGAGGCAAGTTCTGAAACCACTTCGACGCTGCCCCAGACAGGCTGTTGGGGAAAGCCTTGCAATACAGGTCATCATCTGGATTGCGAACAGCCATCGCGTGTTTGAAATCAAACAAATGCTCCTCTGGATCCGTCCGTCCAGTGTACATGGGGAAGATCGGAGTTATAAACTTTGAAGAAGTATATGACTGATTGATGGCGTCTGTGAAAGGAGAGTTCTCAACGTTATCCTTTGCTGACTGAGCAAAGTGGTCAGGAATCCCTCCCTTCATGCTCTTAACACGAGCACCGATCAAAGCTTCCACCTCCTTGGCCGTTACCCAAGTCTTCTGGGCTTCTACACCTCCGGTATTCCCTCTCAAGTCTTCTCGCCCTGCCCCTTCTCGCAAATCCACGCGATCTGAAGGAATACTCTGCTCTGCCCGAACCTGAGGCTGCCTTACATCCCCTTCAGTAGGAAGAAGCACAAACCTGGTTTCACGGTTCTCCGGTGCAGAAGGAGAAGAAGAGAAGTCAAACTGACGTCTCAAGGAGGGCCTCTGCAGTGGCACCTCATCCACCTCGAGCCTGCTATGCTCAAACGCCTCCAGCCTCGCCTGCATCACTTGCTGCTGCCTGGTGATCTGATCCAGAGCAGACTGCTGCACTTGCAACATCGCCAAAATGCGATCAGAAACAGAAAGTTCGACATGAGGAGGCACGGTCCTCTCTGGTTGCCCAGACGAAGGACTGACCCCAAGGATGTGCACGACAGAAGGTACAAAAGGAGTGGCCTGAGGGGTTTGATCCTCACGCCCGAACACTAATGACTGGTCAACCATGATCACAAAGAGCAAAGGGGGGTTCGTTTATTATTTCCCACAGACGGCGCCAATTTTTGTTGGGGGAAAAACTCCGGAAAGGACACACGTCAGCAACAGCTCCTCCCACGCTCTGGTTTACCGGTAGAAGGTTGGAGTGGAGGGTGTGACACCCTGACCTGTACTCCGATGCTAAAGTCAGTAGATGTAGAAGATGATGAACAGTAAACACTGAAAAAGGCACTGAAGGTTACGCAAGGCTCTGGGAAGCACTGAACACGTATACTCTCGAATACGGATGATGAACAACTAACCAACCCTTCAGCACTAAAATTCACGGGGTATTTATAGGGTAAGGTTGGTATGGCCATCGATGACCATGGATGGCCATAGGTGTCCATACCACGTGTTTTGCACTCATTGCCAAATATATCAGACATATCTGCCGCCGGTTGCATCACACGAGAGAGCCTCCTATCAGTCCAATCGGACGGAATCGGACAGTACGTAGAAGTGACCAGCATTAAATGCCAAGACAGTGCTTTCGGCACAAAACGGCGCTTTCGGCACGCCTGTCGGAATTATGGATCGCCTCCTGATCACTTCCTCCTACGAGTCGGTCTCGTTGTTGACTCAAGCTCGGTTACGGTGTAGATGTCTTAAAACACAGCACGACATCGTTGTCGGTGAGACAATGGCCTCGTTGTTCATGTAACGACAAAAACGTTGTCAAGAGTACAACGGTTACGTTGTGCTTCAGACAACGAGCACGTTGTCAAGCCACAACGGAAACGTTGTTCTACGAGAAAACAATGACGTCGTAATGCGCACAACGGGAACGTTGTGCATCAGACAACGTGTGATCCCTCTATTTTAAGCACGTGACCCCAACTCGTATCCACGTGTCACTTTCGTGAACAAAACAACAAAAACGAGCTCGTTCTCCAACGCTAAGTTGATTTTACGAATTTTATCCGTTACATGAGTGATGCCAAACGAGCCTAAGCTTACCGGCATGCCACGCTCAACATTAGAAAAATAGAACAATTATACTAGGAATTCTCAATAATTCTTAGTTATGGGTTTGAGTTTATGCTTGACTGGTTGATGTGCTTTTGAAGCTTAACTTGAAATGTACTTCACGATAATGATAACCACCTTATCGACTCAAAAAGTGCTCATAAAGGGAAAATTGACACAAAGTAAGACAGAACTATGTTGAACTCAGTTGCTCAATTACATATGTTAGGCACCGACGACATTAATTTCTCTTTTGACCCTTATTTGCCTACCACAAATGCAGTCAAAGAGCAAAAGGGGCTCTAGCTGGCTTGGTAATAGCCTGATGGGTGTCATCGAATGATACCTATTTAAATTCGTTTGGTCAAATAATTATCTAAATATATATCTAAAGGGGCAAATTCGAACAATAGTTTTACTATCTCTTTATAATTGGATACAAATTCGGGTAATAATATATCTTATTTCATAGATATTTGACCGATTATATCATAAATTATTATATATATACATAATATATTATAAGATTAAAATATACTTATTAATATGTATTTTTACATAAATCTAAAGCATTATATTAATTTTTACAATATAAATGTGAATAGAATAGTAATTTGTCATGTTTAAAATTAAAATTTATATTTTTATAATTTTTATTTATGTAATTGAATAATTCAATTATTTTAATTAAAGTTGAATATAAATACTCTATTTCACTACCAGTCAAATATTTAATCGATTTCTGATTAGTTATTTAGATATATTACTATCCGTTTTGAATTTAGATAATGCACAAGAAAGTGATAGATGAAAAACCCATGAGAAAAGGAGCTCTTTCTATTCTTTGTGTAGAGAGAGCTTCAAAAGCCGTTTCTATTATTCCCACCAAAATATGCCATAAATAACTTCACCAATATATGCAATCGGTGGGGCGGGTCGGGTCGACTCCCAATCAATTTGTTGTTGAATGCTCAATGGAAATTAGACTTGTATTCGAGCACCATTGTTTAGGCTCAAGCTCGAACTTGATTCAAGGCTAGCCAAACTCTGGTTGAGTTGACTCAAGTTTGACTCCCATCGTTATTTTGGTCAATTTACATGAATTTATTAAAAATATTTATTATTAAATTACAATACAAAAAACTGCACAAAATTAATGTATTAATATATAAAAATAAGATTTAAGAATAGTCATTCAGTCTAAAGTATAAAGATTTAGGGTTATAGGTTTTTTGCTTTTAATTTCTCAACTTTCACTATTATTATATCCTAAACTTATTTATCACAACTTAAAATTTTCTATGATTTATGGTTTTTTTAAAAAAAATATTATTATATATTATACAAACAACATTTTATATATATATATAAATGCTCAATTGGTTTGACTCCCATCCGATGTGTATGCCAAGTCTAACCAGAATTAAACAGGTCACTTGAGCCAGATTATCCAGTAATTGATTGTGTCTTGGGTTGGGTCAGCCTCCACTTGAACAAATGCTTGAACCCAACCCTCCATTTGTTACATTTTGTTTAGATTAATCTTATAGCTCAGTTGGGTGATGGCACTGCAACTTTTTTATTCATTGACGACAGGTATGGTCAGAAAGTTTTAAGAGAATTTCGTTGACTCCTTATTTCAATTGGTTGATATTTAGCCCATTATACTGTTTATCTGCCTACCCGAGACAGGTACGGTCAAACTACAAGACATTTCAGTCAACCAATGTAGCTCAATTGGTTCATATTCGATCCACACTGTAACCATGAGACCATGAGATTTCGGATTAGTATTCGGTCAAGCCCCTAGCTCAATTGATTGACCACCACCACAACCACCACCACGCGTCGGGGTGTAATCAAGTTTGACTCGAGCTCAAAAACTTGGCTTGAAGCCTGGCTCAAACATATATAGTGGCTTGGCTCACGCTCGAGCTTGTTTTATTAAAAATTTATGTTTATAATAATAATAATGCTATTATTATTTCAAGTAATTATTACTATTGCTATCTTCTTAATATATATTATAGTATTCCAGCCGAACTGAGCCTCAATCAAGCCGAGCCAAATCAAATAGAGCTTGGCTCAGCTTAAATACAATTCTAATCTTGGCTTGGCTTGATTGAGTAAAAAACTTGAACTTGCAGTCGACTTGATCGAGCTGAGCCAATGAGTCAGCTCGGCTTGGATACACCATGGCGATCGCGGATTCGACCGCAAGTTACCTACCAGAAGAATTTCAATTGGGAATTCATCAACAATAGAGAGTCTAGAGCAAAGAGGCTAAAGCTTCTAGAAACATTGGCATGCCATAATATTCCCTTCCAAGATTAAGAAAAACAAAAGGAGGATTAGATATTATCTGTTTCCTTGATCCTCTTCACAACAGCCCAAAGTTCATTTATCTCAATGTACATAGAAAGGACACTCAAAAACAACAAAAGGAGAAGAATTAAAGAAAGCACCTTAAGAACTCCTAACTTTACTCCTTTTTTGACTATAAAACCCACTACAGATCTTATCTCAGTACAACTCAAAAACAGCACACTTGCACTTAAAACATGTCCTGGAAAAGATAATTACTTCTCTCTAGGCTTTAATTCATTCACAATCCGTACAAAGATATGGATAAAAATCTCTAATAAACAAAACATTCATAGACATTCCAAATCTCAGCCCAAGCACCAGGTGTCCCTGGAGTGACATCAAAGCCATCACTTTCTCAATTTTTTTAAACCCCAATATCACTATTGGTATCTTACAAGTATATTTTAATGAAAGATTTAATGGAGATTAGCTGTGTAAATCTCCAAAGGAGAAATAAATCAAACAGGTGGAGAATACCCATTGGTCTTGTAGTGGTTTTCAAGGGAAAAATCAACCACCCACTTAGTTTTTATTTTTTATTCTTTTTGTGAGTATTTTTAAGGACATGCTTGGCTTTGTTCTCAAAAGGGCAATTAGCTCTTACCACCTTAGTATCTAGATGCATAAGCCCTAATACATACGTGGCTCTTGGCTATGGTTCTTTTTTTAATCCGCCTTAGTATCGAGAACATTATAATCTTATTGATAATCTAATTGTGTTGGCCTTTTTGGGGTTTCTTGAAATGCCCTCATTTCAAGAAACAAAAGACAAAAGCATCCCATTTGTTCTATGCATGTCTCATCCATGTATATAGTAATCACAATAGCTCTAGACTGTTTGATCAAAGTTAGGCTCACCAATTGAATGGGCAGGATCCATTGACAGGTTGTTATGCAATACATTTCCCATTACATAATAATCCTAGATTCAACATCAATTTTTGAGTTTCCAATGAGAATAAGGTTATATCAAGGATCAGCTATGAGCCCATACTTTTTTACATTAGTTATGGATGAATTGATGGCCCATATTCAAAAAGGAATCTCTTTGTATGTTATTTGCATGTGATGTGGTACTAATTGATGAAACTAAAGAGGAGGTAAATATAAAACTAGAATTGTAGAAAGAATTGTTAAATGATAGATAACCAAGAGATACTCTAAAGTGACTAGTTTCAGTATTTTGACTCAATTGTTTATAATAATTAAGAGATTGAAGAGGATATTAGCTATAGAATTAGAGCTGAAGAGCTAAAGTGAAGTTATGACTTTTAATAGAAAGGAATGCCGGAACAAGATTCATGTTGCCGTTCCTAAACATTTGGGATAATGCATTGATAATGGTGATGATGATGCTTGAACAAAATATATGAAGCTTGATAGACAAAAATGGAGGAAGAAGATTCATGTCGCCAAGTCCAAATAGTTTGGGTTAGGGCATTGATGAAGTTTCTATGAGGTGTGGTTGAGTCCGTAGCAACTTATCAAATTGCACATCTCCATTTGTATTCATAGAACAACACTAGATCATTCATCAACAGAAAAAGAGGAAAGGGTACTTTGGTAACTTTATCAAGGGATGTTGGAATTTTAAAGATCATCTCCCAACTTATAGAGGAAATGGATAGGGATGATTTGATAGGGACAGAAAATTCACAGATGGATTGATGAGGTGTGGTTTATGTTATGTATAAATATGTTCAAACACTACCCTCAAATGTCACATAAGTTGGAAAACAAGCCTACCAGTAACTAAAGGGGGAGCTTGTTTTATGGCTTGGGGAGTGATGTCTGGACACTCAAGTTGGGAACTCCTTGAAGAAGGTTGGAGGAAGGGCCCTTGGACTGCTGAAGAGGATAAATTGCTCATTGAATATGTCAGTTTGCATGGGGAAGGAAGATGGAACTCTGTAGCCATGTTTGCAGGTATTATAATCATTAATTAGAACTTTTATCTCTTAACTCGGTCTCTAACTCGGTTTGCAGGTGTGGATGGCAAACGCTGAGTTGATCCTAACGCGATATTAACGCACTCGAATTGCCTTAACTGTACACCTGACCTGAGTCATCATCTTTATTACCCTTTACATAAATCTATAATTAATTTTCATACCTCTGTGGTAGTTGTTAAACTCAGTGAGTCATGGGAATGACTGTGTTGAGCCCTTAGAAATCCCTTTTTTGGCTGAATTTATAATTTTTTTATTACATTTTCAGATTTAATTATTTTCCCTTTTTACATTGCTTCAGGGTTGAAAAGGAATGGCAAGAGTTGTAGGCTGAGGTGGGTGAACTACCTGAGGCCAGACCTGAAGAGAGGGCAGATAACCCCACATGAAGAGTGTATCATTCAAGAGCTACATGCTAGGTGGGGAAACAGGTAAGGCAATTGGGTCATATTTGTTGTTTCTAAGGAATTGGGTTCTCATTAAATTTTATTTCAGTTTTGTTAAGCAAGGCATCATTACTAAAAAAGACAACTTTAATGTTCAGGTGGTCGACAATTGCACGGAGTTTACCGGGTAGAACAGATAACGAGATCAAGAACTACTGGAGGACTCATTTCAAGAAAAAGGGAAAAGTCTCGTCCGAGAAGTCTGAAAAGTCAAAAACTCGACTCCTAAGACGGTACCAATTTCAACAGCAGCAACAACAACAGCAGCAAAATCAAGCTGCCATGAAAAGAATCATGTCTCTACTAGATGAGAATGACAATAGCGTATCACCTGTAGCCCAAACAAGGCAAGATATGGTCTCTTTCTATCCCACCACCTCTGAGGAGCTATCCTTACTATCTTCCATGTTCAACTGCAACACATCTGTTCCAGAGTTCTCAGGAGAGGACATTCTATGGGATGGCTTATGGAACTTAGATGACATCCATGCCAACTTGGACATGTTGTGTGTAACTAGCAAAGCTAGTGTGCACAACCTAGTCACTCCCTTCTGTTGAGCATATTTTGAGTTATTGAGTAGTCTTTGTCATCTGCTACTTCATCAATATAACCCTACTAATGTTATGTAGCCTCATGTTGAGCATCCAAATGAAATTTCGTAATCAGAAAATTTCATCCCTTGTGATGTCAATCTTGGGTTGTGGCAAATCTATGCAGTGGTGACACTTGACTCCTGCTAACACTCATGTGTGCAATGCCTACATCTTCCATCATTAATTCTCTGATATTGTACCACATCCTACATACTCGACCATTCCTGTCTTGTCTTCTATAGTATCTACCATCTAAGCAGTCAATGGACCAGGAAAAGACAACAAATCTTCGTCTGGGGTCTGCCTAGACATAGATCTACAATCCTCGATATGAGCCTGAATATTGGTAGGAAACTGAATTGGTCCCCACTCAGAGCTCTGATACCCTGGTGCACTGATGCTACAATCAAGACTTGAATTGATGGGGTGTGGCCAAAACCATGTCAACGTCAATTGCAACCTTCCAATCACGAGAAAAGCAATATCAAAGCTTTAAATGGCCTAAAAATGCAGTTTAACAATCTCAAGAGAAACTAATTGGTACATGGTTATCATTCTTACAAGCTTTGTCTAAGACATGAAATGAGATCCATCTATACAACCCATTTGTAATGGATAAAGAGCCTTAATCTATGGCACATTAGGAAAAAGGGTTGTCTATGGGACTAACTTGAATATGGAAATGATCCAGATTAATCTTGGATTCTGTTGGATACCTACTACTAGTTCACTATATGTATGTTCTATCCAAGGACGATCCCAACCATCAAAAGAAGAGCATTATTAAAAATTGTAAATCATCTGAAATCAATGGCAAAGTTGCATTAGTTAGGTGTTTAGTATCATCCAAATGGTGCAGACTTCTAGTTTTAACTTAATGCAAATATACAATAGGTGGCGCATTCAAGCAGGGGATCACCCATAGTATTAAAACTCGGCGAGTCGACTCGAAACTCGGCCGAGTTGACTCGAAACTTGGCCGAGTCGACTCGACTCGGCCAGATTTCGAGTTGTGTTTGAGGCAAAACTCGGTTTTAACACTGAAAACCGAGTAACTCGCCCCGACTCGCCTGAGTTGTTTTTTTAAAAAAACAAAAAAATGAGTAAACTACCTACCCGATTGATTAGATTATATTTTTTTTTCTTTCTTTAAACACACCCCACCTACTCTTAAGTATAAATACAAAACAAAAGGGGGGTGTTTAGTATATATTGAATTATATATCTCATTTTTGGCATGTTTTATCATTAATTTTAAATTTATACCATATATATAGTATTATAAAAACATTATATATGTCCGAGTTTTAGATATCATTACTCGGATGAGTTTTGCCCGAGTTTCCGAGTTGACTCTACTCGGCAAGTTTCCAAGTCGAGTTTTCGGGTTTTAAAACTGGGATCACCACTGGCTTTCAGACATGGTGCAAAGGTAAGCCATATGGTTTGTTTCTACAGCAAAATGGATGTCATACATGTGGCACACATGGACATTAACATGGGCCATCTAAATGTAAGACCCTTGATTGGGTACAAAACCTTGAATTCAATACACTTGTGGATGGTCCTAAGTAGAGACATGTTTTCTCCACAATGGGATTTTTAACAAAAATGGGTGTGTGGTTATTTACACTTGATCAAACCTCAAGCTTCAGAAGAATGACAATTTCTCTTTTGAGACAAAATTCTCTCTTGCATCATTGCATGAGAATGGAATGTTTCTTTTGATGTGTATTTTTCCTCCTGCACAAATGGTCTTTAAAATCCATCAAAGAAAGAGTCGTTGGACTCCTCCATAAATCCTCCCATATTTCATGTCATTAGAAACTGAATCAATGGTTCAAAACCACATTTACCATGTCTCCCTTCAATCAAGTAACGACTTTAACGGCTCTTTGGAGTCTTAATAGCTTGGTAAAACTACATGTTGAGCCTTTGACTAAGATCCAATGGTCACCCTTTGCCAAGATAGCCAATTTGGCTTAGAGGTGATCCGATGCTCCATATCTCACAATATCAATCATGATCCCATGCACATGAATGCATCAAAGATTAAAAATAAGTAGATACTATATAATACATATAAAATCATGATCATACATATGCAGTGATGTGATGTGTATGAGTGTGAATATGCATGAGGAGATTCATTTGAGGATTTTATCCATCAATCATAGTTGTACGATCGAGGGATTGTAGCCACCCGATCTCAATATCCAACAATTTCCCAGTTTATTTATTCATCTTCTTCTACTTTCAATGTGAAGTTTGTGAATTTGCTAAACATTGACGGAGTTCTTATTCTTTGAGTAAGTAATAAAGTGGTGTTCCTTTTACTATTGTTCACTCTGATATATGGGGTCCTACCCCCTACTACATTCCTATTTGGTTATCACTCTTTTGTTTCCTTTGTGGATGATTGCTCTAGAAACATGAGTATATCTCATGAAGTCAAAAGATACGATATTCTATTTCGAAGTATTTTACAAGATGGTTTGCACTCAGTTTGAAAAATCTGTAAAGTTCTCTATTCTGATAATGGTGGGAATAAATGTTTCATGGGTTAAAGGAGTATTGAATGGCCACAGTGCTAAACATCAAAGTACTATCATAAGCGCTTCCCAACAAAATGGGGTTGTTGAAAGAAAAAATCATCTTCTTGAAGTTTCTCATGCTATTCTCTTTGGTATGAAGTTCCAAAAACATTCTAGTCTGAAGCAGTCTTTATAGCATCCTACCTCATCAACATGATCCCTTCTAGAGTCTTGAACTTCAAAACTCTTATTGAAATCATTTGCACTAATCAGTCTCTTTTTTCCTATTCCTCCCAAATTTTTTCGGTGTGTTTGTTTTATTCACATTCATCGGTGGAACTAGACTAATCTTGATTTGAAGGCTCTTAAGTGCATCTTTCTTAGCTATCCTTCAACTCAAAAGGGTTACAAGTTCTATCAAAGTTTGTAATTATGGATGTCACTTTCCTTTCTTCCTTCTCAAAGGACCTCTCTTCAGGGGGAGAAAGATTATGAAGAGAGGTCCGGTCCCTTCCTCTTCCTGTGTTGGCTTCTATTCCTCCCTTCTTTGTTAACACAAGTAGTGTTGCTAGTCTTGTCAGGAAGGTGTGGGCATGAGAGAAGGAGTTGAGGGTTTACACGAGGAAAAAGAATCCAGAACCTAAGACAACCAAGGCACCACTGCAAATCATTTCGTATTCAGGTAACATCCTTGATTTAGGTAATTTCTTATCTTCCAGTAATATTCAACCAGTTGATGATTACAATCTTTCAATTGCAATTCGTAAAGGAAAACGTACTTGCACTCAACATCAAACATCTAATTTTATTTCCTATCAGTCTATTTCCTATCGTTCCATTGTAAACTCTATTTCCACAGTTCTTTATCATCCAGTGTCTCGGATGCTCTATCTTATCCCAAGTGGAAGGAGGCAATGTTGAGGATATGAAGATGTTGAAAAATAATAAAACTTGGGAGTTAGTTGATCCTCCTAAAGGAAAGCATCCAGTTGGGTGCAAATGGGTCTATGCAGTGAAACACAAGGTGGATAGATCAGTGGATACGTTTAAAGCGAGATTGGTTGCAAAGGGACACACACGGAATTTTGGAATAGACTTTTAGTCCAGTAGCCAAGATGAACTCTATTAGAATCATTCATCCATGGTTGCAACTATCTCTTGACCTCTTAATCAACTGGATGTTTTTTTTTTGATCGATAATCCGAGCAAAAATATATATAAAGGAAAAGCAAGACGAGATACATGGTAAAAAACACAAGTTCACAAGATCGCGAACCAACAAAAGAGAACATGAAAAGCAACAAGGAAAACATAGAAACCCTGACTCAGGGACTACACTGCTGCCCCTAAATCATGCGAGAAGAAAATCCATATTCATTCCCTCCTGGCTAAGAGATACCCACTCCAAAACCATTGCCACAGTACGAGAACGGATACTATGAATAGATGAGTGCAAGTTGTCAAAGACTCTTTTGTTCCTCTCTTTCCATAAGGACCATACTACAGCACCCGGCAAGACCTGCCAAATAGCCCTCTTGGGTCCATCCTCACTAGCCCATTCCCAGAAAGATAAGAAGTTAAGAAAGGAAGAGGGAAAGACCCACTCCACACCCAAACGGGAGAGAAAGAAGCTCCAAATCTCACAAGCCACAGAACAATGCATGACAAGATGGTCTACCGACTCTTCCGCGTGGAGACAGATAAAACATCTATTAGCCAACCTCCATTCTCGACTTTTCAAGTGATCACATGTGAGGATTTTATTCCAACTCGCACTCCATAGAAAAAAGGATACTTTAGACGGAATACCCGGATTCCACACAGAACGATAAGGAAAGGAGATGGATGACCCCGGCTCGAGACTACGCACTAGAGATCTCACTGAAAACCGCCCCTTGTTGCCTCTAGACCAAATCCTACTATCCCGACCACGAGCAACCGGAGGATGTGCCCCCAAACGCTCTAAGAGCCTGCCAAACTCAACGAACTCCCAATCATTTAACCTTCTTCTCAATGTGGGGCACCAGACTACCCCCTCACCGATCCTGTCGATGCAATCTCTTATAGACGCATTCCTATCACAGGCAATACAGAATATAGACCCGAGCTCCTCCAATAATGTGGTGTCTCCACACCACAAGTCCTTCCAAAACCTGATCTCAGACCCCTCACCCACCTTGTACTCGAAGAATGGAACTATTATGCTAGCGATCAACGAGATCCCCTTCCACAGACCCACTCCACGAGTCCCTTTGACTTCCTTTGGGACCCACCGCGATAACTCCCCATACTTGGCAACTATCACGGACCGCCATAAGTTATCCCTATCCTCCCCAAAACGCCAAAACCACTTCCCCAGGAGGGCCTTATTCACTAGAGACAAGGGCTTCAAACCAAGCCCCCCTTCACACTTAGGATGACAAATATGAGCTCAATCGACTAGATGATATTTGAAGCGACCCCCTTTTTCATCCCAAAGAAACTCCCGCTGCATCCGTTCAAGGGCCCGTGCTACGGAGCGAGGAATAACAAGGGTGGACATGAAATAGGTTGGCAAGTTACTGAGAGTGCTATGAATCAAGGTTAGCTTTCCACCTTTCGATAGGTAAGATGATTGTCATCCTAACAAACACTTAGCAAACCTATCCAACACTGGTGCCCACACCGCCTTTGATTTGAAACTAGCCCCAAGCGGCATACCCAGGTAAACCGATGGAAAGGACCCCACCTAACAACCAACCCAAGCTGCAAGGGTGGCCATATCCGAGACCTCACCTACCCCTATGATTTCAGATTTGGACATGTTAACTCGCAACCCTGAGACTACTTCAAAAACAGAAGGATGTTCCTAAGAACAATTAAGTCCCAATGCGATGCTCTGCAGAAAATAAGCGTATCGTCTGCAAATTGGAGATGAGAGATCCGCAATCTCTCTCTACCTAAGGAGAAGCCATCAAAAACCATACCATTAGCTCGAGATAGCATCCTACTCAAAGCTTCTGACATAATGATGAACAGGAAAGGAGAAAGGAGATCCCCTTGCCTTAAACCCCTAGAGCTTTGAAAGTAACCAACCGGGCTGCCATTAAGGAGGATGGAGAAAGACACCGATGATATGCACAACCTCATCCAATGGCACCATCTGGGCCCAAACCCCATTCTCATCATCACATACCCCAAAAATTCCCAATTAACGTGATCGTATGCTTTCTCCATGTCCACTTTACACAATATGCCTAGGACCTTGGATCTAATCCTAGCATCAATGCATTCATTAGCTATAAGGATGTTATCAAGGATCTGTCTGCCTCCCACATAAGCCCCTTGATGAGGAGAAATGATGTGACACATCACTTGCCTGAGTCTAGATGCTAAAACCTTGGACAGGATTTTGTAAGCACTGCTCAATAGACTAATCGGCCGAAACTCGGAGATATCCTCTGCTCCTATCCTCTTTGGAATCAGAGTGACAAAAGTGTTGTTGATCACCTTATCAAAGCGCCCAAAGCGCCCAAATTCATACATCTCGTTCATCATGGCAAGCAAGTCCTTCCCAACAATATCGATAGAACTCAATGGTGAACCCGTCTGGGCCAGGAGCCTTATCCCTTGCCATATCATTGATATCCCCGAGGACCTCCTTCTCCTTGAAAGGAACCTCCAGAGCATCCCTTTGATCTTCTGGCAAAAGCTCAAAAGAAAGACCATCCAATTGCGGACGCCAATGTTCCTTCTCCGAATACAAGTTCTGGTAAAAAGAGACATACCTTCTACAACCTCAACTGACCCCTCCCTCCACTCGCCATCCACCTTTATCCGGGAAATGAAGTTACTTTTCCGGTGGAAGTTAGTCATTCTATGAAAAAACTTGGTATTCCGATCACCTTCCTTAAGCCATCGAACTCTAGATTTCTGCTTCCAGCTAATCTCTTCCAATTTGGCTAAATGTAAATATTCCAACTTCTTAGCCTCCTTGGAAAGAACCTCATCGGAGGAGAGAGGGCTCAACTCTTCGGCCATGTCTAAAACCCCCTATCTCCTTAAGTAAATTGGATAGTCTAACTTGAATGATGCCAAAAACTTCACGATTTCAGATCTTGAGGCGGGCCTTGAGGGCTTTGAGTTTGAGCCCGAATCTAGTACTAGCGGACCCCACCCCACTTCGAGAAGTCCACACCTCCGAAACAACCTTCTTGAAACGCTCATCGTGGATCCACATATTCTCGAATCTAAACAGAGTGGGGCCCCCTTGGAACTGCCTCACCTCCAATGATATAGGCACATGATCTGACGTAGGACGAGGCAAAGTCGATTGAATGATGTTTGGATGGTGATTTTCCCAATCCGGGGAACATAAAAATCGATCCAATCTACTAGCACGGCTGCTAGTAGTGGAATGGGCCCATGTGAAGAGCTGACCCTGGAGAGGACAATCAATTAATGCATGACGCCTTATAAAATCCCCGAATCTCCTCATTTTGGCAGAAACAGCACCTCCACCTTTCCTTTCCTCAACAAACCGAATACTGTTAAAGTCGCCGCCTAAACACCATGGGGCCTCCCATCTGACACATCATCGAGCTCCTCCCAAAAAACGGAATCCTCAGACCCGCCAGATGGGCCATAAACACCATGGGGCCTCCCATCGGCAGAGAATGGAAATCGAGTACGCCCCCAGTTCGGAATCCACCACCTCTAGCCGGTCCTTGTCCCAAATCAGTAAGATACCACCCGACGCTCTTAAAGAAGAGACTGCTGCCCATGATGGGGCAGAGATATCCCAAAGATCTTAGATGATATTATCCTGGATCACTTCTAACTTAGTCTCTTGAATACACAAGATAGACGGCCTCCTAGCTTTAACCAAACGCTTTACAACCAGTCTTTTTTCCAATTGACCCAACCCCCGGATGTTCCAACAATGAATAGAGAAATTTATAATCTAATAACCTTATAGCCCTTGCCGACTCGCGGACTGCATGAAACACTTCTAGCCCCTGCCTTATCGTAGTTAATGCTACATTCCAGGTTTCGTAGCTCCCTTGCGGACCTCCCACCTTGCCCTCAACTGGATGTTAAGAATGCGTTACTCCACAGAGATATGCAAGAAGAGGTGTATATGATGATCCCTCTAGGATTTCAGCTCTCTGGTAATCAAGGGAAAGTGTGTAGATTAAAGAAGACATTATATAGATTGAAACAATCACCAAGGTCAAGGTTTGATAGATTCAGTTGTGCTATGAAGATAGTGGATTATGTACAATGTCAAGTTGATTACACATTATTTGTTAGAAATTCTCAAAGCAACACTGTTGTTCTTATTGTGTATGTGGATAATATAGTGGTAACTAACGATAATCAGAAAGAAATTCAGCGCCTTAAGGAATACTTGGGAAGAGAGTTTGAGAACAAAGACCTTGGGTTGTTAAGGTACTATCTAGGCATTGAGGTTGCATGATCTTATAAGGAAATTTATATCACTCAGCAGAAATGTGATCTAGACTTACTCAAGAAAAATAGGGAAACTGAGAGCAAAACCTGCAGATACTCATATTGTACAAAATCATGAGTTGACTAATCATGATGGTGATCCATTGATTGATGCAAGATGATTTTCCAGCAATTAGTGGGCAAGGTAATTTATCTCTCTTACCAGGCTAGACATTACTTAAGCAGTGAGTGTTATCAGTCAATTTATGCAACTTTCAAGATCTACATACTTGGAAGCTGCTTACAGAGTTTTGAGGTATCTCAAATCTTCACTAGGGAGAGGGTTGTTATTTCTGATCATGGACACTTGAAGATTTAAAGATTTTAATGATGCAATCTAGGTGAGTTTTACTTCAAATCGTAGATCAACCTCAGGTTATTGTACCTTTGCTGGTGGAAATCTAGTAACTTGGATGAGTAAAAAGAAACATGTGGTTGATAATCCAATGTAGAGGCAGAGCATAGATCTATGGCTTATTGTGTTTGTGAACTTCTTTGGATTCGAATGGTACTACGGAAATGGATTTTGTGGTGAATGTCTTGTGAATCTTTATTGTAATAAAAGGCTGCCATAAGCATTGCACATAACCTGATTCAACATGAAAAGAAAATAACACACTCAAATAGATCATCATTTCATCAAAGAGAAGTTAAGGTTTGGGCAGATTTGTACTCCTTATGCGATATCCAAACAACAGATAGCTGATGTTCACACCAAAGGGTTAAATAAAACTAGGTTGTCAAGGACCTTAAGTTATGAATGATAAAGATATTCACCAACTAGAGAGGGGAGTGTTTTCTACGGCATATATGTCTTACTTTATTATTATGAGCCCATAACAAATAATAATTTTTGTAAGTACATTTATGTCCATTTAAGATAAGTTTGCATTTCTCCCTTTCCTTCCTCTTTCTTCTTCTTCTTCTCCTCTTTCTTTCTCAAAACCCTAGAAACATCTACTATTTCAACTTTAATCATTTGTACGAACCTAAAAAGAGGGGAAAAAAGGGATGGACAGTATCCAAAGCGCAGGTTAAAGAGAGTTGTAGATATCAATCTATTGTATTGCAATTCTTAACACTCAATCATCCCTAATCATTGAACAAAGAGCTTTCATGTGGGCAGATCCTAAGTGGTTCAACTCGTGGAGAAAATTTGCAATGATTGAACGGATAAGGATTATTCAAATGTGCACAATAAATAACATGGCTGATAGAAGCGATGGCATACAATTTGAATGGGTCTGGATTGATGACCATGAGTGTCATGTGTATGGCATCTTAATCTCTTATGGAATATAATACATTTTCTCATGTTTATGTAGGGATGGAGGAAATAGGCCAGCTCAGGTTGTGCAATGATACCCTTTTAACTTTTTCTTTTTTACTTTAGTTCTTGGTTCAGATCACAGTTTTGTTGCAAGATAGTTCTCAATAGGAAATCAAGGATGCCAATGGTTTAGGGTTCTAGAATATTGTATGATGTGACAAAAAACAGAAACCCAATAAAATTACACACTGTCAATATAGAATGCAACTAGCATGCAGTTGCTTCTACAGTTTACTGTAGGAAAAAAGACTGCTTTTCAGTTTCAATGAAGAGTATCCAGGGAATATATTTAAATTATGAAACAAAATAAAAAGGAAAGATTTGCATTAGCATCTCATTTTCGAGCTTACTAGCTTAAGATGGTGGATGTCATCATGTAGGAAAAAAAAAGGATGACACCATAACAATTAACTTACTCTACAGATTCCCTAACAGGGAGGAGGTCACGTCTTGCAACACTTTCCATGCTGCATTTACATGCCTCTCTTCTGTTAATGGAGCTCCCACCACAAAACGTAAAATATACTTCCCAGATAGAACCTGCATAAATGATCATAACCAAAAACCCAACTCATTTCCCCGCAAATATCATGCAAAAGTAATCAGTTTGAAAATGGAGTATCTTGTGGAAAAAAAATTGTTACAATTAGCTTACTGTATGGGATATGAAGATTTTTCCAGTTGAGTTTACAGCATCCAATAAGTCATGATTCAGTTTATTGCCGCAATCTAGATCATTATGTTGGGGCAAAAGGCGAAAACAAACAAGTGAAAAAGTCCGAGGCGCAACAATCTGCACTCACGAACAGATAGGGAAGAGGACATGAAATGATTGCAAAAAAATTACATAAGATAAAACTTATAAGTCTCCTAGAAAGGAAATGGAGAATTTTACAATGATGAAAGAACGCTAAGATTACGCTCTTTCTCCCTTTAATCTTTAAATGAAACTTGCAACTTACGAGGAAAAATTAATGGACAAATGCAATCTTGATAACAACATAGTTACCAGGAAACCAATTTTCCATCATAAATACCGATATTTCCTAATTTTTCATCGTTCTTTCTTGCACGTTTGAGTCTATCTTATCCACCAAAAGACAAAATAGAGCACTCAACCCAGGCAAAGAAAATCTCAATAATCCACACACCTTTTAGGACGAAAACATTAATAAGGCGAGAGCTCAAAACGGAAAATCCTATCATAAAAAGTATTCTCTATTGATAATTAAATCAAAAACCCACATTCCTACCAAATGCAATAAAGAAATGGAAGGTTGAATAAGTTGCTTCAAAACTCAATAGAAATAAAAGAAAGTTCCAAAACCTTTTTTTAGGGCCTAAACAATCAAAAGTCAAAAAGTCTTGAGAAGGAAAATAAACCACGAGACCATATCATACAAACTAGAAAAAAATGAGAATTTTGAGGAGACAAAATCTAGAAGTTCAAAACCCCCTCCGAACAGTGGGTGAAGCCAAATGGACCACTCTTTGGATCAAATTTGATGAACACTCCTCGCCACAAAGAAGCATCTCCAGTAAATAAATAAGAACTATTGGGAAACCTTTGGTACCACGAAAACTTATATTATCATCAATGCATTATTCCAAATACTTGGGATCGATTCCATTCTCATAAAAGCTCAGTATTTTTGTAAGTCATATCATGAAACATGACAACTTGAGTTACATAAATGGAAAGATTTCCAGAGTATTCCTACAACTTATACATATGTGCAATCAGAAAACAACTCGCATATTGTCTTCCTAACATCAAACTCCATGCAAAGAAACATCCCTAAAGCCACATCCATAATTAAGAAGACCCCACTGCATGCAGAACTAGAGATATTAAATTAATGTCAACTCCACATGAGACTAGAAGGAAATCAATAGGAAGCAGTAGACTGGAATACAGAAGGAAATGAGAGGAACTAATACCAATATATACTGTTGCAAAAATAATAAGATATGAAATGGACACGTAATCACCTAAGATACAACGAACAAGCCTAAAAATAAAGTGAGAAGACCGGAAGGCCTCTAAGGACTTCCATTAAAATAACATAATAATAAAGTCATCTACGAACTTCATAGAGAATATGTTTACCTCAAATCTTGGGTCTAGACTGACGAGTTCTTCAAAATGTATAGCTAATTCGATATGATTTCTTATGTAACTTTGTAGATTTTCCAAACCATATAGTCGCAAGACCATCCATAGCTTTAGTGATCTGCAATACAACTTCGGATCAGCCAATAATTATGTATGTGTAGCTGGATACAATATAATACCAAAATCATATTGCCAAAATATGATGCAAGTGCAAAAAGAGGATAGGGTAAACAATGGCATTAAGTGAGAGAAGTCATTGTTGATGATGCATGTGTTTGTAAATGAGAATCGTGGCTCCGACAAAATAATAACAAAATAGAGAACTTGTGTAGGATGTATTAGATAATATGAGAACGCTTTTAATCTACAATTGCTTCATTACATCATCAGCTAGTGTCAGTAGATTATTGGTATCGTTATGTTTTGTCATATATGAACATGATACATGATTTAACTATGTCAATTTGAAGCTTTAAATTCAATCTAATTTTTTTTTGTCAATTTTGTTCTTTTTTTGAATAATATTACTCGAACTAGGCTTGAGGTACTTACGGTAAGTGTTTGAAAATTTGTATGAATTGTCAATAATTCCTTCGTACTATCAATAAATCGCAGTAAAATATCAATTTAGGGTATTAGTTCTTTCACAATAATTCACCAATATTCGCAATATTACACGAAACATTGTATAATTCGCAAAATATAACAAGAAATTTACTTGAACTTAGTTATAAATATAACAAAGTTTCAATATGGACCATTTGAGGAAAGACCTAGATTTTTTTGGATTTCTCTTTTTTTTCTTCTTTCCACACATTTCATTCAATTTGAGTCCCTTGGGTGAGATCCAATCTAAAGGAGGTGATGATCGACGTGGAGACTACGTGGATTAGACTTTCTCTAGGAAAAATCTCTTGAAAAATGACTTTTTAGTGTCACTCATATTTTTAGGCTTAATTTAAGTTCATTTTATGTTAAATAATAGTGTGTTCAGTTTTTTTGGACGATAGAACACCCCCCCCCCCCCCCAAAGGAATCTCCTACCATGACATCTAAGAGTTTATTTTTATGAATAAAATATATTTAAAAAATAATACAAATATTATTTTAGTATAAAACAATGACTAGTAGTCTATAGTTGGTGTAATTTTAGTGTGTTATATATGTCTGACTGGTCAATCGATTGGCTCAATTTTTTTTTTAATTTAATATTTTTAATTAGTTTATTTGAATTATATTTAAAATTTTACATAATTATTTGTAAATTAGTATTAATCATCTGAACATTAGTATTTCAAAAATAGAACCATTAAATACTTAAATTGAAAAACATTGTGCAACTTAATTTACTTAATAATTTATTTAATAGTAAATAAAAGAATCAAGTTAATTAAGACATATTATATTGCATTCTAACATGTATTCATAGGCCTACTAGCAATGAATCAATTTATATTCTATCTATCCTTGTTTTTCATTTTGTAGTTGTCTAAGAACTACTTGTTAGGATGTCAAAAGGGAGGCAGCCTACATTGGGTGGTAGCACGGAATGCCATATGAAGCCAACAAACATAAGGCAGAATGTAATTACAGTGGACGCCTTACAAGAGCAGCAAGGTGTCCCACCTAAAGCAGCACCTATTTGAGGATTACCAGAATAGAAAGGATTACTCTGACGTTTCTAAGGAGATCCGGCTTTCCATGAGGAAGCAGCTACTGCAGCTAAGGGTAAGCAAGGGGCCAACAGGCTTGAGCATAAGATCTGAGAATAGATGAGGCTTGCACGTCGACCCATAGACGTAGATGACGATTTGGCCGGTAACCACCAAACAATTAGACTGTAGATGAGCGACTAAGATATCGATAGGGCATCCATGCTTCTTTTTAAAATTGTAAAATGACATGTGTTTGTATACTTTTCAACTAGATAAATTCCAAGATGCATTGGGGACCTTCAATAGAGCTGTTATAGTTCGGTTTAGGACAAAGATGATGTTGGTGAGTGCATTAGTATTTAGAATATTGTTCAGATCCCTTTAAGAATGTTGTTCACCTGGTGAGATACTTAAACTAATGGGTATCAATTTTATATGACAACTGATTGGTGGATGAGTACGGTGTTGATTGCCTGGCTAGTGACTCGGGTTCTATACCCAAAATGTTAGCCTATAGGTTTCAACCAAAGGCACCCTTAATGATTTTGATGATAACACAATAATGAAATGACCATTGTGTTACTAATGTCTCTATTGAGTTTATGTGTAATTCAGTTTACAAAGAGCATTAACAAACCATCCAAGCCACAAAGCAAGAAAATGTCATCAAGCATGGAAATGATCCACAATCAATCCATAAAGCAAACCATTCAATCAAGTTGAAGATCCAAAGCAAAAAAAGCTAAACTCCTTGAAGACGAAAACTCATTTGGAAGCAATCTTGGTCTCTAAAGAAAGTCATAAAGATGAAATCAAAGAAGACAAATCAAGATAGAAGGACATCGAAGACTCTCCAAGACTAAAAGTTTTATATTTAGAGTTGGAGAGTTCTTAGGACTTTTGTAAAAAGTCCTCAAAGTTTGAAGGTGGAAAGCTCAAAGACCTAGATTGACCATAGGAGCCTTAAAAGTATTTTGCACGTCATTCTAAGGTCCTATAAAATCATTTTGAATGATAATATCCTTGATTAAGATAAGGTAGTTGACCAATCAAATCATGCATATCATCTAAGTTAGTTAAAGAGGTCTTTTCTGTGAAAAACAGAAAACCAGTTGACTAGTTTCAAAACCAGTCGACTAGTTCTCATTGGTGATCAAAACCAGTTGACTGATTTTGGTCCAGAAGCTACTAGACTTGACTGGCTGAAAACCAGTCAACTGATTTATGAAGGCACACAAAATCAGTCGACTGATTTTATTGCGGAGTGCATTTAAAGCCTCTAGCGGCTAGTTTTGCATTCATTGCTACTCCAACAGCCATAAAACTTCTTGGGCTATAAATTAAGATGATTTATTAACTAAAAAAAAATAACTCATATTATTCTATTACTCACTCAATCATTCATTGATCCATTATTTGAGTAAAAACCCTAGAAACCCAAAAGAGTCAATCATGAGCTTTTCAACTCCATTCTTTGAGAGACTCTTAGTGAGCATTCAAGTGATCATTCAGCTCGTGTAAGAAGCAATTTCTGATTGTAAACACTTCTTAACAAAGTGTAATTGAAATCAAGAGTTGGTGTGACTCTTGTCCTTGAAGTGGGGAGCTTCATTGTAAGGTTTGATCTTCACCCAGAAGAAGATTGTGGCAAGTCAAGAGAAGGGATTCTCTTGCAAGTGTAAGGTTCGATCTCACCCAAAAGAAGATCGTGCGATTAGTGTCGTGTTGAATCCTCGAGTGGGAAGCTTGAGGCGGGGACGTAGGCGGGCAGGCCGAACCTCGAAAACATATCTTGTGTTTGCTTTCTCTTTCCCTTCTCTTTATTTATTTATTGTTGCATTGATTATAGAATTGCAAATTGCTTAGACCCTATTCACCCCCCTCTAGGGTCCAATACTTAGGCAACACAAAATGCAAGTTCCTCGGCATGCAAAAGAAATTAGAGTAATTTTGTCTTCATTCACACAAAGCAGAGTAACTAGCTTAGATTCCAAAGCTACAGAAGCCCATCATTTTTTTACTACAACATGAAGCTGAGCATCACATACATATAATAGAACAAGAGTGGGAAAGCGGACAATCATGATCTATTGTATCTGATTATTATCAGTGACGATGACAAGGGCAACCCCTTTTATAAGTGGCTTAAGCTCTTCTCCTTAGACAAGGAATATAGCCACCCTAACTTAGTCAAACTTACTCCTTATTTTCTATTCCACAATTTTTATACATATAAATGAAGGTATTTTATTAATATTTAAAAACTTAACAAGTAAACAAGAATTAGGACACTCCCCACTGAATGACAAAACACAAAAGGACAAATCAGGAGTCAAGTAATAGGTTGACTTCATCTACACATGAAAATTAGAATTATTTGTACAGCAGAAGTCTTGCAGAATTTCAGGACAACTACATAAGGTCCGACCAATGGAGAAGCATAACAAAAATGCCACAAGAGTACTCAAAAATCCTGCAACCCTTTCCTTTGAAATGACCCAACACAATGTGTAAGGAAACCTCTTTTAAATGATTTTCCCTTTACTCCCAATAAGGCCTTTGGCCCAGCTAAGAAAGGTCTCGCTTGCCTCCTTGTGAGCTATTCAAGACAACCCACATAAGGAGAGGAAAAAATTTGACATTTATCACATAACCTTGTAATGTAAGAGGAGATAGCTCATGTCTTCTTCGGCCTTTTGCACATATAACACATATTCATGGTCATTCCTATATTTTTTAGATGATCTACAATTTGGATCTTATCCATGATTGTTATCCAAACAAACACTCTCACCTTGGGAGAAACTAGGGTGTTCTAGATTTCTAAGAACTGAGGATTCCTGGCGAGCAACTCCACTCCTCCAAAGTGTGTCGAAATATGCAATTGTTAATACTCCTTTTGGGATATGTTTCACAGACACGAGTGTCAGTGTTGGACTCTGATATGAAGTGTCAAACACGACGAATCCCATAAAACAAGATTCAGGGACAAGACAGGATTTTTAATTTTAACAAAACTATTATACTTTAAATGTTATATGAATAATATTATGATTAAAAAGATAACAAATTAAATGTAAAAGCAAACTTATTGTAAACAACACTAAGTAATCTTTTTTTTTTTGTCAATAACACTAAGTAATATATTAAAAACTACAATTAATCAAACAGTATGGATAAGACATTAATTAAAGTAAAGAAACTAATGAATTAATGAGCATATATAAATTAAAAAATGTTAATGCTAATCTCAAAGAGGATCAATTTAAAAGAGGTTTTTTTGGCCCAAATTCAGCCCGTTACCACCCCTATTCCTCTCTCTTCCTTTCTTTTTTGTTATAGGGATTGGTAATTCCTCCTATTATTTCCTTATTTTTTCCTATTGAAAACTAATGGATCGTGGTTCTTCCCCTCTATTCCTACCTACTTCTTTTTTCTGAAGATGAGGTTAGAAAGAATTTGCTGAAATTTCTGATATTTGTATGTAGTTGTAAGCCTTTTTTTTAATATTAAACACAAGTCTATGGGTATCAAGCATGAACGTGTACAAAATGCAAAAATGCTTCTTATATGAGTCACAACTCACATCAGTTGTGTATGAGTCGTGTCCATGTTCACATGTTTCAACATGGGACACGCCAGTTGTCTTAATGAAGACATGCAACATAGCCTTTGGGTTACCCTTTCAAACACGGCGGTCTCCCTATCAGAATTCGCATGCACCTAAGAAACTTCTCAAAAGGGAGATGCATTCCTCACCACTTTCCCTAAGGTTCCTCCTTAAGGTCATAGTATAAAACATCGGTACGTATCAAACTGTATCGGCTGATAGGTACCGGTTTTTGGCCCACCCGATACGTTGGAATGCTAGAATGTTATTTTTACAGCGTATCGTGGCCGTATCGGCCATATCGTCTGTATCGGTACCGATACGGACCGATACACATAGTTTGAACAATGTTAAATTTTTTTGGGGTACCGACCGATACTGTTGATATATCAATGTATCAGACCGATACAAACCGATACGGGCCTTAAAACTGTACCTTTTTTTCATTTTGAGGTATTTTAAAACACCTTTAAACCCTATTCTCTCTCCCAAATTTCTTTCAAAATCAAATTCTAAGCGTAAAACAACTCTATTGTTAAAAAACAAAGATCTCGGTATTTGATTTTGGATTTGAAAGGTCTTCCCCAAAATTTTGAAGGTATATAAAAACTCTTAATATTCTTCATTTTACTTCTTTAAATTCATGAAAATAAGTTGTAATCAACCCAAAATGAATAGATGAGTTGGCCACAATGGTGTTATCTTGTCTGGAGCACCTATAATGTATCACTCTACTCAATTCCTGATCCTAGAGTGACAAAGTTTGAGCCGGCACGAAGTTCAATGTGGTATTGAGCTTCTATCATGTATGTAATTTGATTTATAAATACAAGTCAATACTTTCTTGGGTGTTTTATTCAATGTAAGGTTATAATATCTAGATTGTATTTCCTATAAGAGTATATGACTAACTTGTACTTTCATACGTATTTATGAGCACGCACGCCTTTGTTAAGTTATAAAATTTTTAACTCTCATTTGTATGGTTATAAATGTAATTGGAGGCCTTCATTTAGTTTGTTTTTAACTTATATTTGCATTAAAAGAGGCTTTATATAAGGTATCAAAGTTTTTCCTTGCGTATCCAAGTTTTTTTTTAGCGTATCCTGTTTTTTTCTGCCGTATCCAACTGATACTATACGGATATGCCGATACGTATCCTATTTGGACTTACCGATACGGCGACCGATACCGATATTTTGAACCATGCTTAATGTAGGGTACCGAATTACATTCCCATTTCCTCTTTCATAGAGATTGATGACCGCCTCCCTATCAATGACTAGTTTTGTATAAATATGGGAAGATTTTGTAGAACCTACCAATTATGCTCTAATTGTCTCCCCAAAAACCAACTATGTTCTGCTACCCAATGCATACCTAGTATGCTCCAAAAACTGATCCTGCATAATCCCTTTCCACACCCCAACCACATACAAACTTGATAAGTGTTTAAAACTCAATCTTTCCTTACAATGTTGAACTTCCCTTTAGGCTACTTAGTTTTTTTTTAAGATAGAAAATTTTATTAATAAGAGTAAACTCAGAATTACAAGTAAGCAAACAAACTCCAGGTTTGTCCTGAGAAAGCCCAACTGAGGTACAAAAAACAAATCTGCAAAATCCAAAAGTTCCTCTCCTAAACTGACTTCTGTCCCCATTGGGTATTTTTACGAAAAGCATCAGAGTTTTCATCACTAATTTACCTCCCTACGGCATGGAAAGTCTGTTTCCATTTGCATCATCTTGTTTATAGAAACTCAATACAACTAAATTTAAGAGGTACATGAAGTGGATTTCTTAGAGTAGAGTTTTAGGTTTAGAAGAAAGGAGAAGAAGAAGAAAGTGAGGAAAAAGAGAAGATAGTGTGGCCCACCTCTCTCTCATATTCTATTAAAGTAGAAAAGAGGGGTTTCCCCTAATTACAAGAAATTAAAAGAAAGCCCCTTATTACACAGGCATATTATTCTACACTCCCCCTCAAACTAGTATGTAGATATTACAAATGCCTAGCTTGCCAGCAATCTTAGTAAACTGAGCATGACTAAGACCCTTGGTCAAAATATCAGCAAGTTGGTCACCAGTCTTCACAAAAGGAGTACAGATGAGACCTATCTTCAACTATTCCTTGATGAAGTGTTTGTCCACCTCAATGTGTTTAGTTCTGTCGTGTTGAACTAGATTGTGAGCAATGCTTATTGCCGCCTTGTTGTCACAATACAACATCATAGGACCTTGAATAGGGAGCTCTAGGTCAGTCAAGAGAATGCGAAGCCACAAAATCTCACATAATCCATGAGCCATCGACCGGAACTTGGCCTCTGCACTAGATCTAGCCACTACAAACTGTTTCTTACTTCTCCATGTGACTAGATTACCACCAACAAACGTACAGTAACCAGAGGTGGAGCGCCTATCTGAAACTGATCCAACCCAGTCTGCATCAGTGAAAACCTCGATCTGCAGGTTACCGGTATGGGCATACAATAGCCCTTGTCCTAGAGCAGACTTGAGAAACCTCAGAATCCTGTACACCGCATCCAAGTGGGTTGAGGTATGAGCATGTATGAATTGGCTCACCACACTGACGGCATACACAATATCAGGACGAGTAAGTGAGAGATATATCAATCTTCCGACAAGTCTCTGATATCTTCCTACTTCAATCACCTTCTCACCATTGGCTTCACCAAGCTTATGGTTTGGGTCAATGGGAGTGTCACAAGGCTTACAGCCCATCATACCAGTCTCATGTAAGAGATCCAGGACATATTTACGCTGCAATATAAAAATTCCTTTTATGGACCTGGCAACCTCAATACCCAAGAAATATCTCAACTTGCCTAGATCCTTGATTTCAAATTCCTTTGCAAGTAGGCCTTTCAACTTCTTCATCTCACCCTCGTCATCTTCGGTCAACACAATGTCATCTGCATAAACAATGAGTGCAGTCACCTTTTTGTCGTTGTGCTTGATAAACAAGGTATGATCAGCTTGGCTTTGTTTGTAACCATCTTTAATCATGACTAGGCGAAACCTTTCAAACCAAGCTCTAGGGAACTGTTTAAGCCCATACAAGGCCTTCTTCAGTCTACACACCTTCCCTTCAGCTACAGGACACTTGAGCCCAGGAGGAGGTTTCATGTACACTTCTTCTTCCAATTCACCATGGAGAAATGCATTCTTCACATCTAATTGCATAAGTGGCCAATCCAGGTTGGCTACAAGAGATAAAAGAACTCTTATTGAGTTCATCTTTGCTACAGGAGCAAACGTCTCCTAGTAGTCTATGCCATATGTCTGCATATACCCTCTTGCAACAAGTCTGGCTTTGTATCTTTCTACTGACCCATCAGACTTATGCTTTAAAGTGAACACTCATTTGCACCTCACTGGAACTTTGCCTCTTGGTAAATCGACCATCTCCCATGTCTCATTCTTTTCAAGAGCCTACATCTTTACTTCTATTGCTTCTCTCCATTCTGACTTAGAAAGAGCATCTGCAACACTGCTAAGAATAGACACAAAAGACAAAGTCATGGTAAAGGTACGATACAAGGGAGATAGAGAATCATAAGACACAAAGTTAGCGATAGGGTGTTGAGTGCAAGAGCGAACACCTTTCCTATGAGCAATAGGAAGGTTAGAATCAATAAGGGAGATATGGATATTACCTGGATCTGAGGAGGATTCATGGCGGGGCATATGAGGGTCTTCTTTGTAAGTATCTGTCATCCAAACCCGACGATTTGGATTTTTGGAGAAAACCTGTACCTCACTTTGTTTTCCTCCATCTACATTTTTCTTTTCTTCATCTATGCTTTCATCCTTTTTCTCATTACCAGTTGTCGTAAAATCCCCTAGATCAATAGAAATAAGTAGAGGAGAATGAGACATTTCTTCAACACCAATGATCTCCCCCTGAAGAGAAGTCTCCGTCGCAGAATAAAAAGGGGTGGATTTAAAAAAGGTAACATCCATAGACACAAGGCACTGTCTGGAAGGGGGATGGTAATACTTATAGCCTTTCTGGCTCGGAGCATACCCCAAAAATAAACACTTGAGAGCCTTAGGATCAAGTTTGGTACGCTCCGATTTGTCAATATGCACAAAACACGAACACCCAAAGATTTTGGGTGGAAGAGGAAACAAGGAGGGAGATGGAGAGAAAACATCAACAGGACTTTTGAAACCCAAAATTCGAGTGGGCATGCGATTCATAAGATAGGAAGCAGTCTGAAGTGCATCGGACCAAAAACGTTTCGGAACGTTCATGCCAAACAAAAGGGCACGAGTTATTTCCAACAGGTGACGGTTCTTCCTTTCAGCAACACCATTTTGTTGTGGAGTACTAACACAAGTAGTCTAGTGGATAATCCCATTATCACGGATGTAGGAGGAGAGAGTAGTAGACAGGTACTCTCCTCCATTATCAGAACGAAGGATTTTTAGTTTAACATCAAACTGAGTTTCAATCATTTTATGAAAAGATTGAAAAACATAACAAACATCACTCTTCTGTTTCAGCAAGTAAACTCACGTTACTCTAGAAAAATCAACAAAAGTAACAAAGTAACGAAAACCACGAGCAGAAGTAATAAGAGTAGGACCCCACACATCAGAATGAACAATAGAAAAAGGTGAATTACTTCTATTACCATGAGCCGGATACGAAGAGCGGCATTTTTTTGCAAATACACAAGTTTCACATTGAAGATCCGACATAGAAACACAAACAAAATACTGAGGAAACAGTTTCTTTAACACAAAAAAAGATGGGTGGCCCAAACGGCGATGCCACTGCAACAACTGTAAAATGTTGCAATCACGACTACTACTACTGGTAAACCCATCATGAACTTGCTGAACAGGAGAAGACACCGGTGAGGAACTATCCAACAAATACAATCCCCTCTTCTCATAGCCTCTACCAATCGTCCGTCTCGTCTCCAAGTCCTGAAAGACACAGTGAGAGGGAAAAAAGGTGACACTACAATTCAAGGACTTGGTTAGGTGACTCACAGACAAAAGGTTAAAGTAACATTAGGAACATGAAGCACAGATGATAAATGCATAGAGGGGGTAGCAGAGATGCTCCCCTTACCAGCAATAGAAGAATAAGAACCATCAGCGATTCTAACTTTATCCCTACCAGAGCAAATATGATAGGATGCAAATAACGAGGACATACCAGCCATGTGATCCGAGACCCCAGAATCAATAATCCAGGGGCAAGTCGATGTGGAGACAGAGGCACTGAAAGCCAAAGCGGATGTACCTGAATGAGTAAATGAGGACGAGGAAGATGGACCCAACTGCTCCAACTGACCCATAAAGCGCCGGAATGTCTCTATCTCAGCACGGGAAAGGCTAAGGCTGTCAGACGATGGCAACACACCAGATGTAAGAGCAGGAGCTGGATCAGAGACAACGGAGTGAGCGCTAGATCCACCACCACGGCCACTACGACCTCCACTTCTCTGCTGTAGGCGACCATGAAAATCCCAACAAGTCTCACGGGTGTGTCGAGTGCGACCATAGTGGTCACACTTCAGCCGATCCCTCTCATCACCGACGGTTCCGGACCTACCCCCTCCCCTGCTTCCACGAAAGCTATCACGGCCTCCCCGCTGGGACCATGAAGAAAGAGCTGATCGCTCTAGGGAAGAAGGTTGCATGTTAGTCCGGCAACGCTCCTCCCTATGGAGAATGGAATATGCTACAGTAATGGATGGAAGAGGTTCCTTCCCTAAAATCTGAACACGGATTTGCTCATACTTGGGGTTGAGACCAGCCAACAACTCATAGACCCTATGTTCATCAACATACTTCTTAAACCCGATGGCATCGTCAGTGCACTTTGTCGTATACATAAGAAACATGTCAAATTCTTCCCACAGACGGCGAAGAGTAGAGTAGTACGTGGCCAGAGAAGTATCACCCTGTCTCAGTTGCCCAATACACTGGCGCAACTCATAGGCTCTAGCGTGGGTGCCCCCCTCAGAGCAAGTCTGCTTCACAGCATCCCATATCTCTTGGGCCGTGGAAAGAATGATATATCCATTGCTAAGATCAGGAATCATAGAGTAAAGAAGCCATGACATGACGGTGGCGTTCTCGGCTTGCCATTTAGGGAAAGTAGGATCAGTAGCCAGAGGCTTCGTACTCTTGCCATTATGTACTCCACCTTACCCTTTCCTGTGATGAACAACATGGCCGACTGAGACCATGGAAGATAATTGTTGTCATTCAACTTTACGGTAGTGATTTGAAGGCTAGGGGAGTCATCATGCCCCAAATGCAAGGAACTATCATTAGAAGTGGGAGCCCGGGAAGACTGAGTAACCTCGGAATCGCCCATCGTGTATCAACTACGGACTAATTTGCACAAATCCAGCCACTGAACACCCTCCTAGCAGGTACCACAGGATTCTACAACCCAAACAAACAACCACCAATGGTCCAACGACCAAAAACCACTTCAAAAATACTCGAACACCTCCTCAAACAACTTGAGGGCACCCAAACGTCTTCATATAGCATTCATAATCCATTAAACTACTTCCACAAAGGTTAGAATGCGAAAAAGGAGAGAAAATACCCAAAAACAGCCTCTGCCGGAAAAAACTAGCAGAGAAAAACGTTCGCCGGAGCTCCGGCGAGATTCTGATCGCCGGGAAACCGGTGCCAAGGGGACCTAAAATTTGAGAGGGATCTTTTAGTACCAATATCCCCAAGTTAAATCCCTCATACAAAGAGAAAAAACGACTGGTTCGAATGGGGATTTTTCGGAATTTTTTTTCAAAAAAATTCTCAAAAACTCACTTAAAAGCTACAATAAATCGTGACAAAATCACCATAATTCTCCTAATTTGTACATCTACTAGATCCAAGAAGAAAATAGACAAAAAAATACCTTGGATGACGTCATACTAACGCATCATCACAGTCACTGCACGGCTGCTGGAGTCAACAGCTGCCGGAGATACCACCGGCGAGAGATTATTCACCTTTGTGCTCTTCTTTTGTGCTTTGATACCAAGTGGATTTCTTAGAGTAGAGTTTTAGGTTTAGAAGAAGGGAGAAGAAGAAGAAAGTGAGGAAAAAGAGAAGAGAGTGTGGCCCACCTCTCTCTCATATTCTATTAAAGTAGAAAAGAGGGGTTTCCCCTAATTACAAGAAAGCCCCTTATTACACAGGCATATTATTCTACACATGATTGATTCCATTATCTTAGTCAAAGACAATACCAATGTGAAGAAACTGACTTAACTTCATGTTGCCTTCAATTCCCTTTTTTTTTTTTGGGGGAGATTGTTTTAGTATATGACCATCTCAAATAGACAAAAAAGACTTCTCTAGTTTGAAAATTTTGGCAGTTTGTTTGGGTAAACCTATCTTTTAATCAAAACAGCCTCTCTCTCTCTCTCTGTTTGTGTGTGTGTGTCTGCAATTACAAACATAAAGTGTACTACAAAGTTGAATCAAATGTACATGACAATGGCAAGTATATTGGATGTGATTGTATTGAATCCACTTGGATGTATTTCTTACCCCAACTGTATAGTTGGGAGAGAGAAAGAGAGAACAATTCTATAAATGAACAATTCCTCCGTTAGACTCTGATGATTTATTTGTAGACAAGGTCTATAATCCTACGAACTTTTGTGCATATTGGGATTTCATTTTAGTATTGAGGAATTTCAAAATTTGACGTATCATATTTTTTAGCCAATTTCAGCCGTCTTAGATAAAAACATTACAGTACTTGGAGAGAGTAAAAACAAACCCCCAAATTTCTGTTATTTATTTTCAGTTTCGCCCATGAATGAAATGACGCATAATCCGAGTTTCAAACCTTGGTATAGGCCATTTAGAATTGCTATGTAGAAGAAAATTATTTCTGTCGTTTTGAAATTTTCTGATTTGCAAGAAAGAATGAAACTAAAACAAGAAATTCTTAAGATTCAGATATTTACATGGGGAACTTTGTATTGTGTGTGTGTGGTGAGGGGGGGGGGGGGGGGGGGACAAATCACACCTGAATCGACGCCCGAGAGGAATTTGCCAATCTTTGTAATCCACAACCATGTTTCCTTGTGAGGCCTGGAATATCAATACCATTAACAAATATATAAAGTAAACCAAATCAACAAAATTTCTGATACTAGCAACTTGAATAAAGACTTAACATCTCAGTTCAAATCTATGGTCGCATCCAAACTGTGAAATGGTAATATCATTTCCTAACATATAGATCTTCATAAATTGAAAGGCCAAAGAAGATTGAATGAAGGAGTAAGAAATTATATAAATTAGTATCATTCCAGTTTTTTCATCATAAAGTTTAAATATATATAGCATTCGAAATGACCAATGTGTCCAGATTGCAGAATTTTCACATTAACTAAGATATTTTGTATTAAGCTGCTGAATGGACTTTGTGTTATTGGACGTCTAGGGTTTCTTTAACCAAGATCTTGGTCCAATCCACGGGCTCAAACATTAGCATGGTTCTTATAAGGTGATGGGCTGTCAAATCATCTTGCCCTATTTTTAACATATTTAAAACAATATGGGGCGAACCACATAAGTCCCTATCCCTTCTTTTTTTTCACATCAGTTCCTAGCCCTTCTTGATGTCTTATAGCATGGCCTCCTAGAACATAGACCATTGATCACAGACCCTATGGAGCCATGCTATCACAGTTGGATGACCTGCAGCTGATGTTTCTGTTGAGTGTTGTTTCTCGCCTCTGCTCCCAGGTGCCGCGTATCGCGCCCCATTTGTCCCGTGACCCTCTTATATTCATTGTTACTACTCTATCCATAAGATCAGTCTTTCGGAGTAGTTGGTTGTTAACATGGTATCAGAGCGCTGGTTGTGTTTGGTCATAGGTTCGATTCTTTCCACCCTTTGGGTGAGGGGGAGTGTTGAGTGTTGTTTCTCGCCTCCGCTCCCGGTTGGCGCTTATTGCGCCCCATTTTTCCCGTGACCCTCTTATATTCATTGTTACTACTCTCTCCATAAGATCGGTCTTTTGGAGTAGTTGGTTGTTAACAGTTTCTTGGGTTGTGGGTGGGTTTGGACATGGCTGATAAACACATGACAGTATGTATTGTAATGTGCATAATCCAAGGGTTGCATAAATGTTTTTGGATCCTTCTTGGGCAATAAGACCTGATGATTTTAGGAATAAAGGCAAACCCAAGGTAAGCTGGATTTTTCTTAGTATGCAGTGGCTTTGGATCAGTTATTCAAAACTCAATACAAACTCTTGAGGGCAGGGTTTCAGGAAAAATCTGATACCATATTGTAATGAAAGAAGAAAGTACAGTTTACAGGAAATTAATCATTGCTCCTCAAGGATATATTAGTCTCAATAAACTAGCTCAAGGAAATTACAAAAAGCACATGACGTGAGGTCAACTAATTTTACCAAATGGATAAGATTGACCATACAGTGAGTCAGTGACAAATCTATATTGGAATAATTAATTACCCTAATATGCACAAATACACTCCCAACAATGATTGTACTCCTATTATATTTATGACCAAGCAGTATGATAACACCACTACTTATGACTCTTAACCTACTCTTCATAACATTGTATGTTCCCACGAATAGTTGGCATTAAAGAAATCAAAAACAACTTTTGGCATAGAAGTCTTAAATGCCTTCAGCTACTACTTTACTTTTCAAAAGTCAGATACACGAAAATACTGACACAAGGAGGGAAGAAGCTTACCTTGTTTTTTAGATACTCTGGATTTGTAGAAAGGGACTGAATCAAAGCATTTCTATCCTGTTGACAAGAGAAGAAAAATAAGACAAGAAGCCAATGTTTCATAGTTAAAAGTACGTGTGATAATTTTTATATGATTTTTACATAAAGACCTCACTAGCTGATTTATTTTATAATTGGGGAAAACCTTAGTTTTCCATGCTGGACAGCACATACTACTTAGCAAAAGAAAAGAGCATAAAATAAACTAGTAGTTAAACTAACAAAGTACATGAAATTCAGCATAGTAATATACCTATTATACATGGTTTAAAACATCGACACATTTCTTAATGTTTCTTACAAAACACTTCTGTTTTAAGGGGTACCAACACAAAACCTACCTGCGACATCAAAATTACGGCATTTCCCAACATGTTTCCTTATCTTTCATTACAATTTTCATTTGTACCAAAATGTTACTTTCTTAGTTATATAAATTAATATTTGGTAGAAATGTTGAACGAACAATAATATGTTGATACTCAGGTGTATGAAACCCTTGATTCTCCCTATTTTTCATCCATAAGCCTATTGAGTTTTTTAGGGTGAAAACCAACAAATCCTATGATAATTTCTTTAATACAAATATTCGAAAATTTTCAGTGTATTAATTAATAATGATTAAAAAATGTAATGGGGTAACCCATTACATATATAATTGTCATCAATTAGTGACTAGCGGCTCAAATGGGATAGTAACAATTAATAAGCTATTTTCCTTATTATTTATTAAGATATCAAAATATTTTACTACTATTTGAATAAAATTAATGTTTTGATTAAAATTTAACACAAATTAGGGAACCTATAAGATTATCACACACATGTATTCATTTTGAAAAACAGTTCTAAATTGAAAATAATATCTCCAGCCATATTATAACTCTGTGGATATAAGTCTTATGATTCATGCAACGTGCTCTATTACATTTTTTTTGGGATGTATTACTTTATGACCATAGACCATTTATTATGTGTAACTTTGACTTTTAAAGTTTCAGAGACACTACAGCCAACATCACATGTTATTTATCTCATCTCTCTTATTCCAAATGGTTGTTTGTGTATTGATACATTTTTATCATTTCCTAGAATATCAATGCATGTTTATAGGGTTTACATAATGTTTCCTTGGTTTCTAAACATTTCCACGAAATGTTTTCAATTATACCGAAACCAAAGTACTAAAATCTCGAGCCACAAGTCTTGGGCATAGTATTGCCATTACCTATAACAGGAACTTTGTCGGCCTCCTAGTAGAGGTGGGATGATGACTTCGTCTAAATCAAACTTTATGCAGTCAAAAGTAAAGACTTAATAGTTCATGGGTATTATATTATAAGGTTTTATTTTTTGGAATGTTTTACTATGTAAACATTCATTTACGTGCACATTTGACATTATAGTTTTTGACATGTGAGACAATGCATTGCACTGGACATGAATCTCACATTTATTGCTCAATATGTTTGCGTTATTTTATATAATGAGTTATGAGTGTGTATTTATGCTAATTAATCATTCCTAAAGTTTCATCTAAGATTTCTAATATTTTCCTAATGTTTCCTATGCCTCCATAATTTTTACAGTGTTTCCATAAACTTCCACCAAGTATTTCCATTTCCACAGGGACCAAAGTTCACACTGACACCAAACTTTTAAACCTTGATTATGTAAGATTATGGAAATAACCACGAATTTCTTTTGAGGGATGAATTGTTACAAAAGTAATAATACCATAATATTTCCATCTAGTATTCCTTGGTTACATAAAGTCAAGAAACCAGGATGGCAATTTCTTATTTGTGTAATTTTCAAGAAATTTGAAGGGAGTAAAAGAAGTCCCATGGAATGATTTGAGCATTTTTGTCAAAGACACCACTTTGACATCAAATTAAATTTATAATATGCAATTATGCAACATTTCCAGATCAGATAAAACAATGCATGTCTAAATGTCGTCAGAGGAAACTATCCATGGTTATTTCCCAAAATTTCCATCTAAATAACCAAAACAGGGAGATGAAACTTAAAATTCATCCCAATACCTTTCCACTTTGACCCCAAAGCAGTTGTTCTATTTATTTGCTAGGATGTAATATCCTATTTATTGGGATGTAACACACACATGTATGTATGTATGTATTCAATAATAATAATAAGGTTGACTCTGCTACCATAGAGAGTATACATGCCTAGAAAAGGATATATTGACTAGATAATCCTTGTGAAGCTAGTGAACTTTGAACCTTCGACTACTGAAAGAATGTAGCTATATCATCATATTGGTGATTGTAATGTTAACCACTTGAGTTTCATTCTTTGTATTGTTCTTCGACTCTCCCAAAAGAAAATTTTCCCAAAGAAGAGGCAACTCAAAAATGCTTCATTAACGTAGAAACCAGGTTTATGGGTTAGTCTAAGCCAGCTGTTTAGATCATAGTTCGAAACCTAGGTGAGTCACACTAGTTATTCGGCCGAGTTACTCAACTCAACTGAGTTTCGAGTCGAGTCACCTCGAAACTCGAAGGAGACACTATTTGGCGAGTTACTCATGTGACTTGGTCCAGTCAAGTCGAGTTTTTTGACTCTCCAAATCATACTGACAAAGTCGGGGTTCAGGAATAATTCGGCAAGGATTAAGTTCGGAAAAATTCAAGAAAAAATAAATATAAAAAATATAACGAACAATTTGATTTTAAAAAATATCAAAATAAGTAGTTTTTTATCAAATTTGAGAAAATAATTCAAAGATAATTCGGGATATTCAGAAAATTCGCGAATAATTCGGGAATCCAATAATTCAGAGAATAATTCGGCTACCCAAAAATGTGCGAATAATTTGTGAATTTAAAAAAAAAAAACTAAGTTTTTTGTTACAGAGCTCCAAATAGGTCGAGTACTGGAAGAGTATTTTATCAATTTCATACTTTTTTAAAACCTAAACTCAAAAGTCACACCGTTTTTACATCATATTTTTTTGGAGCTACAAAGCCAACCTACTATGGATTTTGTTAAACCTGATTTTTTAGGTTTGAGGCTGCAAAAATAGCCTACTTTGGGTTCTTTTAACCCAAGTTTTTCAAGTTGTGTGGTTCAATCTTGGACAAAGTGCAAAAAAATTGGTATATATATATATATATATTCCAAGTTTGACCAATGGACCAAATCAAGTTTTTTTTTTCAAGTTTTCTGTGTTACTCGACCCGGCTAACTTTCGAGTCAAGTCGAGTTTTTGGGTTTTTGAACCATGGTTTGGATAAACTTTTCTAAGGAGAAAAAAACTTCTTCAGGAGTTACTTGCAAAAGTCATTCTGAAAACAAAAAGATGTTTGGCTTGCACACGTGAAAAGCTACTTTTGTGAACCCAAAATTCATAATTATTGTTTGGTTTGCACTTGCGAGAAGCTACTTCCAAACATCTATCCTCAAGTACCCATTACGCCTGATCTCCTTATATTTTATCTCCCCTTTCTTTAGTCATTCATATGCACTTTATGTGGCCCAAGTAATTCTCAGTCAAATAGTTATAAACTTACAGTAGATAGAAATGGACTAAATCAATTCCCAAGCAATAATACCTTCTCACAATCTATCATTAGGTAAGGTGTAAGAAGAAAATTGTTCATTACGTTCCATTGAATTCCTGCGAAAGTCACGTTGGGTTAGCTTCTCCAAAAAGGTGATTCCTGACATTTATTGGCTTCCGACTTCCCCGGGAAGTATAAAGTAGAGCGGCAAACCAAATGCTTTTGTGCGTAACTTTTGACTTCTGTCAACCCAGAAGTCGGTAGAAGTAGTTGGAGAAGTTTATCCAAACACTACATAAGAGTATCAGGCGATATGATTCATAAACATGTCTTTCCCAACTCAATCATATAAGTAAGGGTGTCAAAGGGCTCAATTCAAGCCCTAAAACCCTTTTGTAAACATGTCGGGCCCTGAGCTGGGCCTATTCAAAATCACAAAAATTCTAGCCCAAGCCCGGCCCATTGACATCCCTACATACAAGACTTTATTCTAACATAAACAAGAAGGAAACTAAATCTTCAACCCACTACTGACCCTTACCTCGCCTCTAAATCTTCAACCAACTATTCCCCCAAATATGCCTAACCTCATTCTGATGAGGGTAGCGTCTTGGGGTAAACCGAGTAGTATATATACCAGGAAGACAATACTTACCCCAACTAAAAGTCATTGTAAACAAGTGTGAGTAGTTTTTAGTCCTACCTGTAGTTAGCAGAACGAGAAGCAAAGCAAAAACAAGAAGCAGGAAGCGAGGCTTAAAAAACCCAAGAAAAATAGAAGCAAAAAATGTGATATAGGCGCCTCACTCCCATTAAATTCGTATGGACATCCATACTTCAAATTTTGCCTTACATGAGATGTGTGTGAAGAACTAGGAACCCTAGGTTCCAATCCAATGGTACTTGCTCAGAGTCTACAATCTGGGATGTAGATTCGGGTCTATCCCATTACCTCCCACATACATGCCCTCTTTGACACTAAATGGGATGTGATCGAAGCAAGCTTCTTAGGAAGCAAGCTTTAGAAACGAGCTCTTTGGGAAGCGAGCTTTAGAAACGAGCTCTTTGGGAAGCAAGCAACCCACACTATATATAGATTCCCTACAACTATGGTCCTACCTATCATTCCAATACCTCCCCAACTAGCTATTATATTTATGGCATTCTGGATTGTCTTGATGCCTCGGCAACATTTTGAGGTGGATCACCATGTTCATTGCTCCTATTTAAAATTGAGTCATTTTTTGGAACTATCATTTAATGATCAAAACACATTAAGGACTTCGTAGAAAGCAATCCTAAAGTGAAAAATAATTTGTGGGAGAATTAAAAGAAAATTTGATTTTGTTAAGTCTACAAACAAGACAATGTAACAATATTAAAACAAATAAGTGCCCTGAGCAATTTCAAATAAAACTAAAATATTTGAAAAGACAAAAAGAATAATAAGTCAAAATAAGAAACCCCATTAATGTATGAAAGGGTGCTCCGCAATTAAATTTTGATATTTGGGGGCACTATGGCATCCACAAAGAGCTAAACATAATATCGTAAACATGCAAATTTTGGCTATCTAAGAACCATAGAGAATCCTTTTAAAGTATTTTGGGGGTAAAGGGTCCCCAATAAATATAAATATCATTGTTATTATTGTGAAAAAAAAAGATAATATACAAAAGTAGAGGGCATGCACATCAATATATTGAGTTGGTGGGATTATGAAGCACTACCTAATGAAAATAACCAGTACAAATCGGTCATTAACTGCAACAACCAACTATTATGGTAAGGGGATATCATACTAAAGATCAAGCAACTAGTAAACTTTTCCAAACTAAAGAGAGATCCCATCTATCATCATCAATGCCTTATCCCAAATATTTGGGGTTGACAACATGAATCTTGTTCCGCCATTCAATTTTATTAAAAGTCATAACTTCGATTTAAGCCATGTGTTATCAAATATTTTCTCACTACTCCCTCCACGTCATTTTTGGAATTTTCCCATTTTATTGCCTTTAACTAACATCATTCTACTTCTTATTATTGGAGGTTTGGAGCTGTTTGTGGTCTTCTCTAAACGTGTCCAAAACATCTCAGCTGACTCTCCCATATTTTATCACCTATTGGGTTACTCTTAGATTGTCTCGAATGCACTCATTTCCAATCTTATCTTTCTCATCTTCCCACTCATCCATCTCAACTTCCTCCTCGGCTACACTAATTTTATTAATATGGTGCTTCTTATAGCCAAACTTTTGGCCTCATAAAGCATAGTTAGTCTTATCACTGTTTTATATAAAAAAATCTTTTAGTTTGATCAAGATGCGTTAGTCACATAGAACTCTAGAAGCACTTCTCTACTTTAACCATTTAGCTCTATTTCTATGGGCAACATCCTCTTCAATCACTCCATCATTATGAATAATTGAGCCAAGATATAGGAATTGGTCGCTTTGGGATATCTCTTGGTCATCTATCTTAACAAGTGTCTCAATGCTATGTGTTCTTACTAAAATGGCATTACTAAACAGAGATCTAGATTCACAAAATTTGAATTGTATGCCATCAACAATTCATGTCAATGACACTTGTGAGAAATTTCATGCAAAGATCTCATCTCACACATGTTGATCGTAGTCTTCCCATGTGAGAGCACATAACAGTTGAGTTCTTCAAATTCAATGTGAGGGACTCAACCCTACCTACTTAGCCTAATTAACATGCACGAGCATTAGTCCCCATGAAAAGTCAGTTGCTGGTGGCAGAAAAGCATTAAAATCAACACTAATCTCAAGGTAGTGTTAAGGCATATTTGAATTCAATTTGACCGATCCAAATGACCCATCTCCATGTCCCTCTGGTCATACATTACCCACACTAAAGTGAACGTAATGGAAAAGGCTTTCACCCATGAAGAGTGGCATCTGCATCCCTTAAGGACTGGACCACTTTGAAGCATATCTAACAGGAACCCTAATAATCATGACTGAAAGAACAGGATGTTACGTGCCAAAGCGTCCAAGACTCCAAATAACCAATAGAAGTTTTATAGTAAAAAGGAAAAAAAGGACAAGCATTTATCCACCCCTTCCAAAAATTATAAATCCAGTAACAAACACTAGAAAGTAACTAGATCGTGTTTGACAATATGATTGCAAACTTGAAATGTGCACCTTTATCAATATTGGACAAGTCACACCAAGGGGAAATAAACTATCATGCTCCCTTGGAAGACATTTCTACTTCTATTACAAATATATTACAAGACATTATTTTGATAATGACTTGTACAGGTTATGACAGAATTTCAAAAGTCCAGACCATCAGAAACCTAAAACATTTGGATGCTTGAATTGAACAAAATAAGAATTCCATACTATAAGAATTAGATTACTGCTAAAAAGTGAACTTGCACATAAACAACATCACATATATAGATGAGATCAAGAACATATACAATAAATGAAGCTTTATGAAACTTGTATTTTATCCTGTAGATGGAAAAAAGAAAAATGTAGACATGCATCAAGTACACATATGGCATACTTTAACCCACAGAGCTGAACAATCAAAGTTTGTTAGAAACCATTTGTGTGCATTCATGTTAAATGAGTCGGCTTCTTCAACGCCATCAATATAGTGGCGGTATTCTGGACATATACAAGCACTTCCAGCATATGCAGCATCAATGTGGAACCACATATCATTTCCCTATTGAAAATTCATGACAAACAATGACTGTAAGATTATAAAAATCCTAAAAATGCATTGAGTATATATCAGAAAGCTGAATTAAATATATAGCGAATACCGATTACCAAAGACTATCTAACATGTCAAAAAGTTCTAATCAACCATGAAGCCTCTCATAGAATTTCTTTGAAGAAAATTGAAGTTATTGAACTTTTGTGCAAGAGAAATCATGTCCTGCAGTTTTAAGGTACTCTCATGCATTCAGTGACCACTAGATTATACCACACTATTACTAATGTCAAAACACACTGTAGTTTTATACTTTTATTTAAGTAAAAAAATTTGTAGGATACATGCATGCCTTTCTTAATCTGACTCTCAAACCTCATAAATATATAGCTATATGAACATCTTTGCATAAAAATAGTTTAACAGCATACATAATAGCACACTTGATGGAAGCTGTAGTAGAGTTATTAACACTTATGTCACATAAATATACCTAAATATTAACAAGATGTGGCAAACTGAGTGTATGCAATTGAGCTAGTGCTTATTACTTCACTATTTATTTAATTTTCAGTACAAGCATTTTTTTTGGGGGGGGGGGGGGGGGGGGGTAGGCATCATTTATCTAATGTTAGTAGGTAAACATTAGTGGGTTAGCTGGTCAATGGTGGGCGTTCAACTGCCACACCTCTCACAGACTCGATCCCGGTCCGCCCAAGTGGGGGACATACACTCTGCCAATGAGCAGGTGTCAGTAGAAGCAATTAAAGAGTCAAATACATAAAGCATGAACATGAGAAAGTTCTCAAAGATACTTAAATATGGATGACACAGAAAATATTCAACCATAAATCAAAACATAAAATCATACTAGGTGTAAATGTTGAAAGTAAATGATAGTAAAGGCAGGCAGTCTATAAAGAGTCACCGCAAAATATAAAATAAAATATTATGCGAATCTCCATGAAATGTAAAGTTTAGGCTCACCATAAAATTATATATATATATATATGGACGTAATATATCCCCTATTGCATCACAATAAGTATCTGATCACTCACTGTTACATGTTTAGTAGCCTACTTCCATCTTTAGAGCCTACACATCTTTCTATAACAGATATAGATTTTAAAACTGGAAAACAAATTAGCCCATAAGAAATTACAGTATGAGTTGCAGTGTTTATTTGGGAAGCATAATGTTATTATGCACCTTAGCAATCTTTCCCAATGCAAGCAAAGGGTCCACAGCTGTTGAAGAAGTAGTACCAACCTGAAAGTAACCATACAAGACTTCATCCATAAATCATAATCCCAAATGTCTTAGCGAGTAAAATCACAACCATGGTCATTCAATAATATGGCATCCTTAAATTTCTTAACAGGGCATACATCTCTCCTAGACTAATTTTTGAGTTTAATGTAAAAGAGTTGCTTCGTCACAAGTCCTAACACTTCCTTTAGATGTTATACTATATTTCAGCAGCTTTACCTTTCTGCATTCCTATGAAGTTATTAAATATATCTGGTTGATTCATAGGGAATTGAACATGCAACGTTCCTGTAGTTGTAGGAAAGCAAGTCTTCTAGCCATTTATGTGAGATTTAACGTGTACCCACATATTTGGGAACATCATATTTCCAAAATATTTTTTCACAAATGATGGAAGGGATGCAGTACCTTCGAATATGATTCATCACCGAAGGGAAAATAGACGTTGGGTGAAGATGGGTATACATTTTGAAAATCAAACATGATAGGATGATTGAGAAGTACTAGGAGTGTTTGGTGGCTAAGAGTTTCAAGAAGGCTATTGAAAGGTACAGGCATGTTTGGTGAATATTTGGATACCAGTTCCTTGGTTACAAAACTGAATTTTTACTTGTAAACAATTCTTCCAACAGGAGTTGGCTTCTTGATCAGCTCAAAGTTGATCTCCTTTCCTTCATAGAGATTCATGAGGAAATGTGTTTTTCTCCTTTAAAATCTACCCTCAAGGAGAAGAATGGAAAATTTGTCATTACAGAAGGCCATCTATCAATTAAAGAATTTCCATGGCCATGTTTTATACATTTTATAGCACTTTATGGGAGTTTTCTCCTAGAAAAGTAGTGCAAATTCAGTACTTCTATATAGAATGCAAGAGTTATAGTGCTAGTTGTGTATGTGGATGATGTTCCAAGTAATAGACATGATGTCAACACATCAAATGGAACACTTGTACAAGAAATTCAAGAATTAAGGCCAAAGGTGTTGTAATATTATTAAGATGGGTGTGTGGCATGACTAGAAGGACAAAATTGGAAATGAGCAATAAGCAAGAACTTAGGAGTAGCTCCACTGGGTGCTAAAACAAGGGAGTGCCATTTGAGATGGTAAGGCCATGTGCAACAAAGACTTATGACAGAACCGGTGAGATGGAGTGCTCTAATACAAGTTGAAGGCTCTAAAGGGACAACTTCCTTCTCATACGGGATAGTCTGAATCTTTCCTAGTTCCCTTCGGGGTTCCATATCAAGGTTGGCTTTCGGTGTCTTTGGACACTCCTACTTTGGCAGTGTGGGTTATGCTCCCAGGAGCTATAGGGTGGCCTATCTGGGAAGAAAGAAACAAGAGAGTCTTTGATAGTCTCGCTTCTTCCAAGAAGCAAGTATTTTGGAGTATTCACCACTTATTCTTTCTTTGTGCTCGATCAAGAATGATTTTGAGGAGGAAGGCCTTTCCTCTTTGTTATTATAGTGTAGTCTCTCCTAGTCCTAATTTGATGTATGTCCTTTGTTGTTTGTTTCTCTTTCCTTGCAGCTTTTTTTTTGTAGTTTCTTTCCTTTTGGTTTATATCATTTGTGAACCTCTGTAGCTGCTTGGGGCTTGTAAGTTGCTTTTCTTCTTTTTACATCATGATGCTTTTATCGATAAAATAAGGACATGGATGGAAGTAGTGATAAAATAATTGAAGTCTCACAATGTAACCAAAAATATGGCTCTAGATAGAGTGGAATGGCGGAATAGAATTTGTGCAGCCGACCCCATATAGTTTGGATAGGGCTTGGACGACAATGTGATGATGATGATGTTACTATTAGGAATAAGAATGTCCTTAAGCAAAAAGGTTGCTTCTTCAAAGAACTTACCTTTTTCCTGGTAAGGAAAGGAGTATTTAAATTTTTTGAAGATAAGTATTTTTCTCTACCAAAAAGTTTACAATCGATTTGATGAAGGAGATAAAATTCATGGGGCCGAACCAGCTAACATACCTGTGGAAAAAACGCTTGTCCAGTAGTGTAAAGCAGGGTGAGTTGTGCATTATCATTGTATATGTGTGAATTGGCAAGGAGAGTGACTGTAGTGACCTGAAATTATATTTCTTGATTTTCATGTAAATCATTAATTTCGCATTGTTAAACGAACGAAAATTAATGACATTGGTGTTCTCTATGTAATTGATGTCTTATGGGGTGTGTTGTTATGTTTATGAAGAAATAAAGGAGAAAAAAAAAAGAAGAAAAATAAATCTGGAGACCAGCACCGATTGATCGTAGGTCACAGATCGATCGATTGCAAGGACCAATCGATCACAGGTGACAGATCGATTGATCGGAAGTAGACACACACTGCATGTGCCCTAACTTCTCCAAACTATTCTCATCTCGTTTCTTTTCCTTCTGGACCCCCATAATGCCAATGAGTTTCATCAGTAGGATATCTTCACCTATAGGCCCCTAAACTCCCTAAAAACATTCATAGTAACAATGACAATTAAGCAGGAAATTTAAGAGTACTAACACTGCTAAGAAACATAAGCATCGTACAGAACTCCTATTAGTTAGTAGAAGAAAAATATTCTGCAAGTGAAAATATTAAAATAATTGATAGACGGTAACGGAGATGGAAAACAAACTAATGTCATGAAAATTATATTTTGAGTTTCTTACGGTAGCACATAAGAGAAAGGGAATTAGACCAGCTGTAATGTCTTGAGAGATGGCTTCACTAAGAGCATCAGGAGAAATGGCATAGTTAGTAGAAGAGTCTGTTTTCAGCAGCCTACAGTTCTCTGGATGGATCCCTCCAATCTGACATCATACAAGAAAAAACCAACAATAGTAACCAGATTTAGTGAATTTGCAACTTGAACTTTAATGATTTAAATAATCAATATGTGCTGATCAGTAATGGCCACCATGTTGTCAAGAATACTGTGTCAGAAGCTGACAGATTAAGAGTTTGGTGTATTGTCAAAGCAATGTCTGTAGTCTCAGTCTTTAGGTTTTGGCCAAGTCCAAATCTGAAAGTAACTGTGACAGCTACAACTTATAGCCAAATAGAATACAAACTGATACAAGTCCTGAAAAAAGTTTAGGAAAATCCAAAACATATGCCTTTAATATCTATAAGGGTTGTCAAAACAGCGAGGCGATAAATCCTTTTCATCTTGAATGTTTTGAGCAGCCTCTTAGGCTATGTGTCACGATCATTCGTCCAACACTGCTTGCATAGCCTTGGTTGTGGCATTGTTCGAGTTTTTTTTTTCTTTTCTTAGAGGGTAGTTTCATTCACAAAATGTCTGGCCTTTTTGTAATAAGCCAGTATAATTGTACCAGCAAGAATGATGTTTCCTTTTGAAATTTTATAAAAGGCTTAGCATCCACCTTGTACAGGAGGTGGTAAACCACTTGAGTGGGGCTTGTTTTGGCTCCATCTTTGATCACCTACTCCCCTAGGGTGTGAGTGTCCTTGTCAAGTGTTAGTGTAGAGACTTGTATTTTATATATAAATATTCATGTCATTCATGTGATGCCTTGTTCCATAATGATCTTAATTTAAATTTAAAATGACTAATTACAAGAATGACAGATATTATAAGAAGGGTGTGGTTTTAGCAAAAACATAAATTATCGAATTTTGAGATGATTTTTCCCAGAAATGGATATTTATAGATTAAATAAACGAATATGATTTTATGGGATTTTATTATTAAGTATAGAGTGGTTAACTTGACTATCGAAAATTTTATGACGATAAGATTTTCAATTTTTAGCCTAAAACTGGAAAATGAGATTTTGATTTATTAGGAATTGGATTTTCTAGTAATTTTTATTGAATCCAAATGAAGGTACTTCCTTATTTTAATTTAAAACTTAAAGTAAATGAAAACATTTACTTAAATGTTTTAAAGTAAAATAAATGTACTAATGGGCTGGTGCTGATGAGAAAATGGTATTGTTGTTGCTGTGGAGGAAACAAGAGTTTTGCTACCTGCGATCAATCGCAACTAAGCTGTGATCGATCGCACATCACGCACAGGATTTTTAAAAAGCACGGATTTTAGGGTTTTAACCCTCCCACATTATAAATAGACCTAAGATTTGGGGGTTTAGGGTTTCTAAAGAACCTAAACCTTTGGAGAGAAAGAGGGGAAAACTTAGGGTTCTAAGTGGATTTTTGCTAGGAAAAGAAGGGTTGGAGCTTAAAAATTGCTCTAAGGAGGAGTCTCAAGCATTTGGGGCTAAGGATAAAGCTCTAGCAAGGTAAATATGACTTCCTCACTATCAATACCATGAACTATTGATGTTTTTAAGTTTAGAAACTAAAATCTTATGTTAGAATAAGATTATGTAGGATTTATTGTAGGAATGTCTCTCTATTTATGTTTGTTCATGATTATGTTATATTGAAGTGAAGATGTTTGATGAAATGAGGATAGGAATAATTGAAATTGTGTGGTGAAAATAGGAGGATGGGTTGTATGTTTGGGTTTTGAATGGATGATGTATTGTATTGTGGAGTTGTGGATGAATGGATTTAGGGTTTTTGTGTGAAATGATGGGTTTGGTGTGCAAATGATGATTTAAGACTTTATTGTTCTATGTTAAAACATGTGAAAACAATGTATGTTGAATGCTAAAATTGTCTAGAACTTCATTTCGAGAAATCATCATTATATTTGTGCAATTGATGAAATTAAGGATTTACATACCTCCACATGTTAAATTATGCAAATGTGATTTCATATGCCAAATTACGCGATTATGATCCACATGTTAAGTTACGCAAAGATGAGAATGGTATGAATGATGAATGATGTAAGAAAGTGAAATTGCATGCAGTGGTTCATTGTCGGGTAAATAAACCTTTAGATTTAAATCCCGTGAGTCTTAGTTTTTTATCATGATGGTTATGGGACGCATGATGAATCACCAAAGATACTGAGATTAGGTAATCTAAAATATTATTTAACCAGTAAGTGTATCACCCTTTTTACTCACTATTATGATAGATGCATAAGCATGATAAGAGCACGAACACGAATAATTGGAAGTAGCAAGGTGTGTGAAATTGCATGTTGAGTTTTGCACTTGATCAGAACCAACAAGTCTAAGATCAAGGCATGCGTGCCAAGTTAAGGAATCATAAGTGAATCCGGGAGCACCGGAGAAAGTGCTAAGGTTTGGTATACGGGATGTAGAGTATAGTAATCTCTTTCACCTATATAGTGAAGAGTCATTTTAAGTTACTATTAATGATTATGCATGCAATGATGTTCACGGGGAAACGGAAAAAAGAAGAATATTGACACATGAAATAAAGGAAATAAATAAGAAAAGAAAAAGAATGATAAGAAATGCACAAGACTTCCGCACTCTGATTTATGTACATTTCTATATTCCAAATATTATGATGAACTTGCTCATCAAAATCATGTCATAAAATGCTATTATAAACCTGTTTATATTAATGGCGATGTTATCCATGATGATGATGTTATATATTGTTCTGATATTGCTAGTTAGGATTTCATATGCACCGAGCCGTTTGTTGCTCAACCAATATGTTTTCATGTCGGCCGATTTAGGTTCCGAGATAGCAACGGAGCCATGGTTAGAGGAGGATTACGGCGTGGAGGAAGAAGGTGATCTTCTCGAGGAGGGAACAAGAGACCTTGACCGTTTTCCTTATTAGTAATGATTAGACCTTCTTTTTGGAGTGAAAATTTTTAATAGATGTTTATATTGATACATGATTACATTTCGATGACTTATAGGTTGACTTGATGATTTTGGGATCATGTGGAATGACTTGATAGTTATAGACTCAATTATTAGATAAACTTGTTATAGAAATTCTTTTGATATATATATGTTTGGAAGAAAAAATTTCAGGTTCACTTTTAGTATTGCCTTGCATGCTTACAAGTTAATTAAAAATAAGCATTGTAACGGGCCTAAAGTCCCATTTTAGCCTAGATGGGATTTTGGGGCGTTACAATTAGTCTATTGTAACCTGTATTTTTATGCAATAAATTGATCTTTGTTCCCTTGTGTGTTGTGGTGTGCATTGCTTCTTATTTCTTAAGTAATTGACCGGACAGACTAACTTGTTCGAAGAGTCAATCAAGTGTTGCATGAGATTTGACTATGTGCATTGCCCCTAACAGTTGGTATCAAAGGAAGGTCGTGACCGTGTATTCAATGGTAGAAGATGTGGTTCAAGGAATAAGAATGCGCACTAACAAGGAACTCATGGATGATTAGGAAGCCTAGATAGCACAGATCGATGGATTGGTGAATACGATCGTTGCATATGGATGACTACGTAGGCACTATCAAACAAGAGTTGACTTGATCAGTTTAGTTTAAGTTTAGGGTTTGAAGAAGAAGAAGAAAGAGTTTGGCTATTCTCTCTTGTTCATTAGATCATATACTTAACATCTAGAAATGAATATTACAAGTATGTCATTACTACATATACTCTAGCATAGTAACACCCAAAGGTCTACAATACCATAAAGGTACAATAGACCAAAATAGTATTCAACACTCCCCCTCAAGTTGGTGCATAGATATCTCTCATGCCCAACTTACTAATAATACTGATGAATTGAGGTCTCCCCAATCATTTGGTCAAAACATTTGCTAGTTGATCCCCGGTCTTTACAAAAGGAGTTCAAATGTTGCCCGATTTCAAATTCTCCTTGATAAAGTAACGATCAACTTCAATATGTTTCGTGCGATAATGTTGCCCAGGATTATGAACTATACTGATTGTTGCCTTGTTGTCACAGTATAGACTCATGGGTCCTTGAGCAGGAACCCCAATCTCTGAAAGTAGTAATTGAAGTCATAGGAGTTCGCATACCCCATGTGTCATAGCTCTAAACTCTGCTTCTGCACTAGATCTAGCTATTGTTGATTGCTTGTTGCTCCTCCATGTCACAAGGTTGCCACCCAAAAATGAATAATACCCAAAGGTGGAGTGCCTATCTTTAATAGAGCATGCCCAGTCTGCATCTATGTAGGCTTCTACTCGTAAGTCATCATGACTAGCATACATTAGTCTTTTCCAAGGGGTGGACTTGAGACACCTGAGTATTTTGCACACTGCCTCCAAATGTCCAGAGGTCGGTGCGTGCATAAATTGTCTGACAACATTAACGGCATATGCAATGTCTGGCCTGGTCAAAGAGAGGTAAATTAGGCGCCCTACAAGTCTCCGGTGCCTCCCTGAATTTAAAAGACGTTCCCCACTGTCTTTACTAAGCTTGTAGTTCACATCAATAGGGGTGTCACTGGGTTTACACCCCATCATCCCGGTCTCCTTAAGTAAGTCCAGCACACTTTCTCTGAGGGACAAAGATACCTTCCTTTGATCTGGCAACTTCCTCCCTAGGAAGTAATTCAGACGGGCCTCAATGGGAAAATAAAATGGAGCACCTAACAACGCATCTTCACAGACCAAGAACTACGAGATCACCCCTTTCATTCTGGGATGACGGAGGGATTGCACCATTCGAGCCTTTTTTTTTCATGCTTTTCCCGGAGGTATGGAGAAAGGTGCAATCAATAGGATTTCCCTAATCCTCTCTTAGTATAGGGCTGCAACAATTAGAAGTGGGAATATGGCTTGGACAGGTTTAGGGACAGAGAATAGGGCTGCAACAGTGATTACGAATAGGCTGGAGGCTTGCAGCAGGAGCTAGGGTTGCTGGGGCAGTTAGGTTTGGGCTGTGTGGTGTAACAACTACAGTAGAATGCTGTAGGAAGCGTTGCAACATTAATAGGAAGGCTGTGTTGCCTGCAGCTGCAATTGGGAATTGGTAATAGGGCTGTAACAGCACTAATGCAATTCCAGAATTGCGCGAACAGCAGTAAGGCTTATGAATAGCGCTGCGACAGCAGGGTTAATGTTGTGGGGGGCAGGTGGCAGCAAGGGAAAGGGCCACAGGGGCCATAGGAATTAGGGCAGCAATGAGAAAGGATTCAAGGGTTTGTGTGATTAGGGTTTTGTATAAGAAAAAACAAAAAATAAAGAGATGAACAAAAGAAAAGAAGAAAGAAGGGGATAACTTGGCTTCACACCAAGGATTGATCCGGTTTACACCATGGCTTCACACCATCCCTTCACAAGAGATTCCAAAAGCGAAAAAGCTCTCATATTTCATTCATAAAAATTCTGTAAATTCTCTACTCCTAAAGGGAGTATTTAAAGAGAAAAGAAGGAAACCCTAATCCTAGTAATTACAAAAGTGTCATTACTATAAGTACTAAATAATTACTAAAACGCCATTACTAAAAACAATCTTAAATACAAATAAACTAAGATAACTAATAAGGGGACCGGCCATCTATGATGGGCCACGCCATCCTATGGACTAATCGTAGCCCTCGAATCATCCCGCTCTCGATCTGACGGCGAATCTCCCTCCACATCGTAAATTAACGATGGATCTCCATCAAAAACACGACCTAAGCCTGTGATTTCCGCATCATTTTCGGTCAAGACATTCTTCATAATCCTCACTGACAGACCCCCTGCCCCGCCCCGCCCCGCCCCGCCCCGCCTTCATTTCCTAAAAGATCCATATATGACCAGGCATCCCATCAAAAGTGTCTTCCTTCCTCTGGATTTCTGTGTTAGATAAAGTCCTCTCCTTGGATTTGAGTATAGGATGGAGGCTTCCAAATATATGCTTCCTTTGTAAGATATGACACATTATTATGCATTGCAAGTATGCTAGTAGGATTTGGGGGGATTGCTCAATGTCTTCAGTATTCATTGGACCTTTTTGAAATCCCTAACAGGGTGCTTGAGTGGTTGGAATATTTGTCCTCTCAATCAACACCATTTGATTATATGGAAAATGATTCCAAGGATCATATGTCGGAGCTTATGGTAAGAAATAAACAGAAGGGTCTTTGATAATGTTGCTACTGCGGAAGAAAAGTTGATTGTCAAAAAAATCCTTGTTTTGTGGTGCTCCCACACAAGATCCAATCAAAGAAAATTACTATATTAGCTAGTTTCCATTGGAATGCCCTTCGTCCTGAAGCCCATACTACAATGTTTCTCCCTTCAAGTTTGGCACACTAAAAATGAATAAGGGACTTCTATGGGGGGGTATTTTTTTTGTGTTTTTCTTTTTTTCTTGATATAAAGGAGAATTATATATTTTTTCAATTAATAATGAAGCTAATTATATTAAAGCATGAAAAGGGTAGAGAAGATTCAAAAAAGTCCCAAGAGGAACGAAAATACAGCAAGATTACAACAAGAGGAGGGGCTTCATTTAATAGCTCCTCTCATGTCATACGCCAACTAGATACCCAATAGAAAGTGATGTTCCTATTAGCCAAGTCATGAATCTTGTTAACAACATTGAAATATCTCCAGAGGCCTCTCTCCTTACCTTTAGCCCACAATATGGCATTATTAGAGTCACCTACAATGACAAGAGGATGATCAAGCAATTCAATGTGGAAAGAATGGTCCCTTGCCAAAACGATTGGACCTTGACATGATTTGAGCTAACTTTCCAATAGTGGGCCAAAGAAACGCAACAATTTCCTGCCTTCACGATCTCTGAACACCCCACTGATACCAACCAGACCTGAATTGTGCCATCAAAGTTAAAATTAATTGAAACCTCGGAGGAGGGCACAATATGTGAAGCACTTGGAAGAACAAGGACTGAGCAACCAAAAACTAATCTCTGGTGATATCATCTTTACACCTTTGAACATAGGGAAGCAGTAACCCAAGCATCACCCTCTACTTCATTCTTTCCATCATGGAGGAGGTGTTGGATGCCATGCTATTGAGAAAGTTCTGTTGCTTCTTTCTTCCCAAATCATCCAAAAAATCGCATGCATAGAGCTCTTCCAAACAACATACCGCTATCCCCAGGAGCCCAACCATTCGACTTCGATTAGGTCATCAACTCCAGAATCTCCTGAGGGAGAACCCAATCAAGGAAGTGAAACCAAACACATCTGGCCACCATGCAATGAATGAAGAGGTGATTGATGGATTCACCAGTGTTCATGAACATTGAAAAATTGTGGGAGGGGGGGGGGGTATATAGAGCTTTGTGTTCTTCTCCGAAGGACACCGCATGTGTTCACCGTAGCAAGAGTGCTGGCACGCATTTTTAACTTTAGGGGAGCCATGAGGCTCCAAATACAGGGAACAAATTTACCTCTTCATTGCTATATCAAAATGTGTACTGATAAGGGAAAGGTGTTTACCAACAAAATAATTAAAAGGAAAAGATTTACAATTGTAGTGCTCAAAAAATTTATTACCCTCTTGGATCCCCTTGAATGATTTCCTTTCATTGGTAGGGAAGAACTCCTGGTTTATCACTCATACATCTGCAGCAAATTTTTAAACTTCCTTTACTTAAGAAAGGAGTCCACAATAAAGCCAGGTGAATTAATGAATGATTTGATTGTGCGGATAATAAATGATGATAAAAGATACAATTGATAAATAAATGATGAGACATCATCTGAATACTAACATAACATACCAATTAGCATAAATGAGGTACAATGCAATATTAATTTAGTTAAATCATCACAAGCAACTGGTTTAACATCCTTTATTGAACATTGAGGATTCACCATACAGCCAAGTCAAGATCCATATTTAAGGCCACTCTTGGTACATATTTATTTTGTTTTGCGTTTTTTCTATTTGTGTAGCCAATATAAATAGATGGTTTTATTACGTCAACTCATCAAAATGCTCAGATAGCATCTTGTAAACAATTTAAATGCAATTTAATGAAAAAAAAAAATAAGATACTGTTGCATCATTCTGCAATACCTGGCAAGCTTTCTGTATAGAAGAGTGTGTTTGGTCAGATGCATACACCACAAGTTTTTCAAGGAAGTTTCTTCCAGCCCTCCTCAAGGCCTTATCACGAGCCGCCAATAGTACAACTAGAACTGCTTCACTTGCTGTACCTTGAATGACTCCACCGCCTGGTCCTGCAACATGATTTCAAACAGGATCTACACCGTATAAAGTATAAACGACCGTTGCTAAAGAAGAAGCCTATTAAAGCTTCTTTGCAAACAAGATAATAATAATAATATTATTAAATAAATTCAAACAAAACAGTAATATAAATTAGAACTTAGAATGAACTCATTGTACTTCATCTTGGTTTTCAGAGTTACTAGAGCATTTGTTTCTGATTTTACACATGACTAGCTTTAAGGAAACAATAGATCATACAGTTTACTAAGGTTTTATTTGGATAAACTTCTGAATTAACTTATATCGACTTCTAGCTATACAGAAGTCAAAATTTACACAAGGCGACTTCCATGGGAAGTTGAGGTTTCAACTTCCGTGGGAAGTCACCACACACTCACATTAACACACATTTCGCAAAAAATGGGGGTTAAAAAGTAACTTCTTGAGTATGCAAACCAAACATCTTTTGCTCTAAGAACGACTAATGCAAACTTTTTCAAAAGTTACTTCTCAAAAAAGTTCTTCTAAGTTCTCCAAGAAGTTTATTCAAACAAGGCCTAAGACAATATCAGTCTTAAAGTAATTACAAAGAGGCTCAAAGATAAAGAGTTTTTTAGAATAGTTCCGAGTCAAATAGCAATGATTCAAAGCACTTCTATTTACATTATTTTGAAAGCCCAAGGACTCAGTCGCATGGATGTATAAAATGCAGGATTTCCAACCCTAGCAAGAAAAGGAAGGAAACGGATACTCATTTAAAGTGAGTAAACAGAATTTGAATCGTCAAGTATTTATTTTTCCCTCTTTTTTTTTGATTGATAATGCAAGCAAATATATATAAAAAGAAAAGCAGGGCTACACAAAAAGGTACTGCGCGAAGCTCACAAGAACGTGAACCAAAACGCGAAACCTAAAAAAGGAAACAAAAAACCCATGAGAACCCCTAGACTCCGCCATGCGGCCCCTAGACAATATCACCTAATAAGATATCCAAATCCACCCCGCCTGTCTAGCAGTACAACAGGCCAAAACCATCGGACGCATCCGAGAGCAAATGCAATAGAGGGAAGAGGGAGAGTTTTCGAAAACTCTCTTGTTCCTTTCCTTCCATAAAGACCAAGCTAAAGCACCAGGCAAAACCATCCAAATAGCCATCCTTGAGCCATTCTCACTTACCACCTCCCAACAGGATAAGAAGTTGTGAAGGGAAGAGGGAAAGACCCAAGCCACGCCCATTCGAGAAAGGAAGAAACTCCAAACTCTACGTGCTACAGGACAATGCAGGAGAAGATGGTCTACCGGTCTCTTTTGCTTGGAGACACATAAAACAACGATTTACCATCCTCCACCCTCTAGATTTCAAATGATCACTGGTGAGAATTTTATTCAATGCCACATTTCATAGAAAAAAAGATACTTTTGATGGAATACCTAAATTCCACACAATCCTATGGAACCCACGCAGGAGACCTGGGCCTACGAGACTAAAATAGAGCTCTCACAGAAAATCGACCCTTGTTGCTTTTAAACCAAACTCTACAATCCCGCCCCTGAGAATCCAAAGAGTAAGACCCCAGCCGCTCTAATAATCTACTAAACTCGATGACTTCCCAATCATTTTGCCCTCTCCTCAGTCTCGGACACCAGACAGCCCCCTCACCATCCCTATCAATGTACTCTCTAACTAAAAATCTCTATCTGTAGCTAGACGGATAATGCTAGTGAAATCATCCTGTAATTTTGTGGCGCCACACCACACATCTTTCAAAAACCTGGCCTCATAACCCCTCCCGACACTAAACGCAAAAAATTGGACAACATTTCGCACAATTGACATGATGCCTTACCACAAACCCACCCCATGGACCCTCCGAACTTCCTTAGGAATCCAACACGAATGAGCCCCGTATTTAGATATAATCACGAACCGCCAAAGACTCTCTTTCCTCTCTAAATTCATTTCCCTAGCAGGGCCTTGTTAACTATCGATAAAGGCTTCAAATTTAGACCACCCTCACTCTTAGGCCGACAAATGTTGGCCCAGTCAACTAGGTAATAATTAAACTCTCCTCCTTTCTTGTGCCAAAGAAACTCCCTCTTTATACATTCAAGAGCTAGAGCTACTGATCGAGGGAGGACGAAAGTGGACATGAAGTAGGTAGGCAAACTGCACAAAGTGCTCTGAATCAGAGTTAACTTCCCTCCTTTTGACAAAAAGGATGCTTGTCACCCAAACAAACGTTTTGCAAATCTCTCCAAGACCGAAGCCCACACTGACTTGGCTTTAAATCTAGCTCCAAGAGGCATACCCAAGCATGTAGATGGAAGTGTCCGCTAGATTGGCCACTCCCACTAACTCCCTGACCCCTAATATTTCGGACTTGGACATGTTGACTCGCAACCCAGACACGGCTTCAAAGCAGTAAAGGAGACTCCTAAGCGAGACTAGATTCTGACGATATGCTCTATAGAAAATAAGGATATCGTCTGCGAACTGGATATGGGAAATGCGCAATATGTCGCGACCTAAAGAGAAACCTTCGAATATCGGCCCATCAGCACGGGACAACATTCTACTCAAAGCTTCTAATGCAATAATGAATAAGAACGGGGAAAGAGGATCCCCTTGCCTCAACCCCCTAGAGCTTTGAAAGTAGCCCGCTGGGCTACCATTGATGAGAATGGAGAAGGACACAGAGGAGATGCATAACTTCATCCAATGACACCACTTAGGACCAAAACTCATTCTTTTCAGAAGATATTCTAAATACGTCCAACTCACGTGATCATAGTCTCCATATCCACTTTGCCCAATAAACCCGGGGCCCAATAAACCCGGGACCGAAGATCTAATCCTCTCATCAATGCATTCGTTGGGTATCAGTATACCATCAAGAATCTGGCGGTCACTTACAAATGCCCCTTGTTGGGGAGATATGATGAATCTCATTACTCTCCTAAGACGACTTGCTAGCACTTTGGAAAGATTTTTGTAAACGCTAGTCACTAGGCTAATGGGACGAAAGTCTTTGATATCCATGGCCCCTAAATGTTTTGGGATCAAGACAACGAAAGTATTGTTTTTTTTAATCTGTAATCCAAGCAAAAAAAAAAATATATATATATATATATAGGGACGGGATCGGGAGACATATGAAAAAGACATATATCCTCACATATGGGCATCATCGTAGGATCTGGAGATCCGACGGTTGCAACTTACACCACATTTTAAGTGAGAAGGAGCATTTACGGTAATCTATAAGAAGACCTCTCTCTCACTCTCTTCCGTTTCACCTTTACCGGCTCTGGAATGGTGGATTTCATGGCTTTGGCGTGAGAACAAGAACAACGTTCTTGATCAGTGGTTTAACAGGCCAGCATCCGATCAAATCATAGGCAATTTGATTTTTTTTGCCAAATACAACAAGTCCAAGTTGCAGAGACACCACCAAGGGCTTGAGAAGAAACTAACCAGTATATTTTGTTATTGTGCTTGAAGACATCCTACCCTATCCATATATTTTAATCGCTAGGGGAGAAATTAACCTAGATCAGACTATAGTTTTGATTCTGCACCTTAGATCTACAAAACTTTTGATACATTTTTTGTTTTTATTAGACCTGGTAATGGAGGGTACTTTGAACGTGATGGAGCCCCACCTTTTGGCATTCGCCCCTTTGAGATCTACAAAACTTTTCCTTGGTATAGTATGAAACAGCCTCCCATGGCAGAGCATCGATAGTTTGGAGATTGCTCCAATCCCTTGTATTTCCAGTGCGTGATGATCCAGATCAATAACTTTTTTTTCTTCTTTTGACAGTAAACAAGTGAGGCATTGGTCGCCGGCCAAGAAATCCGAGAAAGAGAGAGAGAGAGAAGGATTCTCCTATAAAGGAGGAGATGATTTAAAAAAATACTATTTCCCAAACTATTCTCTCCTACATAAAAAGACTTGTAGTTACAACCGTTGGATCTTCGGATCGTACAATTACAAGCATATGTGAACATATATGTTTAATTTCATATGTCTCCGGATCCCTTCCCATATATATATATATATATATATATATCACAAAAAAGAAAGAACAGAGATACAAAGAAAATAGAAAGCATATCTCACAAGGACATGAACCGATACACGACAATTACAAAGGAAAAATAAAACAAGATGTCCGTTGAACTCGGCCTTGTGGACCCTGCAGCAAGTCAATCTAACAACGAAAGTGTTGATCACTCTATCATACCATCCTAGCTCATACAACTCACCCATCACTGCCATGAAGTCCTTGCCCACAATGTCCCAACAAGATCGATAGAATTCAATGGTAAAACCATCCGGGCCCAGGGCCTTATCCCTGGCCATGTCTCAAATGGCTCCCAGTACCTCCTCCTCCAAGAACCTAGACTCCAAAGAATCCCTCTTATCCGCCGGCAAACACTCAAAAGAAAGACCATCAAGCTGTGGTCGCCACCGTTCCCTTTCTGAATACAAATCTTGATAGTAAGAAACAATACTCTCCACAACCTCTACTAACCCCTCCTGCCACTCCCCATGCACCTGAATTTTGGAAATGAAATTTCTCTTACGATGGAAATTGGCCATCCTATGGAAAAACTTGGTATTCCGATCTCCCTCCTTAAGCCAGCGGACCCTAGCTTTATTTTTCCCTTGATGCGTGAGAAAGATTGAATTAAAACAACATTAGGGATGGAAACATGCTAGGCCAATAAAAGTTAAATTATTTGTTGTACAAAGAAATGAGAATCTGACAGATAGTAACTTCCAGCCCTATTGCTAATTCTAAATTACACCCACCTGTAATTGCAAGTTTTCCAATAACCTCCTACCCTCTGTTAGCCTAAAAGATGCTTGAATAATCTCCTACAACTTCAAAAGACTTCCAATAACAACAACAACAAAGATCTTCAAGTCCTCCAGAGTATCAGGAACTTCTATTAGATTTTTGTGCTCTCTAGCACAAACAAACACCTTAATTCAGGTCTGAACCTCCATGTGGCAGTGACTTCTGAATGTTTTGATCATTCACTAAGAGGAAGTCAACAAAGTATTCAACCTCAAGTCCTCTCTGAAGCTTTAGTCTCACGTTTCCCTGTGTTTTTTCCTAGACCCTGAAATTTATTGGTGCATCCAATACACTGAAATTTTATTGGCATCCTAGACACTGAAATTACTCAACGATCTCCTTTGGTATCATATGATTTCAGCAATTTACACAAGCTGATTGGTTAAAGAACATAAATTAAACAGCTTGACATGAAAAATGCCCCCAAGCCCACATTATTGTTTCCTAAGAGTCTTGCTATATCACTCCACACCAACCTGACAGATCATGCTGCCCTTCTACCAATAAATGGCCGCCCAATGATCTCCTCATTGTACAGAAGTAGAGGTTCCAGTACACATGGTTTTACTCGGTTAAATGTCACTGGCTCTGCGGGTGTGATTCGATGAATACTGGAAACAACTGATGCACCACAACAGGTCACTACTTATTCCTTCGCTTAGCTTTTATTACAGTATAAAGAAATGAATTACAAGAACTAAGTTCAAATAGGAAACATATGTCAGGCATTGTATATGACATTCAGTAAAAGTGTAGTTTTTTCACTTCTCTCGGTCCAATCATTTTCTTGAAGTGAGAATCAATTTGAGGAAATTAATAGAATATTGAAGTCAGTACAAATGAAAGGAACGTCTGTTTCTTCAATCCATTTGTCACAAGAGGCGAGCTATGAGTCACAATGAGATCCATAGCTCCCACATTGTCAACTAAAATACTTGCTACTTTGTGCAACGGGACTAGGTGCTCTGTTCCAAAGAACTTGGCACAATGCTTCCAAGGAGATCTTCCCTGGTTCATTTGCTTGATTTGAGTGGATACTCTTAATCCATAGAGAGTCAAGCATATAGATCCTTACCATTGGACAAGAACCTTTCTTCCACCATGTTTGAACCATTGTGCCATCCCCAACCTACAGTGCTTAGAACCTGGTTGCCGAGAAAATAGGTAAAACATAGAAAAGAAAAGAAAATTTTGAATTTTTAATATAATTCTTAGTTGGGTTTTGTCTAATTTTCTTTTCTTTTCTCTCTTTTCACTTATTTTCTCGGCAACCAAACATAGGGTAATTGAAAACAAAATATATGTAGATAAAAAGATAGAATGCCTAGTCTAGGAGATGCATCTTCTATATCTTCACAGGAAACAAAATAATCCTCACAAGTAAATTAGATTTTTTTACATAGAAAACAGATGCAACTTCCTCATAATCAGATTCATTCGGATATAAATATAATCATCTTTAGTCTTACCCAATGAAAGGAAATCTTCAGGTAGCTTCAGCATTTTAGCAAGCCAATCCAGAACAATCACTTCAAGTTCAGTTGCAGCAGGAGAGGTTACCCAACTGAAACCCACAATGTTCAGCCCAGCACTGAGCATTTCTCCTAAGAATCCAGCGGTACTGCTATTAGAAGGAAAATATGCAAAATAATTCGGGCTTTGCCAATGGGTTACCCCTGGTAATATTTTTTCCTGAATATCTGCAGTCACAGGAAAGTTTGTCAATTTAACTCATGTTTTTTAATCACCAAACTCAATAATGCAGAACAATTTAAAATTCCAAAAATGTAGTAACTGTATACAAAAGTGAGAGAAACTGGAATACATAGATTGTAAAAAAGAAACTATGCTATCATATTTTAAATGAATGAAAACCCAGTTGAGCAAATTCACCATCAAGAACATTTTGCAACAACTCAGGATGGTTAGGCGCAGAATCAGGAAGAACTTTACCCAGATACCCAGGCTGCATAGAAAACAATAAGCAGAGAATTACAATAAAATCAGAAAAAAAAAATACAAAGAATAAAATCATTATATAAACCCATTATTAAAACCAAGTAAGAATTACAAACCAAACCCAAATCATTCATCACATACAATAAAATTAAAATCTCATCTGTCAGATATTGCAAAAGCTAAATTAAACAATTAACATGATTCAAAAGCCAAAACAAAATTCCTCCTTGATAGATTGCTCCCACTTTGTTTCTCTAATGAAATCTCTCATTACAAATAATTTCTTCTACATTTCATAACAAGCAAAAAAGGGTAATGGATTGAGAAAATGAAATTTATAGAAAGAAGATTAGAGAGGGGGAGAGAGAGAGAGGTACCTCGACTTGACTGAGAACAGGAAAGGTCTCAATGCTTTTGTAGTAATCAGCAATGAAATCAACCATCTTGTGAGCATTCTCTCTGAGTTGCTCAGCATCCATTGGCTTCAAACCACTCTCCCTGTACAAAATACATAAACAAATCAAACCCCATTACATGTTTCAGTGAACAGAGTAGGAGATATTGCTGTATATAGTATATGAAGCTCTAAAAATACAGAGAATACTTACATTTTCTTGATGGAACTCAAGAGAAGCGATGTGAGAGTTTTTTTTGGTTATGGAAACTACACCACAAGGTGAAAGCGATATGAGAGTTGAAGAGATAGAAGAAATATAAATAAATAAACGACAGAACACTAAATCCTAATTAAATTTACATGAAGGGAATATCTAGGAGGCTGCTTTTGGTTCTTGTGGACAAATCAGTCTACGTGGCTCTCTGCCAGCCACCCTCCTTTGGAAAATGATTGGGAGACCGCCCTTGGTCATAGGGCAACATATTGTTAATATTTACAAAAAAGTGTTGCTAATATTTAATTAACTGACATATTAAATATATACAACTAAAATATAAATAATTCTACGAGCACACCAAGTGATAAAAAAATACCTATAAAATTTTCAATTAAACATCATTCTTAATTTAAAAACTATAAAATATGATAATTCATTACCCTTATTATAGACACAAACCCAATTATAGACTTAAACCCAATTGAAGATCTAATAAATTGGTATCAAAAGAATCATATATAATTCCTTATATATTGCACCCGTATTTGATGTGAGTTAAAGAGCTTGCAACACAAAATCATAGAAAATTCAATGTTGAAAATTATGTCGTGAAATCAAACTATTTGGAAATGATTAGTAAGAAGTTTATCTATCTATTATCTATTATTAATATACTAAGAATTTCTCCTAATAAACGTAGGCTGAATTTTTTTCTAAATTCTCAAATTATCCTTATCATAATGCTATATATAAGACAAAATCTTTATTGAATGTTTTGTCAATAATATCCATTACTCATCTATCTATATAATATACTAGCGGAAAGCACGTGCGTTGCATGTGTATACAATCCGATGCACGTGAGAGAGAGGGATGGGGGAGAGCGACTGAGGAACCCTAGAAGTGAGTGAATTTTAACCATAGTTAAGGAGTGTCAAAAGGGACACGTGTTAACCTGTGGGTGCAATTGATGAGAAAGGGATAGTTTGAGGTGGGTGAATTTTAATTACGGTTAAAGAGTGTCATAAGGTGTAGATGAGAAAATGGTAGTTTGGGAATTAAGTAAAATATTAAATCAAGGTTTTGTCTTCAGGGTAGTTTGGGAATTTATAACTTTAAATAGATTGTAGATGAGAAAGGGATACTTTGAGAATTTATCAAATATCAGGCTACCGTTTAAAAAATAGGTAATTTGATAGATTGTTGATGAGAAATGGGTAGTTTGGAAATTAAGTAAAACATTAAATGAATGAAGATTTGTAAGGTTTGTATATAAGGGTAGTTTGGGAATTGACAAAAATAAGGCTAGGGGGGTAGTTTGGGACTTTTCATCATTAGGGGGTTTCTCTCATTATAGTAGAGATAATAATAGACATGAAATTAATTATAATCGGACTCCAAAGATTCCGCCATCGAAGTTGCCACGTGTCTCTTTAAACACTCCTTAACTATGTTTAAGATTCACCCACTTATCCATTGTTTTTTTAGAAAAAATAATGAAAAAAAAAATTAACCCTAGGAGTTATAGAATTTTAATTAAGGTTTTAAAAAATTAATATTTTTTTTCTAAAAACCAAGTATAAGTGATTGATCTCTAGGGTAGATGAATATTCTTAACCATAGTTAAGGAGTGTCAAAAGAGACACGTGGCAACCTCAAGGGCATAATGTCATAATCGGACTCCAACTGTGGTTAAGATTCACCCACTTATTATTGGTTTTTAGAAAAAAAAATTAATTTTTTAAAACCCTGGTTAAATTTTTTTTTTTTTTTTGGTTGTGTGGTTAAAATTCCCTAACTCTAAAGGTTAAATTTTTTAAAAAACCAAGGATAAGTGGGTGAACCCTAGGGGTGTGTGAATCTTAATCATAGTTAAATGAGTGTTAAAAAGGACACATGACGATCTCAGTGGCGTAACCGAACTCCTTCCTCTCTTGGTACAACTCTCCAAAAGAAGAACATCTCGCTAAGGCCCTGTCGACCCCCTTTCTTTGTTGTACCTAAAATGTTCCTACGTTATTTTTTTTTTAAAATCCAAAATACTCTCACTAGGGTCTCTCTTCCTAGAAAGCACGAATACTTCAAATAGGTCCTCGCACCCGTATCGGATATGGATACGCCTTTGATACGGCAAGATACGACTTGACGTATCCGATTAATTTAAAACAATTTTTTTTAATTTCGGATATGTTAGGGATACGGTTGTGATACGACATGGATATGGCCAGGATATAGAAATGATTTTTTTTTTTGGAGACATGAGAATGTGACCCTATCTCTTTTGTTTTTGCATGGTCATGATCTTCTTTATATTTGCTTAGTAGATGATAGAATGACTTTCTTTTTTGTTTAGTGGATGATGTGATGACCCTATTTCTTTTGCTTTTGCATGAACATGATCTTTTTTTATACATAAACAGAACTGAACCAATGGTTATTTTATAATTATAATACAAAATATAGTATTATTATTAAATTTTTTTTAATTATAGACGTATCTTGGCTGTACCCGTATCAGGTTTTTTTAGGTTCTATCGTATCGTCGTACCTGTATCGTATCGTACCCGTATCCCGTATCCGTGCTTCTTGGCTCACTCCCCTTCCCTCTCTCTTAGGTGCATCGTACGTGCCGCCTAAAGAGCATAAGGCCGTTGTTTATTACTCATAAGGTATTGCAAAATAAAATAACTTCATAAAGTCTACTATAATGGAACAAAATAGACAAAAAAATATATATATGAATAAAGGAAAAAAATATGGTTTGCTAAGTTTACAGTAGTTTGTGTTTCTACAACTCGTTGACTCTCTAAAGATAAAGTAAAAAGAGTTTTACGGGTTCATTCTTAGAAGGATAAGAAGTCATTATTTTTTTTATAAAAAAAATGGTGTCCAATCCATAAATATTGGTACGATCAATATAAGCGTGATCGTAGCAGCTGCTTAAAAAAATTAATATTTTTTTTTACAAAAACCAAGGATGGGTGGGTGAACCCTGAGATCGAATAAAAGGCAATCACGATTGAATTTAGTCAAAGTTCAATCGCTCCCTCAAGTCAACATGTGTCCCTTTAACCTCTATTAACCGTGGTTAAGTTTCTCTAATCCTTAGTGTTGGATAATCTAATCTTAATTTTTTGAAAAATAACCCTAAGAGTTAAAAATTGTTTATTAGAGTTAAATATTTTTCTAATGTGTTTTTTTTTTTAAAAAAAACTGAAGATAGATGGGGTCTCTGTTTTATTGGTTTAGATTGTAATATCAAGAAACTCCCTGTTTTTATTTGGTTTATGCTCTATATCCCTGTAATTACTATGAAACTGAAACCATATAGTGACAACTACTATAAATGCATTTCTCGATTAAGGAGTCAAATAGGTATGTCCAATAGCCTCAATTACTCATCTTGTTGAGTACTCCCACATTTATGTACTTCTGGTCTCACTTTGTCATATCTTTTTTTTTTTTTTTTTTTAAGGGATGGAATCGAACACGAATGGTTCTATTATAGTTCATCCCAATGGTTGATTGAATCAAGAGAATAAGAGTAAATATTTTTATTTTATTATTTTATAAATATAGATATCCTAGAGCCTTAAAGACTCAGACTAGTTGCACGTGCTAATTGCATAGAGAATACCCCCACCTCCATACAACCGATATAGAGGGGAACCCAAGAACCGAATTCGAGACCACCAGGTTTACAGTTCGTCTTTCGGTCATTGGGCTACACTCCGATTGGTCGAATCAGAAAAACTGCGAACCAGTTCTCTCACCAGTTTCCAAAACTCCCAAAATCAAACTACATTAAAAACCGACGGGTTGAACCGGAAACGGAAACGGAAACGGGTTATAGAATTGGCCAGAGTCACGTAAAAATAAGAAAAAAGAATTAATAAAAAAGATACTGTCGAACCGGGACCGGCCACCCAGCGGTTCCACGACTGGTCTGATTACGAAAACATTGGTATTAATTTGAACGAAGTTGTACACAATTTTATAGTTTCTTATTTACCTAATTCTGAAATAGTACAAATTTAATAATCTTTTATCAATTGACCACCTGCAGGTCTCACTTTGGCAAATCTTTTATTTCTTTCTATAAGGATTTCCGTTGTATTGTTTTGCAGAAATCGTCTGTGAAATCAACTCTCTTGTTATTCTATGGTCCCTTCTTCCATTAGCTCATCCTTCCTCTTCTTCTTTGCCCATAAATCATTTACCCATATAAACTCTCGTTTTTACACTTCTGCCACGACGGTGTTCTACACCTCCCATCATCTCCTCCAACTCCTGCAATTCTCCATCAACCACAAATCTCTGAAACTCATCCAACAATCTCACACTCGAATCTATTCTCTTGGGTGTGATCAAGATCCTTTTCTTGCAACAAAACTCATCTCTGCATATTCAATATGTGGAGTTCCAAGAGATTCTCGAACTGTATTCAACTTGATTTTCCACAAGAGCCTGGTTCTCTGGAATTCTTTGATAAGTGGGTATGCTAAAAATGGCATCTATAAAGAGGCCTTTGATCTGTTTAACCAAATGTGCTGGGGAGGGGAAAAACCTGACAATTACACCTTGGCTACCCTTTTGAAAATCTCTGGCAATGTCGGAGATTTGGAAACTGGGAAAATGGTTCACTGTAAGAGTATACAAATGGGGTTTGTTTCAGATACAGTTCTTGCAAATTCCCTTATGGCAATGTATTGCAAATGTGAAAATTTTGGCGATCTTCGCAAGCTGTTTGATGAAATGCTTCACAGGAATACTGCTTCTTGGAATGTTCTAATATCTGGATATGGGATTCCGGGGAATTTTGTATTTAATGAAGATATGTGGGAACTTGTTAAACAGATGCAGATTGAAGGAATAAAATTAGATGGGTATACTGTTTCTAGTCTTCTTCCGTTGTGTGGCACAGGTAAAGGGAAGTGGGATTATGGAAGAGAGCTTCATTGTTTTATTGTAAAAAATGAGTTAGCTTTGGGTTCGGATGTTCACGTAGGGTGTTGTTTGATTGATATGTATTCAAAGAGTAAAAATGTCATCATGGGTAGGCGGGTTTTTGATCGGATGAGTTGTAAAAATGTTGTTGCTTGGACCTCAATGATCACTGGTTATGTGCAAAATGGAGGTTCAGAGGAAGCTCTCAATCTTTTCCGTGAAATGCAGTCGAGAGAAGGAATAGAACCCAATAGAGTCTCGCTTGTAAGTGTTCTCCCTGCTTGTAGCGCTCTTGCTGGATTAATTGAAGGGAAACAAATTCATGGATTTGCCATAAGAAATGAATTGAACCATGAAGTTTCTCTAGGCAATGCTCTAATTGATTTGTACTCCAAGTGTGGGAGCTTGGATTGTGCTAGACGAGTCTTCCATAATGATTCCTTTTGTAAAGATACAATCTCTTGGAGTTCAATGATTACTGGATATGGGTTACATGGTAAGGGTCAGGAAGCAATTTTTCTGTATAACAAGATGCTTCAGCTTGGGATCAAGCCTGACGTGATAACATTTCTAGGGGTTCTTTCTGCTTGTGGTAGATCGGGATTGGTAACGGAAGGCCTCAATCTCTACAGCTCAATAATAATGGATTTTGGGATTACACCTACAGTTGAGATTTGTGCTTGCGTGGTCGATATGTTAGGTCGATCAGGCCAGCTTGATCAAGCATTAGATTTTATCAACTCAATGCCCATGAGACCTGGTCCTAGTGTTTGGGGTGCTCTGGTTGGTGCTTGTATAATCCATGGGAACTTTGAGATGCGGGATTTGGCTTACAGGTTCCTTATTCAGTTAGAACCCGAGAACCCATCGAACTATGTTTCACTATCAAATGTATACGCTTCTTCTGGGAGATGGGATGTTGTGGCAGAAGTCAGAACTAGGATGAAAGAAAAAGGTCTGAGGAAGTTTCCCGGTTGCAGTTGGATTAACATCAATAGCAAGACCCATTCTTTCTATGTTGCAGATAAAGCACACTCTTGTTCGAATCTGATACATGAGATGTTGGATGACCTCAAATTAACAATGAAGGGAGCTGCCTATGTACCTGATTTGGAAATTTTGACATAAATGTCTAGATACTATTTGTTTATCTGGCTAAATGTGATCAAAATTCATGAAGATTGACAGGGAAATGTCATCATCATTATTACTCATGTAATTGCGGAATACTATGTTACCTGAAATCTGTAAAAGGAAAAGAGGGTGATTTCCCTTGAGAAAAGCTCTGTAGATTATAATCAGGGGCAGAGCCAGGAATTTTTCATTGGGGGCCGAAATACATGGTATAAAAAAATTAATGGATTTGAAGGTATAGAGTTTGGGGCGTGCCCCCAAGAACTTTTTTTTTGGGTAATTTCTTTTTTTTTTTAATTATTTTTTTCCCAGTTATGCCCTTGAGGCCGTCACGCGTCTCTATTAATACCCCTTAATTGTGGTTAAGATTCATCCACCTATCCTTAGTTTTTAAAAAAGATATCAAAATTTTATTTGAACCCTAGTTAAAATTCACTAACTCTTAAGGTTAAATTTTTTTTAATAAAGGATAAGTAGGTGAACCCTTAGAGTGGGTGAATTTTAACCATAGTTAGGGGTGACAATAGGGACACATGGCAACCTCATAATGGAACTCCATTGGGGGCCCACTACATATGTGACAAATTTTTTTTTTTTTGGGGGGGGGGGGGGGGGCCCAAGGAAGAAAGAATTACAAAAAATTTGGGGGGGGGGGGGGGGGGGGCATGGCCCCTCCCCGCCCCCCCTGGCTCTGCCCCTGATTATAATGTATATAGTGATATAATCATCCATTTTCTCCCCTGAAAGATTCAAAAGATCTATACTTGCCTGATTACACAAATGAGATGTCATCCACAAATTGCTTCATGTTAATTGTTTCGGATTTGAATACTGCACCTGTTTTCATTGAATATTAAAGGTTCATATTTCATACATCATCTTGGCTGTTATTTAGAATTCACTTGGTTTCACTGGGCATTGATGGTCGAAGTTTTTGGACACTGGTCTTGGAATACCTTTACAAAGTGGAAGCCCACTCAACCACCTAAAATTCTTTCACTCCTTGGACTATTTTGATGCACTGTCATCTTCTCAGTTCATCTCTTTGCTCCTATAAATACACTCTCTGGGACCCTTGACAGAGACTTATATAAGCACAGCCTGCATATAGGTCTTGGCTATGTGAATCCACTTTTATCAGGGGTTTATATATTGGGTTTTTGTTTTTTATTTTTTGGGCTCAAATATATGTTTTGAGCTATGGATGCTGAAGGTTCTTAGAATTTGGAGGCCTGTGATGTAATTTTGGAAGTGCGACATGGTTGAGAATGGAAGGGTATTTCCAGTGATGATTTAGAAGGATTGGTTTCTTATAATATGCAAAACAAAACAGTTGCAAGGATTTACTCCCATCCTCAGCAAGCCAGGAACTATGTGGAAATTATCTCCAAACTTGTTTCTTGTTCAAATCTGTCTTTAGGACCAAAGATTCATGTCCATGGCATCATATCCTTCTTATTGTTGTCAAATGATTGAAATCAATCAACCCAGTATAAATGCTCCCAAATGTGGTTTTGGGTCAGGTTAGTTGTTTTTGTTCATATCATTTCAGCTGTAAAAAATTGCATGAGCATTAGATGTCTGGATAAGGTCCTGTTAAACAAGAAATGAATCACAGGGTTCGGTGTATCGTCTTTACACTTCAATCAACATCTGAGTTCAAGATGGGGTTGGTATTTGTTTTTCATTAATTTTAAATTATGGGGAGATCTTGGTGTGTTTTCTCAAAGAGGAGAAAGCTACAAAGTAGATGGATCATTTAAGCTTGGTTTGCTTTTGAACAAAGCTTATAATCAACAAGCTGTTCAGGGCTCTATGTCGAGCTTTCTGTTTTAATCAGCATCAATGAGGAAGAAATTGATGTGCATTGTAGGAGTTATGTTGTGCTGCAGAGATTGTACACTGTAAAATAAAGTGATCAAATGTTTGGGTCCCTTCTGCAATCTTGCCTTATTGTGATCATGTGGAGACCAGACCACACACTGATTTTTTGCATCATTCTTCCCCATTTCAAAATTTTTCTGTTTGATCTTTTGTCCAATGCCTTTATTCATTTCCCGGGCGTTCCAGTAGCATCATAGAAACTCTATTATGAGTGAGATTAATAACACATTAGGGTTAGTGATGTTGCATCATAGATCAAATTCTTCTAAAAACTTAAAAGAGGGAGATTATTTCAACCTGGAGCTTCCAACAATTTTTTTTAAATTATTTTCCACCCCTATTTTTGCATTGGGACAAATGGAAACTAAAAAGAAGAAAATAAAAGGATGTACTATGCATCTAATTTGTCTACTGCTGAATGCCCTGAAACGACGGGTCGGGAAGCACTGGTCAGCCCTCTGGATTGATAAGAATGTTCACCCCTGATATGGTCGAGATCCTTCAGACCTGTGATGATGTTGCCTCTGGGCTTGGCAAGGTAGTAGCACACTCTGTAATATATGGAAGATAGACATCTTTATATTTTTATCAAAACAACATGCATGCCAAGAGAATGCATTTTTTGCAAACAAACATTTTAAGGAAGACTATCTTCCAGTGTTGCAAATGCCTGGGTAATATTTGTGAAGAAAAGCAGCATCCAAACAGGCCCTAAATCCCAAAGTTGCATGGATAATTTTAAAAAATAAAAATAGAAAATGGGCATCCAAACACCCCCTAATAGCCCAAGTTATGACTTTGGTACCTGATCCAGTTATATGCAGACAACTCCTATTCATCAGTGAAGTTAAGAGGTTTCTGCATCAACAATCTGCCAATAACCTCCAGAAAGTAACAAAAACACCATGACCATGACATTACAGAGCAACTGGATGCTTTCAGACATTTTTCTTCTTGACTGCTAACTTTGTCTTTGGTAGCCATATTAAGATTCAGATAAGGAGGACATGACCCCATTACGGAATGGTCCCGATTAAATGAATTGGTGGGCCACACGGAAGGTACGAGGGGCATGCCATGGAGGATGATAGACATGAAGTCCATCACATAATAGTCCTGCAAAATGAAGTCCAAGAAAGAAGTAGGGGATATATCAAAATGATTTCCATCTCCAGACCATTTCCAGTTATATCATAACTGCAAGATCCAAAAGAACCCACCCAATCTGTGGTGATCTGGTTCATATTTTCATTCTGAGCTATCTGGACCAAAAATAGAGATGGAGCTTCAAACTTCTAGGGAATGATCACTGCACCAGTTTGCAAGACCAATGTCATGAAAATGGGAATGTCTTACACTTCATTTGCCTTCTTTCATTTTCTCAAAAAATTATAAGACCTCAGCAGCTTCTTTACCTCTCTGTCTCAAATTCTCTCCGTTGCCGGTAGGCATAAATGGAACTTAATGCCACTCTTCCAATTCTCCTACTTCTTCTACTTCTCTTACTTCTACCTTTCTTTCTTTCCTTTTCCGCTGTTGCCTGCCACATGGGTACATGTGAAATCCATCCTAAAGGCACCAACGCTGTGAGGAACTGTACCAGAATCCCTAGACGCAAGCTTGAGTAATCACCAGATGTTATTCCAGTCTGAGAAGCCAATGCAATACCCAAAAACCCACCAATTATGGAAGATACACACAAGGATGAAGCTAAGAAAGAAGTGAGAGACCCTTCACAACCTGGAGGACATAAATTTGCAAACAGAACCGAGAAAGGGAGGAGCTTAAACTGCGCAACAGTTTCTGCTAAACCCGAAAAGCACAGAACATAGGCCTCGTTCGGAATTCCCAGTTTAAGATTGATTTGTGTTACAAGAACTAGGTCCAGAAGAAGGGAGGTTGCATACAAAATTTGTACCATGCCTATTAATTTCCTCATGGGGATTCTTTTCCAGTATTGGTCAAAGAGTACAGTAGCAGACAGAAGCACAAACTGGCCAATCACTTTTGACATTCCAATGATCGAAGGATCAAGCTTTAAACATTGTGTTTGGTAGCAGAAGATGGTTCCTGATAAAATCGGAACCGTAGCAATGGAAGCTACAATCCAGGCGAGGGGGCGAGAAATGCTCTCTTCACTAATTGCCGTGATCAGGTCGGAGAACTGTTTACTGAAATTTTCTGAGACTGACTTCCTAACAGGATTGTGATCTGATGGTTGAGGCAAACCGAGGCAATCCTCTCTTGTTGTTGAGGAAATTACTAGTTGAGAGGAGAGTAGGAAAGCAAATAAGAGAAACATGGTCTTGTGTTGTTGTGTTCTCAGTAAGAAAAATCCGCCTAGTAAGTTACCTAAGATTCCCCCGGCAGCTAAAGCCATATATGCATAAGATTGGAGGCCACCGATTTTGTGCTTTTGGCCGTATTCAGCAATAAGAGCATCTTTTGCAACTTCTGTGATAGATGCTCCGAGGTTGCTCACAAGAACACATGCCATTAATATAGGGAGGGCTTCACCTGCAACTGGAATCAATGCCAGTGCCCCCCAAGACAGAACCTGCAAAAGGACTGTAGAGTTTGATTTATGTTAGTATCTTACACCATGTTGATTAATTACATAAAAAATACTCTTTTTGCTGCAACCCTGGTTAGTTTGGTTAGTATCTGTTCTAATAGCAAGTGGGAATATGAACCGCCACACTCATTCCCAGAGACTTGATCCCTAGTCTCCCCAATGCGAGTATACAACTTTACCATCTGAATGACAAGGCAGGTATCATACATAGAGGTTTGAAATAACAAAAATGACAACCGCAGCAGTAGGGGACCTCGGCCTTATTTACCGTTATAGTGGTGGCCACTTTGTTCCTTCTTCAATATTTTCTATTTTAAAAATGATATTTTTACAAAAATAATTAAAAAATAAAATATTCTTATCAATTAAAATACCACAATAATGATAATGTTAACAAGAATAGCCCTTAAAAAACCATGTTGATCAAGCAATGAAGCAGTCTATTAATCGAAACCAGCTTCATCGTTCATAATTATTCACACTTACTTCAGAATCGTGCCAAATCTCAAGCTTAATTTTTTCGTTTTGACATAAAGCTAAAGTGCCATTTTATGAAATAACAATGAGATTAAGACCTTTCTCAGGGGATGGTTTTTCTTTCTTGTAAAGATTACAGAAACGATAAATAAATAAAAAATAACAACTGACCTCTAATTTTGCAATTATTTGGTAAAGATTTATCTCTGATAATAATTACTGATAATTTTGTCAACAAATTCGAAAACTCACTGACAATATTCCGCCCAGCACATACCCAACCAAAAAGGATTCTTGTTGCTATTTAATAATATTTACCACAACCAAAACTTCTAATACTGTAGAAAACTGAAATTGGCATAACCTCAAAAAAAAATAAAAATCCAAAACATACAATAATTTTCTTTTATGCATAATAGAACTAATGAATGTAAGAACTTGTGATACACATGAAAGTTCTTAAATCATACTTAACAGAAGAAAAGTTCACACACAGAAAAAAAGCAAAAAAAAGAAAAGAAAAAGCAAACCCATATAGAGGGAGGCCTCGGATTCTCTCCGGCCAAGCCAGAAAGGATGGTCTTGGGCTACCACAATGTGTGTGACATGTGGTTAGAGAAGTCATTTCATGGGCCCATGATTTTGACTTGGGGAGAAAAGGAAATGACTTCTTCCCTTTTTATTGCCACATGTCTCCTATTTTGTGGTTGCCCGAGACCACCTTTCTGGCTTTCGCCAGAGAGAATCTGAGGCCATAGAGGGAAGGAGGAGGATCCGAGGAGGTACTAACTACGAACCAATTCCCATAGGAAGTAAAAAGGGGATTCTTTGTGCATCACAATTAGGGCTGTCAACGGATCGGATTCGGACCGGATCTGCCTAGATCCGAATCCGATCCGATTAAGAATCCGACTGATCCGAATCCGATCCGAGATCCGTCGGATCATGAAGTAACCGATCCGAATCCGATCCGATTATATATCGTCCAATCCGAATCTGATCCGATCCGATCCGATCCGATCCGAGTAAGGTTATTTAAAAAAAAAAAAATCTATTTTAATAATAAAAAATCTAATAATACCTTAATTAATACTAATTAATGTTAATTTTTTTTAAAATTAATATTTTATACATAGAAAATCTAAATAATATATTTAAAATTATTATTATTATCGGATCACCCTATATCCAGATCCGATCTGATTATAATCGGATTCCACCGATCCGATCCGAATCCGATCCGACGGATCACATATAGGGTCCAAAGTCCGGCTAATCGGATCGGATTCGGATCGGATCCGGATCATGATCCGGTCCATTGACAGCCCTAATCACAATGTAACCAAAACCATCTCATACTTCATGATACAGCACATAAATGTAAATACATAAATAAAACAACATTAAATTCCAAAATAAACACTAAAAATGAGAAGAAAACTAGCAATCTAAACCAATGAAAATATGAAACTAAAGCAACAGAAATGTAAATATGAAAAGAAAGAAAAGGTATGCTAACCAACCTCCAATGGAAATGTAAGGTATTCTATGAGCAGCACCAATATAAAAAGCATCAGAAAGGACTCCATACAGAGGCTTTGCCACCATGGGAAGGTTAGCAGAGTTCTGTACAATCTGCAATGTTGAAGGGCATAGATTAAGATTGTGGGCCATGTGGAAGTTGAGAGCCAGCCATGGGAAACACCTGAATCCCTGTACCCAATACCCAAATCCACACAAAACCAACATCTTTTGACTACCCACTTGGGAAGAATCTGTATTCGTGTCATTCCCCTTCTTGTTGTTCTTGAGAGGGACTTGATTAGGGGTTATTATGATGGGTTTTAAGAGATGGGTATTGGGTTTTATGGATTTGTTAGAGGTGTTTTGGGATGAAGACAGTTTTGGGTTTTGGTGGTGACAACTGTGAATGGATTTGAAGGGAAGAAGAGATGATTTTGGTGGGGATCTTTTGATTGTATGGGTGATTGGGAAGAACAGGTTTCCACTGGGTATTGATGAGTAAATCATGGGTTTAAACTGGGATTTAAATGAAGATTTAGAGCTTAAGATCTGATTAAGAAACGATTAGGAACTAATATGGGAGTTTTGAGTCTTTTTTTTTTTGCAGGCTGGCAAAAAAAGGAGTAATTTATTACAGAGAGAGAGAGAGAGAGAGAGAGAGAGAGAGAGAGATATCCAGAAGAGTGTAGGGGAGGATCTACTCAAGGAAACTGGGAGAGGCTTCTTGTAGGTTGTTGTCTTGTTTGTGGAAGAGTCGCAGAGAGCAAACTGTTTTGGGACCAACATTGTTTGTGGGTCCCACATGAAGGAGATTTCATGAAACCTTAGTATGACTACTCAAAAAAACAAAGGAAAAAAAAAAAGATGATGACAGTGACCAATCCATTCATCAATGGGACTTCCTGTACTTATATGTTTGTTGCATATCAATTGCTCCGAATAGAACAATCCAATTTTAGTTTTTTTTTTTGGTTCAATAAAATCAGTCTGCACATTAAGGCTGGCTGTTTGTGTTAGTTCCATGATATCATTTTATTGAAAAAAATATTTATGTACAATTAAATTAGGGTTCTTTTTTCTTTTCTTTTCTTTTTGGGTAGGCTCTAAACATTTGTTTATCTAGGTTAGGGGTTAGGCGCTCAACAGTCACACTAAACTCGAACTCAAGTTACACCTCCCCAAAGGGAGATACACAACTACTAGGACAGGCCTATGTTGTGTAAAATAAATTAGGTTGGAAAGTTGGAATTTGGCATAGGAGATCTCCTCTGCTCTGTCAGTGTGGTTGCTCATGTGGGAGAACATAGGTAGATTGCTTCTACACCTTATTATACCTAACTCTCCTACATTGTCCAAGTACAACACCTTTTAAGAAAACAAGTATACAGGAGGGTCTATCAAGATCCTTCCATGCTTTTAGTAGATTATTAATAGAGACATGGAACATGGTTTTCGGTCCATGTTAAGTGCTAAAAGTTTTAGGGATGGCGTGCTGTGGAGGATGATGCTATAGAGAATTTATCCTCGCCCTTAAATTCTCATAGAAGTTACCTTTTGAAAATAGTCATAAAGTTCTTCCTGGTATCAATGCTTAATCCCACCCCGGTTTCAGTTTGACATTTTTCTTTATGGGACGGGTTAACTTAATTGGTTCTAGCACTCCCCTAAAGTTTTTTGGACCCATTTGAGCGCACCTTAAAAATCCTTAAAACAGGCCATATTGATCGGATAGTTAAGCAGATATGTCACATGTAAGATACAGACTAAGTTCGTGCTATATATTCATTTGTTTCAATTAAGATTAGACTTAAATTATACCAATTGGACAAACTTATGAACATGGCCTCCATATCTCAAGAAGGTGGTACGTAACCATAGGCTTAAGAGGGGCTTGCAGAGTCATCTGATTGTCAGATGGGTGAAACTATAACAGGTAGGCTAGATTATTATTTCTCATTCCTATAAGAAAGTTTACTCTTATATAAGCTCATATTTTTTGGTTTATTAGTTCAGTCCTTTAATTTATGATTCAATTTCCATTTCAGCAAGTGATAATTCCAAGAAAATTGATGAAGAAGTAGCGAAAGAGTGGCAGCAGGAACTTCTGGGCTTGCATAGTAGATGATGATGATGTGCAGATTTTGCTGCTACCATAGAAACATCTTTAAATTTCCTAATCTACAAGCCCAGGTTGATGAGTTGCATCTCAATCATAAAATCTCTAGGTGTGTCGATATAAAATTTGTTGGCAATTTTTTGTTTTTGGTGTGTGCAAGTAATTTTATTAGTTTAATGGTGCGCAATCAATATTTTTTTTATTAATGGGGTGCAGTCATCAAATATTGGTGTGCATCTAACACCACCCAAATAAAATTCGGAGCACATGGCCTGTTTTAAGGAACGTGCTCAACTCTAGGACCGTAAATGCTGTTCTAGTAGCGAGTTGGAGCCTGCACTGCAGTGGAAAATATAGACCTCCCTTCGCAACTCAGAGAATAACATTTTAAGTCTTGGATAAATCTGCAGTTTTTCAGGAAAACAGGTGATAGCAGCCCATAGTCACAATGGAGCACACACCAAGGGTCGGGAGTGACTCAGACCCCTCAATGATATGGGTTCCACCAAAGAGATATCTCACAAGTCTGAGTAGTAAATATAAACTGGACGTAACCATCAGCTATGAAAGAAAAACAGAAACCTTGACGATGGTGCCGGAAAAAGTCCATAGATCGTGGATGGTAATCCCAAAAGGTCACCTTGGAAGGATAAACTGTATGTTGGAAGCCATGCTGATGCACCTTACAAGCACACACACTCTAAAGCAGCATTCTGTCTGTGGGCCAGACCACTTCAAAGGGGTGTAACTCGGATATCAGGGGAGACAAACCCCCCAGGATCTTAACAGGCGAGTCACATTTCCTGTTGGAAACCCATCCTGCAAGTGATGACCCCTATTGATTGAACAATCAGCAGTTCACATCCATAGTTTAGGTCTCAATGGCCATATTCTGTTTGTACATCTTTGAGAAAATGAAAAAGGATCCTAAACTGATTTTTCAAAATGATCCATATCAAGATCTGTATCACTCAGCACATTATTTGATCCAGAAACCAAATGGTCAAACTGAAAACTACTTATTGACAACATTCTACTACTCTACAACTCATCATCCCCACCATGATGCAAAAAAACTAAACACACAATCTTAATCCAGATCGACGACAGGGCTCTCATCTTCTCCCCTTAGATCCCTGCCCCTTATTCCTCCAACTCAGACTTCTTCTTCTATCTTAAAATCCTTCATGTGAATATGAAAGAAATTTATCAATGAACTAGTAAAATACTCCAATTGGGATCTCGATATTGGATATATCCCAGAATGCCAGGGAGATGGTAGATGAGACTATACTATCCCACAGAAGTTTCAGAGAAGTGTTTCATATTCCGTAGTTCCTTATAGTGTCATCAAATGGCCATGGGATTATGGTGTCAGATCAAAATTAGCTTCCAGCAGTGAATGAACTTCAACAAGTGAAGATACCTTGAAATCTGGTTTCAAATCAACAGTGTCAAACTCGGGAGAGTCATACCTCCCTGTTTCATCAAGTAAGCATGTAAAGGCTCCTGCTCGCTTTCCACAAGCCACCTGTAAGGTCAGGTAATAATAGTCAATGATATCATGTTAGTTGAGCACTGACAGTTATCACTGTTCATAATAAAACCTCAAAATGTGCATCAAAGCTAGAATGGAACATGGATATAAGTAGGCAAATATACATAGTAACTTAACAAAAATAACACATGCAATAAAATTTGATTAGTCCATGAAGATTTAAGCATCACAAAATAATGCCAACCTAAACCAACTTCTACATGCCCTATGCACCTGAACCAAAGTTTTAAATAACAGATTTGGTGTGTTAACGGGCTGTCTGAAACCTTTACAAAAAGGCGTTACATAACGGTTTCGGCTGTTAGGGCCGAAAACTATAATGCACGCACCGTTTTTTAGATATATGTGTGTCGGTTTTAAAAACTGTAAATTTAAGGAAAATGTTTAAAAATGAGACAAAATAAAATCATTGATATTTAATGTGTATTATGCATGGGGATAATTATTTATCTAGTTTAATTTACACATAATAAGAAAAAAAATGAAATATACCCGAATTATCATAAATTCATGGATTTTACTTGAAATCCATGAATCTATATTCTAAACTTGCTTATATGCTTTAACTAACAAACATTAATTGAAAAAAAGTTGAGAAATCTTACCCAATCTTAAAGCTCCAAACTGATTTTTTTTCCCAAGAGTTTTGAAGATTTAATTCATCCAATCATAGCCTAAATCTAGTTCTTAATCCAAAAAAGAAAAGATGGGATGGTCATTTTTAGCTCTAGAGAGCGAGTAAAGTGAAAATTTTAAAAGAAGTTAAAATGAGTTTCTAAAATTCACGGTATGTAACATATTGTCCAATGCTATATAATGGACATTACATAACGCAACGTTGTTTGTGTCGGTTTGGGTATTACTAAACAACAGATTTCTCACAATAAAATGAAAAACTTATGACACTGTTATTGTAATTTTCAAGAAATGAGAATGTATTTTACTATATTTTTAAAAAACATTCCAAGGGCACTGTGGTCCACCTACTGTAACATATATTACCTCATCATTAGTACTGAAATAAGAATGAAAAACTTATGACTCATGTACCATTAGTACTGAAATCCGAATCTCTTTCTTCTCTCTAAAGTATTACCTCATCATTTTTTTCTCAGTAATCAAAGGAGTGATGTCCCATAATGATAACTAAATCTCTTCTCTCTAAAATATTACTTCATCATTTTTTTATTGGAAATCAAGAGTAGTGTATTATAAATCTCAAAAGAAAAGAGCTAAACAAAAGTTCAGAAGAAACTGAAATACAAAAAAAAGGATGGACTCTGTGTTACCTCATCCTTTTTAACAGTAACACAAAAAGATACTTGATTTTCATGGTACCAGAGTGAGGTTTAGCATTGGACTCTATGATACATCTATCCAGTTCCCTATTCATCTCCTTCAAATTTTCAAATTTTCATGGTACTTAAATCTGCATTCCAATACACCTGCAAATGTTCTTTCTACTTCAACAATTTACACCTGCAAATGTTCTTTCTACTTCAACAATATACCGTCTTTATTTTTCAGATATTGAATCTACATCTCATACCATCCTTGCCCCAGAAATCTTGTTCAGTACTGTCTGAAATTTCAAAACCCCAATCCCCTAGTTCATTTAATAACAACCTCTCTACCCTCTGCTAAGTGCACTCTCTAATCAGGTCCATTTTCAGATTTCCAAAACTTATGTTATCAGGGACTAGGGCACATTAGCAGTCACTTTAAAAGTGGTGTACACGAGCAACCTCATCAATCCACCCTAAAAGAAAGACTAAAATTGACAAACACATGCTTTTATAAAAAGGTAGAATTAGGGGACAATGAGATCTTTAATCCACACAGCATTAGTGCCATGTATCAAATTATGGACGGAAAAATACCATAAACATGTACTATACTATTGATTTTGCAGCAGATGCCATGATTGACTATTAAAAGTTGCTTCCTCAGTAGCAGTAAGCTGTTTCATTAAAGTTAAAAACAACTATACAGGCTTTATTTAAAGATTTGTGGCATCTAAACAAAGTCATGACTCATGAGTAAAATGGAGACCATCCACTCTCTATCAAACAAGGAGAGGAAAACAATGGCACTTCATGATATATAAGAAACATAAAAAAACAAGATTCAACAAAATATCCACTCACATCATCTTTAAGGCTATCGCCAATCATAATTACTTCATAGGGATGAACATCCCAATTTGAACAGATATGTAGCAATGGAGCTGGGTCCGGCTTATAAGGGTGGAATTCCCTGCTGAGTGCTGGAGAGAACACAATCTGCAGCAATAGCAGAAGGTACTAATAAATGTGAATTGCTAATTAGTATGTTTTTCAGGGTTAAAAAAACAACGATGGTGAAACTGAATGATAATGGTTGACAGAGAGACTGAATGAAAAAATAAAAGCATTTAAAAGTTTAACAGCTTATGGAACCAAATATTGCAGTTGCACATGAAAATATGGATTATATGAAGGGGAAAACAACCATTTATGAATAAAAAGTTGCTGAAGAAGCTGAGAAAATATTCACTGGAACATGGTTGCACATAAACGCAAAAGACTATTTAGTACACAAGAGCATGTGCTACATATGCACATAATGTCATTTTCATTAGCAAATAACCATGCATGACCCTTTCTTTTCTTTTTCTTTTTTTGTTTTTAACTTTACATTAATATACAGATAGTTTTAAAATGTGAACAATAACATGTGCTGAGTGTAAAATGTTACTAGCCCAAATATAATTGAAAAAGAAAAGCTGCCTTATGACAGTTCTGAACTTTGCAAGCTGGGCACTGCTATGCTGATTTGTTGTGAATTCAGTTGAGTCTAGAATGTTCAATGGGAGACTTTGTAGCACAAACAATATACCTTCTCTTGTTTGGGTCATTCCAATACACGTACAATAGTACCGGTGTTTTAAAAGGCGTGTGAGGCTTACGCCTTGAAGCGAGTCTTAAGGAAAATGCCTTGAGGCTCAACCATGAGACTTAAATCTCATGAGGCTCACGCCTCAACATGTGAGGCTCACATGAAGCATATGACTCACGCCTTGAGGCTCTCGTTATGACTATGGCGTATGCCACATTGAATAACTAAAATTTGGATTATAGCCACAATTGAGACTTAAAATGACTTTTTTTAAATTTGTTATTTGTTTCAACTAATAACAAATAACACTTTATTAATTTCAAATTCAATATTAAAAATGATGATGACATTGATTTCAACTTTCAATTAATACCTAATTTATTATGTTTAACATATTTATGCTTTTAAAATTCTTTGAGAATAATTCACACTATTTTCCTAGCAGACTGGTCTACAATGTAGTTCACGACTTCATTGCATTTTTTACTAAAATTATAAATCCACTAGATGAATTAATGATTGAATATCGTCTTCAATATGTATATGAATAAAAAAGTAAATCTAAATTTCAGCATTTGCTTGCTATTCTTATATTTATTTTTTTGAAAGTTAAATAATTGATATAGTATTTCCTATGTGCGTGTGCGCCCACACTCACACACAATGTATAAGAATACAAATATATGTATATTTATCTATCTCTTTCTCTCTTTATACACATATATACACACACACACACATACTATAATCTTTTATTAACTTTTTAAATTTTTTCTTAAATTTTATTTGTTTGTTAAAATGAGAGCATTAAGCTTTCTTGTAAGGCTTACGCTTTATGTATCTTGAGGTTACGCCTTCGCGTTTTAAAACATTGAATAGTACATATCACTCTAATAAGCATAGTACATATTAGCCAAGTCTCAATGTGAACCATGGTTCAAAAACTCAAAAAATCGACTCAACTCGAAAGCTAGCCGGGTCGAGTAATTCGAATTGAAAAAAATCGACTATGTCCAACTCAGAATATGTGTGTGTGGGTGTGTGCGCGCGCGCGTGGGTGTGTGCGCGCGCGCGCGCGTGTGTGCATATGTGTGTGTAGTGTGTGTTTATATAATTGCCTAACCAGCCTACCAATTAGGCAAGTATCAATTTATTGACATTTTGTCTAAAATTGAACCACAAATAACTTGAAAAACCTAGATTAAATGAACTCAAAGTAGATTGGCTTTACAACCTCCAAACTACCAAAAGATCAGGTTTAACAGAATTTATAGTAGGCTTGTTTTGCAACCCCAAAAAAATCTGATACAAAAACAGTGCAAGTGTGACGTTTAGTTTAGGTTCTTAAAAAAATGAAAATGACAAAAATACCCTACCATAACTCGACCAAGTTTGGTGAGTCAAAATTTTCAACTCGACTTGACCGAGTCACCCAAGTAACTCGTCGAATAGTATCTCCTTCAAGTTTTGAGGCGACTTGACTTGAAACTCATTTGTGTCGAGTAACTTGGCCGAGTTTCGAGTCGACTTGCAGAGGTTTTGAACTATGGTGTGAAAAACCTTTTAAGGGCCAGAAAAATTATAGAATTTGCGCTCAATTCTACCTTGTTTTTTTGTTTCATCTGACATCTCTAACTGTCATTCTTGTTTCTAACAAGATAAATTTTGTAAAGAACAAAATTTGGTAATAGATTTCCTTATGAATAGTTAATGCGTATTTACACCTCTGAATGTTGATTTTAAGGAAGACTCTTGCAATCAAAGAATCAAATATCTCGAGGTCAAAATTGATGATTTCCATCCACAATGTACACAAGGTTGATGCATTAATAAAGAAAGAACTTAGTTTTCTTTACCACAACATAATGATGAAAAGTGACCCACTCGTAACTTTGACTAATTTTGACATATTTTAATGTTCTTTATCTTGCATCAAACAATGTAGTCAAATTGTCGCTTAGGAGACGCTTCGGTATACTTATTCCTCCGTACTACTAATGCTCCGAACACCACGAGGTATCTACTGGATTGATGAAGCAATGCGAGGCAAAGAGTCGAGCAGATACAGTCCTCACTCCTCATGGCCAGTACTAATTGTCTTATTTGTTTCCAAATCCTGAAAAACACAATGAGAATGAAAGAAAGTGATGCTACAGTTTAATGATTTGGTAATATGGCTAACGGATAAAAGATTCATGGTGAACTTAGAAACATGAAGAACAGAGGAAATGGGCATAGAGGGTGTAACATCAACACTCCCTTTACCCGCAATGGATGATAAAGTATCATCCCCAACTTTAACTTTGTGTCTACTAGAATCAATAAAGTAAGATGAAAAAAGGAAGACATACCAGTCATATGATCAGATGCTCCTAAATCAATGATCTAGAGGCGACTATGATCGGAAACAGATTCATTGAGAGCCGAGGCTGAGGTACCTTTGAGTAAGGGACTGAGGCGGCACTAGTGATACTCGGTCTCTTCAACTGGGACATAAAACGGCGGAAGACATCGATCTCATCTCGAGACAAGTGAGGGCTATGGATCTGACAAAGTTTGAACTCAAACCTCCTCTAGGTCTTCTATCCCTGTCTCCTTGTCCACTGCCAGGACCTTGTGGGGGGTGGATGGCCATGTAGATACCAATAGGTATCTTTTGTATGACGTGTGCACCCACAGTGGTCACATTTAAGTTTGTCCTGATCATCGGTAGAAGGTTCAGAAGATCCAAAACGACCACCTCTGCCGTGACCACCACTCCTGCCTCCCCGCCAGAATGAGGAGGCTAGTGTAGATCTATCAACAATGGGAGGAGGAAGCATAACCAACGATGCTCCTCACGGTGTAAGTATGCATAGACCTCATTAGGGGTGAGACCGGGTCTTTGCCAAGTATTTGAACTCTGACTTGTTTATAGTCCATATTCAGCTTTGCAAGTAACTCAAACACCCGATTCTGTTCAACCAATTTTGTATAAGCAGCCGCATCCTCAAGACATAACCTGAAAGGTCTGATAGTGATCTAGCTTTTCTCAAAAACGACGAAGAGTAGAGTAGTAGCTGGGAATAGACATATCCCCCTGCTTGAGTTGTGAGATATTCTGACGCAACTCATAAACACGGGTTGTATCCCCTATCTCAGAATAGGTCTGTGTCACGGCATCCCATATAGCTTTTGCGGAAGGAAGAAACAGGTAGGCACTACTGATGTCTAGCTGCATAGAGTGGAGAAGCCATAACATTACAAATGCATTCTCAACCACCCACTTGGCATAGGTTGGATCTGTAGACTTGGGAGTGAAGATAGCACCTTTTAAGTATCTCATCTTCTCATTGCCTTTAACAAACAACATCGCCAATTGAGATCAAGCAAGAAAATTTGTCCCATCTAACTTCACTGTAGGTACTGTCTTCACTCCCACCAGCTATATACCAATTTTCCAGTAATAAAAAAGGGCCCCAATAGAAAAAAAAGGCAATTATGGAGGTGAAAAACCTTCACCGGACATTCAATACTTCTCCAATCTTCACGAAACTTGTTTCAATCCGTCAATATTTATCATATGGATCAAACACAATAGGTTTGAATCCCCAAAAAAACTCCTAAATCAATTGCACAATCCAAAAACTGATTTGAATTTTTTTTCTAATTTTTGACGAAAACTTGGAAAAAGTACATCTCCGGATCTAAAAAAATAACCAAAATTCTCATAAATCATGATCGATCACATGAAATCGAAAAAAATATCTTACGCAAAAAAAAATCTGACACATCAGCTTGTACAGCTGATGCTAGCATGGCGCTATGCTGACATCAGCACTCCTTCGAGTTTTTCCTGTTGAGTTGTACTCCCTGAGTCTTCTCTTTGGCTCTAATACCAAGTTGGTTTAGTTTGTGGGGTTATTAGAAGTTAAGGTTTGAGAGAAAGACGAAAAAAGAAGGAGATTAGGTTTAGGGAAAAATAGTGAAAGAGATTAAATGATCTCTCTCACACACTTTATTATTTATATTTCATTAATGGTCTACTATTAATATATAAGAGTCACTGATAGTAGATCCACAATACAGTATATAAGAGATAACATAAAGACAAGGCCCATAGGAATAAAGCCTATAAAGGCTTATTCAACAGTCAACGTCGCAACAACCAAAGGAGAAAAGCAGGAGAGGCAAAGGGTAGTTTTGTTTAATGAATATTTATATGTATACTTAATATACTAGATTTTATAAATAATAACATTATGAATAATATTATCAAGCCGAGTCGAGCTTCGAGCTAAACCGAGCTTATACAAGTCGAGCTTCGAGCTTCGAGCTGAGTAAAATCAAACAAGGCTTGGCTCGAGGTCAGCTTGATTAAATTTTTTAGCTCAGCTAAAAGCTCGGCTCGATCGAGCTAATCTCTTAGCTTAAGCTTGGCTTGATCGAGCCAAGCTGAGCCCACGAGCTAACTCGGCATGGGTGCAGCCCTACTCTTGGCCATCTATCTTAACAATCGTCTCCACCCTGTTTGTGCTATTACTAAAGCTGCAATCCATATATCCTGTCTTGGTTTGCCATTTTAAAACCCTTAGATTCTCAGGTATTCCTCCACAACTCTAGTTTTGCTTTATCCCATCTTTAATTTCATCCATTAATACCACATCTGCAAATAACATACACGAAAAGGCCTCCTATTGAATATGAGCCTTCAATTTATCTATAACCATGGGTCCAAATTTTGTATTTTTTTAAAGATGACAATAAGAATGAAGATCCAAGGAATGATTAGAAAGATCAATGGATCTTTGATGTGAACTATGGTATACAAGACGTAAATTAGGAACACTTTATTATTTCCAATCACTAATTCCATATTATTTTATTTTATACACACACATATATATTTGGTTTGTCTGATTGGAGTATTAGACAAAGTTTTGGTCGTCGGTTACGTCACTAGGCCCAACACCCATTGGATGTTGGGTTGGTGACGTGGCCCATGGCCAAATATTCACCCGATCAAGTGGCTCATGAAAAATCTGTTCGATCGAACGACCCATTTATATCAGATGATCTATTTTTTGCTAGGTGGCATGTAGAGGGACCCGCACATCGGTTTTTTGTTGTCCCAATCACCCTCCATGTGGCACTCAATCGTATGCCGCATAGCCAACATTGCCTATGCGTCAAGCACATATTATTCATCATCTTTCTCTTCCTCCTATATATATATATATATACCAGGCCCAATAAGCAATAAGCATGGATCCCATCAGATCCATAGATCTTTAAAGTCTAAATTGTGCATTAAGTAGTTCAAAACATAAGTTGATGTTAAGTTCAAAGACTCTTATGCACAAAGTTCGATATTCACCCCGTAAAAAACTTACCCCAAACCGCTTATGAAACAAATCCACTGCTGCCTTGATATTGCGAGTAATTAGCCCCCTTCTGCAAAAAATTAGCTTGTCACTATTTAGCTCCAAAATCACCATTACAATATTTTTTCAAATTAATTAGTAGAACATCATCACAACATCATTACTATATAAGATCTATATTTGCATTTGAATCATGTAGCAAGCAAAGGATGATATATAGTAAGAATTTGAAGCTTTAATTAAGACTATGAAACGTGCAAAAGACCGTTCAACTAATTGTCAATTTAAAAGCACAATCATTGACTCACTTTTGGGAGTGTAAATGTCACGACCCAAAACCCAATATCTTACCCTAAAGTAAGGCTGAAATTTTGTAGTGAGAACAACATGCTACAAACTTAAATGTGTTCTACCATAACCCATACAAACATAAAATCCTTAAAGTTTAAGCAAGATTCTACACTTCTATGCCTTCTTATAAACAAACTATTTACATTCTTTTCCCTTTTATCCCTTTTTTCTACTCAAACATCCAAAAATTATCCCCCATGCTTTCTTGGGGCGAGACAACTTCATCGTCATCATCATCCATTACTATGATCTTTGATCTTGGCGCCTTGGCCTTGGTGGTCGTGATCGTTGTGGCGCTAACTCACAAACTTGATTTTCTCGAACTACTTATTGCCTCTTTTTGCATAGCATCTTTCACATGGATTAAAATTTCGGTATGTATCAACCGATACAATCCAATACATATCCTATTTGGAGTTACCCGGTACATTGAAAAAAAAACTCCCCCGTATTGGCCGATACAAGACCAATACAAGCCCGATACAAGGGTTTTTTAGTTAAATTTTTTCTCCTTCTATTTACACTATGATCCAAAGCACAAAGCCGATACACACAACTAATTTACATAAAATATTATTTAAGTAAATGGTTTTAAATAAATTTTACTTTTATTTACTTAAGATATTTATATGTAAATAAGGATATCCCTCATTTAAATTCAATAAAAATTATCACGAATTTAAATTTCCGAAAAATAAAAAGTCAACTTTCCAGTTCAAGAACAAAGTCATCCTTTTAGCGGTTTTTAGGGATTAGGTCAAAATTGTAACTTTCATATGCTAAGGTATTTCTCACATATAAAATTTTATAAATTTACTATTTCAAAACATTACCAAAACTCAAAAGTTCAACAAAAAATGTCTCATATTTTAGTCTACAAAAATATTTTTATCTACAGGATCAAAAGTCAACTAACATATAATAGTGCAACATAAAAAAGACTTACATTCAAAAATTATAATTTATGATTGTAATTCAATACATTCTTATTTAACCCATTGAATGTAAGGTTTTAATATCAACCTGTAATTTCTATACTTGACTAAGTGACTATGGTTTGTATTTTCATACCTGTTTATCAACATGCACGCCTTTTTTAACTTATAAAATTCTTAATTCACATATATATGATTATAAATATAGTTAGAGGTCTTCATTTTGTTTGTTTTAGCATATACTTGCATATCTATGCGTTACTTATGTATCCTGATTTTTTCCACCGTATCCATCTAATACGGTCTGATATGCCGACAAGTATCCTGTTTTTGATTTACTGATACGGCAACCGATACCAATATTTTGAATCATGATCTTTCAATGTGAGCTCTGTATGTTGGTTGTAATGAACTTTTTCTAGCCATTTGTTTCGTTCTGGCCATCTATCATGGGTGTTTTCTAAAACGATGTTTGGACCGGTCAATATAAAATATCGACTAAACAATAAAATCTTAGTGGATAGAATTCTAGACTAGTAATAGAAAACAAGTATAGATTTGGGCGAGCTAGGAAGCTTTAATAAATACTTCTCAATAATGCAGTGGCAAATATGTTCGATTATTTGATCTAGTATATCATATGTTTATTTCCAATTAATAACTCAAACCTATAACAACAAAATTTCCAAATTTATGCTTAAGACTATATCTAGATTAACTTTCAATTTCTAATCATAAATTATTCTGATAAAAATAAAAATTCAAATATTCCTTAGGACTAAACCTCTTACCGAATTACTGTTTTTCAATGATGTTTAAACCCAAAATTGAAAATAAAAATTCAGAACATTCAGCTCACAAAAAATAACTAGACATATCATATAAGAGTCCAAATTGCTATATATACACATCAATACCGAATAACAGAGTGCTATCCTATACTGACTCACGTGTTTTTCATCGGTTTCATCAGTACAGTCGCCAATAAAAGATCACGACAAAATGATCCTCTTAAAGGCTCTCTCGAAATGTGACGAGCTGAATTGGTACGTTGGCTACATCCAATCGTTCTAACGCAGCCGCCTGGGACCGTCCTAATATGTCGGGGTCTACATACCAGATGTCCCGTACTAGGATCAGCTCCTTAGGCTCTCTTGAAAATCGGAATACAATGTGGGAATAGAACATCCACAATGATCACTCACCAGCTGGTTAATACAATCATAACTGACTACAAAATCCATGGATCATCAGTATGGTATTCTTCTAGATATCAACTAATTACCAAATCCATGGATCATTAGTGACATCTATAAAATTGAAAAAAATTCATATATACATAATCCAAATCACATCTTATTCTATCAAAATCTGGAAAAAAATAGTGGTTTATTCTTAAATCAATTATGAAAATCTTGAATATCCATAATTCATACTATTTATTAAACTTAAATAATTAAAACCTAGACTAGAAATCCATCATACCTTTTAAATTTCTATTCATCATTTTCTTCTTCAAATTCTAGCAAACCTTCCTTTGTTAATCCAATGTGAGATACCAGCTCTAAGAATCCCTTACCTTACTCTATTTATAGATGGAGCCATGCCTTCTAGTAAGGACATGTGTAACACATGTCTACTAAAAAAATCTTCCTAATGCATGGTATACCCATGTGTCATGTGAGTTTTCCCAAGAAAGCCATATGTAATATGAGGTGTCTTGAGAGAGGTCTAGAGAATGCCATGTGTTCAATGTATTATCTAGAGAATGACATGTGTCTCATGAGTTGTCTACAGAAAACCATCTTACATAAATTTCTTTATTATTTGTGTTTTAGTCCTAAAGAGTTTTCAAATTTTATTTTAGTCCTCCCCTTTTAGAAAATTTTATATTTGGTCCCTAAGCATATAATATGATAGTTTATCCCATTCATATCTTAAGATAATAAAACATAGTATTGGATTTTGGACCCTTACAGTAAATAACCAAATATATTTTTTCTTTTGCATGGTATGAACTTGTCTTTTGCTCAGTAATAGAAGTTTAAAAGACATAAGGACATCCATACCATCACGAACCATAAAAAGAACTTTATAAATCACTACACCCCTTCTCTCCCCTCAAAAAGTTTCTCTGGATTAGAGATATTATTCATCTCCTTACTCCTTAGTGAAGTGGGTAAAATCTTCAAAGAAATCTATCAACATTCAACAAATTGCTTGTTACCTGAGAGGTTGCCAATACATTTATAATTTTTGAGAAGCAGTAGTTCTATTAGGCAATTTATCTCTGTCAAGATGAAGATTAGGACAAAACAAGAACTAAGAAATCAAGATATGGAAAACAAAGAATATTCGGCTCAAGAATTTTCATAATTGGCATATATTTAGGACACAAGAGTCAATGATAGGCCACAAAGTAACACATCAGGCTGAAGAAGTATTGCACCAGGTTTATTTTAAACATGCCAGGTTAAGCTAATTATATTTAAATCTGTCTAGAGAGATTCTAATGACATATGGAAACAAAATCCAACAACATCTAAAGTAAACTCCCATAGCTACAATCCCAAGCAGCCATGAGTTAGTTGTTTCCCAGTAACCAAAGTATAATTAAGAGGGATGACTAGCAAAAAATAAAACGAGCTACCGAAAGGAAAATTTACCTTATTTTCTTTGAATCGAGATAACCACACAGTTCTGCTGCACCTGCACCATAGCCCTACTAATAATATTTAGATAAAAAGGAAATAGTTATAAGATGATAACAGTCAAAGGAACCTCTGTTTAGTTCTGGTGGAGAAATATTAAATCCCCATCATTTCTATTTGGTTAAGATTTAGAAAAGTAAAACCTCCATCCTCCCAAAAACATCAAAAAATCTTCATTGTGCTATTCTAATAATTTCATGTGTCAATGCTCTTGGATTGAAACAGTGTCAAACTATTATATCAAGAATAATGACCAAACATATATACATGTGGATACAACAAATGTGGAGAATACACTGTTTCTGAGACTATTAGATTGAATAATAAACTAAAAGTATTGACCAGTCTAATATCATTCCACGAAACATCAAAAACCTCAGTATGCTCCGTTTCCTGTGTTGATTCTCTTAGATTGAAACTGTGTCTTGTGCAGATGAAATTAAACTAGTATATCAAAAACAATGACCAAACACAAATCAATGCAGATATTCAAATAATGTGGAGAGTACAGGAATACACTAAATTATTTCATACATATACAAATCTGTATAAAATCATCTATCTATTTCCAGCCACATTTTTAAAGGTCAAAAAGTGACTAAATGCCTCAATTTTCTTTTAGATACTGTAAGAAAAATTATACAATTATCTACCAAAGAAGTCTAAGATTTTGAACTTCAGCCAAAATACGCATAGGCTGCAGATCTATGACAGGATTACTGGTATTTGAGAAAGTGTAAATTGTCTTATTATCCATTTTTTCTAAGTCGAATTAGAATTTTGAAAATTATTTTAAGAAGGATACTTATCTATTTGAGTTATTTGAGTTAGAGAGGAGTTTTGAGTGGTTTGAAATTTGAATCGTTTCTTATAGTTTGAACTAGAGGAAATTTAGTTGTCCTAGGACTAGTTTTAGAAGTCTTTCAATGTCTAGGAATTAAAACTTTGGTTCTATTTATGTGATTTACCCCCATTGGCTTATCAATGATTGCCTTTTGTAAATCTTCATGTGGACTTCTATGGTGTTTCTTTTTGGAGCATCTAGAGGCAGATCTTCATTGGTTATTGGTGTACATTCCGTTCACATCTATTGGTCTTTGATAGGATGCTTTCGTTCGTGATATCCTTGTGATTTCGAGTATATGCCATCAACAGAAGCTCCCTGCTTTGCATCACATATTGGTTGTCTAGAGTTACCTACAATTTCAGATCCCTTGCTCCAAGAAAAATTTCAGGAATACAACTCACAAAAAAGCAATTGAACATGAGGAAAGAAAACAAGGATATTATTTAACAAAATGTTTACAGTTACTCTTTATTTTATTTTTTTTCCTACCTGTAGTAGGACATCATAGGTGTGGAAATATGGATGACAAATTGAATAGCATAGTGAAATTTCTGAATAGGACATGCACAAAAAAAAATGTTATTCAATTTACTATCATTTGCAAGTGGTTTATTCAGAAACAAATGTTCAATCTATGACCAAAAAATTTCATAATAAGGGGCGACAAATTTCAGAAGAAAAATGACATCTCCCTTCCCTCTCTCCGCTAGTATAAATAGATGAAGATTATGATCAATTGCCAGAAAATTCACAAATGGACCAAACACCCAAAACCCATTTCATATTAACCTCATAAAATTAGAAAACAGAACCCCATCAATCAGGAACCTCAGACAAAGGATGAACCAGATCCCAATCAAAGCAAAATCTGAGTGATCAATTGCCAGAGAATTCATAAATGAACTAAGTAACCAAAACCCATTTCACATTAACCACATAAAATTGGAAAACACAATCCCATCAATCAAGAACCTCAGACAAATCAGAAAAATTACCGAAAGATATGTAGCAATCCAAATAAATTCTGCAACAAATTTCAAAACAGAAAAAAGAAAAAAAGAAATTGGACAAACCCGGCATGATCTGGAGGCGATCGAGTCCCTGACGCTCGAAATCGGTGATAATCTCAAAAGCTTTTCGCTGCTTCTCGGGGCTCCAATTCTCAATATAGTGCAAAATATCGATCCCAGAAGGATTCTTTGATCGGACAGAAACGTACTCTTCTTCTCCTAGAACGGCTTTATACATTGCCGGGAAATCTATGACGGGAACCGTTAGGGTTCCGTCCATGTCGAACACCACTCCACGCAGCCTCGCCTTCTGTCCAATGCTGCTGCTGGTGGTGCTAAAATGCGCCATGGAGGGCCGGGACTGCAAGAAGACGGAGGCTGATCTTGATATCAGCAATGGCATTATAAATAGAGCCGTTGATTTTTTTTTGAAGAAATAGAGAGCTTCAGATATATGGAAAATGTGGCGAACTGTGGTCCATTTAAGATCAAAAGGGGATATGTTGAATTGGTTTTTACTTTTTATTGACACCATTCGATTTGAATATGGAGATTGGATCACAGTCAATTGCGATTGAATTCTCCCCGAGTTCAATTGCACTCACAAGTCAACACGTATCCTTTTTAGCCCATATTAACTGTGGTTATGATTCACTAACCCTTCGGGTTCAAAAATATTAACCATAAGGGTTAACAAATCTTAATTAGAGTTAAATATTTTTCTAAAAACCAATGTTATATTGTTGAACCCTAAAGATTAGTGAATCTAAACCTATGTTAATTGGGGTTAAAATGGATATGTGTTAACCTATGGCTGCGATGAGTTCAATCGCAATTGGATGTGATATGATCTTTGGGTTAGCATGAAGTCACGAATGGTCAGGAGGGGATTATATATTCTACCCACCAATCAACATGTGCCACATATGCAATATTCTCTTGAATTGGCTGTGATCCTGTCTTTATATGCTATCCGTCCTCCCGACCTTACCCGATAGCATATAAAGACACAGGATTAGTCAATTGTAATTGAATTTAAGAGAATTCAATTCCATATGTGGTATATGTTGGTTTGAATAGAATAAAATTTTCATATTTTAAATTTCTCCTTTTTTTTTTTTTTTGTCATCCAATTCATTGCAATTGGCTGCACATGTTGATTGAAAGGGAATAAATTTTTTAAATTTCCCCTTTTTTTTCGTCATCCAATATATATGTGCTATGTATGCAATTGAATTTTCTTAAATTCAATTGCAATTGGCTGTGATCCCATCCCTATATATATGTATACTAGTAAGAGTGCACGTGCCTTGCACGTATAATTTTTTCATCAATAATGAAAAACATAACTTAAAAAAAAATTAAATCTTTAATATATTTTCATTAGACGTCATATTAATCTCTTTATATAAATAATTTTTAATAAATTATAATATTTTGTATAAATATATTTTAGTAAGTAAATTTAATATTTCTTATATTAAATATTAAATTTTATTTAAATTTAATAGTAGTAATGATCTTTTTTTTTCTTTTATTATTATTATTATTATTTTAAGTTAGATTAGTATAATTTTAATGAGTCCTTCTAACTCTTTACTAATAGAGAGCCATTATCCATAAACTAGCAGGTGGCACGTGCGATGCATGTGAGAGTGAAGATTGAACTCTCCCGTTTAATCACAATTGGTAGAAAGAAAGAGAGAGAGATTAGGTGGGCGTTAGATAATGGGAGATATTTTGCTCTATCCGAGTACTATACAAAAGGAATACAGTTTTTAAGTTATGTGTTATCTTTAAGAGTTTTAAAATTTTAAAACTCAATCAATGCTTCAGCCCACCAGTTCTCACTTTAAGAGATTTAAAAAATAAAAATTCAATCAATGCCTCAAGTATTAAGTTATGTGTTATCTTTAAGAGTTTTAAAATTTTAAAACTAAATCAACGTCTCAACCCACCAATTCTCACTTTAAGAGATTTAAAAAATAAAAATTCAATCAACGCCTCAACCCTCCAATTCTTATCTTTAAGAGTTTTAAAATTTTAAAACTAAATCAACGCCTCAGCCCACCAATTCTCACTTTAAGAGATTTAAAAAATAAAAATTCAATCAACGCCTCAATCCTCCAATTCTCATTATAGTAGTAGAGAAATAGCAAAAGAAAGATTTAAGATTGCTATTAGTCGTAACTAAAATGGAGTTTGAATGAAGAGACCTCATTGTGAGATAAGGATTCTCTTAAGTGACTGAGTTGGATTCAATTGCTAACATGTGAGACCTTTTATGTAAATCGTGTCGTTGTGTCTACAATGCAAGACGATCTCGAGCAGGCACAGTGGTTGGCAATGGAAGCTCTATCCACGATACCCAACAATCCAGAGGCTGCTATCACTGTAGTTTACGTGGATCTCCTCCACGGGAAAACCCAAGAAGCTTTCGCCAAGTTGAGAAAGTGTAGCCATGTTAAGTATTCCCCAAAAATATCACATTGAACAACTCTTTTTGATCATGATTTTTTCAGTATCTTCAATTGATGGAGTATCCAGCCCACCCCACCCCACCCCACCCCACCCCATGTGAGTTATTACCTAGGCAAGAAGCAAAAAACACCGCTAATGTCTGAAAGTATTAACCCTCAATTAATTAGAACTACATATATAAATTGTAATCATTCTAACTTTTACCTAAGTGTTAGGACTTAGGAGGCTATTTTCACTGCTCCATGTATGAGGATAAACTTCTCAGAAGGCTAGAAGCTAACAAGAGAAAGTGTTAAATCACTCACATGATTAGTGAGTATAATCACAGTAGAATTGGTTGATGATGATGGGTTGGCCAGCACCGGTACACATTATTCGCTCAAAAATGATGTGTCTAACGTATCCCTTTCCTCCCTAATATGGTAAACAAAGAGTAGAATCATCTATTTGATCATATTCCCAATGAGAATTGTGTTAACCTCAAGGTTACAACTCTAAATACCCTTAATAGTTTTGATGATAACACAATAATAGAATAATCTTTATGATACTAATATTTCCATTTAAAATGTGTAATTTCAGAGAAAAATGATATTAAGATCATCATTCAAGATATAAAGAATTAAAGAGTTCAACCACTTAAAGGTCATCAAGGTCAAAATCCAAGTACTAGTCACTTCAAAGGAAAAAACTTCAAGGCTCAAGCCAATTCATGAAGTGAAGTCAAATCTGAAGCTCCATAAGTTCCATGATAAGATCATCACTCAATAAAGACTAGTGTCAAAGTTAAGAGTGTCTAGGACCTTGCAAAGTCCACAAGACATTGATAATGATTGCTCAAAGTTTACCTAGATAGACCCTAGAAGACTCAGTATAATTTGGACATCATTCTAAGGGCCTAAAAATGATTAAAATGATAAGTTTATGAATGCCCTTAGATCATACAAAAAATCTCATCATTTTGGTCTTACTCAGATGAGTTTTCTGTGAAATTTCAAAGAACTCGTCGACGAGTCTTGGTGACTCGTTGACGAGTGGCAAAACAGTAAGCTCATTTTGAGTACTGTCACCCCACTAGTCGACGACCCCAGTTTTTTCAGACTCACTCGTCGATGAGTGTGCGAAAAATGAGTGTAACGGCTAGTTTTCAATGGCTAGTTCGCATTAAATGTGCTCCCAACGGTCATATTGATTACTCAACTATAAATAGAGCTTATTTATGAACTGAAGATAAGATTCTAATACTATTCATTCATACCTTGATTATCCAAAATCTTCTAGCAATCAATATTTTGTATTTTAATTGAATACCTAGAATTCAAATCCCTCATTACTTGAGCATTTAATTCCAATCAATCTTGAATGATTATTAGCTTTATATTCCATTCAAATCTAGCTCAGTTAGGAGCTTTCAAATTCAGATTTTATATCCAACAATTTCTGTAAAAGCTGAAGTCAAGAATTGAGTATTCTTGTACAAGTTAAGAAGAGGTTCTTCTTGTATCCAAGAGAGGGTTTCTCTTGAAGAGGTTTGATCTTAAACCTGTAAAAATGATTGTAAAGGCTTATTCTCTGCCCATAAAGAAGAGTGCGATTAGTGGAATCGTGAGAAAATCCTTAAAGCGGGAAGCTTAAAGGCGGGGACGTAGGCAAGTTGCTGAACCCGGATAACATATCTTGTGTCTGATATATTTGTCTCTCTCTCTCTATTTATCTCTTTTTATTGTTGGTAGTATTAGTGATTAAATTTTAATTCTGCATAAATCACTTAGATAAAATTTTAAATTGTCATTGACCGTAATCACCCCCTCTAGGGTCCATTAACCGGGCAACAAATTGTACTTCCAAAAACAAAATTGTGATTAGTGGGTACCTACCATGTCTTAATCCTAGCCCCATTTGTAGCCCCTTTAAATTCAACGTCACTAACACGAACTTACTCTAGCTACTTGCCCATCATCTCCTGCTTGACCAAGACTTCCAATACTATTTACAAGATTTTTTTGGGCTTAGCTGGTGTGGCGGGTTGCGGGCTCTCATCACACTCTCGGGGATTAGTCCTAACCCAAAGGGTTGGGGAACCTGAAGTCTCCCAATATATATATATATATATATAACCAAAAGAGATGACCGTATAGTACCTTATATACATGCTTGAGAGATGGATTTAAATACAATTATACTTTAAATAAGATTCTACTATTTCAACTCTTTATAAATAGAGTCTTTATGAATAACAACAACTAAATATAGAGATATACGTATAGTATACTAATAGATATTTAATATTTAATGCATAATAGTAGGTCTCATGGGTCCCACATAATTCTATACATTATAATTTTAAATTATATATTATAATTTTTTAATAAATGGTGAAAGGTAATTAAGTCCACATAATGTTTTGCGTACTCTTTGTACTTTTATTAGTAGAATGATATATATATTTTCCTAGATATCATTTAATTAATTTAGTTCAGGGTTAGTGGGTTAGCGCGGGGAATCCTATGCTATCCCCATATAAAAAGCATAGAAAATGATATTGGCCCCACAATCTTTTATTCTTTATGAGAGCAACAATTTATCATTGTTTTATCGTCTTGTCTTGGCCTATTCCCACACTTAGATCTGTGTTCGAGTTGAGCTTGGTTTTGATATGTTTGTGCTGAGATATGATCACAGCCAATTGCAATTGAATTGATGTTTCTACTGAGATATGATCACATAGGATCACAGCCAATTGTAATTGAATTCTCTTGAATTTAATTGCTTATATGGCAAATGTAGATTGGATGGGGAAAATGAGCAGGAAAATCAAAATTTGATTTTTTTTTTCTTTTCCATTCAACATCCACCACATTTGCAATTGAATTATCTTGAATTCAATTGCAATTGGTTGTGATCCTATCTCGTTTGTAATTGGCTTGAGTTTTATTGAGCTCGAATTTGATTCAAGTTGAATTTGGGTTAACTCAAGTTTGATATGAATTTAAGGTTCATTATGATTTTTTTTATAATTTAATAAAATTAATTATTATTAAATTATAATATATGAAATTACACAAAATTAATCTAATCGCACATAAAAATCAGATTTGAAGATAGCACTCAAATTAAAGAGTTAGAACTAGGGTTTTTGATTTTAACTTTTCAACTCTATTTCGTAATTATTAACTCACAAACATGTTTATTATAAGTTTAAAAAATAGGGAATTGATGCTTTGCGTGGACACGTTTCGCTGGGCGGAACGCGTGTGCACCCACAACCCGCCACATGTCCATTTTTTATCTTCTTCAATTATGATTAAGTTTATCAACATGAGGTTAATATATTTTATTTAAAAAAAAACCAAGGTTAGATGGATGAACCCTAGGAGTGGGTGAATCTTAACTACAGTTAATGAGTGTTACCTAACTTGAGGTTATTTTTCAAAAAATCAAGGTTAGATGGATGAACCCTAAGGACAAGTGAATTTTAACCACAGTTAATGAGTGTTAAACTAATTTGAGATTATTTTACTAAAAACCAAGGTTAGATGGATGAACCCTAGGAGTGAAGGAATCTTAATCACAATTTATAAAAGTTAAAAGGGACACATGGCATCCCATGGACGCTTGTGCGTTCCGCCTAGCGGAACGCATTTGCGCAAACAATCATCCTCCAAAAAAATATTATTAAATATTAATATAAATAACATTAGCAAATAGTATTATATATATCCACATAATAGTTTGAGCCCCAATCAAGCCCTAAATTATTTGAGTTTCTAGCTGAGCCAAATCAAATAGGGTTTAACTTAAGCTTGACTTGATTAAACATTTGAGCTCAAATAAGAGCTTGGCTTGACCGTTGGAGCTTGAAATGCGAACTTGAGCTTGGTTCGAAGGAGCAAAGCTGAACCAACCTCATGAGCTAGCTTGGGTTGGCCATTCGAGCTTGAAATGGCAACTTGAGCTTCATTCGAAGAAGCATAGCCAAGTCAAGCTCATGAACCAGTTTGACTTGGTCGTTGGAGCTTGAAATGCCAACTTCAGCCTCGTAGCCGAGTGAAGCTCATAAGCCAGTTTGGCTTTGGCTTGAATACAACCCTACTAAGTACCAAGACTACTGCGACTAATACCTAAAGTACAGAATATTAAATCTAGTTGATTGGTTGCATATACGTTGGAAACAAAGGAGAAGAGCTATAGAATAGTGTGACTTGGTTGCTTCCTTTGATCCTTTTTTAATACTATATCCGGGAGTCTACATTTGAAGTGGGGGACATAGATTTTTGGATAACAAGAAGGCGAGATAGTAAAGATCCAAATTTGGGTGAATTCTCAATAATCTTCAATTTCTAATTTGTTGGAAATGAAATTCTAGCCATAAAATAAATAAATAAATAAATAATCTAGCCATATGTTCATAATCGAAGAAAAAAAAAATCAAACCTAAAGTAAGAAGGGCAATAAAAAGAAAAGTAAATTACACTCACCTCCCCTGAGGTTTGGTAAAATTTCAGAAATCTTCCCTCTAGTTTATAAAATTGCACTGCCCTCCCAACTTTGGTTGTATGTAATAGATACCCCCTTCCCTTAAGTTTACCGTTACTTTATGGATGGACTTTAATGATGTCATCATTTAAACATTTTAAAATGTTTAAATTACACTTTTTCGACATAAGGTTAGTTGATTAATAAAATAAATGATAATTAGTTTCTAACCAAGGTTAATAATATTAACTTAAGGTTAATATGTATTTCCAAAATCAAGTATATATATATATATATATATTTTTTTTTTTTTTTTCCTAAAAACCAATGTTAGATAGATGAACTCTAGGGGTGAGTGAATCTTAACCATAGTTAGTAGGTATTAAAAGGGACACATGGCGACTTATAGAAATCCTTTAACTGTGGTTAAACATAATTAATCTAAGGTTAATATTTTTATTTTTTTCTTAAAAGCAAGGTTAGATGGATTAATCGTAGGGGTGAGTGAATCTTAAGCACAATTAGTGGGTGTAAAAGGGGACACGTGGCGGCTTGTAGAGTTCCCCTTAATTGTGGTTAAGCATAATTAATTTAAGGTTTTTTTTTTCTAAAAATCAAGGTTAAATGGATGAATCTAAGGGGTGAGTGAATTTTAACCATAGTTAGTGGGCATTAAAGGAGAAACGTGGCGGCTTGTAGAGCTCCCTTTAATTGTGGTTAAGCATAAGCAACCTAAGGTTTTTTTTCTTCTAAAAACCAAGGTTTGATTTGATGGATGAATCCTAAGGGTGAGTAAGTTTTAACCATAGTTAGTGGGTGTTAAAAGGGACAGGTGGTGACTTATAGAGATCCTTTAACTATGGTTAAACATAATTGACCTAAGATTAATATTTTTTATTTTATTTTCTTATAACCAAGGTTAGATTAATGAATCTTAGGGATGAGTGAATCTTAACCATAGTTAGTGGGTGTTGAAAGGGGACATGGCAGCTTGTAGAGCCCTCTTAAATTGCGGTTAAGCATAACCAACTTAAATTTACTTTTTTCCCTAAAACTAAGGTTAGATGGATAAATCCTAAGGGTTAGTAAATCTTAATCTTAGTTAGTGGGTATTGAAAGGGACATGTTGTGGCTTTGGAGTTTATGTTTTTCTTTGGTTGAACTTTCGAATGGTGAAGATGTGTTTCCTCAATCAAGTAATAGGGGTAAAATGGAAAAATGGTAACTTTAGTTAACATTGTTAACATTAAGAGTTGACAAGGGAAGCCAGTGTAATTTCAGAAACTAGAAATGAGGTTTTAAAATTTCAGTAAACTTAGGAGAGGTGAGTGTAATTTACCCTAAAAAGAATAAGAAGGGTTAGTGGTAAATGACTTGAACATGCACTTATAAACCTAAAGTAGGAAGGCGAATGACACGTGCCTACGCTCAAATGGCAAAGCATTCGTTCCCCTACTCCACCGCCTCTTGCATTGACGGTGGGGTGGGGCCTTTCCAGATGGGAGGTATTGGGATCTAATCCCCCGGACAACAAGTTACAAGAGCTCTAATCCCCACGCTAACCTGAACTAACATAGGTAAATGATATACAAGAGAGATAAAAAAAGGCATTCGTTCCCCTTTCATTTTGAGGGCCTAAGATGCTGTCCCCAAAAATAAAATACCCCTCGGTCATATGGCAAGTAGTTACTAACCTAGCTACTAATTGTTGATAATTGAATATCAAATTGACCCTCCCATGAGGGTACCCAGCCGGACCCTCCTAAGCATGCAAAATCGATGAATTTTCTTCATCCGTAAAGCTTGCAAGTCCGATTCAGCCCAAAAAATCTAGGCTATACGTAAGCCTGGCCCTCTACACTCTTATATGTATAATTTTATTACTGAAATTACTATTCTACCCTCCTTTAAAGGCATACATATATAGGCAATAATACATGTACGATTCCCACCTCCCTCCTACATAGTTTTTTTTTTTTTTTGTTTTACAATAGTTCAATGAGTTTCACAAGAGTGTTTTTTGACTATGAGACTTAGCTCTCTTCTAGTCTAGTATAAAAACTTGGTTTACTATATGTTATTATTTTTGGAATTCGGGGTGTCCCCAACCATTTGGGGTCAGGACTAATCCATGAGGGTGCGACGTGAGCCCGCAACCCACCACACCAGGTAAACCTAAGCGAGGCTGGCCCCAAAGGGGAGTGAGAAATGGAACCCAGGACCTCCCACTTGGGGAAAGGCCCAGGAACCACTGGTCCACCCATTTAGGGTTATTTTTTTGGGGTTATTACTATATATTATGCTTGCTAGGGACTGCTTATAGGGCTCAGAGATATGTAATTTTGGGAAGTAACATCTTTTGATGTGTATTTTATGTTTAAGTGTATTCAGTAGAAAATAAAAAAAAAATCTTTCATTTTCCCATGATAATAAAGATGCTCATCTATTTTTAATCTATTCCTTATCCCTACAGTAAAAAATACCCTCACACTCTCGCTATTGGACAAGTTATTCAAATGCATATCGAGAACTCATAAATTATATCTTTGATAGTTCTATAAGTACAAAATCAGGTGGTTAATTTTAAACTTGACCATTCCTAAGCCTCGGATAAAGGAGGACGGTTGATGTCAAGTTGGCACCGGTGTTGGCTTAAAAAAATCATTCCCTTTTTTTTTTTTTGCCTTATCTTCTTTCCAGTCAAAATCTAGTTAGTATAGGGCATGGCCTAGCCAGTCAGGTCTTTTGAGGGCTTAGGCCGAACCCTTACAAGTGAGGTTTGGGCTTGGACAGACCCCGGACTGGCCATATAAATGATACCTTGTACCACAAAAAGTGGCAATGGGTCCCCAAACGATTTCAACATGCGCTAGATTTTCTGCAACCTATATTTTTCAAACACACAAAGCAGAGATGTCCTCGAGTAGGAGTATTGGGCATTCCATATGGTTGTATGATACATATTACCCAAGTCTTAAGGAATGGATTGAATAGGGAACACTACAAGAAATCTACCGATTAAGGACCGTCTCTAATACATACTTATAGAGGCGGTTTGATACATACTTATAGAATACAAACCGTCACTAATGTTCAGTCTCTAATGCATGTTTCGATGTTAAATTTACATATAGAGTATGTACTTCCTAACAATATTTGCTACTAAAGAGCTACTAAAGTGATAATCTAAATAGTGGGCAAATAGGATTCTCCTTTATCTTACAGGTCCTTTATCGTATATGATCATGTAAACAGGTGCTGTCTCCTTTTGATGGTGGAGCTGTCCTTGACCTCTACATACATATAAAGTTTAGGGTTTTAATCCTTGATAATTTATTATTCTCTATGAGAGATATATTTATAAGAATACAAGAGTGTAGGGGAAGCCACCATTATAGGAAATTAATTAAAATGAGGAAACTACTAATTACAGTATAGGAAACTTCTAATCACATATTTACTAATTACAGAATTAGTATCCAACTAATAATAGCCTGTCTTAACACTCCCTCTCAAGTTGGTGCATAGATGTCGCTCATGCTCAACTTGTCGAGATGGCTATGAAACGCTTGACTTGACACGGCCTTAGTGAGTACGTCCGCAAGCTGATCTTCTGATCGAACATGAGGAACTTCAATAAGCTTTGCTTCCAACTTCTCCTTAATAAAGTGTTTATCCACCTCAACATGTTTAGTCCGATCATGTTGAACTGGATTGTGGGCAATATCGCATGCTACCTTATTATTACAGTATAACTTCATTGGATCGGTCGACTCAATTCGTAAATCTTGCATTAAATTTCTGATCCACAGTAATTCACATACTCCCTTAGCCATTCCCCTGTATTCAGCTTCAGCACTGGATCTAGCTACTACTTCCTGTTTTTTACTTCGCTAAGTAACTAGATTTCCTCCTACAAATGTGAAATACCCGGATGTAGAATGTCTATCATCTATTGACCCAGCCCAATCAATATCAGTGTAACCTTCAATATCCAAATTATCTCCTTTTGTAAACATAATTCCATTTTCAGGAGATGACTTCAAGTAACGCAATATACGTACCATAACATTCATATGTTCTTCACTGGGGGAGTGCATGAACTGACTAACAACAATTAGCGCATAAGCCAAATCAGGTCTAGTATGAGCAAGATACATCAATCTTCCCACTAGTCTTTGGTAACGTTCCTTGTTGACAGGAACTTGATTTGGATGTCAACCCAGTTTCAGATTTTCTTCCATAGGAGTGTTGATCGGGCTACAAGTTGTCATACCAGTTTCCTTCAACAAATCTAAGGCATATTTTCGTTGAGACGGAAAAATACATTTCTTTGACCTTGAGACTTCAATTCCTAGGAAATACTTCAATGGACCAAGATCCTTCATTTCGAACTCACGGGTTAGGTGATCTTGTAATGCTTTATTATCTTCCGGATCATTTCCAGTTACTACCATATCATCAACGTACACAATAAGAGCAATGATCTTTTCTTGATTATGCTTTAAGAAGAGAGTGTGATCCGAGTTACTTTGTCTGTATCCGAATGTCTTCATAGTATTCGTGAATCTTCCGAACCACGCTCTAGGGGATTGCTTCAAGCCATACTAGGACTTCCTTAGCCTACACATTTTTTTTTTTAAGTCCTCATATGACATCCAGGAGGCAATTCCATATATACTTCTTATTTGAGATCTCCATGCAGGAACGCATTCTTCACGTCAAACTGGTGTAATGGCCAATCAAGATGCACAGCCAGAGATAACAGGATAAGCGTTGTGTTGATTTTGGCCACTGGTGTGAACGTCTCTTCATAGTCAATTTCGTACGTTTGTGTTTATCCTTTGGCAACAAGTCTGACTTTGAATCTTTCGATAGTTCCATCAGCTTTATGTTTAATGGTGTAAACCCATCTGCATCTAACGGGCTTCTTCCCTTCAGGTAACTCAACAATTTCTCATATTGAGTTCTTTTGGAGAGCCTTCATTTCTTCATTCATTGCTTTCTTCCACCTGGGATCATTCAAAGCATCCTACACACTACTAGGAATAGATACAACATATAATTGATTCACAAATGATTCACCTTCCTTTCACAGTCTATGGTAAGATACGAAGTTACTCAAGGGATATTTAGCTTTAGAACTAAGAACAGGTTCATAGTTTAGTCTAGGTATTCCCCTAGTGACTCGATCATGTAGCAATTTTATGTGGGGTTCAGGACTCACTTGGGGTTCAGGAGTGTATTCGGCTTCAGCTTCAGAGGGTAATTGATTAAGTGGTACAACTTGACAGAGGATCTCTGACACGTGTGGTATAGCTTCAGAAACCAATCAATCGGCCGCTCCTGGCCGATCGCTCGGTTCAGCGCAAAAATCTGGATTTTGCTTGAACAGTTTAGAACGGACTTCAGCTTCAACACTGAGAGAATCCAATGTGTCTAGGGGGTGATTCAGAGTCTGCACTTCTTCATTGCTCACTTCATTGCTACTCTCCCCCTGAAGTGGAGACTCGGAATCAAAGTAATACATTTCATCCTCATTAAAGGTGACGTCCAGAGTGACATATATTTTTTGAGAAAGAGGGTGATAACACTGATAGCCTTTCTGATGCGGGGCGTAGCCAACAAATACACACCGAATAGCTCGAGGTTCCAATTTACTTTGCAAGGGCTAGTGAAGATGTACGAATGCTACACACCCAAAAACTTTAGGTGGCAAATTCGGCACTGTAGGGGCACTGACAGCTTCATGTAAAGTGTTCAGGGGGGGTCTGAAATTGTATTGAACTGGAAGGTACTCGGTTGATGAGATAGGCCGTAGTAATGACCGCTTCACCCCTAATAACTTGTGGACATTCGAGCCCCGAACAAGGAAGCACGAACAACTTTGAGAAGATGATGATTCTTGCGCTCTGCAACCCCATTTTGTTGAGGGATGTAGGGGCAAATTGTCTGATGAGTAATACCATGCAGTTGCAGATACTGTTTCAAGTCTTGATTAACGAATTCTCCACCATTATCAGTGCGAACAACCCGTATATGAGATTGATACTAAGTGGTTATTGCTTTGTGAAATTTCTGAAAGAGAGAGCTGACTTTACTTTTTGATTTCATTAAACAAATCCAAGTCATATGAGTACAATCATCAATAAATTAAATAAACCAACATGCACCACTCAGAGATGGAATCTTTGCTGGACCCTAGACATCAAAATGAATAACCATAAAGGGTTTTGGATTTTTCTTCATACTAATTGGGTAAGAAACACGATGACTTTTTGCTAACTCACAAATGTCACACTTGAAATCAGAAACATTCGACTGAACAAATAACTTTGGAAATAATTTTCTTAAATATCCAAAAGAGGCATGACCTAAACGCCGATGCCACAACCAAATTTCAAAATTCTGTAGACGCGCCAATCTATCAACTGAGAATGCTTGAGCCAACTGATTCGAACTTGTCAGCGTCAGTTCAAGATGATAGAGCTTTCCCTTTCTAGTAGCATAACCAATTGTCCTCTGAGTCCGGATGTCTTTAAAAACACAATGGTTAGGCCAAAAAATCACAATACAATGCAGAGTGCAGGTTATTTGAGCAGCAGACAACAAATTATAGTTGAGGGAAGGAACAACCAAAACAGAGTCCAAATTCAAATTTTTATTCAGTGTAATCGAGCATTCTCTAATCACAGGAGAGGGAGTACTATTAGCTGTGGACACTAGAGATTGTTTGGATGACTTCATAGACTGAATATGATTAATATCAAAAGTCATGTGATTTGTAGCACTAGAATCAATAATCCATGTATTATTCCTATTAGATGCAGAAACATTAAGAGCCTTACTAGAGTTACTTGAAGTAGCAATCAAACTAGATGATTCAGCAACAGCAACAGCAACAGAGGCACATGGATTCGGCTTTGAATTTCGTTTGCTCGGTGCTTTGACAGGATCCCACAATTCTGGATATCTAATTAACTCATAGCAATATGACTTGCTATGTCCGTTTTCACCACAATGAGTACACAAGCAAGCCAACATGGCTGGTGAGAATTCGGGTTGGTCGGTGGTCATGGTTCAGTGTAGAATGCTGGTAAGGTATGGATTCAATGAGATTTAATGGTATGGTATGGTTGGTAATGAAAGATGTTTAAAGTCGTGGTGATACAGTAATGGAGGTGTGAAATCGAAGTTCACAATTGGAGCTATGGAGGTGATACGGTAATACGGTAATTGAGGTGTTATGGATTGGTGTAAGGTGGTATGGATGATCAGGCTAAGGGATGGTATGGATGATTAAGGTGATACTGTAATACGGTAACGGAGGTGTAATGGATTGGTGTAAGGTGGTATGGATGATCAGGCCAAGGGATGGTATGGGCAATTAAGGTGATACGGTAATACGTTAATGGAGTCCTAACCAATTTCTGGGCAGTAGGGTTGATTTGGGCAGCAGCAAAAAACTCTCAATAATGGTGGATTGAGATCTAGGCAGCAGCAACAGTGGAGATCTGGGACGGCAACAACAGTGGTGGTTTGGTCGGTGGGCAGCAGCAAAAAACTCTCAATAATGGTGGATTGAGATCTGGGCGACAACAATAGTGGAGATCTGGGATGGCAACAACAGTGGTAGTCTGGTCGATATGGATAGCAGTAGTGGCAGTGGCAGTAGTGACTGGATGATCCGGGTGGCAATGGATGGTGATTTAGTGGTTCAATGGTGATTCAGTGATAATGACCAAGCAATACAATATGATGAGATGTGAGGTAATGAGTTGTGCGGCAGTAGTCTGGGCAACAACTCTGTATGGTGGTATGGGTCTGAGTGGCAGCAGCAGTATGGATGGAGGCTTTGATCAAGATAACCCTTGATAATCTATTCCTCTCCATGAGAGGTATATTTATAAGAATACAAGAGTGTAGGGCAAGCCACATTTACAGGAAACTAATTACAGTATAGGAAACTTCTAATCACAGATTTACTAATTATAAAATTAGTATCCAGCTAATAATAGCCTGTCTTAATACATACCTTATATTTAGAAGGCGAAGCTCAGGCTGCGGCCACCACTATTCAAAGGAATGGAGTAAAATAATAATAATAATAATAATCTATTCCTGCTAGAATAGAGTCAGGCCAACCAGTAGGTGTTTGGTAACCAATGCAACTACTGGCAGTACTGACTCCTACCATGCATTAGAGACTGAGAATCCCCAAGCTTCAGAGGGTGGAGATGGCATCCATGGTAACCTGGTCCCCTACTGTACAACTCTCCAAGTTTTGCAAGAGTTCTCTTACTTCTTGTTCCTCTCAACTAGTTAGCATTCCTGTGATTAAGACGAACTTTTATTAACTTCAGCTTTATGTGATCATACAACCCTTAGGAGACCATTTACTCTTTCTTTTTTAGAGGGAGCTACCATAGCCTCAAGCTCTCCACCCATCACCTTTAAAAATTCAAGAAAAAAAGTTAAACATTCAAAAGTAAAATCTATCTGACCACCAAAGACTTGCTCAATAAAATGCTTTATTGGTTCACAAATTTACAAGACTTTTAGGTGAGGCAGATATTTGATAAGCCCAACATCACATGCATCCACTAACAAGACTGGAAAGACAATCTAAGAGCCAAGAGGAAGTACAGAAGATGTGCATGGGCATTAGGGGCTCGTAATTATTACGATACATTACAAAAATCAATTTCTGATTTTCAGCTGCATATCAGTCCGCTAATAGCTCTGAGACCGCAAGATTGATAAAGTTGGTGATAAGGATACTACTGTCAGTAAGATGAGCCATTCCTTGATATATCAGCAACCACTGTCCACTTCCTCCATGTCCCTTTACTTTCTTTATCCTATGGATTTCTGGCTTCTCATCTTGGGGCTTCACATTAATATACTAAACTTGTAATTTGTAAAGTTAGATGAATTACTCATGTTCATAGCTCGAGAGCCGAGAATCTGATAGAACTGCGAACAATTGTGTGTCTGAAAATAGCTGCAAAAGTTACAAAACCATTAGGGCCCATAATTCGCTTAAGGATTGGTTTATTCCAAAATCTTCAACTTCAGAGTAGACAGACAAATAATTCGCTTTGGCGACAATGAATAAAGAATACAGTGCCCATATCCACAAAATAATCCCCAATCCGCAATAAAGACTGAATAACACACATAGATTAATAAGATCCAAATAGAGAAGAAGTGAGGGTTGGTTCAACTCACAAACAAGATTGCTGCAATACAATTCCTATAAGCTCTATGATTGCTGCAATATTGATTCATGGAAAACTGATAAATGTGATACCTAAAACTAATTTGCCCACTCAAAGAGGCTTATAAAGCCTAAACAAGGGTTAACAACCTATGAACAATCTAAAGCTTCCATTCATTATACATTGAAGGTAGACTTACCTACAATGGCTGTTATAGGTATACCCTACTCTCTGAACTGAAAGCCTTTCGACTGATAAATTACCAATAGAATAGGCTTTAGAGTAGCTCTTTCCAAATAGGTCGAGTAGCTCTTTATAGAAATAGAATTAAAAGGAGCTCTCTAGTTGGGATTCACACGCACAGCCTTATCCTATGAGTCTGCCTATGCTATGCACAGCCTTATCAAAGAGGCAATGACAACATGCCACATCAGTGCATGTCAGCATTTTCAATTTACAATAATGAAAAGCAAAAGACAAAAATATGTAGCTAACTATAAGGCACTGACATGGCATGTTGCCATTGGCTCTTTGTAGGACATAGTTACAGTGGATATTGTAGATAATTCTGATTCTCTACATTCCATAATTATTATTTTTTTCTTATTTTTATATTTAGAAGTAATATAGCGAAAATACTACATTTTTTCTTTTCCTTTTTTTTGTATGTAATAGCTAAACTACCAGCCTTAAAATATCTATAATTTTGAAAGAATCAAGAATATCCATATAACTTTGACATTAGGGGTGCCAATGAACGAAGCTGGGCCAAGATTTGGCCAGCTCGGCAGGAAAGCTCCGCCTGGCCTCATAAGTTCATAACATTGACTTTGAGCTCAACCTGACTCAAGAATGCTACAAGCCTAAGGTGTTGAGCTCAGGCTTGGGTCATCAGCAGATTTTATAGCCTTTAAATGCATTCCCATTAACATTTTGATGGGATCTTTTTTGACCATTAATAAAAATTCATAATCTTTGCATTGGTCCCTTGCGTTTTGGAATACAACCTCTCAAGGAACTCGTCTGCAGTAATTTCCTTGAATCATTAAGGTGGCTGCCTACAAGACCTGTGTCACCTAGTCTTCTATTGTCATGAAAGCAATTGAACAAAGGTTAAGACAAGAGAAGAAGGATATATACCAGTTTCGCCTCATGCCCGGGAGGTCAGCCATCAAGGCCATCTTCTTATCAAGACTATTGACATAGAAGTTTGAAGAATACAAGAGATTGATCATGAGTTTCCTAGTTCGTTATATTCTCCATAATCCGCATTAACAATTTAAATTTAAGGATCATAAATTGATATACAACAAAAGGATTATTCACATTTGAATAAAGGCTAAGTGTCAATGATAATAATATTTATAACAAAAAGAAAAGGAAATCAAGAGAACTACACATCATAATATACGAACATTTTGAATGAGCCATAAGAATACATAAGTAAAAATGAAAACTAACAAGAAATTAAAGAATGCAAATTACCTTGATAAACGGCCGGTCCCTACTAGGAAAGGAATCAATAAAGCTATCCTTAAGAAGTAATGAGACCTGAAAGATAAACCAAAGATCCATATGAGACAATGAGGAAGTTCAAAAGGAATTGAAGCAACCCTTGGGAATAGTAAGATCTTGAATAATTCAGAGTTCGCTATGTAATTAGTGACTCGAGATTTTCCTAACCCTGTCACTGTTTGATTGTACACTAGTGATTGTATGAGACCTCAAATCTGAACAAAGTGACTCCAAGTAGCGCTTCATGACATTCAAAAATTGCCCAGCAGCTTCAGCCTGCAAATTGGTATAAACTATAAACAGATAAATTTTTCCTAAAGAATGAAGATTGAGATGCAAGTCACACTAGTAAACTTAAAAGATGTAACAGGTCCATAGAAGGCACATGATTACACAAGATTCTGAATTCTTTTTACAAGGGAGGAAATAACAAAATATCTTTATCCTAAACTAAATTTAGAAAGTTCCTTTTTGGAAAAAAACCCTATGAAATCCTTCGCTATAGGGTACTAGAAAACTACTAATTGCAATTGTATACGGATTACGGAATGTAGAAGATGCATGCCTAGATTCCAAACCAACCTGATGTCCTACAGATGAAAGAAACTAGCACTTCTGCCACTTTATATTTTTGTATGGCGTTTACATTGGAATTCTAGAATTACCAATTGATATGAGCACCTTCTAAGAGTCTACGAAGTGGAATTCCTTAGGGATAAGTTTTAGGGTTTGAAGGAGGAAGAAGAAGAGAAGGAGAAAAAGAGTAGAGAACTATCTTTCTCTCTCTATCATATTCTATTAATAAGGGTTATCAGTAGGGTTTCCCCTAATTACAAGGATACCCCTAATTATAAGAAAGCTTAATATTCTACACTCCCCCTCAAGCTGGTATGTAGATATTACAAATGCCGAGCTTGTCAATAATCTTATTAAACTGTGTATGACCAAGACCCTTAGTCAAAATATCAGCAAGTTGGTCACCGATCTTCACAAATGGTGCAGATGAGACCTGTCTTCAACTGTTTCTTGATGAAGTGTCTGTCCACCTCAATGTGTTTGGTTCTGTCGTGTTAAACCAGATTATGAGCAATGCTGATTGCCACCTTGTTGTCATAATACAACTTCATAGGACCCTGAATGGGAGGCTTCAGGTCAGTCAAGAGAATGCGAAGCCACAAAATCTCACATAATCCATGAGCCATCAACCAGAATTCTGCCTCTAAACTAGATCTTGCCACTACAGACCGTTTCTTACTTCTCCATGTGACTAGATTACCACCAACAAACGTACATTAACCAGAAGTGGAGCGCCTATCTGAAACAGATCTAACCTAGTCTGCGTTAATGAAAACCTCAATATGGAGATTACTGGAACAAGCATACAACAGTCCTTGTCCTGGAGCAGACTTGAGAAACCTCAAAATCCTGTACACCGCATCTAAGTGGGTTAAGGTAGGAGCATGCATGAACCGACTCACCACACTGACGATATAAGCAATATCAGGACGAGTGAGTGAGAGATATATCAATCTCCCTACAAGTCTCTGATATCTCTCTACTTCGATAATCTTCTCACCAGTGGCTTCACCAAGCTTATGGTTTTGGTCAATGGGAGTGTCACAGGGCTTACAGCTCATCATACCAGTCTAATGTAGGAGGTCAAAGACATATTTGCGCTGCGATATAAAGATACCTTTTATGGACCTGGCAACCTCAATACCCAAGAAATGTCTCAACTGGCCTAGATCATTGATTTCAAATTCCTTGGCAAGTAAGCCCTTCAACTTCTGCATTTCCCCCTGGTCATCTCCAGTCAGCACAATGTCATCTACATAAATAATGGGTGCAGTCACCTTCTTGCCGTTGTGCTTGATAAACAAGGTGTGGTCAGCTTGGCTTTGTTTGTAGCCATTTCTAATCATGACTAGGCGAAACCTTTCGAACCAAGCCCTAGGGGACTGCTTAAGCCTATACAAGGCCTTCTTCGGTCTACACACCTTCCCTTCAGCTATATGACACTTGAGCCCAGGAGGAGGTTTCATGTACATTTCTTCTTCCAAGTCACCATGAAGAAATGCAGTCTTCACATCGAATTGCATGAGGCCAATCCGGGTTAGATGCAAGAGATAAGAGAACTCTTATTGAGTTCATCTTTGCTACAGGAGCAAACGTCTCCTGAGAGTCTATGCCATATGTCTGTGTATATCCTCTTGCAACAAGTCTGACTTTGTATCTTTCCACTGATCCATCAGACTTATGCTTCACAGTGAACACCCATTTGCATCTCACTGGAACTTTGTTTCTTGGTAAATCAACCATCTCCCATGTCTTATTTTTTTCCAGAGCCCTGCATCTCTACTTTCATTGCTTCTTTCGATTCTAACTTAGAAAGAGCATCTACAACACTGCAAGGAAGAGACACAGAAGACAAAGTCATGGCAAAGGTACGATACGAGGGAGATAGGGAACCATACGACACAAAGTTAGAAATAGGGTGTTGTGTGCAAGAGCGAACACCTTTCCTATGAGCAATAGGAAGGTTAGGTATGGATATTACCTGGATCTGAGGAGGATTCATGGCAGGGCATATGAGGGTCTTCTTTGTGTCTTTGTTAGTATCCGTCATCCAAACCCCACGATTTGGATTCCTGGAGAGAACCTGCACCTTACTTTGTTTTCCTCTATCTATGTTTACATCATTTTTTCTATGACTAGCCACCGGAAAAACCCCTGGATCAATAGAAATAAGTAAATGAGGAGACATCTCTTCAACACCAATAATCTCTCTCCAAAGAGAAGTCTCCTTCGCAGAATAAAAGGAGGTGTATTCAAAAAATGTAACATCCATAGAAACAAAGCACCGGCCGGAAGGGGATGAAAACACTTATACCCTTTTTGGCTCGGAGCATATCCTAACAATAAACACTTGAGTACCTTAGGATCAAGTTTGGTACGCGCCGATTTGTCAATATGCACAAAACACGAATACCCAAAGATTTTGGGTGGAAGAGAAAACAAGGAGGGAGATGGAGACAAAACATCAATAGGACTTTTGAAACCCAAAATTCTAGTGGGCATGCGATTCATAAGATAGGAAGCAGTCTGAAGGGCATCGGACCAAAAACGTTTAGCAACGTTCATGTCAAAAAAAAGAGCATGAGTGATTTCCAACAGGTAACGGTTCTTCCTTTCGGCAACACCATTTTGCTGGGGAGTACCAACACAAGTAATCTGGTGGATAATCTCCTGATCGCGGAAGTAGGAGATGAGAGTAGTAGATAAATACTCTCCACCATTGTCATAACGAAGGATCTTTAACTTAACATCAAACTGGGTTTCAAGAATTTTATGAAAAGATTGAAAAGCAGAGCAAACATCACTCTTTAGTTTTAACAAACTCTTTTGTTTCAACAAGTAAACCCACGTTACTCTAGAGATATCATCAACAAATGTAACAAAGTAACAAAATCCACGAGATGAAGTAATAGGAGTAGGACCCCACACATCAGACTGAACAATGGAAAAAAATGAATTACTTCTATTACCATGAGCAAGATGCGAAGATTGACATTTTTTTGCAAATTCACAAGTTTCACATTTAAGTTCTAACAGAAACAAAATACTGTGGAAATAGTTTCTTTAACATAAACAAGGATGGGTCGCCCAAACGTCTATGCCACTGCAACAACTATAAAATGTTGCAGTCACGACCACTACTACTGCTAGGCTCATCATGAACTTGCTGAACAGGAGAAGCCACCGGGGAGGAACTATCCAACAAGTACAATCCTCTCTCCTCATAGCCTCTACCAATCATCCGCCTCGTCTCCAAGTCCTGAAAGACACGGTGAGAGGGAAAAAAGATAACACTACAATTCAAGGACTTGGTTAGGTGACTCACAGACAAAAGGTTTAAAGCAACATTAGGAACATGAAGAACAGATAATAAATGGATAGATGGAGAGCAGAGATGTTATCCTTACTAGCAATAGAAGAGTAAGACCCATCAGCGATTCTAACTTTGTCCCTACTAGAGCAAATATGATAGGAGGCAAACAAAGATGACATTCCAGTCATGTGATTAGAGGCCCCTGAATCAATAATCCAGGGGCAAGTAGATGTGGAGATAGATGCACTGAAAGCCGAAGCTGATGTGCCTATTGAGCAAACGAGGATGTGGAAGATGTACCTGGCCGCTCCAACTGGCCTATAAAACGCCGGAATGCCTCTATCTCAACACGTGAAAGGCTAAGACTGTCAAAAGATGACGATAAACCAGATGTAAGAACGGGAGCTAGATTAGAAGCAACTAAGTGAGCGCTAGATTTTCCACCATGACCACCACCACGACCACTGTGACCACCACCTCTCTGCTGTGGGCGACCATGGAGGTCCCAACAAGTCTCACGGGTGTGTCGAGTGCGACCACAGTGATCACACTTCAGCCGGTCTTTCTCATCACTGACGTTTCCTAACCTACTACCTCCCCTGCTTCTACAAAACCTATCACGGCCGTCACACTGTGACCATGAAGAAAGAGCAAATCGCTCTAAAGAAGAAGGTTGCATGTTATTCCGGTGACGCTCCTCCCTGTGGACAATGAAATATGCCTCAGTGATGGACAGAAGTGGGTCCTTCCCCAAAATCCGAACATGAATTTGCTCATACTTGGGATTAAGGCCAACCAACAACTCATAGACCCTGTGTTCATCAAAATACTTCTTATACCCTACGACATCTTCAGTGCACTATGTCGTATACATATGAAATATTTCAAATTCTTCTCACAGATAGCGAAGAGTAGAGTAGTAAGTGGCTAGAGAAGTATCCCCCCGTCTCAGTTGCCCAATACATTGGCGCAATTCATAAGCTCTAGAGTAAGTTTGCTTCACAGCCTCCCATGTCTCCTGGGCTGTGGATAGAAGGATATATCCATTGGTAAGATCCGGAATCATGGAATGGAGAAGCCATGACATGATTGTGGCGTTCTCAGCTTGCCATTTCTTGAAAGGAGGATCAGTAGCCGGAGGCTTCTTACTCTTGCTAGTTAGGTACTCTGTCTTACCCTTCCCTGTTATGAATAACATGGCCGATTGAGACCATGCAATATAATTGTTGCCATTCAACTTTACGGTAGTGATTTGAAGGCTAGGGAAGTCACCATGTCCCAAATGCAAGTAACTATCATCAGAAGGCGGAGCCCGTGAAGACTGACTAACCTTGGAATCGCCCATCTTTTGTCACTTAAGGACTGATTTGCATAAATCTAGTCTCTGAACACACTTCTAGCACGTACCACAGGGTTTTATAACCCAAAAAAAACAAACACCAATGGTCTAAAGACCAAAAAACACCTCAAAAGTAAGCGAACACCGCCTCAAACACCTTGAGGGCACCCAAACTTCATCATATAGCATTCATAATCCATTCAAACATCATCCATGAAGGTTATAATGCAAAAAAAGAGAGAAAAAATGCAAAAAACATGAGCTACCGAAAAATATAGAGGAGAAAAATGCTCGCCGGAGCTCCAGCGAGATTCTGATCGCTGGGAAACCGATACCAAAAGGGCCGAAATTTTAAGGGGGATCTTCCACTACCAATATCCCAAAGTTTAATGCCCCCTACAAGGAGTATTTTCGACTGGTATGCAAGGTTGTTTTTCGGAATTTTTTTCACAAAAAATTCTCAAAAGATCACTTAAAATCTCCAATAAATCTAAAAAAAAACCACCATAATTCTTCTAAATAGTAGATCTACCAGATCCAAAGAAAAAAACCACAAAATGTTACCTTGGCTGACGTCATACTGACGCCATCATGATGTCAGCCGTACGACTGCTGACGTCAGCAGCCTCGGCAGGTTTGTTCTTCTTCTTGCTCTTCCTTTGTGCTTTAGGATGCTTTGATACAAAGTGGAATTCCTTAGGGATAAGTTTTAGGGTTTGAAGGAGGAAGAAGAAGAAGAAGAGAAGGAGAAAAAGAGTAGAGAACTTATCTTTCTCTTTATCATATTCTATTAATAAGGGTTATAAGTAGGGTTTCCCCTAATTACAAGAAAGCTTAATATTCTACATAAGACTCTAAGATAGGAGTGGCTCTTCTCAGATTAGATGAATTATGAATTTGATCAGAACTACCTGAAATAAAACTGACGTTAAAATATACTAAAGTTGGACTTACTAGCTTAGCTAACTTTGATCACAATCATTAACTATTGTAGAAGTCATATATGTCAAAAATGAATATGCAAATTTTGCAAACCAAATTGCAAAACTGTATGATCAAGTCAAGATGATAAGGTATAATGAATTTGATAACCATGTCGCGCACAAAGAAGAGATGATCAGAGACACGGGGCATGCATTAGATTTCCAATAGGTCCAAATTTAACTCAACTTGTTCAACAATTTAGTCAAACTTTAATGCCACAAATTTTATAAATATTAGATAGAAAATTCATGATATACGTGCCTGTTTTCATTAGGGGTGTCAATGAGCTGGGCTGGCCCCGGGCCTGGCACAATTAAATAGTTGATCGGGTTTGGGCCTAGAACATAAGTCTCGGGCCCGTTACATTATACCTCTAACTGGGCTTGGCCATACCCGATATTTTTATTATGATTTTATTAAAACCAGCTCATTTTACTCTTGGAAGCAATAATCAGGCTTGGCCCGGCCCTGTCCAACTAATAACCTGGCCCAGCCTGTTCAAAGGCCTGGTTGTCATTACATTTAATTAGCACACAATCTTTCCACAGCACTTTTATTAGTTACAAGCAGTTTAATGTAGAGCATCAAACTTCCAGTTTTAAAAGTTTTCTCCAGTGAGCCACCAATCTGTTTAGGAAGCTACCTAAACTATACTAAAAGAATGAACACTTAAGCAGCAGTGCATTTAAATAACAATAAGAGAATGAAGAAAGAATAAAGATCCCCTTCCCTCAAATCCCAATCAACAGTACATGGTTGAAGTGCTATAAATCATGGTTTATTGACTAAATATTAATTCTTAATATGAAAATCTGAAACTTTTCGATGCTTTGAGAGACATTAAGATGTCTTGACTAGCTAAGAAGTGAGGGAGAAGCTCATAATTAGCCATGAAAAGTTACTTTAATTTCAATTTTCCAGATAGCACTACTGAATGACATACAATGTGATGCCCATCATCATTTAAGGCTAATCTCAAATTCCTGTTCGGCCAGTCCAATCTATCCAAGGAAAAAATATTGCTATTTTTTGCTGAGAAATCACATGCTTTACACATATAGTGCACACTTGGGGATATGTTGCAATATATGATATCAACTCATGCTATTAGGAAGCTAAAAATTCTCCAACCATGAAAACACAATGCAACAGATATATAAGGGAATGGTTATCTGTAGACCATGGGAGATTCTGTCAGCACCTGCACTTCGTTGCACTTATAAATAGGATGCCTTCTAGCTATAGAGTTTTCACATGACAGTCTAGCATGGATTGGCCCTAGTTCAGAAACCAGCTCTCTATATCGAGGAAGTGGGGGCAAGTAATGCATCTTCACCTGCATGATTAAAAGAAAAAAGAAGAGGAAAAATGAGTAAAATAAGAGTCACTCCTGCTTAGATTGATTAGAGCAGGCAATCAGTAGCAAATTAACAATTTCACCATGTCAACATATATAAAACAAAGTTCTGGAAACATCCTACTTTAAGGATGCCAAAGGTCATTTGGTTGTGACTGATAATTTGAGTTATGCTTCTGAGTTCTGACTAAGATCGAGTATGCAGCAACTGTGACTTGCCTATAATCTTGTCCCAACTCATAATGATAATGGAACGGCATTTTGGCATATCTAATTACTAATTTTAACCATAGTTAGAAAACTCGGCGAGTCACCTGAGTAACTCGGCCGAGTTACTCGACTCGGCTCAATTTCGAGTCGAGTCGCCTTAAAACTCGGAGGAGTCACTATTTTGCTGAGTTACTCGAGTGACTCGGTTGAGTCAAGCCGAGTTTTTTGACTCGCCCGACTAGATTGAGTCGTAGAAGGTTATTTTTATCATTTTTTAAAGCTAAACTCAAATGTTACACTATTTTTGCACCATATTTTTTGGGTCTATAAAGACAACCTACTATGGATTCTGTTAAACCTAGTTTATAGGTTTGAAGTTGTAAAACCAGCGTACTTTGAGGTCTTTTAACCCATGTTTTTCTAGTTATTACATATATATTCCGAGTTGGACCGAGTCGAATTTTTTTCGAGTTTTACGAGTTACTCAACCCGGCTAACTTTTGAGTCGAGTCGAGTCGGGTTTTCGGGTTTTTGAACCATGATTTTAACTATTATGACGTATCTATAAAGATAAAAATTCATACACTTTGTTTGATTCATAGGACACCAGATCAATCAAATCATTTACTGCATAGGAATATAATACTTATATAGAGAGAGTATTTTCATTTAGTTCTTACACTAACTACATAAGTGTAGCTTTATCAAACATATTATTCCTCAAGGATATGTCAATCAGCATTTAAGTAGGATAAGCACATGTAAGGGGCCGTCAGAAGCATAAAACAGCACTAAAATTGCTACGTTTAGTACTTAACATGTTAAATGCATCGAAACGCATCCAAACAGCCCCAGGCACTAACTTGAGACCTGTACAATTATCAGCAAGGCTTTGACATATCTAATTAATAATTTAATTATTATGAAGTATCTACATAAATAAAAATCCGTATATTTCATTTGATTCATAGGACACCAGATCAATCAAATCGTTTAATGCATAGGAATATAATAATTATAGAGAAAGTATTTCATTTAATTCTTGAACTAATTACACAAGTGTGGCTTTACCAAATATATTGTACCTCAAGGATCCGTCAATCAGCATTTAAGTAGGATGAGTAATTTACAGGACAGTCAGAAGCATAAAACAGCATTAACATTGCTATGTTTTGCACTTAACATGTTAAATGCATCGAAACGAGTCCAAACATGGCATCCAAACACCCCCCAGGCACTAACTTGAGACTTATGCAATTATCAGCAAGGCTTTGACATATCTAATTAATAATTTTAACCATTATGAAGTATCTATATAAATAAAAATCTGTACACTACATTTGATTCATAGGACACCAGATCAATCAAATCATTTACTGCATAGGAATATAATAATTATAGAGAAAGTATTTTCATTTAATTCCTGAACTAATTACACAAGTGTAGCTTTCGCAAATCTATTATACCTCAAGGATCTGTCAATCAGCATTTAAGTAGGATGAGACATGTAAGGGACTGTCAGAAGCATAAAACAACATTAACATTGCTATGTTTTACACTTAACATGTTAAATGCATCGAAACGCATCTAAACATGGCATACTAACACCCCCAAGTACTAACTTGAGACTTGTGCAATTACCAGCAAGGCTAATTCAAATCATCAAATGCTAACAAAATAACTCTTTAACAGTTCAGAAGATATCAGTCATATGAATCGGTACAAAAAACCAATTCAATGAATCCCAGAATTTACTGAAATTTAAAGAACCTCAAAATTAACAACTCCACCAAGTTTCATCTAGATTTAACCACTAAGGGGCTGCAGCCTCAACTCAAAAACACGTCTCCGGATACCAAGAATCCAATTATCTTCTAGCCAATTTTTGCTTCTTATTCCGACTTCACTGAGGGTGATGATGGCTCCTACTCTGTTTCTTTTCATTCTTTGGAGGATTCTATGAAGACATGTTGAGTGCTAAACTTCGTTTTCTATTATTACAGAATGGATGACTAATTAGTTGTAAATAGGATTAAATGTGATTTCTATGACATCTTATTACTTTAAGTAGTTTGTTCTAATTTCTTTTCTAGAACAATTTTGAAGCATTTCCAGGGACCGTGAGACCACTTGGGCCATCTCAGCTGAATCTTGTCAGAGAAAAGGTCGTCTCAATATAATCTTGACCCTGCCCAAGATGGTGACTGAAACCGAGATTTTAAATCATTTTTAAGATGATGATTTTGTGAAAAAGTATCAGTCATATTTACTCCTAATTAAGTCCTTGGTTTCCTTATGAAGATCAACTACATACTTACCGGAAAGAAATATGAAATCTTTAGAGTAGCCAAAATGTCACCTAGACAATGCCTGCCCAGCCAGAACCCCTATCCCCCAATTAAGGACTAGGCAAGCACTCGATAAAGATAAGGTCACCTAGTGTTGCCTATGCCTCGTCTCTTGTCCACTAAAGTGATAGTGACAAAACAAACATAATGTTAGATATTTTTTACAAACATGGTTTTAAATATCGACATGTGTCCGTTCTACCAATGTGAAACCTACATGTCACATCGAAGTTACAATATTTTCCAAAACATCTCCCAATGTTTCAGTACTGTTTTTGTCATTCATACTGAAATGTTACTTTATATATATATAATGTTATGGACCTATGGTCGACATACATGAGATGTTGATCAAACAATAACATTTCAACACAAAGTGTGAAAGTCTTAATTCTCCATTTTTTTTAATCTTTTAGCCGATTATTTGAGTTTTCATTGTGAAAACGAACCACTCCTTTTGTGATTAATTTTTTAATAAGGATATTTTTTTGTATAAAATACTTGAAACTATAGATAATGTATTAATTATACTAAAAATACAATGAGTAACCCATTACATGTAACTGTCATCACGAAGGATTTTGAAGAGGATTGGTTGAGGGTTATGATTGAGCCAATCATAGTAGTCTTATTTCTTTCTCGCTATTTGTTTTGATCTGTTTTAGTCCTGTTGTTCTTTCGTTCATAGTTCATACCCTTTGTGAACCTTATTTCTACACCGTATTCCTCTTTTTTGTCTTTCTGTATAAAATAATAATAATAATAATAATTAGTGACTATTGACTCCAATGAGTTAGTTGCCGGATTGGTATGAATTTGTGACAAATGAATTTTTTTTAGTCAGTATAGCCTATTTCAGAATATTTATAGCGTCTTTTTTATATAGGCCTGTTTATTCATGTTTCCAGAATTTGGACTTAATTAATTCATTTGTTAAAAATGAACGCTTCCTAATTAAAATGCCAAAATATTTATATTATTATTTGAATAATATATTTGCAATATTATTTTGATTATAAATTATGACCTTTTAGAGAGTCAAAGAAATCAACGAACTTAAGGTCATTATATGCATGAAGGTTTTATGTCCTTTAATATAATTTCGTAATCAAAGACACTTTCTTAGTTAATAAATTATATTCTGCTACATTGTAACTCTATGTGGAATTGTGAATATAAATATTATAATTTACTTAATGTGTCCCTATTATATTCTTCTTCGGATTTATTACTTTGTATTATGACTACTGATCATGTATTATGAGTTTTTTGACTCTAAAGCTTCAGACAAATATGACAGCTTAAATCACCTGTCATTTGTTCCACTTTTCCTATTTTAAATGGTTGTTGTTTGTTATACAATGAATTTGAGGTCTATTGATACTTTTCTAAGATTCCTTAAAATTTCAATGCAAATTTCTATTGTTTCCAAAATGTATCTAATTTCTATAGTTTTCAATTTTTCTTCCAATATTTTCATAAATTTTCACAAAATATTTCCACTTCCCAAGTGACTTAAGTTTAAACCGAAATCGAAGTTTAGAACCTTGTTTACAAAAATCATAAAATATATTATTTAAGAAATAAAAATATTATCATATATAATAAAAAAAATTTTACTTGAGCATTTTTTGTCTAAGGTTTTTGCTTCAGACTCTCCCCTTTCACCAAATTATGCTCTTTAAGTTTTGTAGTGAGATTTTGGTTTTATGTATGCTTCATGCGTAATTTTTAATCAAATAGGATGTCATAAAATTTTCAACTTTGATAAATAATGCAGTGTAGTCAAGGCGCTGCCTAGGCGGGCGAAATTCACTGTTTGTCGCCTAGGCGATCGCCTAGGCAGTCCATACAATTTTTTTTTCTAAGAACCTATTTTAAAACCCTCTTTTCAACCTATTTTAAAATTTTATTTAAAAACCTCTTTTAAACGATATTTTAAATGAGATAGTGATGATTAGCCCACCACGCATTTGACTATGTAGTCAAATGTTGGGTCCACGTGTCCCTTTTAATACCTCTTTAACTATGGTTAAGCTTAAGAAAATTAAGGTTAATATATTTTGTTTTCAAAAACTAAGGGTAGATTGCTTAACCCTAGGGGTGAATGAATCTTAATCGCAACTGATGGGTGTTAAAAAGGGGACATGGACCAATGAGGACCGCACATTCTTCTACGGTGGAATGTGGCGGTGTTAAGTTAAACATTTCCCATTTTAAACCCTATTTTAAAACCATCATCTAAACTCTTAAACCCTATTTTAAAACCCTCTTTTAAAGTCTAAAAACACTATCTTAAATATATCTATTATTTATATATATTTTAAACTCAAAATCACCTTAAAAGTTAGAAAACTTCAAACTAATTATGTATCTATTATTTATATAATGTATATATATTAATATTACATATAAATATATTCAATATATATAAATATAATTTAATTATTTTTATCGCCTAGGCAGTGCCTCGCCTAGCTAGGCCTAATCGCCTAGGAATCGCCTAGACGCCTTGACTACACTGAAATAAAGTAAATTTTGTTGCCTAGGCATTGTCTAATCTCTTGCCTAGGGAACCCCAATGGCATAGGTACCGTCTGGAGTTAGAGCCATGACTCATGAAGCCTATGAGTTATTGTGGATCAAGACCTTGATGACATAACTAAGTTTCTCAAACTATTAGAGATGTCACTCTGTTGTGATAATAGAGCCTGTATAAGCATTGCATATAACCCAGTGCAGCATGACAGGACCAAACATATTGAGGTTAATGGACATTTCATAAGAGAGAATATAGCGTCGAAGATCATTAGTCATACCTTTGTTAGAACCATGGTGTCAAAAATCGACTCAATTCCCCCGAAGTTGACCAAATTGAGTCGACTTCCGTGGTATCCGAAGCAAAATGCGCTTGTCTTTTAAAAATACTAGACTTCGTGGTAAACTTCAACCAAAATAGAAAAAAAGTGTTGAGAAAACACAGAACTTCGGTGGAAGTTAACCGATGTGTACAGAAAAAGTCCGTAAATTGAAGGGCTTTTAAGTTTTAATTTAAAAAGGTAATGCTAGTTCCACTCGCCTTAAACTTAATTTCTTCATAAGGAAAGGCATTTGTCCTTAGCATTAACCTTATTATAAATATAATTAGTTTTAAAAGTGTTGCTAGCATTAACCTTATTATAAACTATAAATTTATTATTAGAGTGTGGTTAGCATTAACCTTATTATAAATTATAATTTTATTATTCTAATAATTTTGTTATTAGTATATTATATCTAATTAGGACTTTTTAATAATATTAAAAAAATTCCTAATATTATTTTATAAATTTAAAATTTTGTAACTACTCATCTCCTCCACTTCACATAATGATTCAATCTTGTAAAAACATTGAGCTCATCAACTGCAAATTGCAATAGGATTAGAAACTAAATTGAATTTCAATTATTTATCAATTTTAATGTGCATTCATAAGTTTTTCAGGTATTTGAAACAATTAACATGGATAATCATTGAAAAATAAAGAGAATACATATCGCATTCACTTGAAAAAGTGGATAAAATTTAGTTAAAAAAATTTGACAATATAGAGAAATATCAAGAAGAAATTTCAGCTCAGACAAGCAGACAATAAATGTCACTTAACATGATTCTCACATTTGAGTACTATATGCTTGCATCATGTGTATTTATGCTAATATTGAATTTCTAAAGTTTCATCTTAGATTTTCAATGTTTCCTTAAAGTTCCTAGACGTCTTTAATTTTTACATAATTTCCTTAAACTTCCTCGAAACGTGTCAACTTCCTTAATGGCCGAAGTTTATAACGAAACCAAAGTTTAATACCTTGGTTAGAACAAAAGATTAGTTAGTAGATGTTCTTATGAAGGCAGTTTCTTCATCACATCATCATGGCCTTAGTGACAAGCTTGACATGATAAAAATTTATGCCATGCTTGAGAGAGAGGGGGGGGGGGGGGGTATCGTAATGGTCATCTAAATAAGTCCATTACAACTTTATTATCTAGTTACTTTATTATGTCTTAATGTCTATTGTATTTTATGGAACTAAGAGAAGTTATGTCCTTTCATTCTATTAATAATATAAAAGATCTGTAGGGAATTGGGACGAAGACATTAATTCCATATCCTATTCCTCTCATTCTTCCTCTTCTCTTTCTCTCTTCCACAAACCCTAGATTACTATTCCTAGTTTTCTACTACGATCAATCATGGATCTTAGATTCAAGTCCTTAGTCTGTTGTACATTAAGAATCACAAAATTCCAAAGAAAATGTGCACCTTCTACTCCTGTGTTGCTGAAAGACCATGCCCTTTTCTATTCGAGTTAAATACAAGAAGACTCAACCACAAAGAAGTGTAGGAAAACATAACAAACCTGGTCTTTGTCCACATTAACGCGAATTAAGTTGGAAGTTTTCATCTTCAGATCAGCTGGTTTATGTTGTATGCCAACCTGCAAAATTGTAGGAAAAAAAATCTAAATCATAACCATGACACGTGATGGCTGCTCGAAATAATTTAAAATGAAGGTATTAGCATATTCTATTGTAACTTTTAGCAATTATATTAGCATAAAAGGCTCGTGCTAACATCATTAACAAACTTGTACAAACTGATCTTCTAAATTCCCGCATAGTAAGGAAACCATGTAGATCCATCCTTGGCTTCCAACATCTCCACAACCTTCCTATTAGACATCACAAAAATATGCCCAGTTGTGACTTTAGCTAAAGTCCGAGCATCCACCCTTTCAATTTCAGTTCTTGTATAGTTCATAAATGAACCACAAATCTTTTGAAAGTTTGAGCATCCACCTTTTCAATTCTCTTTCTTGGAGGTTACAACACCAGCCAGCCACTTCCTTACAACCACTTTTTTCAGTAGCGGTGAGACAATGCAATCCTCTTATATTGCAAGACATAAGTTGAAGCATCACAATTCAATTTGTTCTCAATATCCCTTTCCTGTTACTTTGTTCCACCTTTTCTTCAAATTTGCAGTTGTAGTTAATGTTGTTAATCAAATTAAGCTCCTTCCGCGACATCATATTCAAATGGTTGCCTCCTCTTCTAACTTCTGAATTCCCTCCCCTTCTTTTCAATTTCCATTAGTGAGTTTCGCTTTTTTTATCTTTTATATGACAGCCCACAAAACATTTATTGGACTCCATTATTTTTCCCACGAAACATTCAGAAACTTTTTCCTCTGTATCCAAATTAACTCTCTTATCCGAATTAACTTCTTCAAGTTCGCCATATAGAACAGTTTCCTTTTCCCCTCCATTTGGTCAATCCATATTACAGCCTTCTTATTACGACTCATTGAAATAATTGTGGAGGATTAAACCTGAATGCATCACTCCACACCAAAAGAATCACAGGGAGCATAGACTAAAGGTGTGACCTTACTTATGCAGCGTGGGTCCTGCTGTATAAAAGAAGGCCTCCTAGGATTCCAACATAAGAAATATGGATAGAAGGATAAAAAAAGAGGAAGAGAGAATGAGAAAGAAAGAAGAGGAAGAGACCATGAGAAGGACGAGGAGAGAATAAAAAAGATAAAGGGAAAAAACCTAAGGAGAGTAGAAAAGGAGGACGAGGAGGAAGCATGAGAGGAGAGAAGAGATAACAAAGGGATGGAGTAAATAAATTTCAATCGATTCAGCACCCTTTACAATGGGGTATGGGTTGCCTTTATATAAGAAAACACATATGCCAAAAGGATCAAACTGCTGACTACAAAAAAACCACTACAACTATATCCTCCATAAAGGACAAAAATACTCAGCTACTTATTGCATTATTTGGAAGCAAGGGCTTTGATTAAAGAATTTAGTATCTGTTAGAAAAGGCTGCACTTGCTTGATGATATGAAGGCATACCTCAACAGTACTTCGACTTCAATCTCCAAGGAGTTTTTTTGTTTTCTTGGGGGTAAGGTAACATCACCTCCTTTAACGGTCCGCGAAGAACCCAGTGTTACTATGAAGGTGGCTTATAGCGAAAGGGTACTGCTGATTAACACTGTAGTGAAACCTTCAGAAAGTTGTTCTTTATGCATCTCAAGAATAATAGCAGCATTGATCTTGCCTATTAGGCTATTACGCCATTAAAAAGATACCACTTTTTGAAAATTTCTGATTTATAAAAACCATAGTGTTTTCTAGTATTAATATCCCTTATATTGCCATGCACCACACTCTCCAGCTTAGTAGAAAGGACAATGATGCATGTGAATCACCCTCAAGTTAGTCTTCCTACAGGATTCTACAATAAGAATTATTTTGAAATTGAAATGACACTTTTTGTAGAAACTCAAATATTTTGTTTGTCTTTAGTCCTTTTCATGATCTGAATACATAAAATTGAAGCTAACAAAAAATTAGCAAATAGTTTTTTGTTTAAAAATGGGCAGAGCATCGCTCAAGCGCCCATAAGCGCCGCCCGAGCGGTGGTCGCGTACAGAAACGCCAAAAGGCTCGATTTTCCGATTTCTTAAAAATGATTTAGGGTTCCAAACCCTATATATATTCATTATTTCGTGGGTCTAGGGTTAGAGAAACATTCTAAGAGTTTTAGAGATCTGAAAAGAGGGAAACATAGGGTTTGCAAAGGGTGCTGACTTGGAGATCAAGATCAAGGCCATTCGCAAGCATGAGATGGTAGGGAAACGATCAAGAGAGGTAGATATATAATCCTATGTTGGTTATATTATGATCATTGATGTAAAATAAGAGCAAAAATGATTATCAAGTCAATTAAGAATGAAAAGATGAATTATATGCATGTACAAGGACGAATTGAAAGTAGATATAGATTCCTCTTTATCAATAGCATGATCATTAATGTTAATAAAAGAAAAAAAAGTTAAGTTTTGAAGTAAGAACATGAATGTTTATGTAAATATCTTCTCCTATATGATCATTATCATTATTATTAATGTAGGATGAGAGTAAGATTGGGTTTGAATTCATGTATGATTGAATATGGAGGAAGGGATATGATTATGGAGTTTTGTATGATTGAATATGGAGGAAGGGATGTATTCTGAGGTTTTGATTGAATGATTTGAGTTTATGGAATTTTCGTGCAAATAGGGATCTATGTTAATTATCTCTGTGTATATTATGTGAAATTGATCTATGATAAAGAATTTATAATGTTATCATTTATTTTAAGAACCATGATTAGGTATTTTCACCCTATGAATTATGAGAATGATATGCCATGATGTACGATGTATGATTTACATGTTGTGATCTATTTTCGGGTAAACAAGCCTTGAATTATGGTCCTGTTAGCTTAGGTATTTTATCATAGTGGTATGAGACGCTATGATGGATTTCCAATAACCCTTGACTAATAATCTAAGGTGCAATTTAACCGAGGTTTTATCACTTTTCAATCACGAATATGATATACGCACAAGCGTGATAGGAAGCCAAAAGTAAGTATGAATATAAGATTGCATGTTTGAGTTTCTCAATTCCCGAGTACCATTGGTCTAAGATCATAATGGTATATATACCTAAGAAAGTGAATCATAAAGAAGTACACGCGCACTGGCGAGTGCTAAGGTTGGTACCTTAGTAAGTAATGTATAGGTAACCTCTTCACGTATATGGTGGAAAGTTATTTTAAGTTATACATGTAAGTTGATGACATTCACGATGAAAGTAAGAGAATAATGACCTAAGTAAGATAAGAATGGTAATAAATATGGTAAGATGCTCACATGTTCCGTACTCTGATTTATATATGTATGGATGTCAAATTAAGTCATGATAAATATGTTTATGTTAATTGTTGTGATATTGTTAACTAGGATTTTATGTCTACCGAGCCGCTTGTGCTCAGCCGATATATTTTGTATCGGTAGGTTTAGATTTCAAGGCTGCAGCTGAACCTTGGAAGAGGAGATCGAGGAACAAGAAGGTGATAACATTGAAGAGGAGAAGGATTTGGATCGATATCCATATTACTGAACTCCTAGTTTTATTAGTTTTGATGTTTTGAAAGGATTGTAATTCAAATTTCATTATGGATGACTTTTAGATTTACTTTAGATGGATATTGGGTTTATGTTTAGGTTATTAATTCGAGATTAGGATTTCAGATTTCCAAGTTCAGTTGATTTACATTATGATAAGTGATTGATGACATATTAACTGGAGAAATTTTTGAGTTCTCATTTTAGTATGCCTTATATGTTTTTATGATGAGTTTCAAGATAAACAATGTCACAGGCCAAATGTCCATTTTTGCCTAGATCCATCACACATGTTGCTGGTAGATTGGGAAGGTGGAGAGGGAGACACAAAAACCCAACCCCATTTCTTATCCTCCTTCATATGTAATCCTATGCATCTTGCCTGGGTTCCAAACATCAAGGATGAGGAAGATGAGCCAAAGTTCCTCTCCCCTTCTCCTAGGATCCTACGGGCTTCCTTTACTAATGAGAGGATTAGAGGAGCAATTCATTGTTCATTTGCTTCATAAACACTGTAGTGCACATTCATGTCTCTCGGCCAACTCCTCAATAGCCTCAACATCTCCTTTTTCTAGATCAAATTTATCTTTTAGGCAAGATGTCAAGAAATCTAACCTTTCAAGTTTCAACCACTAGCTAGAGTCCACCATGTAATTTCCAGCTCCTAACTTTGAACTTTGAAGTGCATCACCCCCAATGGACCATTTCCTTAGTTCTTCCACTTAGAGCTTTGATAGAAAACCTTCCCAACAATCTCTTCTTCACACCGATAAGTATCTTGACTTGTGGTATTTGGACTTCCTCCTAGGAATGTCCAACAGTTTTACTCTGATTGCCAATCTTTAGAACCTATCATGTACTCCCCATGGAATTATAGAACAGAGCTTGTGAACCACGGTAGAATATCCCTGCCCCATCTTAGGTTCTCCCAAGATCGAACAGGGAGTCCTATATGTAATGACCCAATTTCTGATTACCAGATAATGTGTTATTAATACCTAAATATATTTAAATATTTAAAGATGTGAGTTACAAATATATATGTAAGCATATATTCAGTTTTAGGGGTGACCCTAAGAATTTCAAATTCAGATCACAATATCGGTCAATCGGAGCCGAATTTCCAATTTTTGACGGTAATAGAAATGACCGGTCTAATGTAAAGAAGGGTTTGAGAGAAAAAAAATATATTATTTTCTATTATTAATTATAATTAGTGAGTAATTAATTAATTAATTAATTAGTGATTAAGGAGGTTACTTACAACTATTTTGATAATAAGGTCTTAAGTGTAATAAAAGAAAAGTAGAGGGGTTGAATTATAAATATGATATGTTAATAGTATGTGTTGGGTGGTGGTGAAACCACCTAACCGACTAAAGCTTTTGAGAGTTTAAAAACTCTCAGTTTTGTTATCTCAACACACACAGTAAAATAGAAACAAAAACAGTAGCACTCACAGTAGTAGTGCAGTGAGAAAAGAAGAGATGAAAGAGGAAAGGAAAGGAAGAACGGAAAGAGAGGAAAAGAAAAGAAAGGAAAGGAAAGGGAGAGGGAAAGGGAAAGGGAAATAAGAGAAAAATACCTTCTTCACCTGACTTTTTGTAGTGTAAGTAAACTCATGTGTTTTTGATTTAATGTATAGTTCTTTTAAATCCTATTATTAACATGTTTAGTTATCTCAAGTTCGTTATATGATTCAAATAAATTTTTTGAGATATGCTATATGATTCAGTTAAGTTTCGAGATATGCAAGAATTTTGGGAATCAATAAGATAATATGATGTGTTTTAATTTCTGAATAAGCATACCGGATTTACCTATTTTAAATGAAATGACGAGTTCATGTGAAAACATGTGAAATTTGATATATATGAAATATATCCTTGATTTTTATCAAATTTAGAAATAAATGCTTGGGTGATGTGATTATGGAATTTGACGCAATTTATGTATCTATGATATGAACTTGAGTTTGATATATATCACTGATGATCCATAGATTTGGTAGTCAGTTGATATCTACAAGAATATAATACCACCCTGACATTCTAACTCCTCCGCATTACTAATACTCCGAACACAATGGGGTATTTGCTGGACTGATGAAGCAATGCAAGGCAAAGGGTCAAGCAGATACAGTCCTCGCTCCTCATGGTCCGTACTAATCGTCCTATTCGTTTCCAAGTCCTGAAACACACAATGAGAAGGAAAGAAAGTGACGCTACAGTTCAATGATTTGGTAATATGGTTAACAGATAAAAGATTCAAGGTGAACTTAGGAACATGAAGAACAAAGGAAATGGACAAAGAAGGTGTAACATCAACACTCCCCTTACCCGCAATGGATAATAAAGTACCATCCACAGCTTTAACTTTGTGTCTACTAGAATCGATGAAGTAAGATAAAAAAAAAGGAAGACACATCAGTCATATGATTAGATGCTCCTCAATCAATGATCCAGGAATGACTATGATCGAAAACAGATGTACTGAGAGCCGAGGCTAAGATACCTAAGGGACTGAGGCGGTACTGGCGATACTCAGTGTCTCCAACTGGGACATAAAACGACGGAAGACATCGATCTCATCTCGAGACAGGTGAGGGCTATCAGATGGAGGTACAGTAGTAGATACTAGGGTTGTGGATGTAACAAAGTTTGCACTTGAACCCCCTCCAGGCCTTCTGTCTCCTCGTCCACTACTACGACCTCGTGGGGGTGGACGGCCAAGTAGACCCCAACAAGTGTCTTTTGTATGACGTGTGCGCCCACAGTGGTCACATTTAAATTTGTCTCAATCATCAGTAAAAGGTCCATAAGATCCAAAACGATCACCTTTGCCACGACCACCATTCTTGCATCCCTGCTAGAATGAGGAAGCTAGTGTAGATCTATCAATAATAAGATGAGGGACCATAGCACTCCAACGAAGCTCCTCATAGTGTAAGTATGCATAGACCTCATTAGGAGGTGGGACTGGGTCTTTGCTAAGTATTTGAACCTTGACTTGTTCATAGTCCATATTCAGCCCTGCAAGTAGCTCAAATACCCGATTATGTTCAACCAATTTTGTATAAGCAACCGCATCATCAGGGCACTTAGCCTGGAAGGTCTGATAGTGATCTAGCTCTTCCCAGAGACGATGAAGAGTAGAGTAGTAGGTGGGAATAGACATATCCCCCTACTTGAGTTGTGAGATACTCTGATGTAACTCATAAACACGGGTTGTACCCCTATCTCAGAATAAGTATGTCACGGCATCCTATATAGCTTTTGCGGAAGGAAGGAATAGGTAGGCACTATTGATGTCTGGCTGCATAGAGTGGAGCCATGACATTAAAACTGCATCCTTAGCCTCCCACTGGGCATAGGTTGGATCTGTAGACTTGGGAGACTTGGGAGTGGAGATAGTACCTTTTAAGTATCACATCTTCCTCTTGCCTTTAACAAACAACATCGCAGAATGAGACCAAGCAAGAAAATTTGTTTCATCTAACTTCAAGATAGTAATCTGGAGGTTTGGTACATCACTAGCAGTAACCTCAATACTTCCTCCACCCTATATAGGGTCACTAGAGGACTGACTAACCTCAAATTCATCCATCATGAATGTCACAAGGCTGTTTTACACAAATCAACCCGCAGAGAGTACTAATCTTCAAAAAATAGCAACAAGCTAGGGTTCCACAGCCTTGTAACTCCACAATATGTAGAATAGTCAAAAACACCAAAAACAGAAACCCGACAACAACCTAACAGTGTTCGGGATAATAGAAATCCATTGAATAACCCCTACCAGCCATATACCAATTTTCAAGTAACAAAAAATGGCCTTAACAGTAAAACAAAAAAATAATGGGGGGTGAAAAACCTTCGTCGGGCATTAGGCATTCAAGACTTCTCTGATCTTCACGAAACTTGTTTCAATCCGTTAAAATTTATCATGGATCAAACACAATAGGTTTGAATCCCCAAAAAACTCCTAAATCAATCACACAATCCAAAAAACAAATCTGAATTTTTTTTTCTATTTTTTGACAAAAACTCAGAAAAAGTACATTTCCGGATCTCAGAAAATTCTCAAAAAATAATCACAATTCTAAGAAAATTACAATCTATCACATGGAACGATAAAAAATTCCAAAGCAACAAAATTGTGACGCAATTCTGACAGTTCGTACCGTACGACATACGTTAGCATGACATCATGTTGACGTCAACACTCCTCTGAGTTCATCCCTTGGGTCTTTCCTTTAACTCTTATACCAAGTTGGTTTAGCTTGTGAGATTATTAGGGTTGGAAGCTAGGGTTTTAGAGAGAGGAAGAAGAAGAAGGAAATTAGGTTTAGGAAAAAATAGTGAGAAAGATTAATGATCTCTCACACAATTTATTATTTATATTCCACTAATGGTCTACTATTAGTATATAAGAGCTACTAATAGTAGACCCACAATACAGTATATAAGAGATAACATAAAGACAAGGTCCCATAGGAATAAAGCCCATAAAGCCTTATTCAACACTTACACATTTATATTAGAAGTGTAATGGATATTACTTTCAATTATTGAGCAAAAACCTTTCTATATGATTTATTCTTCTAAGAACTATTTGGTGTTTCAATAAAATTCTCCTGAATTCTTATTTTTAGTATTCCTCTAAAGAACTCTGACAGTACTCTAGCATCATAGTTGGGCAACTTCCGTGATTGAAAAGTTCCCACCACAAGTCATCGAGATTTTCTTCAAATTGGTTCTCATCTTGGTTTGAAGTCCCACTGCTTTGGATCACATAAAAACACTTACTACAAATGACAAACTTTAAGCTCGTGAGTAGAACTTTTGCTGATATATAGGCCAGCAAATAGAACCAAAACAGTAACCATTCCAAAAAAAAAACTGACCTTATGGTATAGTGTCATCGAGTACCACACATCGAATCAATGTCAGCAAATTTTTCTTGAAAGTTGAAATAAACTTAGTTTTAAGAGTAATGAATATATGCATATCCAACACCAATGTTTTATCCATAGTTACCAGAGCGAGAAGCGAAAACGAGAAACAAAGCAAAAGCGAAAAGCGGGAAGCGAGACTCAAAAAAACTTTAGGAAAAGGGAAGTGAGAAATGAGATATAGGCTCCTCATTCCCATTATGTTATTTATGGGTAGTGATACCTTTGATTTTATCTTACATGAGATTTTTGTAGAAAAGTAGGTGCCTTAGGTTTCAAACCGACGATACTTACTTAGAGTCTACACCCTAGACTATAGATTGTGGTCTACCACATCACTTCACACATACAGCTCCCTTTGACTACTAAATGAGACGTGATGGAAGTGAGCTTCCTAGGAAGAGAGTCAGTTCGAGGAAACGAGCTTCCTAGGAAGCAAGTTTGTTCGAGGAAATGAGTTTGGGAAACAAGCTTCCTGGGAAGTGAGCTTCCCACCTTGTACTTAGCTTCTCGGCAACTATGGTTTTATCACATTGTGCATCTGAAATCTCGAGAGAATATCTCATCAATTCTATTGTGTTGACTGCAGCTCACCCAAGCAACTAAGCAAACATCACATTAAGTAGATCTCTAAATTTAGAATGAGAAACTCACACAAGCTCCTTTGTCCAAATATCATACGCATAAAAGGTTATCATTCACATGATAAGTCGCATACAGCTGAAATCAATGACATCTGAAAATATTGAGGAATTTAATAGAGCTCAAAGCGTGTAGCATGAAAATATTATCCCATTATCCACCTCTGCTGCACAACCGGCACTTTCATTTGTGGTTCATGCTAGATCATCGCCTTCACAAACTAAAATTAGCATACTATCTCCTAACATGCTATCTTCAGCTATCCAGTTTCTTAATCAAGTATGTTAACCAAAGCCAAGTGTCAAATAAACACTTGTGCAGAATTATAGCTTCAAATGGACTTTTTTTTCCTTGTTTCTAATCACATTTGAAATCTCCAAATCGTAGAACAAATAGAAGTGTTGAGATTACCTGCAATGCTACAAGAGGATACTAAACGATATAATAGCTAAAATGTCGTCCGGAAAAGTTAAATAATGAGCACAATATATTCTAGAGACAAAACATACACCCCATCACACCCGAATTGACCAATAAATTTGTCTTCTTAATGCAACTTAAAAACATTAGGGATGGAAAATTGCTCTCGCATCATAGATTATTCTATGAGATTCAAAAGGAAAATCAAGATATGATATGCCTACTATGTAAGCTTGATGAAAAATCCATGCAAAGCAAGGCATTTCCTCTAATCAGGTTGCAAAATTGGACAAAACAAGGCAGATTAATCAAAACGCACAACGAAAATCAAAATATACAATCCCATAATTTAAACCCAATTAATAATACAGAAAACAAATGAAAATAATCTGAAACTCACAATGAAAGGAACTGGAGCATCAAGAAAATCAAGCATTTTTTGTGGTAGAACCTGAAAAAGATCAAGATAACTTAGTGAGGAGAGAAATTCCTACTTTATAACTACTTGTCAATGCCACCAAGTGCCAATAGCTTAAGATACAACAATTAGCCACTAAAATAAATTCATTTGGATAAGTCCTGCAAAATCAACATGAAAAAGGACCACGGTAAAAAAGCAATAATATTAGAGAGATTGTGATTCACTTCTCTCTTCTCTTTTAAATACTATTACATAACTGGGAAATTACATATTTGATATTACCCTTATGTGTATCACGCATACTAGACAAGCTACATGTAATACACACAGTATAACTAATAACATGAAATACCATAAATACATCTGTCAACATATGCATCCAAAAATAGTATGTGCTCATTGACCATATGGATGCTGACATTAGATTTACAAAACATGAAGTTAACGGCTCTATGTGATGTCATCAACAAAAAAATCTCCATACATCTATCTAGATCTCATTTTCATGTAAGTAGAAGTCTTTCACTGAAGGAAAAAAATAATAAGTAGATATAAAAGGAAATAAGAGGAAAAAAGAGAGGATAAAATTATATAATAAGTTAAGTTGGTCGAAACTCGTATCTCCCCCCTTAAATATCCCACTAATCACTTACAGTATTTCCATAAATGAAAAACATTAATTATAGTAGATAACTAGGAATAGCAAACTAGGGTTTGTGGAAGAGAAAAAGCGGAAAAGAGGAAAAAAGAAAGGGAATAGGGTATGGAAAATTAATGTCTCCATCCATTTAGTTCTTCTTTTATATTATTAATAGAATTAAATGACATAAATGCCCTTAGTTGTCTAAAAGACAATAGACACTAAAACATAATAAAGTAACAAGATAATAAAGCCATAATGAACTTATTTAGATAGCCCATTACGACACTCCCCCTCAAGCGGGGCATAAATGTCTAGCATGCCAAGTTTGCCAATATTCTCATGATGATGTGATGAAGCAACTGCCTTCGTAAGAACATCTGTTAGCTGATCTTTTGTTCTTACCAACATGGTTGTTAAATCCTTGCGATTTGCGATTCAAATTCTACGATTCGATTCGAATCTCAAGCAAAACGATTCGAATCGGAAGTGAAAATCTTAATTGGGTAAATCTCATTTGATTTGCAATTCAGATTACGATTTGCGATTCAAATCGTACAATTCATGCGATTAAGGCGATTCGAGCACGAAATCCTTTTACAGACTAATACTTAAAAAATATTTTTTATTCTTTTGATTTTCTAAAGATACTTTATGACTTTTAAGAAGAGAGAAGAAACAGGAAAACCTCTATTATGGACATGCCAAAACCCCAATTTGGGTTTTCTCTTTGTTGCTAATATGCTGTGAAATGGAAAAAAAAAAAAAAAAATGAGGAAGAATAAAGATGGAGTTGAATTTTGGAAAAACTTGATAGTTTATTTTGTTAGTCTATTTAATTGTGCAAGTCTTTTGATACTTGATCTCATACAGCATGATTATATGAGTTTACTTTTCTTGATTTATCTTTAATGATATTGGGTTTTTTATTTTATTTTATGGAGTTCATTCGCGTTTTTTATAGTGTATGTAATGAAATGTTCATTACTTTCTTTTAACAATAGATATGAATAAAATCTTTTGGATAATAGATTATTATTTTTATTTTTTTTTATTAAGTAAAATTTTGTATTTTTTAAACAATTTTTTAAAAAATGGATTGATTCTTACGATTTACGATTTGAATCCTAATTTGAATCGAATCGATCCTAAAATAATTTTACGATTCAATTACGATTTAACAACCTTGCTTACCAAGGCAAGACTAATTATCTTCAAAGCTATCTTCTCTCTTAACCTCACTAATCATATGTTTGGTCCTATCAAGTAGCACTGGGTTATGTGCAATGCTAATAGTAGCTCTATTATCACAATAGAGAGTTATCTCCAATGGGTTTGAGAAACTCAGATCTGTCATCAAGGTCTTGATCCACAATAACTCACAGGCTCCATGAGCCATGACTCTATACTTTGCTTTGACACTGGACCATGCAACCACAAACTGCTTCTTACTTCTCCAGGTAACCAAATTTCTACCAATCATGGTGCAATAGCATGACGTAAATCAACGATTTGTGATTGACCCAGCCTAATCAGCATCTGTGTATGCCTCTACTTTCAAGTGTTCAATCTAACTGAATAATAACCCTTGACTTGGTTAAGACTTTAAATATCTCAAAATTCGTTCCGCAGCCTCAAGGTGTCCAGTCATAGGACTGTGCATGAACTGATTGATTACTCTCATTGAATAAGCAATATCTGGATGAGTCAAGGATAAGTAAATCAGTCTACCAACAAGTCTTTGGAACATACCATTATCTTCAAGCAACTCGTCACTCTTATAGTCAAGTTTAACATTAGCTTCCATAGGAGTTGCCAAAGGATTCGAGTCAAGCTTTCCAATGTCTTCCAACAGATTAATTATATATTTTTTCTGAGATATGAAGATGTCATTCCTTGAGTAGGCAACTTCAATCCCAAAGAAATACCTGAGTAAACCTAAATCTGTAAAGTCATTAATTCTTTGGCCAAAAGATCCTTAAGATTCTGTATCTCCCCCGGGTTATCTCAAGTTACAACGATATCATAAACATACACTAGAAGTGCAGTAGTTGTGTTTCCCAAATGCTTCACATGACATTGAGTATACCCAAACTTCTTCACAGCTCCACTAAATCTTTCAAACCAAGCCCTATAGGACTGTTTAAGGCCATAAATTGCATTCTTCGAACGATAAACGTTACCCTTCTGATTCTGAACATTCAATCTAGAAGGTAAAGTCATAAAAATCTTCTTGGTGATCTCCATGAAGAAAAGCTTTCTTCACATCCAGCTAAAATATAGGTCAGGATTGATTTGCTGCTACAAAAAAGAATTCTGATTGTATCATCTTGGCTATAGGAGCAAATGTTTCCTGATAATCGATGACATAGGTTTATATGAATCCCTTAGCGACCAATCTTGCTTTGTAACTGTCAACAGTACCACCAGCCTTGTATTTTATGGTATAAACCCACTTGCATCCAACTAGCTTCTTGTTCTTAAGAGAATCAACAAGTTCCCATGTATTACTTTTTGTGAGTGCCTTCATAAGAAATGAAGTTAGAGATATGATGAGATGTACAAGTGCGTTTCCTTTTGCGTAAGGCAATGGGAGCATCAAGATGAGTAATGTTGGGTAAGGATGAAGAATAACCTGGAATGAGAGCAACCAGAAAGTACGATATAGATTTGGGTCCAAAGAGATATGCTGAGAGTGTTGTTCAGTTGATCAACGCTCCACTTTGGAACGTCTAGAGTATGTCTTCAGCTTCTTTTCCTTCTCTCTAGTGTCATCAAAAGTGGACAACAGCAAGACTAAAGGAGTTTCTCCAAGAACAGGAACTAGAAGGGGTATCTCCTCACTAATACTCTCCTCCTAAAGAGGAACCCTAGAAAAAATAGAATTGACTCAAAAAAAGTAACATCCTTAAAGATAAACAACTTACTTGTCATGGGATCAAAGACCTTACACCCCTTCTGTGTAAAGCAATACTCTAAGAACAGACATTAGGTGGACTTACATTGGGGACCTTGCCCAACAATCGTTGGAAGTTTGGAGACTCTCAGACGCTCCCGGCGAAATTCTAAATATTCTCTGAAGAAAATTAGCCATGCGATCTCCCAGGTAGGATCCATAGTTGGAAACCAGAGGAGGATGCTTGGAACTTCTGTAGCATAAGATGTCTACAAATTTTCAGGTAGAAGGAAAAAATATCACAGTACAGCAGTTGGAAACCAGAGGAGGAAGCTTCATAAAATTTTTGGAAAGGAGCAGGAAAGGTTTCCTGAATGTTGCATGGATCCCTGATGAGACTGTAAAATGGCTGGTGTCCATTATTTTTTAATACCTTAAGGAGGAAGGAGGCAACATTTTCAGAAAATTTAGAGGAAGATTGGGAACACTGATAGGAGATAGAAGATCCAATGACAGAGGGGATTTTATCTCTATCATGGTATTTCAAGGAAAGAGTAAGGGAGATAGGATTATAATACCGAGAGGAATCAGAGATGTTGGATGGAGGAGGCTGCAAGAAGCCATTCAGGGAGCACAAACTCAGAGGAGGAATCAGCAAAGTCCTAGAGGGAGAAGAGCCGAAGGAAAAGTTCATAGGGTAGCCTCATCTGAATCGAATAACAAAGTTGCAATCCAGGAAGAGCATCTAGTGGGACTACGATGCCATGTCGAGAAGAAGGAAGGAGGAAATAGAGTGGTGCTGGATTTTGATGCAGGGTCATTCCAAAAGTGGTCTGATGCAGTGGACTGCTCCATAGGGGGGCCAGAAATGTTCGACAATTGGGAAGGGGCAACTAAGAGGATAGCCCAGTTGTTACCTGAGCAGCAAGACATCAATGTTTTCCCCTTTGATGTCCACAGAGCAATTTTCTTCACTAGCAAGGCTACTCAGATAACAACCCTCCGCACCAACAAAACCTATCCACTGGGTGATCAGAACTCTGTGAGCTTCCGAAGATGGTGGCCAGCCGCAAATACAATATCTTTCACTTGACTATTCAAATCAAGATGGTTAGCCCTGAAAGGAATTCCTTTACACCTATGGGTGCCCTCTGTAATGGACAAGATTGGTAGCATCTGTGGTGGGTTGATAGAGGTTCACCCCTCTCCGTTGAGCAAGTCTGATTTATCCTCCTCAAAATCAAGTAAGAGGAGATTTGAGAGTCATTCCTCGGACAACATCGATTGTATTTCACACCATCTCTTATCCGGTGGAAATATCATTTTGGGAGGATGAACTTTGCAAAAATTGCCGCATGTGGCCGGAAGCAATGGAAGTAAGATAGTGTCGGAGTTGGGTTCAAGTTGCAGGAGAACCACCGGAGAAGATGAAGCCACGTGCAATTACTGGATTGGATGAAACAAATTGTGCTCATCCACTTAATTCAAATTCAAATTTCATGCGTGCAGAGGAAGCAAAGCACCAATAGCAGCCAAGACAGAAAGTGGCAGCATCTGCATCGGAAGGTGAGGGGTACAGAGCCAATGGGAGTCACTCAAAAAATCACGGCAAAATTAGGGATCACGATCAAGAATGCGTCCATTACTGACCAAAAAGGAAAAAATAAAGAAGGGTTTCCGATAAACACCAAACTCACTGTGTGGAAGAAAAGTTACCTAAACAGACTTCGTAATTTAAGAAGGAAGCGATTAAGGTAGGAATTGCAAGGCATCCCTCAAGAGAGTCAGCAAGAGTGTGAAACAAGTAAGATCATTAGAAAAGGGGAGAGAGTTAGGGTTAATGTCGCATATCCAGAGGAGGAAGAAGAAATAGGATTCGATCTTAGTGGTCACGTGGCATTAAGTGTGGGTCACGAGGACCTAGGTATTGGGGGGAAAGCCAAGCCCGTTAATTTCGAAACTGAGGGAATGGTAAATAAAAGCCTAGAGATTTTATTTGAAGCCCGTAAGCCCATCAGAGCAAAGGCCTGTCTAAATCAATTGAAGAACCCTATAATCGGGTTACCCACGTCTTCGGATGATCCGTTTGGGTTAGACCATATAATTGGGATGACAACGAGAGAGTAGAGGTGACATTGATGCTTCTTTTCCCAGACACAAATAAAAAGCAGCCATCAGATATTTTTACTCTCAAAGGATTAGAGCAAGAGTTGTAAGACGAGAAAATGTGGATGTATTAAACATATGATATGAGGCTCCTGAAACGATGATCTAAGGAATCCCATGTAAGGTTAATAAAGATACCTGATAGGCAGATACACGAGTACCTATCTGAGCAACGAAAGTGAGGGATCCAAAAGATAACTTCATCTATGAAAGAAACTGACTGAAACACTCAAGTTCCTCTTTGGATTCTGGAAGGGTGTGCTTAGAGGACTGTTGAAAATGGGGTAGCATAACAGAGGATTCCACAAAAGAGGCAATTCCAGTGTAGGAGGCACTATGCGTATTGAGCTGCATGCTTGGATGTTCCTCTATACCACCAATCCTAGACATACGTTTTACTTAGAGATTAAAAAACCAAACAAGTAAATATGCCGGATCTCTCAAACACCAATGCCTCAAAAAATAACTCAAAAAATATCAACACTTCAAAAGGAAATACCCCTTCCACGAACAAGACCAACTAGGTTAATAACTTTTTCAGCACAAAAAAAAAACAACAATAAACACTACCAATGCCTCTTACGGAGGTTAAATATAGTTGTTTTTTCACAAAAACAGCCTATAGAACAACTTTAGGGTTCCTGGAATCACACCCTTTCATCAAACAAACTCCAACAACTATTACTTTATTGAAAACAATGAATCCACACATTTATAACTCCAGATCTAATGATTCATAGTAGATCTAGAAGTCTATCAACAACCCCAAGAACCTTTTAAACTCCAATGATTTAAGTCTGATTCATAAAATCATACGAGAGAATGAAACATCAATTTAGATACTCCAAAAAATTAAAATAAAATCAACCTGGACTCCGAAATATGAAACCATACTAGATTCATGCAGCACCATTCACGTGACACTATTCATGTCATTAAAAAAGAAAAAGAAAAATGTAGGTCTTGATTTTCTGCTCTGGTACCAAGTAGAAAACCAGAAATAGTAAACTAGGGTTTGTGGAAGAGAGAAAGAGGAAGAAGGAAGATGAATAGGGTATGGAAAATTGATGTCTCCATCTCTTTAGTTCTTCTTTTATATTACTAATAGAATGAAATGACATAAATGCCAAGACAATAGACACTAAAACATAATAAAACAACTAGATAATAAAAATGTAATGGACTTATTTAGATAGCCCATTACGACAATTATGAATAAATAGGGAAGATATTGTGTGTGTACATAATATACATGTATAGGTAGAGAGAGGGACACAAATACTGATAATATGCGTGTAATATGGGAACATATTTAAGTTTGAGAACATATATGTGTGTTTTTGCCTGTGCCTCCATGTGTGAGCATAAGTCCTACTTGCATCATTGATGGCTTAATATTTTCCTGTTTATCACATATATTACAAAAAGAAGAAACTTTTCAAAATAGTCTCCAGGATGAAAAACGTTTTATGAAACAAGTTTCCAAATCAAACAATATCACTGGGTTTCAAATAGTTGAAACAGATTAGTATAATATTACTAATGCAAAATCCCGACGCATTCATACACTCATTGTAAGTAAGAAGGCATGATAGGATATGCTTTGGATGGCTAATTCCAAGATTTCTGAACTTTTCATACTGTCATCTACAAGCATTTTGTATGGTTCCACAATTTCAAAAGGAAAGTCTGCACTTGCTGGCCTGCCATCAAACTTACTGGAAGCAGTAAACTCTGCCATTCAAATGGACGAATCATAGGAATAAGTGATAACACGATAGCGGACAGAACACCCTGCATAAATTAGAGTTTTGAAATTCATTCAGCCAAACTAATAAGAAACAAATCTCTTTCTCATCTTAATGTTCAGAACTGCATATGAAGACAACAAAATATAAATGAAACTCAATTAGATTCTCTCATCACTAGCTGGAAATGAAAGATCTCCAAATAACAGGATTAACTTACCAAATTTGGGCAAACCACAACCACTTGTTTTTCCAATAGTACTCCAGAGAATAATGCCAAAAACTGGAAGAAAATCAATTCATTATGTTATACTCACTAGTCAGTACTAAAAAGCCTGTGTGATAAATGTGCAGCACATACAAGAACAGGTTTCTTAAAACACTGGTTTGAGGATAGCAGAAGAGTAATCATCTTAAATTTTACACCATGTAGATAAACTTGAATAAAACAAAATTTTGTCTAAAAAGAAAAAGTGAAGGTGTTGTCTCGCCATACATGTATAACTGACACATGTTTGACACCAAGTAGGTTTCATCATACAACTTCGTTCTGAAATTTCACCAATCTGTGTCCCATAATTAAGAGTGCTGCTAACTGTAAAAATTGGTGCTTTAACACCTCACTGTTGCTCATGATTGAATGAAATGATACTTCCAAATCAATAAAAATCTTCTAAAAATGGATTTTCACGGGTGTTTTTGTAATTATTATGTGTGCATATTCACTCGATGAATTATCAAAAGTAGTAAACAAACAGATTTATTAGAAAGAACTACTTAGATTTCTTCAACTAACCCTCATTTTTGTCTGGTTTTCTGAAGAACTTAGTGAAAAATAAAATATATTTTCTTGGGATCCAAGGCTCAGTGGTTTTTAGTCACTGTTTGCTTCATCAATTTAATGTAAGCTACTAATCAGTAAAATGAGAGGGAAAATGAACTATAATTACATCAATTTAATAAAAGCTAAACAGAATATTAATGCTAACTGGAAACACTCGTAGATAACACACGTGTCACAATGCCAGAGATAGTGCCCACCACTGTATAATGTAAATATAAGCATTACATGAAGTACCAATAGCAGATAACAACACATTTTGAAATAGATGATCACATATAATGATCAAGTGTTATCCTTTGAGGATATGAATTGCAGCTCAGACAATAAGATGCAATAACATTGATGAGATTGATCAAAAGAAAATAACAACCACACATGGAGATAAGTTCTCAACTATCAGTTACTAGAAAAACTATCAACAATAGATCCTTGAGAAAAGCTGCCAGAAAGAACCAAGAACCAAAGCCATTACTATAGTATTATAAAAGACATTACACTTTCAAGAGAGAGAGTTCGACAAACTGTTGCAGTTGTCCATATGGATAGTGCAAGAGCTTCCTCAGCAGCAGCTAACCTTGCATTAACCTTAATGAAATATACCATATTTAGTAATATGGAGCCAATAAATTAATTAGAGAAAAGGAAAGAAAACCCGTGCCTAGCAGCAACATCGCGAACAATTAGTCATACCTCAGCAGCTTCAAATGAATCCTGAAGTTTTATATCAGGAAAATGTCCACATAAGCCAAGGTCAGCCAAAGCAGGTCGGATATACTTGATAGCCTGTAGATGTTCAACGGGCTGAAAAACTATTTCACTTCCTCGTGGGGGAAGAGGCAGAGCGTGATAACCACACACTATCTGTAGCAAATCGTTTTTGTGCTCCTATCACAGAGAACACAAATGTTACTGATGAAAATGCAAATACCGCCAGTACAGAGTAAATCCTCAAACATTAATTTACCTTAGCCCATTCAAGTATTACGTAATCCCCAACATTCTTTTCATGGTTCAAGCCAACTTCATCATCTTCATCTTCTGATCCCATGCTTCTAACTGAACTGCCAATAGCCAACAATATATTTATTCAAACGTACCGAAAAAATAGTACAAAAACAGTAAAGAAGAAACATATCCATTAAGTTTAATGCACAGCGAAGAGAAATGCAGAAGCTTAATAGAAAATAATGAAGAAAATATATCTGGATGAAAGTTTACTAGTTTAGAATATGCCTTCCACAATAATTAAAATCTCATGGTAAAACCCATGCAAACACAATAGAAGTGATTCAAAAGCAGTATTCAGAAAATCCACCACCTGAATAAGGATTCAGAACTTTCAACACGCTCTAGTGTGTGGCTCTTAGAGCAGAGAAACGAACCAACCTCTGGTGATGCTTGACCATTTTCATAACTTCCATTCATTCTCACAAAACTATCAGAGCGAGTTTCTGAGGGCTCAGATGCATAATCATCAAAATATTGCAAGTTTGTTCTGGCCTCCTTATCTATTTCCCTTACTTGACTAAAACCTGAAGCCTCACTAGCAGAAACACTTTCAGGAGAATGAGGTTCCCCTATCCTGAATGAAGAGCAAGGGACCTCATCATCTGATACAAGGCCTGCTGCAGCAGCGGTAAGGGCTACTGCACTGTCGAGAGGTATTGCAGAAGACATCCAATCATCAGAACATTCCCTGTTAGGAGATTCAATATTTTCATTCATTCGATCTTGTGTTTTAGCAACAGAGGAGACATAATCAGCAAGAGTCACTTCACTAACAAATTCTGTTATCCTATTCAGGCGCTCCTGTGCAATGATACTGCACCCAAGAAAACAAATTGTAGCATATAGTATTGGCTCTATAAAAAAAATTTTAATAGCTTATAGAGATATCCTTCATAAATATTAATTGAATTTATAAGGAAACAATAACTGAGTCAGATTTGTGAAATTTATGCACCTGTTCAACATCTCATAGTGTAACTCAAAGAAAGGAACTCTAGTTAGCACACAATAACAGCGAGGTGCGGAAACCAAAAAGCGACTGCACCCTCCAGAATATTGAGAAAGTGGCGATGAGGCACCTAAAATACCAGGAGGCCTCTGAACAGTTTCCTGTACATGTAAGCAAACACCATAGAGGGTTGCATTGTTCGCCACCTGTTCAAAGGTAGGCAAACCACTTTAGCAGCTACATAATACTAAAAAATAAAAAAGAATCAATAACCAGGACTAGATTTCCATATGAAAAGAAGCATATTACAAGAACTAAGAAGACATCATACAAGAAGAAGAATAGTAACTCTAGTTTCAATCTGGCAGTCATGTTTCTCATTAACCTGCAACATCTACCAGATACTGTTTCCTGCCTCTAACAGAAACCATTATTGCAAGAAATAATTTTATTCACAAAAAGGATCACCCAACTCAGAAAGGGAACAAACAGTACAACTACATCCATAGCTTAAAATATTGACAAAATGTCTCACAGAATACCTTAATAATCATAGGTCGTAAAAGAACTTGGAGGGATTGGATCCCTACAAACTATTAAAAATGAAACACAAAAAATAAGTAGGTTTTTCTTCTGGCCACCAATTTATCTATGTTATGATGGGCCTAAGTCATTAAGCCCATAGTCTTTTATGTTATTTATTAGCATACTCTTGTCAACACATTAGTAAGGATATTTATGTGCTTACTAATGTTTATATTAATATAAAAAAGGAGAGAAAAAGAATCCAACACTACTCTCATTCTTTCTCTTCTCTAACAAGTCTTCTCCCATCTTTCTCTTCTCATAGAAAACTAGGGTTTCTATGTTTCTACTTGGTATATGAGCACGTTACTACCCAAATTCATCAGAGGAGATCACAAAGGAAGGAAAAAAACAATTTTCGTTGAAAAAAAATCAGAGTAGATGCGGAAGTCATCAGTCGTTCAGACGGTAATCACTCCCCAGATCCGACAGTAACGGGTAAGAGGAAATATTTCTCCAGGAATGGTGGTAATTTTTTCGAGTTTTTTTAAAGAGTATTTGATCTAATTTTGCCACCCAAAGTGATGTGTTAAAAAAGAATCAATTTTGATAAATCTCATTGGTATGATCAGGATTCTTTTGGTAAGCCATACTACAATTGTTTGATCCATTTTGAAATTCAAGAATGTATGGAACAAGTTTCACAACATTCTATAAAGATTTAGAACAGTCACAAGCAAAACGTAGGGGCATAGTTACCCTCCCTATCTCTTCTTTTTTGAACTGTAACATCCTAGGGCAGAAAGTTATTTTGCCCAGTGACTTTCAAATCAGTATGTGAGGGCTATATTTGTATAAAGCGTTCTCTCTTTCATCCTAGTTGAGTGTAAAGGAGCTTTGGAGTAGTTTTTAAGTGTTCTACTACCCGGAAGTGATAACAATGCTTGAAAATAGTGGTATGAAAGTGACTTCTTCAAATGCTAAAAGGTATGGAAATCCAAAATCTAAATTTGCATATCTTGATTGTAAAGTAGGATGGAAGAAATTACTTATAGTGGTCCCAATCAGCAACAATTTTTATTTGCAGTTGGGGTAAATAAGGGTACATAAATGAGCGAATAGTACAGCCTAGTCAATCTGTGTTTCATATGACAAGTGAGAATTAGAAAATCTGGTTGTCATGCCTGGTTGTTACATTCTATGCAACCATAGATTTTCAAAAGATTCCTATTTATCAGGACTGCTAAGGAGACTTGGGATGCAACAGCCCAAACCTATTCCCAGGCTCGTAACAATGCTATGGTTTATTAATTACGATAGAAGATTTCTCAGCTTAGATAGGATGATAAATCCTTTTACTTTGCTTGTCTTCGGGTATTTGGGAAGAGATGGACCATTATCAGACATTCAAGCATATAGGTATCACTTAAGTAGAACCGTATTATAAGCTTGTGAAACATAGCAGGATTTTGAGTTCTCCAAGTTAGGTATATGCGTTTGTAGGCATGCACAATCCTATTAGTAGTTCAGAGAGTTCATCATAAGCATCCACTAAACCTACAAGAGGAGGCAAGGGAGGTAATTGTAAGCCAAGAGGTAGCATGAGTTCATATGAGAGGGACAAGTTGAAGTGTGACCAATGTGAGAGGTCGATGCACACCAAGGCGACATGTTAGATTTAGTTGGTTGACCAGCTAAATACACTCGTCCTACATCATCATTATCAACTCGCACGTATTGTCTTTAGTTACAACATCCCGGGGCCCACTACCTTCTACTCAGCCTTCTCCAATGGAAATGATGCTGACAGTTCCCCAGAGAAACTTGAGATGTCTCTTCACCCAACTGGATCACTCTTCTCTACCATTTATTTCTCTTACCTAATCAATTACCAGTGCTTTACTCATCATGTTTCTACTTTATTCCCTCTGGATCGAATTGGATTATCAATTCAGGTGCTTCAGATCATATGCAAGGCATTTCCTCGATTTTTTCTTCATGAGTTGTTTTCATAGTGCTAAAGTTTGATGGTTCAGTTTGATGGTTCTCTTTCCTCAATTTCAGGAAAAAGATCTATCACTGTATCTCGAAATCTTTTCTTGTCATTTCTTTTACATGTTCCAGGTTTCTCTGCAAATCTTCTTTCCATTAATGGTTTAACCAAAATATTATAATGTTTTTCCTTTATACTTTGTGTTTCAGGATCTCAAGACACAATGGCAGATTGAGAGTGTTCGTGAGGTTTATCGACTAATGTGAAGTGTGCGAACTAGCGAAACATTGTCATGTTTTCTTTCCTCCTATTAATAAAAAAATTTGAATTTCATTTGATATTATGCAATATGATTTTTGGGGACCTTCCCCTACTATTTGTCCGTTTGGTTTTCTCTATCTCATAATATTTGTGGTTCATTGCACAAGATACACATGGATTTACCTTATAAAGACTAGGGATGAAGGACCGAATATCATCCGCGTTTTACATAAGATGGTGAGAACCCAGTTTGACATAAAGATCAAAATCCTTAGATCTTACAATGGTTGTTCATCACAGCAGTTGCATTTATATTCCACAACAAAATGGACTAGCCTAACGAAAAAATGCACTTACTTGAAGTAGCTAGAAGTCTTCTACTAGCTCTAAAAATTGAGAAAAGATATTGGCCTAATGTGGTGCTAACTGCGGCGTACCTTACTAACCACATGCCATCCAGAGTCTTAGAGTACAAATCTCCAAACCAAGTGTCATGTCCTAATCATCCGGTATTCAATCTTTCTTTAAAAGTCTTTGGATGTACTTGCTTTGTTCATGTGTTGGGTCCTAATAGCTCTAAACTTGATTCAAAGTGTGGGAAGTGTGTTTTTGTTGGGTAATCCTCCACCTAGAAATGGTACAAGTGTTTTGATCCAGGAAAACGTTGTCTATATGGATGTCTCATTCTTCAAGTCCACTCCTTATTTTTTGGGTATTTCTCTTCAAGGGAGAATAGTAGTATTGAAGAAGTTCGCTTTCCACTTCATGTGATCTCTAATATTTCTTGATTATCGTCTTACTCTACTCAAGGTGAAAGAAAGAATTGCAAAGTTACTCCAGACACCGTAAAGTACAAGCTACATCAACCGATTAGTCACCTCAACCTGCAACTATGGAATTAGAACCCACTTCTTTGGATAAGTCTATTCCTGAGCTTGTTCTAGTTATCTCTACTAATGATGTTCTCATTGCCTTAAGCGAAGGAAAACATACATTTTTTTTAGGAAAAATTACATGTACCACTCTCCATCCCATTTTGTTAAAAGTTTACTGAAATGGTATGAAATTAACCCAAGTTTACTGAAATACTTCTCGAAACCATGTAGTTTTATAACTACAGGTTGATTTCATTTTTCAGCCCAAGGAAGTCAACATTTTGGCCAAAATTGACTGAAATGTGTCGGCAATGGAAAAAATTCGAAATATTATTGTTTAGTTAACAATTCCATACAATCTATTGAAACATATATATAATTAAGAATGTAAAGTTTCATACACACTACAAGAACTGTACCGAAAAATTGCAAAATGTGTCAAAAAAATATTGTAATTTTTATGTAGCAAGTAGGTGAACAACTTTCGTAGGAAACATAAGGAAATGTGCCAAAATTTTAAAACCATGACTATCACCCTGCTCCACATGCTTCCCCCTTCCTTCAAATGCCTCTACAACCACTTACCCAAAAGAGCTTTATTCATATCCTCAACGCTCTCACACGCACCACCTTCCTCTTTTGGCCTACAGATGCTCTTTTAATCTCCTTGACACATGCACCGGCCTTGCCATTCTGAAGAAAACCCCTTTGGATCTTTTGAGAATGCTCAATAATGAAATGCTAATCAAAACAAGTTTCCCTCATTTTGATAATAACCTAAACTTCCAAGAAGCAAATCTCTTCTTTATTACTTCCAATGACAGGGTCCCAAAATGCTTTGGACCAATACTTAGCCCTAAAAGGATAACCCAAGGTCAAGGAAAGAAGATGCCCTACCTTGCCACCAAACAGCTTGGGAGCTTCCTAAATTAGTCATATCCACCACACAGAAGATCTCACTTTCTTTCAGATGATTTTTCGAGTTGGAGACTGCCCCAAAAGATATCAACACACATTGACACATAAGATTCTTGCTTGGGAATGGGAGGCAAGAAAAAGAATCAAAATGCGATCCACGGATTTGGTGACGAATTAACACCGCTTTAGAAGTTACGATGAATAAGAACGGAGACAAAAGATCACTCTGTCTCAAACATAGAGAATTTCTATAAAACCGGGTGGAGTGCTATTAACCCATTAACAACTTTAGTTAAGGAATCCTATTCTCGTGGAAAAACCATACAACCACATCCATAATAAGGTTAAACCCTATCTAACGAAGCATAACTAGAAAAACTCCAACGCTCTCAGCTGACATGGTCATAAGCCTTCTCCATATCAAGTTTACACATATGACCCAGTTTGCCATTCTGAAGTCTCCCACCTAAGCATTCATTTGTATTACAAAACAAACTTTTCAAGAATCTTTTAGTCTCTAAGACCACCCATTACCTCTTTCAATCTAGTAGTCAAGAATTTTGAGATAATCTAGTGAACACTCCCCATTAAACTGATAGGCCGAAAATATTTCAGCTCCTCTACTACCTCTTTCTTAGGAATCAAGGCCATGAAAGCTAAATTAGCTTCATCTTGAAATTCTTTCACCATAGAGAACCCATCCAGCCCAGTGTACTAATCACCACTAATAACTTTAATAGCATACAAGATCACACTCTTCTCAATAGATCTTTCAAGCCATTCACCTTTTTCATCAAAAAGTCTCTCAAAACCTACCCTCGTCCAGCTTAGGTCTGTAGCTATAAGTATCTTCAACACAATTGCACCTTTTTCTAGCATTAGCCATTTATGAAAAAATTTCATGTTTTTGTTCCCTTCCTTTAACCAATGAACACTTGACTTATATCTCATATGGAATTATATCACATAGCATTGCTTTAAGGCACTCCTTGGCCTCATCCCTTCTGATGTGAGCTTCCTGAATAGACGACTTCTGCATCAAATTCTTTTTTGTTTTTGATACGTTTCCCAATATCTCCTTTCCTTATGACGAGGCTTTCTTTTAAAGTCCTTAGCTTTAGCCAAAAAATTGTGCATCGATCTGCCTTCAAAAGAGGATTCCTTCCAACTTTTCGAGACCACCTCCAGAAATCGAGTGCCTTCAGTCACATATTCTCAAATCTAAAAAGGGACAGATGTCTTTCCTTTCTCTCAATCTCTAACATAATAGAAATAGGATCAGAGCGACCGGATGAATTAAAGGATAATGATTGTCCCAAACTGCAAAAATCAGAAATCTATCCAGCCTGTTAAGAGGGACAGATATGGATGTTTGACCATGTGAAAGCTGTTTCATTAAGAGGAATGTCAATCAACTCATTCCCGTCAATGAAGTCCCCAAACACCCTCATACTGTTCAATATTCTGCTGCCTCCCTTCTCAAAACAGAATGTAATCATGTTAAATCCCTTTCCAAGAACCAAAGGGGCCCCAACTCCTTGAGACTGCATCCAACTTCTCCCAAAGGCAGTTCTCTAACTTGCCGCGGTCAGACCATACACCCCTGTAAAGATCCAACTAAAACTATCCTCCACATTCCTACAACAGATTGACAAAGAGAAATTCCTCACCTTGATGACCAGTACATCGATAGCCCCTAATTTAACAATCTCAGATTATTAACCCCCAAAATCCAACATATGCAAGTGCTACCTAGCCATAGTTGAAGTCGTCCCCCCCCCCCCTCCCAACCACCCAAAAAAAAGGAACAAAAAAAAATTCTTTCACCAAAGCCTCCTCCACCTTCTCTGACTTGTTCATCAAAAGACCAAAGATTTCAGCTCCTTTTATGAATCAACTGTTCAATAATTAATTGCCTATCTCTGCTTCCCATTCAACTCACTTTCAAAAAGATTAATTTTAGCTTCATGGATTACCTCTTGAAAATGCATCTCAACTTCTAGCTGCTACCTTCTTTCTCTCTCAAAAGACATATAATTGCTGTTACTTTCCAGGTTCTTCACAAATTTGACCAGCCTATGGTTATCCTGCTCATCCCTTCCAAGAGCAGCAACCCCAACAACATCGAATGCCAACTCTTAATAGACAACAAATAGCTTTAGTTTCATGACCGTCATTTGAAATCCAAGAATTTCCCGAACTCAATAATTCTACACAATACCCGTTCAAAACCTCCTCCAGAGAAGTTGCTTAGAAGGGACAAAACCTAGACGAGCCTATGGTTATCCTCCTCATCCCTTCCAAGAGCAGAGATCCCAACAACTTCGAATGCCCTCTCTTAGTAGCTCAACACATATCTTTTTCATGACCATCACATGAAACATCCAAGACCCATTTTGAAACCTCCATCAGAGAAGTCTGCTCAGAAGAGATGCTGACATCCTCACTCAGCCTGGGCCTTGACTCCTCAATGTTGGCAAATACTCCCGCTCAAACAACCGCTCAAATTTCTAGTCAGGCACTTCATTCCCCACTTCTTCATCTTCCTTATTGCTTTGACACTCTTGGTCTTGGACCTCAAACCAATGATCCTACAAGTAAAAATAAATAAATAAATATATATATATATATATATATATACTTACATATAAAAATATAAGTATATTTGAAATAAGTGATAAGATCCAGTGTATGTCTTGGAACTAACAAATAATACTCACAAGAAAAAAATTGCCCAATTTTGAAATGTCATAAGATCCAGAAATCAATTTGATAAGAACAAACACAAATACAGAAATTTCAAAATTTCGTATGCCTCTTTTAAGAAAAGCTATAAATTTATAGCAACAAATTGAGAAATCTTAAGACCAAGAGCATTACAATCTTATGTTCACTACATTTGTGATTTGCTAATGCTAAAAAATATGAAAAAGAGTTTTGCATAACAAAAAGAAGCCCAAGACTGATATAATGACATAGAATTCTGTGAAGTAGGCAATAAAGTCTGATGCCAGATTGATGCAAAGTCATCATATATGTCATGTATTTAATAAAGTGTAATAGACTCCACAACTATAGGATTTTTCAGTCTTTTCCTTCCCTTCTTTACATATAAAGAGATTCCACCAATAGCAAATATGAGGAAAAAATTTGCTAATTATCAAAAAAACCTACGTTGCACAGATTCTTTAAGACAATAGTCATGTCCCATTTGGAACAATGTGGACACAGATTGGGACACGGACACACCCGTTGTCACTTACATCAACAAAGAATCCATGCATTTTGGACTCAGATGGACACAGACATGCCTGATACCCATAAACTCTTAGTATTTATTATACAGAAAAATGAATACAATTGCATATAATTAGCAAAAATTTCAGCAACTTTTTTTCTAACTCTCATAATTAGAAAAAAGAGAAGCCGATAGGGAAAGAGGGGAAGAACCACGATCCATTTGTTTTCAACAGGAAAAAATCGAGAAAGAATATGAGGAATTACTAATCCCTGTAACAGGGAAAAAAAGTTGGGAGAGAGGTAAATGGGTGTCAAGGGGCTGCATTCAGGCCATAAAACCTATTGTAAAAACACAGGCCTCGAGCTTAACATCCCTAGAGAGGAACCACTGATCCCCTAAAATAAAAAAAGACCCAACTTAAATGATAGTTGCAAAACTTTATTTTGACTAGGAAAAAATGTAAGACATAGATCCTAATTAGAGAGCCGGGGAAATATTCAAGTGAGGCAGTCGCCTAGGCCATGCTTAGGCAATGCCTTGACTACACTAAATTGCCCAAGTAGTAAAATGTGAAATAAAATATGCTCATTAGTTCATTTGCTTCAATTCATGTCTTACTAATATTGTTTGATGAACCATATTGGGTAATACATTACTTAGTGTTGTTTGCGATAATTTTGCTTTCATATTGAACTTTTTTCTTTTTAATCATATATAGTATTATTCCTATAACATTTAAATTTTAACACAAAAACTATAATATCCTCTCGTGTGCCCCAATCTTTTTTGGGGCTACACATTGTCCGACACCCCGTATTTGAATTCTACATAGACACCTATGTCCATGTCTATGCAACATAGCAGAAAACTAAGAATGCGCCACTAAAGTAGGACATTCCTTTGTGGCCATTTAGATATGTTCATTATCCTAATCCAACCCTACAAATAGATAAACCACAAGTCCACAACTAAGTAAAAGAGCTCTCAATAGAATAAGTTTCTCCTCTAGCACCCACCAGGGGTTCATGCAGTTGGCTAGCATCCTGGGTTTGCTCCTTGTGGTTGTGTGTTCAACTTTCACTCCTTGACTTACCCTGGTGGTGTCCGTAGGGGAAATTTTGAGTGGGTCGGTGCGGACATCCAAAGGACTTGTCCTTGCCTCAAAGGGTTTGGGACACCCTCCGTTACCCAAAAGAAAAAGTTTCTCCTATAGTATTAACTTTGTGCAAAACAATAATCTCAGACTAAGAAATCAAAAAGAAAAATAGATCAGATAAAAGGAAAAGATCCTGTTGCTTTATAGTTTTGACATGGTGCAGATCTAAGAACCACAAAGCAAGAAAATGAGAGAAACAAAAAAGATATAGACAATACAAACGAAGACGAGAATATAAGAAAGATGAATGCAAAAGGAAAAAAGATAATGGTGTTATAAATGCCAGTACAAGAGTGATTGTTAGACATGATTATAGTTCCAGTAGACCCTATACCATTTTTTTTATCGAGTCCATATCATGTTACAATGTGTGCACCCCAAAGATGATGACAATAATACAATGAACTATGTCCCATAACTCTCTTGACAAACGATATTACTAAATCGGAACCACTTGGAAGCCACTCAAAAACTATTGTTCTAACCTAATAAATAGATTTCATTAATTCTAGTACCAGCATCCAAGGAAAAAAACATAAGAATCCCTATGGACATGTGAACTTGCTCTCAGTACAATTTTTCTTTTACCAATAGCAATATATATTTTATTTAGGTACAGAGACATATAAATGACTAGGGGGAGCATTCCCTACAAATGAGAAAGAACAAAGTACATGAGATAATAAAATCAAAAGATGGTTTCCATATATTATAAATTCCGAGTTAGAATCCATTTGATTCTACTTAAATAACAGGACACATCATCTTCAAGAAAGCATGCATATCCAAATATTGAAGCAACATAAGACATGACTTACCTTATGCGAAAAAATAAATGCTAAATCATCTCTACCTAGATGCTCCTGTAGAAAACAATAACAAAGTTACTTTTCTATTGATCAGAGCAGAAAAAGATCAACCAAAATTAATGCTACCAAAATTTCATTACATTGTAAATATGGATTCTAGAAATAGTACTGACGATAAAATAAAGATTCTGCATAACAAAGAGAAAAATCTGAAAATGCAACATAAAGTCGATGAATAAAATTACCAAGAGACCTTGACAACTAGTTAAAAACATATCAATAATGTTTTGAAAGCAACAAAGATGAAGAGTCAACTCTATATCAACCATGGCTTAAAATGCCAGTACATTTCGGTCAGTTTCGGCGAACATGTGTCAGTTTCGCTGGGGTCTGAATTTAAAGCCCACTAAAGGTTCAAACTTACGAGATTTGGGGTTAGTGTCAAAAAGCTATGGTAACATTTTCGGCCCATAGCTACCGAAATGATATGATAACATATAAAATCCAATCGAGGTCGATCAATGTAATTCTTTTGTTGTAAATTGTTCCTTCCACAAACCTTTACTCAAGATATCGTGTTCTTTGCGTAGTTTTGACCATGGTTCAAAAACCCGAAAACTAGACTCGACTCGAAAGTTAGCAAGGTCGAGTAACTCCGAAAACTTGAAAAAAAACTCGACTTGGTCCAACTCGAAATATATAGGTAATAACTTGAAAAAAGTGAGTTGAAAGAACTCAAAGCACGCTGGTTCTATGGCCTCAAACCTAAAAACTAGGTTTAACAAAACCCATAGTAGGTTGTCTTTGTAGACCCAAAAAAATATAACGTAGAAAAAAAAGTGACGTTCGAGTTTAGGTTTAAAAATATTATAAAAATACCCTTCTGTGACTCGACCTAGTCTGGTGAGTCGAAAAACTCGGCTTGACTCGACCGAGTCACCCGAGTAACTTGCCAAATAGTGTTGCCTTCGAGTTTTGAAGTGACTCGACTTGAAATTCAGTTGAGTCAAGTAACTCGGTCGAGTTACTCAGGTTACTCGTCAAGTTTTCAAACTATGGTTTTGACCACTCTTCAATTTCATTATTTAAGGCACACCTTTCTTTAGAAGATCAAAGAGTTCGAGCCACAGTTTCAAGTATCAATACATATTGGGCGTATCAACCGAAACATATCAGTTTTTTAGGGAATCGATACACTACCATGGTGCCCTAAATTTATTCTAGGGTATCGAGCATATCGGACCAATATGCTCGATACTCCTGATACCCTCTCGATACATTTCAATACATCACATTTTCAACCTTTTTTTTTAAAATCAGACGTACCGTACAATACTATTTTTAAAAAAACCGGACACCTCTTTTTTATGAGAAATCATCGATTTTTCTTCAATATTTTAAAAAATATGATGCCTAGTCCCAATCATTTGAGCTTATAGACAAATACTCAGTCCCAAACATCAAGTGGAAGTTGTGGAAAAATTCCAAAATTCTCATATTTTCACCCGCTCAAGATAGTATATATGCTTCAGATGTCAATCAACAACAGACATACATACAAATATACCAAACCACAAATCACGTTTCCATGAGTTGGCCACAGTATTGTAATCATGCCTGTCACACTTATCATTAGACTTGTTAATCCAACCCTCAAGTAAGGCTACCCAACCAGGCACAACCCTCAAAAGCCCACAAAATTGAGGGCCTTTTTCCATCCATAAAGTCCATAGGCCCAGTGGGCCAAAAAAACTAGGCCCGCTGACATGAGGGCCAGGCTTGGGCAACACCTCCTAAAGCCAAGTTTGACGCTCATTAGCTATATATATATATCCCATTGCTTGTAGGAAAACCTTCCCTGCATAAAACACAACAAAAGCACACGAAACAAAACTGAAAATAGCACATAGATAAATTGAACTATAAGAGCTTTGAGAGATCATACAACATGCTCTGCTACCACATTGCTTCAAGTACGCATAACAAGAGCTCAGTCATTAAGAATAGATTTCTCTAAACTGACATAGTTAAGCTTCTAGAAAAATTATTAAGTGTTGAATTCTTAAACCTACTGCAAACAAAACAAAAAATGAGAACATCCCTTACTCTGTAGCCAAACATGCCCAAATAGACTCCAAGGGAACCCAACAATAAGTGTATAATTATATATATGACGTTTATATACATGAATATGTGTATTCTCCATCTCAAACTTCTTTATGAAAATCATCTCGTATAATAAAAGACCATTTATCATCTCCAAGTTTCTGAATGTCGATATCACTCGACATATCGAGCCACAGGAAAAAGATATATCACAAGATATATCGTTTATCCCTCATTCTCATTCGATCAAACCCAAAAAAAAAAAAAAAGAGAAGGGCCAGAGGCCGAGCTCGAGATAGGAAGAGGGGACCTTGTGTGATGCGTCTGGCTTTGCTATCAGTGACTCAATCCCCCATGGCGACAGCAGCAGGTATGAGGTCTTGCCTCTTCTTTCTTCTCAACTCCTCTCAAGTCTCAACCCTTTTCCTTTTTTTTTTTTGCTTTGAACGATTGCAAAAGCCAAACTCTCGACCATTGGAGTTTTGTACGAATGGGAATCACGGGTTTTCTGTAGCATGTAGGGACTGACGAACTCCAATGAATTTTATTTTTTGTTTCTTATGCAAAAACTTAGGAAAAATTAGGATTCACGGATTTCGCTCGATATTGGCGATATATCTCTGATATCATATAAAAAATTCTTTACAGTGTATAGATGTGTCGGCAGGTAGCGATACTGATATATATCACCAGTATTGTCAATTTTTTTATCCTTGATCATCTTTTGCTTCACTGTCCTCTAGTTAGATGGATTTGGATGGATTTGGAACAAATTTCCTGCCCTCTTGCTAGTTCAATGGATTTTCCTCTTAATTTTCTAGACTTCGTTTCTAGTTGGGACATATCCGGCCTCGATGAATCCTTAAGTATGCGGTGGCCCATGCTTCCCAAGGCGATATGCTTGTGTGTATGGGAGAAGAGGAATAGGAGGGCATTTGATAACATATTCTGCCCCAAAGATAAAACTTGGTTGTGTATCACTAAGCTTCTGATGTCCTTGTGTGCAATTCGGGAGGATTTTGATCATATTGTTATCCCCAACTATATATCTGATGCTTCGGGTCGTGTGTTGTGTTATTCGCTTGTATCTTAGCTTTTGTTATAGTTTTTGGTTACATTTATGTACTCTCATCTTTTGATATACACATATAGATAAATTTCATTTACCAATCATTAACAAGTATATATATTATTGTACCAAGCAAAATGTCTATCTATAGATCAGCCTCCAAATATTTCAGACATTATTATTTTGGCCATATATTATGACTTAGGGTGAAGACCCAAAAAAAAAATTCGTTTTTTTTTTTTCAGCAAATAAATCAAAAAAAATTCTCAAACTCAATGTAAATGTATAGAGATCCAATGCATTTAAATGTTGTTGAGCTTAAATAGGCCTAATTTTATGAGAAAAAAACAAACCTAATGAGATTAATTATAGAAATGAAATGTAAAAATGGCGAAACAACCACGTCTCGTCGATTTCTCCCAAATTTGAAGGATTTGATCAACCGATTCCTTGAATGGAGTTGTTGATTCTCACTACATAAAACAACCAAGTAAAAAAATGGAAAGAAAAGAAAAAGGTGTGGGTTTTCTGTTCTGCTTGAAATGGGTGGTCAAAATTTTGCAATACCTGTATTGAAATTCAGGTAAGAATGTAATTTATACAGAAATGAATAAAATTCCACATTTTTGTACAAAGAACAAAATATCAGCCAATATTTCGGAAACCTTCGCGTGAGAAATTGTTAGTTTGGGAAGCCATAGGGTTTCACTTTAGTGCGGCTAAACTGAGAAATATCAGCCAGAATTTCCCAGTTTCTATGAAAATTTAAAATAATGGTGGAGAGAGACTTGTCCTACACTATTTTGTGGGCTTTAAAAGGGAAGCACTTGTTACTTGTTAGATCATGTTATGAATGATGCTCTTGACTTAAAAGCCTTTGGCCCTCAATTGTGTTTAATCACACATTTCGAGATGCAAACGATCTAACAAAATAGTCCCTTTTGAAGTTGTAATTTACTCATATTATCAATAAACTTTGTCATTCATAAAAACAAATAATAAAAGAATTAATCGCAAAATGATTTTCCACAGCAAATAAGCTACTTAACCTTAGGAGATGCAAGCAAAACATAAAGCTCATGCCAGGTTGGGTTAACATACCTGTCCATAGACAAGTTCGTTTAGATCACTCAATGACGGAGTCCTCTCCATCAAGCGAGCCTGCATCATATTCTAAGCCATTAATGGGATGAAATATTTTTGTAACTAATAAAATCGGGGGTAAAAAAAGCATGTAAGCATCAAAGTACGGCAACAAAAAAACAAAACATCAAACAGAAATCTAAAGTTCTATAGAGCATCACATTATAACAGATAGAAAGCTTTATAGAATCTTTTCTGGCAAAACGAAACTTGTTTAGGCACAACAGGGACCTTTCTTGGTACGGAGGGGGGTCATATGCCACATGGGGGGCTGACATGACCAATTTGGATGGCCCATCTGATAGGGAACCTTTGGATTGGCCATATGGTCAACGCCCTCGTCCAAATCAGCCTCATACCCCATCGCGCATTAGACCATTTCCATGTGAATGGAAGACATTGAATTTTTAGATGTTTTTAACTGAAAAAGGGTGAGAAAAGGGGCAGGTGGGCCCTCCTTCTGCCATGTGGAGGAGGTCCCTGGAGCAGAAACCTGCCATGTAGAGAGGGGGAGGTGGTGGAACACGTGGACAGTCCTTTGGTTCCACCACCTCAGCTACCAGTCTACCACGTCAAAGAAACTCAATCCTAAAAGATTTTCTAGCATGTAGTGTCTAAACAAGCTTCCAGGACTCATTTTTTTATATAAAAAATATGTAAAGGATTTCAACGCCGTTTGAAGAAAAAGAAAATTTTTGCAAATCAGAACTAATAAAAGCCACGAATTTCACCCGCTCAGTAATTACACCTTTTAAGTTGGTACATACTAGCATATTTACGAGCCATCTCCAACTTGTGTAGTGTCCCTAATAATATGAATACCAAGTTATTGTTTACAGCGGTAAGCTTGTCATTTTAAACAGCTTTTAAGTATGTTCCCCTTTCTTTCTTTCCTCTTTGATTTACTTCAGCAAGTTGGAGGGATTTTTTTTTTTTTTTTTTTCGGTAATCAAAATATATATAGAACGAGAGAAAATGTACAAAGCTAAAACAATAGCAAGGAGTTTACAGGCGTGTAAATTCAACAAGCTAGCAAACTAAGAAAAACAATAAGGCTCTCAAAAAAAAAGCTCTCATTCGGCAAGTGAATGACCCAAGGCTCTACCTAGCACCCCCTCCGAGTCCTCTGCTGATTGCCTAACCAAACTCTAGTCCAAGATAAGCTGTCTGATCCGAGCACATTTACGGAATGGAGTGGATGTTGAGTCCTTGAACACCCTCTTATTCCTCTCTTTCCAAATGAACCAACCTATAGCCCCAGGAAGCAATGACCACACTAACTCCCTAGTACCATCCGTGCCGGTCCAAGACCAACAAGATAACAAGTCTAGAAAGGAAGAAAGAAAGGCCCAATCCATACCTACTCTTGAGAGAAAAATCCCCAAATACCATGCACAGTAGAGCAATGCAAGAGCAAGTTGGAGGGAAATTTGTTACTAAAGCTTAACCATGCGGGGTGTTTTTAATGTGAAGTCCTTGTATGGGTTTAAGAAAGTTAAGAGTCTTCCAACTGAGAGAGATGCAACTAGACCGGGATCATGCATCCACAGATTCCGGTGAAGCTATACAGTGATATGCTGTGACTAGACTACAAGTGGATGAAATCTTGTTGGCAAACAAAAAATCAAGCATGGGACCAATGTAAAGAATTAGTTGAAAGGGAAATTTTTACATCAAGGATATCTAAGAAGCCAGTTGTATTATTGAGTAAAAGATTCCCTTTAGGAAAAAAAAGTGTAGGAGAAAAAAATCAAACTAAAGATTCTGACAGTAGTAACTGTTGAATAAGGTTTATGTTTTCTATTTTACTCTTATACACAGTATTTTGGGTATACTTAGTTATTAAAGGCGTCGCCTCAGGCGGTCGCCTAGGCAACTAGGAGCTCTGGCGGGTTGAGCGACTGGCCGCCTAGGCGGTCATTATTAAAAATCGGATATATGTAATATTACTATTGTTTAAGGGTATAAAAATTTATTTTATTTGAATACGAAAGTTTGGTCAACAAAAAAACATGTTATTTGATATGTTTCTATAGTCATTTCCATATTATATGTTATGGTTTATATATCCAACAAAAAAAAAAAAAGATTGGCAGACAAAAGAAAGAATAGACAAACAGTATCAAGTATATTTCCCTCATGTTAAGCTATCCTCTCTCTCACTCAATGGGTGAACCAATTAGTCTCTCTTTCTCTCCCTCTATTTTTTACATGGTTGTTAATAGGCGTCACAATAGGGGCCAAGCATATAGTTGGGCTCATGTGACCCAATAACAAAAAACACCATTAAATGCCCCAAATCCCCACTAGCCCCCCCCCCCCCCCCCCCCCAAGCTCTCATAAACTCATAATTAAAAGGTTTTTAATAATTTGAATAAGTGCAGGCTTCATAATTATATACATTTTACTTATTATATGATTTTTTTATTACATTTTACTTATTATATGATTTTCTTCTTCTCTTCTCGTCTTTTCTATCAAACCCTAATCACTAAAACCCTAGATCTCAACCCTAATTCCTTACCTATCCAATATTCCAAACCAACTTGGTATCAGTGTAGGAGAGCAAACCAGAGGAGTTACAGGGATCATCCGAGTTCACCAACTGTGTTGATGTCTTCCGTACAGATACTGTAGCACTAGCATGTGTGGCTGGTTTTTTTTGTTCTGTTTGATGGATCATGATTTATTATGAATTGTGATGATTTTACTAAAATTTTTGAGGATTAAAGAGCTGTTTGTTATGTGATAAGATTCGAAAAATCGAAAAAAATCAAATTTCAAATTCTGGATCGTGAGATCTGATTGGAATTTTTTGGAGCTTCAACTGGTATTTTTTTTTCCAATCGGTGAATCAGATATATTAAAGATAAGAAGTAACAGTTTACAGAGATGTAAACTAAGTAAAAAGTACAGACAAGACTTATAGGGAAGGAAATAAAGTAACGAAACGACTACTTACTACCACCTCAAAATAAAAGGGCATCCCTCACTTCTTGACCCACTGAGCTTGTGGAGCTTCAGTCCACAATCGATTGTCGCACCCCGGTATGGATCCGATGATATGACGAAGAGAAATTCTCAAATACATAACCATTCCTCTCCTTCCAAATAGCCCATGTAATAGCACTAAACAAAATGGTCCAGATGGTTTCCTAAGCACCCACCAAAGTCATCAAGTGTCATCTAGATAAGAAGCTCAGAAAGGAGAAAGGTACGACCAACTCCACACCCATCCGAACCAAGAAACAAGCTCAAAGACAACCAAACAATGCAAGAGCAAATAATTCACAGTCTCTTCCGCATTCAGACACAAATAGCACCGATTGGCTAGGCTCCACCCTCGCCTCTTCTATTGATCCGTAGTAAGAATTTTATCCAAAGCAGCGGATCAAAGGAAGAAAGATACCTTCGTGCGAACATAATTAGACCACACAACCTTATGAGGAAATGAACGCAAAGGAGCATGGCTAAAGGACTGCAAGAGTGATCACACTGAAAGTCGACTGTTGTTGCTACGGAAACAAACCCTACAATCACTAATCTAAGATGTTGGGGAGGAGGAACTCAACTGAGCCAGAAGTCGCTGCATATCCTCAACTTCCCAATCATTCAAAGCCCTCCTTAATCTAGGACACCAGACTATAACGCTAGCCAACTGTTCGACGCACTCGGCAATAAAGGCCCCTTTGTTGAGGGCCGGAATAAAAATGGACCCAAAATCGACCATAAGCCGCAACTAACCACTCCAGATGTCATGCCAAACTGGATGTTGACCCCATTTCCCAACTTGAATCTAATGAAAGGGTCTAAAGACTTAGCGACACCCATGATACCTTTCCAAAAACCCACCCCGTGAGGACCCCTAACTCCCCAATGCGACCAAGGTGATGCTAGCCCATATTTAGCCACAATCACTTTCCGCCAAAAGCTCTCCCGCTCATCACCGAACCGCCATACCACTTACCCAAAAGAGCCTTATTCACCGCACTGAGCGGAGCAATGTTGAGGCCCTCTACCTCTAGCAGTTTGCATATTCGATCCCAATCTAATAAATGATATTTTCGTTGATCACCTCTGTCACGCCAAAGAAAATTTTGCTGGAAGCGCTCAAGGATCATGGCAATGAACCTTGGAAGAGTTAGGATGGAGAGATAATAAGTTGGGAGATTCCTAAGTGTACTCTTGATAAGCATCAGCTTACCACCTTTGGAAAGGAGGCAAGACTGCCACCCCGCGAGTCACATGAAAAATCTTTTGATAACCGAGGCCCAGACAACTTTGGATTTGAAGGGAGCCGCTCGCAGCAGCCCGAGATAAGTGGATGGAAGGTACCCTTTCTGACACACTAGGCAACTGACCAAGAGATCAAGATGGGGAATATCTCCTACTTGGGACGATCTCTCTGTTACTCAGATTAACTCTAAGACCTGACGCTACCTCAAAACATCTCAAAATACATCGAAGATTGATAAGTTGCAAGCAAAAGGCACCACAGAATACTAAAGTATCATCCGTAAACTGTACGTGCAAGATACTAATCCGCTCCCTGCCCATGGAAAACCCTACAAACACCTGCTCATTCGCACAGACCAACATCCGGCTCAAGGCCTCCGAAACGCCTGGGCTTGGGCGTTCGGTTAAGTGGCTTAGGCGACTTGAAGGAGCTTGATGCGAATTGTGCCCAAAGATGGGAACAAAGGCTGAAGGAGGGGAACAACTGGACAACAAAATCTTTCAGGTAGGTGGAGAAGTCTCCAGAACTATCTAGCCACTCGAGACACCTGACCTTTACCTTTATCTACAACTTCCTAGGAGTGAGAGAGAGTGTCAACGACCAATGCTAGTATGGGGTTTGCTCTAGTTGTCGCCCTCGCCGATCTCTATAGCATTGTCGTTTCCTCCTAACATACAGCCTTCTGGAGGGTATAAACTCAGAGGCTAAAATAGTCGTAGCCTCTGCAAGCCTGCCTTTTATCCTCAGCCAATGATAATCCGGCAACAGATGACTGAGAACATGGTTGTTAAATGATGATTGAATCGTAAAATCGTTTTAGGACTGATTCAATTCAAATCAAGATTCAAAACGTAAATCGTAAGATTTAATCTATTTTTCTAAACAAATGTTTAAAAAATACTTAATAAATCAGAAAATTTGAATAATTTATTATCCAAAAGATTTAATTCATATTTATTGATAAAATACAGGAACATTTCACTGCATACACTATACAAAACGGGAATGAACTCAATAAAATGAAACATAACCCCCAATATCATCAAAGATAAATCAATAAAAGTAAACTCATAAAATCATGTTCTATGAGATCAAGTATCAAAAGACTTGTACAAATAAAAAGACTAACAAATAAACTATCAAGTTCACCCAAAGTCCAACTCTCCAACTCCATCCTCTTTCTTCTTCTTTTCTTCTCTTTTCTCTTTTTTTCCTTGTTTCATAGTGACAGGGAGAAAACCCAAACAAGGATTTTGGCATGTCCGTTTCAGGGGTTTTCTGGTTTCTTCTTGCTTCTTAAAAGACATATAGTACCTTTAGAAAATTAAAAGAATAAATAAACATTTAAAAAATATTTTTTAAGTATCGGTTTGTAACAGGGGTTTTGTGCTCAAATCGCATAAATAGCATAAATTGTATGATTTAAATCGCAAATCGAATGAGATTTACCCAATTAAGATTTTCACCTGCGATTTCAATCAATTTGCTTGGGATTCGATTCAAATCGTAGGATTTGAATTGCAAATCGCAAGGATTTAACAACTATGACTGAGAAAGGGTCTGGTCTCGCCTTTGATCCATGACCAATAGAGAGTTCTCCTCATCCAAAAGAGGTAAAGTCTCGGGTCTGGGTCACTTAGCAGAGTCGCGTACAACATCTCCAACCTGAATCCAAACTTTGAGTCATCGTCCTTCGACTGGTCGGACATGCAAGTCTGCCAGAGCTTTCGCTGGAGAAGGTGGAATATACTGTTACAATGATGGAATGAAAAAAAAAACTTTGTCCGAAAGGCGGATTACGCGAGGAATCCTGGCCAGGGCTGATTCTTTGACATGGATGCGAGCTACCCGAAGATCCGAGCAAAACAAGGTACGTTCATCTATCTCCATAAAGCATCCCCAATGCTTTGAAAAGTTTCAGGCTTCCATAAATGAAGAGACATACCATGGAGCCCTAAAAAATGACACGAACTGAGTTGTACCACCTGAACTCCGTTTGAGGAAACCCATCATTTGTTGATTAGGATTGAGCCTCCGTTCGGAAGAGGCCATGGGTCGTAAAGGCATAAGTCTCGCACCGTGGTGAGACGCTTGACTACTATTATACCCTTCATCGAGTTGAGAGGGATTAGAGAAGATTTCTCATCAATTGGGAGGAAGTCATTTACTATATTCTCTAACTCGATCCCACTTTCCATTGGATTCGTAAAAAAACAAACCAAGGCCAAGTCCCACTATCTCGGAGGAGGGGGTTGTTTCTTAGAGGGGATGTAACCACATTTCTCAGGTTTCAAAGACACTGTGGTGGGGGGGGGTTATTTGTTGTTTATCTATTTCCATATAAACCGGCCACTTAGTTGGTGTTTCTTGACTGAAGGAGAACGTTTTTAAAATTTCAGAGATGTCACGCCATCCCTCTCTCTTGGGACCCTTAGGGAAGAGAACCCATCGGCTTCTCCCCACCAAAACCATAGCGATATAAATGCACCCCTGGCGTTTCTCTTCTTTTCTAGAACGAGGGTCGAGGGTGCTGTTAACTCCTACAAACCGGCCAAAACGATATGACTCCTTGGCCAACACACTCTCAGAGAAAAACTTTAGCACCCAGCCCAGTGCCTGAATTTCGATACATAATTCCATCGAGAACCCTCTTCCTCTTTCAACCACTTTTATTGCAGTAAGAGGGTATCCGACCTCCTCAATGAAGTCGAATGTCTTTGATTCGATTTGGAAAATTTTCCGCCGCATGCTTGAACACAAATTAACTTCTAAACGTTATGCTGATTATTGAACCACAGAGACCAAAAAAATCAAAGACTATGGTTAAACAGAACCCCATTCCAGCCGCCGGATTAGGTCCTATAACTTTTAGGACCCCTCAAATTTTGGAGAGATCCAACACCATAGGAACCTAACCTAAGGAACAGATTGCAGTTCCTTCCACCATTGATGGGGAGAAACCACCGTCATTCCCCATGTTAGTCGGTTGCCGGAGTGGGTTTCAAAACAGGTCTAGCTGGAGAAAATAGTTCCCATGGAGGAAATGTGCTTCTTCCTTTTGTACATTTTATATTATATAAATAAAATAAACCAGGTACTCAACCAAAAAAAAAGATGCCTGAGCATGCAAATAAAACCCTTAAAAAAACAAAAAGTTATGTCATGCATGAAATGTTCCTAATTCCTCATGTGTAGGAAATGAGTATTTCCTGATATCTAGCAGAACAATTGAGCTAAGCCACAATTACGTTATGGTACCCTTAATAATTTTGATGATAACACAAATAATGAAATGACATTTTTGTTACTAATGTCTTATTTAAGTGTTTATGAAAAGCAGTGTACAAAAGCATTAGCCAATTATTCAAATAATAAAACATGGAATTGTCATCCAAGTTGAAAAAAGATTCATTCAAGTCAAAATGAAGAAGCACAAAGCAATCAAATTCAAAAAGAAGATACAATCATTTAGAAGATCAAATTGAAGTTCATGCCAAATTTCATAAGATGAAGAAGTTTATCTAAGCAGAAATCTTGGAAGATCTCAAAGTTGAAACCATCATGCAAGATCCAAGATCAAATTTGAAGACTCCCAAGAAGGTTTATAGTTTAGTTTTTATCATTTGAGAGTGCTTAGGACTTATGTAAAAAATCCTCAAAAGATGGATGTTGAAAAGCTCACAAACTTAGATTGACCATAGGTGCCTTAAGAACAAATTGAAAATTATTCTAAGGAGCTAAAATATGGTAATTATCTTGATAAAAATAAGGTAGAAGACCTATGAATTCATCCCCATCATTCAAGTTAAGTAATAAGAATTTTCTGGTGAAAAACAGGAATCCAGTCGACCGGATCAAGGCACAGGATTTTTATTTGGCCACTGTGTTCATCCAGTCGACCGGATCCTTCGGAACGCGCATTAAATGCATAGTAACGACTATTTTTGCATTAAAAGCTACTCGAACGGCCATAAATCTTCTTGGGCTATAAATTGGGATCATTTATGAATGAGAAACAACTCTTGATCAATCTATTAACTCCAATCATTCACTAGAAGTTCATATTCTCAAATCCTTTGTGAAAAACCTAGAATCCCCAAATATGTGTTCTTGAGCTATTCAACTCCAATCTTTATGAGATTTTCATAGAGCTTCAAAGAGATCTTTTTCAGCTCATCTAAGGAGCAAATTTCAAGATTGTAATCTCTTCATATACTTTGTATTGAAAATCAAGAATCGTGGATTCCTGTGATTGAAACGGAAAGCTTCGGAAAAAGTCAAGAGAGGATTGTTCTCTTGCAAGAAAATGTTTAATCTTCACCCGTAAGAAGATTGTAAAGGTGATTTAGTCTTCACCCAAGAAGATTGTGCGATAGTGTATCGTGGTGAACCCTCTAGCGGGAAAGCTTGAGGTGGGGACGTAGGCGAGAGTTCCGAACCTCGAAAACAATTCTCGTGTTTGCTCTCTCTATCTCTTATCTTTAATTTGCTATTGCATTGATTTAGAATTGCTAAATTTCATTCCCTTTTAATTAGTTTAATTTAAATTCCACAAAAAGGGATTCAGAAGAAATTTTAATGCGCTAAGACCCTATTCACCCCTCTAGAATCCAATACTTGGGCAACACGTTATATATTGCAAAGAGGTATAATATATGAGAATCATGGATAATAGAAATTGCTGATTATATGAAAGAAAGATTAAGCAAACACCTGATATGAACAATATGAACATAGAGTAACAATAAAAAAAAAACAATATGAACCTAGAGTAAGTGCAGAGTTCGATGAACTAATAATTAAATTGCTTGTAATATAGGCTCGGGATTAAGAGATTATTTTGAATTAACAGCTTTTCTTGTTCCATGTAGCAGTACATACAGAAGATCTCGAATCAGAAGACATGTATAAAACCATGGTTAGTAGAAACTTAGCTACACCAAACCTTAACACCTCCAGGAAAACAGAAGGCAGGTAAATCCTTCGGTCGCACGGCTAACCTCTTCCCAGGAGGATACTTAAAAAGAATCTGCAGAGAGGTGAAAAAAATGACATCATTGTTTTGTGAAAGACTTCAAGGACATAAAATTCAGATTCTCAAGTGATCAGGCATAACCATGAAAATAATTTAGTAGTTTGAGAATTGATTGGTGCAGTATGGAAGGGGAAGCAAAACCCATAAGCTCTCTACAAATGGCAAGAATTTTAACTTCACTACAAGTTAAAAAGTATTAAATATGAAAGGATAGAACTTTCTATACTAGGATGAAATATCCCATTTTCCAAACAAACAAAAAAAAAGTGCACCAAAGAAAATAAAATTCAATTCAATATCTACACTATACATTATGCCAAAGTGTGTATGTTGACATAGCATTCTAATTGTATTCAACTTCTATTTTCTCTTCTCTCAAGCTACGGCTCACCCACGTCATCAGTTGGGTCCTTCCCGCCCTCTTCCCACTTATTTTCCCTTCCCTGTCCGGACTCTTTAAACATACCTTATGTCACGACTTTAGTTCTTTTCTTGACCTTGATCGTGCGGCACTCGTGCTAGAATCTGTCCTAGACAAGTCAGCCTTACCCTCAAGCTTAGTAGGAGAGATGTTTACAAAATGTTTTGTATTCACTAACTCAAGAAACTACAATTGTTGGATTGGATTTGAGGATATTTACAAATGAGGGGGTTATCCCCTTTTATTGGCTTAGAGAGAAGGTTCTAGATCTCCTGAACACTCCCCAAAATCTAGAATACTCTATTACCTCCTCTACAAGGAATTTCTGGAACTATTCTCTAGGAAGTTCTCCTCTAGAACCCTCCTACTCTCTCCCTAGGATTATTCTAAACTGGTTTCTACACTCTTCTCTAGGAAGCTTCTAGAGAAGTTTCTACATACCTAGTTACCTAGTTCTCTACTCTTCTAAAACTTTTACAAGTATGCCTACAAAGTGTTTGATGTAATGCTTAATGGTGGGCAGCCCTTGACACTAAGTACCATGGCACGAAGAGGGAGACCATGAGGTTTGCAACTTCTTCATTTACTTTTCTATTTGCGTTATTTTCATAAACATTTTCTAAGTTCTTATTTTTGCCTCCACCTCTATATTTGAAGACAAATGCCGAGCTTTCAATTGATTAATCAGATCTCACCTCATGTTTCTTATAGCACAGACATTGACATTTTAGATCTTTAGAGATTTTGATCCCAAGAAGACAGATACCCCAAAAGTCCACATCTTTTTTCTTCACTTTTTTTTTAATATATGGTGAAATGTTTATCTTAAAATTTCTGGGTTCTTTTCACTTATACCACTGCATCTGAAGGAAATTCTTTCTTGGTCACGAAGAAGGTGGAAGATCTGCATGTTTTTTACTTCACTTTTCCATTTTGTGCTATTCTTTTCTGTTCTTCGGTATTGAACAATAGGTGTACTTATTAGAATGATTAAAATATGTGATCTTAGGTTATTAAGTAATATTTTTAAAAAACCATTCAGACTTGAAAGTGCTTTCAAAAGAATGTGTGACCTGTAATTAGTTTAATTCTACGGATGATAGAGAGGACTGAAGCAATACAATATGGGATGGGACTCTAACTGGACCCAAACAAATGGGAGTTGGACAGCTTCAGCCTCTCGCACTGAAAGGAAAATAGATTTAACTCCGGGTAATTAGATCAACTTATATAAATTTCGTACATAAATACAAAATTTGCTTCAGTTATTCATCATATAGTCTAATATTATATTTAAACATTTTATTGATCAATATATATATATATATATATATATTTAAACATTTTCTTTTTTCTTTTTTGCACAAATGATGTTGAATGTAAGATTAGAAGGTGATACTTTAGCAAACTGGAAAGTCAAAAGAATTTAGGCTGTAGATTAAAATGGGAGAATGAAACCAATTTTTCATGATTTTTCTGTTGTTTGTATCATTCTTGATGCTGGGGGTGATACACACACACACACATATACAAATCGAAATGAAATTGTCAATACTGCGATAGGTTCTATATTTCATTATTTTGTCTAAACTATCTTCACATTGTTCGCTGTGGTTTCATCATTAGAGTGCCACGGATTATTTCTTGAGAATACAAAACCACATTATAGGCCTGTCCCAATTAAGTAAAACAATTATGACACAGCTCAAACATTAGCTGTCTACAAGCAATCCTTTCTCCATGTTACCGTTCTTTTTTATCAGTAAATGGTAAATATATTAAAAACTTGAACAAAAGTAAAAGAAAATTCCCCGATCGGTGAATAAAAGACGAAACAAACATAAAGAAATACAAATCACTCCACAAGCATAAACAAAATTAAACCACGGGATAAAAATTTTAAAAAATGGATGATTTGTCATCTTCACCATCAAGGAAAACCGTGCACGAATCAAAGCACTCGTGAAGGAAAAAACCAATAATCCTGCCCCTCATGATCGAGCCGTTATCAAGGACTCTTCTGTTTCTCTCTTCCTACACTCCCCAGCAAAATGCACACAAAAGAACACTCCAAATCCCCATCTGCACTTTGTTCCACATCCCTCATGAACCAATTGGAGGCTAGCCACTTAAAGTTAGAAGGAAAAACCCAAACCACCCCAAGCGCATTAGAAAATGGGTCTACAATCTTCGATCCAGAGGACAATGGATCAACAAGTGATCCACGGAATCCTCTTCCTCAATACACAAAAAGCATTTGTTGGCAAGTCTCCGCATCATCAATCAGAAAAGTTGAGAGTTTCTTTTCCCATATTCATGTTAGATACTGTGTTTATCTTGCATTTGCTGGAAGAAGTAAGCTTCTTGATTGCTATAAGTCATTCTGGAACAAGTAATAACTCTAAATATGGCAATTATAGAGGGGGAACATGTCTTATAAGAAGGGATGTGTGGGTACAATGGGTTCCACTTTGGAAGGTATGGTTCTCTAAAACTGTTGGTGCTTGTTTTTCACTTGCAGGATACAAATCACAGTAGCTGTTGCATTGGCTGCTTTCCCAATTGATTCCATGTGTAGAAGATGAAATGACCTCGGGAGAAACCATCAAATATAATAGTACAATGAATGCATTCCCTCATATTTTCCATAATAATTGTAACGGATAAAATTCGTAAAATCAACTTAGCGTTGGAGAACGAGCTCGTTTTTGTTGTTTTGTTCACGAAAGTGACACGTGGACACGAGTTGGGGTCACGTGCTTAAAATAGAGGGATCACACGTTGTCTGATGCACAACGTTCACGTTGTGCACATTACGACGTCTTTGTTTTCTTGTAGAACAACGTTTCCGTTGTGGCTTGACAACGTGCTCGTTGTCTGAAGCACAACGTAACCGTTGTACTCTTGACAACGTTTTTGTCGTTACATGAACAACGAGGTCGTTGTCTCACCGACAACGATGCCCTGGCTGTATTTTAAGTCATCTACACCGTAACCGAGCTCGAGTCAACAACGAGACCGACTTGTAGGAGGAAGTGATCAGGAGGCGATCCATAATTCTGACAGGCGTGCCGAAAACACTGTTGCGTGCCGAAAGCACTGTCTTGGCATTTAATGCTGGTCACTTCTGCGTACTATCCGATCCCGTCCGATTGGACTCATAGGAGGCTCTCACGTGTGATGCAACCGGCGACAGATATGTCTGACATGTTTGGCAATGAGTGCAAAACACGTGGTATGGACACCTATGGCCATCCATGGTCATCGATGGCCATACCAGCCTTACCTTATAAATACCCTGTGATTTTTAGTGCGGGGGATCACATTTTATCACATTTTATCACGTTTCATCACGTTTTTTGCCGTACTTCAAAGTATACTTGTTCAGTGCTTCCCAGAGCCTTGCGTAACTTTCAGTGCCTATTTCAGAGTTTACTGTTCATCATCTTCTACATCTACTGACTTTATCATCGGAGTACAGGTCAGGGTGTCACACCCTCCACCCCAACCTTCTACCGGTAAACCAGAGCGTGGGAGAAGCTGTAGCTGACGCGTGTCCTTTCCGGTATTTTTCCCCCTCAATAATAAAATAAAATAAAAAAGGTGTTAAGTCCCTCTTGAAGGGTGCAGGTATTGACATTAAGTCCAGTTGCCAGATCCGGCTGGTTATGACAAGCTACAGCTGCTTGTGTTAATCAAGAGGTATAAATCTTGCAGTGGCAGCTAAATTGATCATAGGTCATCATATTCTGATTTGGGTTCCCTTGAGTTTGAATGACTATCTGCTTATTCTCCTTTTAGGTGTATGAACTGATAGTTACAAGTATTAATTCTAAAAACACATTTGATTATGAAATCAATCTCTTAATTAAACTGCATCACTGCTTTGATATTGGTTGGATTCCTCCTATATGTGTTAGGTAAGCACAAGCAATGAGAATACATAAAAACAGAGAAGGCAATTGGAGCCCACTGGTAAAGTGTATAGTCGATCACTTAATTTTCTCAACCCAGTTTTGGAATTAAGTTGGATGTTTGATCTGTACTAAGACCTTTCGTACTATGATGTGTCTTAAGTTTGCTATTTAGATCGTGTTTTCTAAAGTTTCTTCCATAGTTGACTTCAAGTATCACCTTTGTAAGCTGTATAGACAGAGAGTGTACAATCAACACTGAATGTTATCAGTTAATCTATTTCATGTCTTTCTTATTGTTACCAATCGTTTTTTTTTTTTAATTGAGTAGTCTCTACTTTCATCTGCATTAAAGTACAGAATGTTTTTTTAAACAAACTAGATTTTTATCTGGGCTAAACCTCGCAGCTCAGAATTTGGACTACCTTGCCACCTCTCTTTATTATTTGGGCTGTGATGGCTTTAATTACCATCACTGTTGACTTCAAAGCTCACCTATGTAGGTTCTATTGACACCGAATGTTTTCTGTTAGTTTGTTTCTTTCCTGCCTTTCTCTATCAACCATTCTGGGTTCTTTGATGGACAGTAAAAGGATTGGGCCAGGGGCTTGAAAGAGAAAAGGAAGGTCCTGCAGCGCAATTAATTGACATTATACAATACATAAGATGTCAAAACAACTTATGCCCCCAAATAACAACCTACTGTAGAAATTAAAAAAAAGGGCTCTAGCATGTGGAAAATGCTGCCTACATAGGGGCAGCTGAATAATTGCTTCGAAATCAGTTCACGAATAATTGAAACTTAAATTTTAATTAGTTATTACTTATCCTTGTACATTATCCTCTCTCAGTATATATCTGTTTCTATGCCTTCTGTTTGGTTGATATCATTAACTTCATATTAAATCTTTATTTGTTTTTCTTAGTAAAAAATCTTTTTTTTTTGTTTCCACAATAGTATTTGGGAGAACAACAGTCATCCATATGTTTCCTTTGCTCCTACGCCCCAAATAAGTGGGATAAGGTATTGACAACAATGTTTATGATGATGTTTCCGTCTTTTCCTATTCCTCTCCTCTTAACATGTTTTTCCTCTTTCTCCCAACCAATCTCTCTTATCTAAAAAAAGGTTAAGTATTCTTTCTTATTTTTAACTGATAAGATATAATAAATCAGTGAAGCAACCATTTGAGCGGGTGGTAATTTAACTTATTTCTTTACCATAACATTATATTTCTGTTAAGTTATTCACTAAATTATTGCTCATTATACTCGAGTCAACTATTGGCTGTAGTTGACTATCTATTTTATTGAATTGGTTACGTTTGTGACCGACTTTTCTCTAGAGATCATCAAAATTTAGCTGCTTTTGTAAATATCGATTCAATTGATAGAAATTATAAGCAACCTGATATTGTGTGCAATCATATATATATTAACAATAAAATGAACATTATGTATTCTTTCTCATTATTTTAACTGATAAGATATAATCAATCAGTGAAGCAACCATTTGAGCAGTTGGTGAAGTAACCTTTTTTTGTATTCATTATGCTATTCACTAAGCTATTATTACCCATTGTACTTGATTATACTCTGTAGTTGATTGTCAATTTTAGTGAATTGATCTCAACTCAAGAGACCATCATCGAGCTTTGGTTGCTTTTGCAAATGTCAATTGTATTGACGGGCAAATTAAGTGATTGTGTGCAACCATAAAGAAATTTTTTTTAAAAAAAATTGTATACATTGCATTAGGACTCAGATTATTATTTGATCTTTGATCATTTATTATGAGGTTCAATAAAACTAAGTAGGTTTGTCTAGACTCTAAACCCGTTTTCTTTTTTCTTAAAGTAGTTCTAACGGAAGCTATTGTTGTCTATTTGTTTTTACCTTTATTTTTATAATTTGAGATTGGTTGTGTAGTTGATATCTTTTGGTATCATAGGCTCAGGCTTCACAAGAGTGTCGAGTAGCTCTGCTTCAGGTGTCTTCTTCGATGATCAAAAATTGCAAAGACCAGCACATCTAATTCAATCATCATTTCTTTCCCCCATTTGGTATTAATGGTTTTTATTATAATGATTGTTTCTCTCTAATAAATTTTATTTCTTAATATTATTTTCAGGCAATGGATTGTAACCAAGAGATCATGTATTAGAGTTACTTCAAATCCAGGTTACCCACCAAAGAGGAAAGGAACTTTCTTTCAGTCTACTCCAGTGATTTACGGATCACAGGCTCCGGGTTCAAACCCAAGGTACATGCTGCTTTGCAGAAGGTCCTATTGACTTCATTTCCGTCAAAGGTTGTCCACTAACACAGTGGCCCACAAGATAATGCAAGTTGTCCATGGATCATTCTCACTAGATCTCCTTCGCTAAATGTTATTAAATCGGATGGTTATGGTCATTCACATGTCATTCCCATTGTAATATATGTGATGCAAATGGAAAATACTGTGAATTGTATTCATATTCATACAAAATATAAATACATAATAACACAATTTTATTACTGTTGTTTTTGTTTTTTTATGGGTGATGGGTGTCATCTCCCTCTATATGTAGCTAGATGATGGTGCAGGTTTTGTTTGGAGTTAGAAATTAAATTATAACCCTAATATGTCATCCTCCCATATAGTACAAACCTACATTTGTTGCAAGTGTGCGCGGAATGAGATGAGTTTAGTAGTAGGTATGGTAACCAAAAAGCATGGTTTCACTTATTTTGGTGGATGATTGGGATCACCTGTAGAGACCTGCTTTCTTTTATTTATTTTTGGTCTTTTTTATATTTATATGATTGATTTCGATGTTCACTATGGCCTAAGGGATTTTTATTTTTTTTTTAAACTCAAACTTAATTAATATCTAATCTATATTAATCTTTATGTTATATTGCCTGAGTAGCAACTAATGATAAAGAGTGATTTAAGACTTCTTAATCAAGAAAAGAGGCATGGCCTTGTGAAATAAAAAGAGTTTTTATTTCTCTCAGCCGTCAATCACACAAGCCAACCTAAGGTGTGGCTGTGAGTTTATCTGTACAAAAAAAAATTGTGTGAGTTTTTGTTTTGAAAAACTCCTTTGGCTATGAGTTTCTCTTTCACAAGATAAGCTTATTTGACATCATCATGGAAGAATGATTTTGCCATGACATTATCATGGAAGAAGGCTTGATCAGGATCTTCTTCTTGGAGATTAGACTTATGTGACCTTTTTTGAAAAGGTGGATGTGTGTATTTCCCATTGTAAAAGACAAATGGCGCCTGACATGGGTTTCCTTATTGAATAAGGAGAACAAAAAAAAAGTCTTTAAAAAGACTTTGTGGCCGTACACACTAAAAAAAAAAAAAGAATGATACATTTCTCTAACCTAATCTCCCTAAGCTTTAACTTCTTGGACGGGAGTTCTCACAATTGAAAGGAACTTATGGCCGTGACATCATATTTGCTTGAGAAGCAAGCCACAACTTCTCCTCTAGCAAGCCATAGGGGTGCGTTTGGATTTATGGAATTGATGGATGGAATTGTTAACTCCGTCATTAAATTCCAATTCTGTTATTTGGGACATATTATAAAAATGGTGGAATTTGAATTTTCAATTCTATATGGAATTGAAATAGGGATTTCACGGGGTAAATGAGCAGAATTCAATTCCTTTCTAAATAGGTCTTCATTGACAAATCTACAGTATTAGAGAATTGAAAATGGGAGAGAAGCCCGATCAAAACTCTCATTCTCCATATCTCCCTACCACGATCCCTATTTCTCTGTGTTCCCAATAACAATCTCTCTCCCTCGCGTTCTTCTCTTCCTCAATCCTATCTCTCCATGCTTCCTGTAACAGTCTTCCCCCCTTGCAGCTGGTTCTACAATCAATCTATCAATCACATGCATTGCCACCAGTTCCAAAGATGCAACCGGTTCTACAATCAGGCAAGAGTTATAAATCTTTGATGGAAGTCACCAGTTCTAAAATTTTTCAATCAATTCCAAGAGTTATAGAGAAAATTAATCCCAAGAGTTAGAGAAAAAATCAATTACCGGTTCCCTTTCATCTAACAGCCATTATCAATGGCTAATCATAGATAAGCCTTTTTTCCTAATGAAAATTAAGAGTCGTTTGGTTGCTAGTTTTGCAGGGAAAGCTAAGGGTGCTATTAGGGATGTTGAAGAGGGGGGTTTATTGTTTGTGGCTGCTGCAAGGGGCGTATGAACCCAGGGTTGTTGTATGTGGCTACTGCTAGGGGCATTGGAACAAGGGTCATCGTCAATGGCTGCTGCAAGGGGCGTTGGAACAGGGGTTAGTGTGTGGGGGCTTTGGAACTGAGTATCAAAGGAGCCATGTGGAATTGTTTGTTTGCCACGAGTGAGGGAAAGGGTGTGCAGAGGGCTATCATAACTATATAAGGATAATGGGAAGAGAGTGGGGCTAGCTAACGAGGGTAAAGGGCATGAGAGAGATAAGAGGATGGAGAGAGAGCAAAAAGGGAATGCCAAAACGTGGGGGCTTGGAATAAAGCCTCTACTGTAAATATTTCAAAATAATAAAAGGAAGATGTTGCTAAATTTCTACAAAAAGTACCAAATAGTGGAATTAAAAATTATGCAATTCAGTCTTATAAATTCAGTAATACATCCAAACGATAGAATAATGAATTCAGTGGAATTTAATTCAGTGGCTTTAATTTCATGGAATTCAATTCTTTGGGTCAATTCCAATTCCATAAATCCAAACGCACCCTAGGTGTACATGAGTTCTTCAACATGCGGTTGTGGCCATACAACCCCTTCTCTCCCATTGATCACCGTGAGCTACTCTCTCTTGTGGTCGTACGTCCATCTATTGCTCTTGTGAAACCGTGCAACCCTTTCATTGGATCTTGGTGGTTAACTCTTGGATCTTGATCATTGATCTCTTGGATTTAGATTGTATCTCATACATTGGATCTTAGATATTGGATCATTGTTTAGTTTGTGAGGTTATTAGGGTTGAAAGTAGGGTTTGAGAGAGAGGAAGAAGAAGAAGAAGAAGAAGGAGATTAGGTTTAAGAAAAAATAGTGAAAAAGATTAATGATCTCTCTCACACACTTTATTATTTATATTCTACAAATGGTCTACTAATAGTATATAAGAGCTACTAATAGTAGACCCACAATACAGTATATAAGAGATAACATAAAGACAAGGCCCGTAGGTATAAAGCCCATAAGGCCTTATTCAACACTCCCCCTCAAGTTGGTGAGTAAATATCACTCATGTCCAACTTGCCAGAAATATTTCAGAACTGAGTACCACTAAGACCTTTAGTCAACACATCAGTCAGTTGATCTTCTGACTTCACAAACGGGTGCAAATATACCCCACCTTCAACTTCTCTTTGATGAAATGGAGATCTACCTCAATATGCTTCGTTCTGTCATGCTGCACCGGATTATGTGCAATACTAATAGCGACTTTATTATCACAATAAAAGCTCATGGGACTTTCAGTAGGAAGCCCAATCTCATTCAGGAGTAATCGGAGCCAAAGCAATTCACATTCACCGTGTGTCATGGCTCTAAACTCTGCCTCTGCACTAGATCTAGCAACTACATTCTGCTTCTTACTTCTCCATGTGATAAGGTTACCTCCAACCATGATGCAATACCCAGAAGTAGAACGTCTATCAGAAACCGAGCCAACCCAATCTGCGTCAATGTAGGCTTCAACCCTTAAGTTACCATTACAGGTATACAACAAACCCTTCCCAGATTACTTTAAGTAGTGGAGGATCTGATTCACTTCCTCTAGGTGGCCAGTAGTTAGGGAATGCATGAATTAACTGACTACACTGACAGAATAAGCAATGTCTACCCTGGTAAGAGACATATAAATAAGTCTGCCAACAAGTCTTTGGTACCTTCCAACAATTGGCAGATGTTCCCCACTAGCTTTCATTGAGTTTATGATTAGGGTCTATAGGTGTATCATATGGCTTACAACCCATCATGCCTGTCTCATCCAATCGATCAAGTACATACCGGTCTCCTCCAGTAGGTCAAGTACATAATTGCGCTGAGAGACAAATATGCCCTTTTTAGATCTGGCAACTTCAATTCAAGGAAATACTTTAAAAGACCAAGATCTTTGATCTCAAATTCCTTTACTAACTACCCTTCAGAGATTTAATCTCATCCAAATCATCACCTATTACAACAATGTCATCCACATAAACAATCAAGACAGTACTTTCTAGTATGAGCGCTCGAGAAACAATATGTGGTCTGCTTGACTTTGTCTGTAACCATTCTTCACCATAGCATTACGAAAACGCTCAAACCATGCTCTGGGACTGCTTCAGTCCATACAAAGCTTTCTTTAGCTTACACACCTTCCCTTCATCCGAGGGGCATTTGAACTTAGGAGGAGATTCTATATACACCTCTTCTTCTAAATCACCATGAAGAAATGCATCTTCACATCAAACTGAAACAAGGGCCAATTCTAATTGACTGTAAGAGAAAGGACTCTCACTGAGTTCATTTTTGTAACTGGAGCAAATGTCTCCTGATAGTCTATGTCGTACATCTGAGTATACCCCTTTGCAATCAAGCGAGTTTCGTCTCTCTCAACTGAGTCATCCGAACAGTGTTTTACTGTAAACACCCACCTACATCCAATCGGCCTCTTCCCTCTTAGTAAGTTGACAATATCTCAGGTACTATTTTTTTCGAGTGCACACATCTCTCTTTCCCTAGCCTGTTTCTATTCTGGTTAAGATAGTGCATCTGCTAAACTGCAAGGGACAAAAACAGAAGACAACGCTAAGGCAAATGAGCAATACGAAGAAGACAAGGCATGGTAAGATACAACATTAGAGATAGGATGCTGAGTACATACTCTAGTGCCTTTTCTAAAAGCAATAGGAATTTTAGACTCAACAATGACAGGACTAAAATGAAAAAGAATGTTACCTAAATTAGAAGAGGTCTCTTAGTGGGGCTCATGTGGATCTTTCTGTCTTCTCTTATATGCCTACAACTCTTTGACCATAGGTTCACACTCCCCTGTCTACAATCACTGTCAGATGAAAAAATAGGAATAGGAAAAGAAGAAGATATCTCTTCACTAATGCTCTCCCCCTGAAGAGATGTCTCATTAGCAGAAAAATACAGGGTAGACTCAAAAAATGTGACATCCATAGATACGAAGGACCGACGAGAAGGAGGATGATAACACATACCCAAGAAAGGTACATCGATAAGATCAAGCTTTGTGCGAGTAGAAAAAGCAATATGCACAAAGCAAATACATCCAAAAATCTATGGGACCATTGGAAACAAAGCAATATAAGGGGATAACAGAGAAACAGGAGATTGGAAATCTAAAATCCGGGAAGGCATCCAATTGATTAAGAAATCAGCAGTCAAAACGGCGTCACACCAGAAAAGTTTAGGCACATTCATAGCAAGCATAAGCGAGCGAGTAACTTCCAACAGATGTCTGTTTTTTCACTCAGCCACACCATTTTGTTGAGGTGTGCCAGCACAAGACGTCTGATGAATGATACTGTGGGAATCAAAAAATGTAGCCAAACTAGCAGACATATATTCCTCCCCCATTATCTGAACGAAGGACTTTAATTGAGGCGTTAAACTGAGTGGCAATCATTGTATGAAAAGAAGGAAAAACAGTGCAGACTTCACCTTTAGATTTCAACATATACATCAATGTAGTACGAGAAAAATCATCTACAAAATAACAAAATACTTAAAATCACACGATGAAGTAACAAGAGATTGTCCCCACTAGGATGTAAACGAATCAGATTCGGACTGGATCTGGCTATATCCGAATCCGATCTGATAGCAAATCCGATTGATCCGAATCCGATTCGAGATCCGTCGGACTATGAATTGTCCGATCCGAGTTCGAATCCGATTATTTATTTAAAATCTGAATCCGATCCAATTATTTGTTTTAGATCTTGTACGCATGAGTGGTCTCTGTATTTTATCAAGGGGAAGTTCGAGAATCAAGGGCCCTCCGGATTTATGCGTATTGAAAGAAAACCCCTAAAACCAACAAAATCCCAGCAATATACTTATATAAATTGAGCACCGAATTGACAAAAAAATCTTTCAAACTCACCATTTAATTTTTCTAAGAACTCTTAAAACTAATAACACAGCTAAATATTGAATGAAAAACCTCCAAACCCATTATTTTTGCTTTCTTAACATTTCTTACTCAAAAAAATTTTGAAGAAGAATTAGAAAAGAAACCCAGAAAAAATTACAGTTAATGGACTTGGAGAGATGTGGATTTACTATTTGTAATGTTTAACAACTGGGAAATCATTAGTTGTGAGATAAAACACTCCAAACCCAGAAAATTTAAAGTGGCCTGAGTTGAAGTAGAACAACCCATTTGTTGTGAGTGACAAATCTCTGAACCTAGATATAGAATTAAAGGACTATAGAATCATATTGAGAGAGAGAGTACCGTTAGATGAAGCAGCAATAGAGAAGTTCCTAAAATTTGTCAGGAGATGCAGAGAAAGATTCGCCATTTTCAACCAGTCATTATTCTCCATTTACTACCCCATTATCAAGATTAAAGAAGATGAGATAGAGAAAGGCCGTTTACCTCTTGGTTCCACCGACAGTCAGGTGAAGGCCGGATGTCTTCAAGCTGGTTAACGAAAGTTGTTGATGCCCTAGGTTTATCACCAAACCATATGAAAGAGAAAGAGAATAGGGTTTCTTGCTACAGGATATTAGGGTTAGGGTTTTAACTTTTAAGTATAATGGGCAATTATATAATAGGGGTCAACTTTTATTCATATTACATATAAACCATTATTTTCAAAAAATAAGTTATTTATTAACCAGATTGGATTTTAAATGGATCAAATCACCCTATATCCAGATCCGATCCGATCCGATCCGATTATAATCGGATTCCACCGATCCGATCCGAATCTGATTCGACGGATCACATATAAGGTCCAAAGTCTGGCTAATTGGATCGGATACAGATCGGTATCCAGATTCGATCCATTGACAACCCTAGTCCCCACACGTCAGAATGCACGAGAGAAAATGGTGAATTATATTTATTACCACTATAGGGACATGAAGTTCGACAATGCTTTGCAAATTCACATGTTTCACACTGAAAAGAAGAAAGCACACTAGAAACAGATAAATGCGGAAACAAACGCCTAAGAAGGGAAATAAAGGGGTGGTTGAGACGACTGTGTCACCGGTATAACTCCTTCGTACTACGAATTCTCCGAACACCATGGGGTATCTGCTGGACTGATGAAGCAATATAAGACAAAGGGTCGAGCAGATACAATCCTCGCTCCTCATGGCTCGTACCAATCATCCTCTTCGTTTCCAAATCCTGAAAAACACAATAAAAAAGAAAGAAAGTATGCTACAGTTCAATGATTTGGTTATATGGCTAACGGATAAAAGATTCAAGGTGAACTCAGGAACATGAAGAACAGATGAAAGGGACATAGAGGGTGTAACATCAACACTCCCTTTACCCACAATGGATAATAAGTATCATCCACAACTTTAACTTTGTGTCTAGCAGAATCAATGAAGTAAGATGAAAAAAAGGAAGACATACCAGTCATATGATCAGATGCTCCTGAATCAATGATCCAGGAGCGACTATGATCGAAAACAGATGCACTGAGAGCCGAGGCTAAGGTACCTAAGTAAAAGACTGAGGTGGTACTAGCGATACTTGGTGTCTCCAACTGAGACGTAAAACGACGGAAGGCATCGATCTCATCTCAAGACAGGTGAGGGATATCAGATGGAGGTACAGTAGTAAATACTGGGGTTGTGGATGTAACAGAGTTTGCATTCGAACCCCCTCCAGATTTTCTGTCCCTGTCTCCTCATCCACCACCAAAACCTCGTAGGGGTGGACGACCATGTAGATCCCAATAAGTGTCTTTTGTATGACGGGTGCGCCCACAGTGGTCACATTTAAGTTTATCCTAATCATCAGTAGAAGGTCCAGAAGATCCAAAACAACCACCACCCCTGCCTCCCTGCTGGAATGAGGAGGCTAGTGCAAATCTATCAATAATGGGAGGAGAAAGCATAACATTCTGACGATGCTCCTCACGGTGTAACTATGCATAGACCTCATTAGGAGGTGGGACCGGGTCTTCGCCAAGTATTTGAACCCTGACTTATTCATAATCCATATTTAGCCCTACAAGTAGCTCAAACACCAGATTCTATTCAACCAATTTTGTATAAGCAGTCGCATCCTCAAGGCACTAAACCTGAAAGGTCTGATAGTGATCTAGCTCTTCCCAGAGACGACGAAGAGTAGAGTAGTAGGTGGGAATAGACATATCCCCTGCTTGGGTTGTGAGATACTATGACGCAACTCATAAACACGCGTTGTACCCCTTATCTCAGAATAGGTCTGTGTCACACCATCCCATATAGCTTTGGCGGAAGAAAGGAACAGGTAAGCACTACTGATGTTTGGCTACATAGAATGGAGAAGTCATGACATAACAATTGCATTCTCAGCCTCCCACTTGGCATATGCTGGATCTGTAGACTTGGGAGTGGAGATAGAATCTTTTAAATATCATATCTTCCCCTTACCTTTAACAAACAACATCGCAGATTCAGACCAAGCATGAAATTCGTCTCATCTAACTTCACTGTAGTCATTATCACTAACATCAATACTCCCTTCACCCTGTACAGGGACACTAGAGGACTGGCTAACCTCATATTCATCCATTATGAATGTCACAAGGCTGTTTTACACAAATCAACCTGAAAAGAGTACTAATCTTTTTTTTTTTTTCAAAAGAAGCTAGGGTTCCATAACCCAAAAGTACCTCTACAATAGGTAGAATAGTGAACACCACCAAAAAGCAGCAACCTGACAACAACCTAACAATGTTCGGGATAATAGAAATCCATCGAATATCCCCCACTAGCCATATACAAATTTTCAAGTAAACAAAAAGGGCCCAAACAGTAAAAAAAAATTTCAATTATGGGGGTGAAAAACCTTTGTCGGGCATTCAATACTTCTCTGATCTTTACGAAACTTGTTTCAATCTGTCAATATTTATCATATAGATCAAACACAATAGATTTGAGTTCACAAAAAATTCCTAAATCAATCGCACAATCCAAACAACAGATTTGAATTTTTTTTTGTAATTTTTGATGAAAACTCAGAAAAAGTACATTTCCAGATCTCAGAAAATTCTCAAAAAATAACCAAAATTCTCAAAAAATTACGATCTATCACATGGAACGATAAAAAAATTTTGATGCAAAAAAATTTGATGCATTCTAACAGTCCATACCGTACAGATTGTCGTCAGCATGACGTCATGCTGACGTCAACACTCCTTTGAGTTTGCCCTTTCGGTCTTCCCTTTGGCTCTGATACCAAGTTGGTTTATTTTGTGAGGTTATTAGGGTTGAAAGTTAGGGTTTAAGAGAGAGGAGGAAGAAGAAGAAGGAGGAGAAGGAGATTAGGTTTAGGAAAAAATAATGAGAGAGATTAATGATCTCTCTCACATACTTTATTATTTATGTTCCACTAATGGTCTACTATTAGTATATAAGAGCTACTAATAGTAGACCCACAATACAGTATATAAGAGATAACTTAAAGACAAAGCCCATAAGGCTTTATTCAACATGTTTGAGGTGTGCTCCTTTCTTTGTTAAATATTCGAATACGATCCTTTCTTGAAATCAAGATAGATTAAAGAAACCCTAAAGAAAAGCATGGGAAGAAGGCGAGATTGTGATCAAGAGGACGTTGACTCTCACAGATTCATCTTTCCGGCATGAGAAGGATCTTCTATCGCAGAAAATTGCCGGGTTTGAGGTAGATATGATTTCTTTTAGCTATTAATAGCATGATGGTCAATTGACTAAGATTAGGGATTAAGATTTCAAGTAAATATACTTTCCCTTCAGCTAGTGATTTCATGATCGAGGTATAAGATGACAATAGGGATGAATAATAGCACGAGTAAGGCTATGCGGTAAGAACATGAATTTATTATGCAAGTAGGGATTTATGTCGATTTGTAAAATAATAGGTTAAATAATTTTATGTGTAATTTTATGTAAATTGGGTGATTTGTGATGGAATGATCTACAATAAACTAATACAATGATAAGATTATGATTTCTATGAATTATTGCTACGCACCATGATTAAGTAAGTTTCACTCAATAAATTACATGATTTGTATGCCATGTATGATGTATGTATGTCATGATTGATTTTCGAGTAAACAAGCCTTGAATTACGGTTTTGTTGCTTAGGTTATTTATCATGGTAGTATGAAACGCTATGATGGATTTCCGATGGCACTAGATTTGTAATCTAGGGTCCAGTTAAATAAAAAATCTATCACTTTCACCTCACAATAATTCACATAAGTCTCGCAATTCTCACAGTTAAGCTCACAAGTATGTATGTATGTATGATTGTATAATGTGTTTTCACAGGTTATGAGTACCAACACTTCTAAGATCTCAAGGGTATTCGTACCTATTAATCAAGGATGCTAGTACCAGGCTAACAACTTAGGAAATCAATGGTACATAGTACCTAATGGATACTAGTTATCTAGCTCACAAGAATCCTAATGGCACAGATGGGTGTCACACTATTGGTTACTTGGTATGAATAATAATTGTAGCCTCATAACCTATATCAAGTGTTGAGTTATTTTAAGTTATCTCACAAGTGTATGCAAGTTGAATAAGCTCACAAGTTAAGTAAGATAAGTGCTGACAACTAAGTAAAATGATAAGTTAGCATGTTTCCGCACTCTAATTATGTATGATATGTTAAGTTAAGCCATGATAAGCATAAATATGTTGATATTTATGATATTGTTAGCTAGGATTTTATGTCTACTGGACCGCATGTGCTTAGTCGATATGTTTATGTCGACAGGTTTAGATTCCGAGATTGTTGCTGAATCTTGGGAAGAGGAAGAATACATTAAGAAAGTCGAGGGTGATTTCATAGAGGCAGAAAATCCTTTGAACAAATTTCCTTATTATTGATTTATTAGGTTTTTAGACTTTTATTTTTAAGGGATTGTAATAAGATATTTATGGATGGATGTTAGGTTTAAGCATATTGATTATGGGATTATAATGGATGATTTCAGATTTTAAGGTTCAGTAGATTTAGACATTATGAGATGGATGTTATTATTAAAGAATTTTAAGTTGCCATTTTAAGTATGCCTTAAATGTTCAAGATAATGCAGTGTAACGAGTCAAAATTCCATTTTGACCTAGATGGGCCTGATGAGCGAACTTTACAATGGTAAGGCTTGGAGGATCTTAGCCTCACAATCTACTAAGATCAGAAAATAGAGAAAAAGCATAGTTAAGAAAGCAATAATGATAATAAACTATATTTCATAGTTATATGTTATTTTAAAAAGCGGCATTGCATCTGTAGAGACCTGTATTTTTATTCCTCGATATTCGGGTCATACATGTGATGCCTTGTTCATTGATGAGTTAAGTTGAGTTAAAAATGACTAAGTATAGAAATTGCAGGAATTGTAGGAAAGGTATGGTTTGAGCAAAAAAAAATTTGTCGAATTTCGATATGATTTTTCCCGGAAATGGATGTTTATATGTTAAATGAATACATGTGATTTTTTGAGATTTTATTATTATGTATAGAGTGGTTTATTTGGATATCGCAATTTTTACAACAAGCAAGATTTTCGTCTTTTTGGCCTAAAAACTGGTAAATGAGATTTTGATTCACTAGGAATTTGATTTTTTGAGTATTTTCCTTAGATCCAAATGGGGGGTATTTTCTTATTTTAATTAACAACTTAAAGTATAACTGTTGTTGTTCACTGCAGGAGAAAACAGGGAGAAAATAGGGTAGGGCGTTCGAATGTGCTTCGATCCGTTCGAACGGACAGCCAGTCAAAACTAAACAATAGCCAAACGAGGTCATGCGTTCGATGTGAGTTCGAAAGGGCTTCGAATGGTTTGAAAGGACACTTAACCCGTTCGAACGGCTTTCGCAAAAATTCGCCGAAAACATGTTTTTCGAGGAATTAAAGGGGGTTTAGGACTCAATACCCTATAAATAGTCATTATCTCGTGGGCTTAGGGTTTCCTAAGAATACTAAACCTAATTTTGAAAGAGATGAGAGAGAACTAAGGTATTGGAAAAAAAAAACTTACCACTCAAAGGAGAAAAGGGTTTTGGAGAGAAGGAGATCAGGAGATCCAATCAAAGGGGTTTTCTTCGTTGATTCAAGTTACAAAGATCCATTCGCAAGCTTATGATCATAGGGAAACAATCAAGAAAGGTAGATATAACTTCCCTAGTCGATGATATCATGATCATTAATGTAAAATAAGATTAAGATTGTAATATTTAAATACAAGATTGAATATTGAGAAAGGGATGTAATCTCGGGTTGTGATTGAATGATTCGGAGTTTTGATGCGAGATTGATACACAAATAGGGATTTAGGTTAATTATCTCTATGCATTTATATGTGAAATTGACGTGTAATGGAATGATATATGATGTTATAATTTATTTCTAAAAATCCTAAATAGGTATGTTCATTCTATGAATTATGAGAATGATATGTCATGATGTATGAAGCATGCCTATTGTGATTTATTTTCAAGTAAACGAGCCTTGAATTATGGTTTGTTGCTTAAGTTATTTATCATAATGGTATGGGAGCTATGAGGGATTTCCGATGGCACTCAATTAGTAATCTAAAGTATAATTTAACTGAGGGTTTATCACCTTCACTTGCGAGTATGATAAGATCACGATGACAAGTAAGCCTCAAGTAAGTATGTATGTATGAATGTATGTTTGAGTTTCACAAGCTACGAGTATCATCAGTCTAAGATCATAAGGGTATGTGTACCTTAAGGTAGTGAATCCTAAGAACTATATGCGCACCGGCGAGTGTTATGGTTGGTTACTCGGTAATAATAATATATCGCAGCCTCTTCATGTATATGGTGAAGAGTTTTAAGTTATTGCACAAATGTATGTAAGTTTATGATGTCCATGGGGAAAGTAAGATAAGAATGGTCACAAGTAAGATAAGATGCCCACATGTTTCTGCACTCTGATTTATGTATGTATGTCATGTTAAGTAAGTCATGATAAGTAAGATTATGTTAATGTTTATGATATTGTTAGTTAGGATTTTATGCCTACTGGCTGCATGTGCTTAGCCGATATGTTTTGTGTCAGTAGGATTAGATTTCGATGTTTTCAATGTTGCAGCAGAACCTTGGGGAGAGGAGGAGAACAATTTGGACAATTACCCATATTACTGATTCCTTAGATATTAGACTTCTATTTTAAAGGGGTGTAATAAGAGATTTATTTTGGAAGGATGTTTAATATTTCATTTAAAGTTTAGTTTTTCTAGATGAATAGACATGATGAGATAAATGTTAATTGATTATGGATTTTGGAATTGAAGATATATTAGTCGAAGAATTTTTGAGGTCTCATTTTAGTATGTCTTGTATGCTTTTAAGATAAGATGCATCGAGGGAGATACCAAGTTAATGCGGTGTCACAAGCCAAAAAGATCCACTAAGGATCTTGGTGGGATTTTGAGGAGCGACAGCATCACACAGGTTTTTTGTTGGGGTTAGTACCAAGCAGATATTATGTTGTACAATTTTACTAATCTTAGACATCAAACTAAAAACTCGTAAACCTTTGCACACATTACATAATAGAAAAGCCGTGAATAATGCAATTCACAAATAAGACATATAAAAGTCATATTAGCATCAGAACTTTCTTTCTCATAGGAAAATTGATAGATGGGTACCAAAAACTCATAAGGAGCAGTAAGCTTAAACCTATGACAGGCAAGCATTTCATTTAGTCAAGCAATCTACCTGAGGTTCCAATGTCGGAAGCGAAGGCCCACGATATTGTAACATTTTGAGATCTATTATTTCAGATTTAGCCATCTCTAACTCCCATGTCTTCCTTTTGGCAAATGCATCCTCAACAGCCTCAAGATTAGCATCCGAATGAAGACCCACAATAATAAAGTGTTCAAAAAGTGAGGTAGGCTCCTCATAATTTGTATTGTCCTACAATAACAGCCTCGTGTGAGTTACTTGGCATTAACATGACTAAAGCAAAAATATTTCTCTTCTTTTTCCTAAAATTAGAAATTAATAGACGCCAAAAGATTGCCTTTTAAGATATGACTATTGAGATAAAGCAAAAATATTTCTCCATCCTAACATCATAAGATATGACTACGTAACTTCAAGAGACTCGTAAAAGAGGTATGGGGCAACACTTCGTTCTAGGAAACCAACGAACAACATCTTTGGTCTAGAGCAAATAAGAAACGAATCTTAGGGAAATACAACTCATTGATTCTAGAGAAGAGTTAGGGTCACTCGATAAGTCTGATGTCCGGCTTCGACAAAGTCTCAGAAACGATTTTTCAACATTGCTAAAGTCGGAAGAAACAAGTTGGAGACAAAAAACTCGTGTAGCCTGGCTCAAGGAAGGCGACAAGAACAGTTTTTTCTTCCATAAATTGCCCAATTCACAGAGACGACATAACTTCATTAATAGCCTCAAAATCAACAAAGAATGGCTAGACGACGAAGAAGAAATCAAAAACTTTGTCGTTGCCTTCTACAAGAATCTCTAAAAGAAACCCCCTTTAGGCCAAAACTCGACGGTCTCAATTTCAATGTTTCTCCAAAGACCAAAGGGAAGATCTTGAGAAACCCTTTGAAGTTGAAGAAATACTCAGGACTGTAAAAAAACATGAAAGGGGACAAAGCCCCAGGCCCCGGCAGCTTCTCCGTTGAATTCTTCAAAGCTTATTGGGACATAGAGGGCTCAAACCTTGTGAAATAAGGGAAAGTCTATTGAGATGGTTTGACATGTTCAATGAAGACCAATTGACATCCCAGTGAAAATCTGGGAATTGATGCATGCTCTAACCAAATATAAGGTTGTTGATAAACTAGATTTTCAGGAAAGGAGTCATGTTGCAGACCTCACATGGTTGGTTTAAATAAATAAGACAATCCTAAATTAATGTAATTTCTCACTGAAGACACTTTAAAGTCAGCTATGCACTGGCAGAAATCCAGAAACTACATATTGAATGCCCTCTAGAAAGTATAGGCCGTTGTGTATAACCATTTTAGCAAAAGGAACCAAGCGACACATGATTTTGGTACTTAGTCTTTATTATTTGGAGGTAAGTGACCTTATTTCCCCATTTTTGTGGAATGTAGTGAAGATTAAATAGCATCCTCTAGGAGAAACTGATGGACCTTGCTTTTTCTAAGGAGCCAATAAAATTATATGTCAACAAAAGAATTTCTACAAACTCTTGTATGAACACGCACATACACGCGATTATATATATATATATATATATATATATATATAATCTTGATAAAAAAAAATAGGCCAACTAAGAAGTAATCAAGAACATGAGGAAACAAAGAGATGCAAGATTATCTGCTCTATTTGTGCTTCTTTAAAACATCACTGTTGCTTGAAATATCAACTAAATGCATGCAATAAAAGTATAAAATGGAAACCCAGATGAATCTAATAACAAATTAAAAGTAGGGAAAAATAATAAATAAAAGTGGGGAACCAAAAGCAACATACTTGAGTTTTAGAGTGAAGCTGATACCACAGACGTTTTTGGTTTGCCAAGATCTCAGGATTGAAAGTTGACCTCCGAACCTGTTCCCTTGTATTGCCACCCCATCGCCAGGCCTTCTGCATCTGAGACTTCCATTTCTGAAAACCATCAGTGCGTCTGTGCCCTGCAGTTAAATTTTCACTTTGGCTGCGCCGATGCCCTGGCCCACGTGGTGGAATTTTCGAACTGCCTGTGTAAACACTTTGTATTGCCTCACCAGCCACTCTAACAGCCTCCTCAGACAGTTGCTGTAAGACCCAATAAGGAGATGGTGGTCGATCATCCTGTTTGTCCGGATCTTCCTTTCTTTCCATTTCATTTCATTCAGCTCATCTTTTAAACACTCAATGCACAGATAATTAAAACTTTCCACTAACTTCCATTACAACCCTATAAAACACCATTCCCATTATAGTAACTTCAACAAATTATGTGAAGCTCAATCAGTTAGGACTTTAGGAGGCCTCAAATCATCACAAACATACAAACTGCATTCCTTTGAATGATTATCGATCGTCTATGAAGAACTAGATCTCCCCCAGCATGCAATTTTCCTCTAAATATCAAAAAATCGTCTTCTCATCGAATAAACTTAACTAATAGATAATATCTAGGGCTTCAAATCGCATAAATTAATTCCCTGGAAATGCAGGAAAAAATACAACTCAGAAACAACAAATTTCCAGGAGAAACAAAACAAAATTAGAAATTCAACCAAATCAAACCAACCATTCAAAACAATTTCTGAGTTTTCAATTTACGAAAAAAAATTATACCCAAATGAAAAAGGAAACTACATGGATTGAACTTCCATCAATGCATGAACAAATCAACTTCCACAAAACAGAATAATTGTAGTAAATTAGACAAAAAAAATACATCTGCTTCGCAATCTTCATACCTCTTTTGTTTATCTAGGGTTTCGTTCTGCAACCAGAGATTCGTTTCCCAGAGAGAGAGAGAGACCAAAATGGCAGGTAATACGAGAGAAAAAGCGGCATATTGCATTCGTTGTAGGCTTTGAATAGCCATTTATTGCACCTTTCTAATATTTTTCTTTTATTATATCTAAAATAATAATAATTTTCTGTAACGGGAAAAGTGCAATGTCTCTGTGAAGTGACACGTGTTCTGTTTAGAAAGGTCCACGTTTCCTCATCTTGGCCTTTTAATCAGTGGGTCCCATTATCCGTTCCTACTGCAGAGATTTTTAACCGTCCACACAGTCTTTTCCTCACACGGGCAAATTGCAGCAGCAAATCTGACCCGCCATATCGATCCGCCCCACTTTAATGGGTTCGGGTCTACTTTTGACTCGGGGAAGTTTTTGTCTCATATGTCATTCTTACTAAAGAAAAAAAACAATTAACAATATAAGTCACTTAACAATATGATTTTTTTTAATTAAAAACTCGGGGTATCACCAATCCTTTGGCCCTGTGGTTGCAACGAGAGCCCGCAACCTCCCACACTAGGAAAGTCTGGGAAAATCCTGAGCGGGATTAGCCCCTAAGGCAGTGAGAAGTCAAACCCAAGACCTTCACCTTCCGCTTCATGAAGCGTAAGCCCCAGGAACTACTTATCCACACCCCTTCAAGGTTAACCAATATGAAGTAAAGTTTGAAATGATTTAGATTTTCTAAGATTGAAAACCCAGCTGATGCCATCCAATAGCTACAAATACGCAACATGTATCTATGTCCCCTAGCTCTGTTCCTTAATTTCACACCACATTTAAAATTAAAAAAATTGCATCAACATTAACCATATGAGTTATTACTAATCAGCCAGGATAAATGGGACAAATGTTGCACTTTTACAACTGACGAATAGAACCAAATGGTTATTGTCGTAGCAGATGCCATGTGACTTTGAAATTCTATATTTTGAGTCCATTTAAGAAATCATATTTAAATGATAATATAATGTGGGGGAAATTCTTCGGATCGTCCACGTGTCAATAGCTCAGTTTGACTGATAGAAAGATGCAAGCATGATCCTAACTCGTCTTTGTTGGTGCGGGTGGGGATCCCTCCTGACAAAGTCCTCCGACGATCAAGTTAGTATACATTGAAGATGAAATGCAAAGAACAAGCTTTAAGAAAAAGAATGTCTTAAGGTCTTTGCTTGTTGAGTAAGACTTTCTCCTTGATTAAGGATCCAAATGGGGGAGGTTCAGTTGTCTTTACCTTAGAGGAGGCCTGCGGTATTTATAGGCTTGAGTTCGGATGCCTCAAGATGTCCATCAATGCTCATGCATGAACTTACCACTTGTTTTGTGATCATTACCAAATATGTCAGACGAATCTTCTTTCATACATGTCGCACGTGTAAACTTACTTTCTTTGATACGTGGCACACGTGTAAGTCTACTTTCTCAAAGTCAGTTTTGGACTGTTTGTGGGCTAAGATGACCATTATTAACTCCTAATTGTCAGAGTACAAAAATCGTCTCCTGATTACTGTCCTGAAAGTCGGTTCCGTCCTCTACATTAGTCTTGTTCTTTACGTTGAGATCGTCCTCTATGTTAGTTTTATCCTTCCACCACGAATACTGATACTATGCATTGACTACGATCTACGATATCGTCCTGACGACGACGAATTCGGGCACTATCTTGATGATGATGAATTCGATCACCGTCTCGATGACGACGAACTCTGACATCGTCTTGATGACGACGAATTTGGTCACCGTCTTGATGACGAATTCTGATATCGTCCTCCGGAGAACGAATAAGAATAACCTTAAATGAGATTTAATTAGAAGTATAGACAAACAAAATTTACTAATGACATTCTGGTAAATAAATAATAGGGTAATATAAATAGAAAGTGGTAAACCTAATTTTAGAATACACAGAGCACAATCTCTAAATAATAGAATGTGAAAGAGAAGAAAAGTAGAGTTTTCACATTTGGAAAAGTTTTCAAGGAAGGAAATCGCGATTCTAAAGATTGTTCTTCCTCGTGGAAGATTAAATTGTTGAGGCAAGTAAATACTCCCCTTAAATTTAAGTATTTATATATAAATTCTTTAATTTAAAAGTAAATATATTCATCTAGAATCATGATTAGCTTCATTCAAAGTTTTTGTATGAAGTATGTGAGGTTTAACAATCATAGTTTAGGTTTAGGCATTTTAAATTGAATTAATATGAAGTTATTAGATTTTTAGAATTTTAGGACCAGTTGTGGGACAATATTCATAATATATTCTATTGTATTCCAAAAATTACGAAAATTTGTTGGTAGTTCACACATTGGTAAATACAATTCTTTGCAAAATTTCAGACAAAAAAGAGTTCGTTTGATATTGATTTCATAATTATATTTAGGACATATTAAACCTGTCAGCAATTTCAGAATCAGAAACACCTAACTTGTTCTATAATATTTTTAAATATTTTATATATACATGAAAGTGTTGTTTTAAAATTTTTCACACAACTATAATCTAATAGAATTTAAACCCAATTAGTCTCATATTATTATATTTTATATTGTATATTTGGTGAATTTATTAGTGAAATGTGTCGAAACTGTCAGAAAATTTCTCACTGCAGATAAGTTGTGTTTCACTCAATATTTTCTATTTAAAATATTATAATTTGATTTTTATGATATTTTTATTATTGTTTTCTGGAAGTTTATTTTCCAGAAAAGTAAGCCTCATAATTTTTAAGTAAGAGATGAATCTCCGAGAAATTATGAAACCATAAAGGTCCTTGTTTTCTATTATTTCGTGAGGCAGTGCAACTGTACTGAGTTTAATTATTTATGGAATTATAAGTACATAAATGAAAAAAATTAATATATAAAGAAAAATGAAATAATTAAATAAATTATTTTATTTATTTTAAATAAAATCATTTAAAATAGTATAATGTTTGTTACAATTATGTAAAACTTCATAACTTGATAGATAGACTTGAAAAACATGAGTTATTTAATTAATGTATTGTTATCATTGTTTCATTTTATATACTGTTTTAAATGCATGCTTGTTCTTGTTTCTCTTTGTTATTTTGATATCGAACACCATAATAAAGAGAGTATATTTTATTAATGATAAAGACCATTACCCAATGGATGACTTTGAAGTGTATGATACTCTCGAAAAAGTCTAAGTCTATAAGTGATCTCCAGGATATTCCACTGGGGGAGTCCAGGACTTCTCAGTGAGATCACCTTAGGTGTATTGTGAATTCAGGAGTTCGGGACTTCTCAATGTGACAATACAACTTAAGAGTCCCTTAATGATGGATTAGATGACCTTAGACCATTGCCAATGGGATAGACTCTGGGAGAACCCTATGGATAGAGGATCAAACCAATTGGAAATTAACTATACTAATTATTGCATATTTTAATATTGTGATATTAAATGTCAAATACTTTCATAAATTACTGCATGCTTGTTGTATTCACTTGTTGAGCTTAGAGCTCACTTTTGCTATTATTGAAATTTTCAGGAGATACCGAAAGAAGTTAGGGAGTCAGGAGGATAAAGTTAGTTCTCAAGACTTTATTGAGTTTTAGTTGAACATTTATCTGAGGTAGAGTGAACTGTAGTGATGTTTAATTAATTTGTTTTAACTCTTTTACTTTTTGTGGTTTGTATAAACTGCAGTTGCTTAATGATATATCTGAATGGTATTTATTATGAATAAATTACATTGTTGTTGGGGTTTATCCCCGGATCGCGCTTCGGGATCTATCCAAATATGAGATGTATTGTGTACAGATTCTAGGGCGTAACAGCCCTAAAGTAAACCCACTTTTTTTAGTTGAGAAAAATCCTGAAGGGTATGTTTGGTTGTAGTTGAAAACATGAATTTTTTTTCTTGAATTTCTAATATAATTCTTCAATGTGTTTTGTCCAACTTTTTTTTTCTCTCTTTTCATCGACAACCATTTGATTCACCGGGTAGGGTTGGAATATACGCAAGAGCAGAACCAAGATTTTCTTGCAAGGGGGGCTAACAACCGGGTTCGAAGGTGTAGCCCCCGATTTTTTTTAGTACCAAGTTCGTAGGTCTTCGTGTCCGTTTTTAAAGGAATACATTTTTTCTCAAAAGTTTAAGAGAGCTAAAGCCCCCTCCTCTGGATATGCCCCCTCATAGCTATTAATCATACAAATACTATAATATACATTTTTTTTGCAAAAGTTCAGGGGTCTTCAGCCCGGCCCCATATGGCTCCGCCCCTGAATCTACATGTTCCTATTTGAACCAACTCTGACAGGCCTCGGCTTGTCTCTGGCGAAGCCAGAAAGGGCTCCCGAGGTTCCATGAAATAAAATTGGGGAGAAGCCATTCCATTTTCTCCCCATAATTTTGACTTCTCCCCATTTGATATCTCTCACCCTTATTCTCAGACACTTATCACCACTTGACCTATTATGGGTGGAGAAGTCAATATCATGGGCTCCATGATTTTGACTTCTCCACCACCTGTCACCTATTCTATGGAACCCTGAGACAAGTCCAAGGCCTCTCCGACACAATACAACCTTACCCGATGTTACCTTAAAGTCAAGCAACCTTTTAGTCTCTTTCTGGGCCCACTAACTGGACGACTTAGGTGGGTCATGCAGCGTGAAAGGTAGATATTGGCTTTGTGTGTGTTGATGCACACACAATCCATGAGAGGAGCGAGAGATGCGAAGATCAGACAAAGCGAGCACATGGTTTTCACCGTCCCACTCAGGCATTTTTCGGGAACTGTTAAATATGATTTATTTTCTCGCGCGATTTTAGACTTTTATAGGGTTACATTACCCGAAAGATTTTCAAATGGGAAAGAGAAATCGTTGCATGCATTTATTATGGCCTTCAAGGCGATGTGAATCTTGTGTTTACTTAGGGATGGCAACGGGTGTCCAACCCGACCGCCCCTAATGGAAAACTCCTACCCTAAACCCAGGGTGGGATGGGGCGCTTTTTCAAAATAACTTTTAATCCCGTTAAGCACTAAATAGGACAGGTTGGGATTATATTTCATACTATAAGTAGTATAATGAGGTAATTTTATTATTAAACTAAAGTAAAATAGTGATTTGACATTATAAACGGGATGGGACGGCCTAAACCCATCCCTGGTCCGAATCCAACTCGGGTTCAACATCTCATTCCCAACCCTACCCTTACCCCGTTTAGAAGCTTCACAAACCCATTCCAATAAGAGCGGGGCGGGGCGGGGCAGGTTACCCGATTAGCCTAGCCTGTTGTCATCCCTAGTCTTGTGATGATGTTTGTTGCATAGTTTGTATAAAATATCTCATTACCAAAAAAAATAATAAAATTTTTTTAAAAAAAAAATTTGTATGCTATAATTATTTTTAAAAAAATATTTTTTCCAAAATGTCCCTATAATTTGCCTTTGTTCTCAAAATACCCACCTATTAAAAACTCTTTTCATAATATCATTATGAATATTTTCTTATAGTTCCTTATTTATGAAAGTCAAAAATAACTATCTACTATACCAACACTTTTAAAAGTGATTTTGAAAGAAGAAGAAGAGACAAATAGAGATTTAATTATGTAAGTGTGAATGAGATTGGAGAAGATTCTCACTCTCCTTATCTTTACATCTCACAAAACTCCTTCACTTCTCTCTCTTTTAATGAATGTTTTATTACACATTTTCTTGAAAAATGCACAAAAAAAATGTGTTCTAATGAAGTTATTGCGCGCAAGGTCGATACCGATTGATATTGTTGATACACCCTATATCAACCATATCGATACTCATATTGACCTGTATGACTATATCAACCATACCGATACTCATTGACCCATATCGATACTCATATTAACCTATATTGATAATATCAATACAGATTGTCTTCAACCAAGGAACACAACCAGTATCGATACGAAGTATCGACACTACTTATTGAGTATCGATCGCACACTGTAAATCATTTTAAAAAAATGCAAAGAAAACACATGTAAAACCATTTAACATGAGATTTAAGGTTTAAAATCATAAATGCAATAATTATAATATTTTTTCTTTAGGTTAAACTAATTTATTTATTAAAAAAAAAACCCAAAAACTAGTGTTTTTCATTTGTTAATGGTGTTCTCACACAATCGTAGTTAGTAAATTAGCGAAACGAAGCTCTTTTATGAAAATCTCAGTTAGAAACAATAGGTAATGAAATTTTTGAGGATTCTTATTGATCAAGAAATGAGTTCCATTGTTGATAAAGAAGAAATGAGTTCCATTGTTGATAAAGAAGAAATTGTGCTCTCCATGGTTAATGAAGAATGGAGGGGACACAAATGGTTTGGATAAAATGAACATTTTGCTTGTGCGAACTCGGTGTAGGCATCATTTATTAACATTAGTACAGTCAATACGTCAGATGTTAGCTTGGACATGGGAGCTCTTGCAACTCATACCCTTTGGAGGATTGGATCTCCCAACCTCCCTCCATTGAAGGGCACACCCCTACCACTCACGCAAGAGGCGAGGGTGTAGATTTGGAAATGATTTACTCAGACGTATTCTAAAAGTTACGCACCAATAGTTATTAACTTTTTAGTGGATTCAGAGGCCATTCCCTACACCCCCGCCTCTTGCGTAAGTGGTAGGGTTGTGGCCTCCAGTGGATGAGGTCAGGGATCCAATCCCCCCGGGTACGAGTTATAAGAGCTCCAATGCCCAAGCTAACCTCTGACTGTCCTAGCCTACTAATGTAGTTAAATGGTAACCGCAACAAAAAAAAAAGGTAATTCCCTTTGTCAAAAATACAAATGCAGGCCCTGGTCGCATTCTTCCTTAAATGCAAGGTGGTTGCAACAAGTGTCAAGTCATCTCCCTTTTACGTGGTGCAACCACTCTATGTAAATGTTAACTTATTGTGCCTGATGCTGGCACTCCTATTCTGAAAAAATATGTTTGGACAGCCCAAAAGTGCATGACAACGTGGAGGACAAATGCATATATCATATCTTCATGGAATCATGCAAATCGAATGACAAGTCAATCCTCTTAGATAAGGTTGTCAATGAGCCGAGCTCACAAGTCGGCTCGATTGGGCTCAAAATGTGCCAAGCTTGAGTTAAGTATTTGAGTTCGTCGAGCTGAGCCGAGCTAAATGACTGAACTAGTTTGTTAATCGAGTTGAGCACAAGCAGTAAATCATTCGGCCCGGCTTGGCTCGATTAATTTTACTATATTACCTATAATACCCTTAATAGTAATAGCTTTTACAAAAAAGTTAAAAATCTTAAATTTAAGGTAAAACTTAAATGTTAATTTTACCCTATTATAATTCTTATATATTTTAGAAACCATAACATGCAGTATGACAACCCTCTTTGAATAGAACTTTTGATAGATAGCCACTTTGAAGATTAGTGTGAATAAAGAATGACCTTCGGAGCTAGATAGGACCATTGTTAATTTCATAAACAAGTCACAGCACCAAGAAACAAAAATAGCAGCTCACGACCCAACTCGAGCTTTATTATTTATAGACGAGCCTAGCTAGCTTGGGCTAGCATTAGAGAGCTCGAATCAAACTCCAACCTGCATATATATGTCACAAGTTGAGCTTGAATAGTACCCAACTTGGCTCAACTCAGCCACATTTACACCCTACTAGTAGGTGTTACTTTGGTTATAATTAGGGCTAGCAATGGATTGCAACTCGTAAATGGTAGTGTGGATAGCATATCTGAAACCCGAACTTTTTTATAAAAATTACTGACCAACACCCACAGGTTGTAACATAGACATGGATAAATGCAAAGACAAAGAAAATAATTATTTTTAATCATCAATGAGTGTGGAGAGTTGGATTGCATTCACAGAGCCCCTTATAACCTTGGTTAAGAAATTTTAACTCCAAGGGGTTTAGATGAGTAAGCTAAGCTAAGAAAGCTAAACCAATCCCCTTGAAATCCTCATGTTCAAAATTCAAATGGGTTGATGAGTTTTCTATCAAACTATGGATAAAGCTTCTCAGACCCTCTTAGGCGAGACCACCGAGACCGTACTCTAGGAGCACAGGATTTCAGGTGGAGCCCACCATGTGAAATGGGCCCCACCTGAAATCCTGCTCAGTTAGAGCATGGTCTCGGCCCTAAGAGGGTCTCAGTAGCAAAGTCCATCAAACTATATGAGAAAACAATGCTTGTGCAAACGTTAAGGTTAGGTCCCTTTATATAAGCATGAGCACTTGGAAACTCACCTTTATAAGCTTAGACTAATCTAGTAGCTTCTTACCCGAGTATCCAGATCGATGCAAACAATGATTGTGAGTGTGCTTGTAGTGGTGATGGTGGTGGAAGTGGCTAAGTTCCATGCATTTCTCTATCTCTAAAGCATAAAGGTTTCTTCTACTAATGACTTCAAAGTAACTTCGGAAACGAAATTACTGCTTGCAGCCATCGCAACAATTGAAACAGAAATCAAATAAGCCCTACTACCCAAATCTGTCTTCACTCATTGATAGAGTCCACCAATAGAGACTCACCTTACCTGAAACTCTTAGTTTAGCATTTCCACAAAACCATATACATGGACCAGTAGTGACTAACGAATGAAAATCAATACAGGCACTAACTCCTCTTTCATGAAAAAATATGCAGTGTATGGAACTTACTTCTTATGAAAAGGATAATCACATCGAGCAGTACATGAGATATAAAATAGAATTAGGAAAAGACGATTTCAAAATAAAAGTTGGCAGCCTGAAAATTAGTAGATCAGTTACATGACATGATAAATGAGATATACTTCTGTTAATGATGGATAATGACGAGCATGGTACGTGGCTCATTAAAAGATAATGAAGCCAAAATATACTGATTATTGAAGATTTTCCTTAATGAGTTGACAGCTAGCGGGTTTTCCTACAAACAATTCCATTAAAGCTGTCTCAATTTATGATAACAATGCTTTCAAGGCTTTTAAAATTCAAATATCAAGTCATGATGTCTCGGTTATTGATGCTTATGGACGATGATTTAAGCTTCCACGTTGAAGATTATTCCTCATAATTGTGATACCACTTTAATCTCAACGCTATTGATGTTGTCTCGGTTTTAAACACCTTTCTTATGATATGATCAAGCGCCTTTGATGTTGTTATGGCTCCTACGCCTATGATGTTGTCTTAGTTTCTACATGATCATGTTATGGCTCTAATGCCTTTATTATGGGTCTAGCGCCTTTCTGATGCTTTGATCAGAAGGCATATTTGCTTTGTCAGGGGGCATGGTATGGATTGTACCTCCCCGTGGGAATGGGCATGTGTGTTACCCTCATTACTTATTCCAACAAAGTAAGGATTGTTTCCTGGGCTGACAGTCAAGAGGGAATTTAGGGATGTATCGTGCCTCATTTTCTTGTGATCTATGCGAGGGCTATCCTCTATAGTCTTATTCTCTTACCATCAATAGTTTGAGATCTGACAACAGACACAAGTTTTGCCCTGGGAAGGGTGTCTTCGTCTAGCACCTATGATTTCCCTTTTCGGACTCGAGATTCTTAATAGGGCAGGGTGCCTTCGTCTAACACCTATGATTGCCTCTACTGGACTTGAGATTATTATTATTATTATTATTATTATTATTATTACTACTACTATTTAGAGGAAGGTGTCTTCTTTCGAACACCTGCATGTTACCTCGTAAGGACAGGGTGCCATAAAAGCGTATGATTCGCTTTCATGACAAAATGATCAATAAATTTGGGGGAGGATAATGAGTTGTGGTTTGGAGGTCTTGGAAGGAGTTTGTTAAAGGATGAGTCATTCTGATAAATACCACCTTTAACCTTTGAAGAATTCATCCAAGTTTTTTAGTCATAATAGCTCAAAGGAGTTTTAGTAAAAACCGCATTTCTCATGATGAAATCCGATATTTTCTCTCTAAAGTTACTTACAAAACGGTACATTAGTTGTAATCTCACTTGTTTATCTATAAATAGGGGTGACCCCCTCTCAAGATGATATGAGAATTTTTCTGGAGATTCATAATAGAAACAAAAAGAAGAAATAGTTTCCATAGAAAGAATAAGGGATTAATCAGGGAAAATGAGTTATTATTAATGGAGTTCTTCCTCTCTCCCTCTGAATTACATCTTCGTTCTTCCCTGTTCTTTCTTCTAAACTATCTTTATTCTATCACCAATCACCCCTTTAAGCCATTCAGTTTAGAACGGTCTGGATATCAGATTTAGGCTAAATTGAAGTTGCAGGAAACCCCATTAAACCTCAAACTCAAACACCAGTGACCCCAATTTAGTCTTTTCCATAAAAACCAATTCCACCCCTCTTCAACTTCATATCACTACTAGCCAACATCATGCTTAATTTATATAAAGAAAAACTGGTTCTAGATAAGTAAGACCAAACTTTCTCATAGAAATAGAAAAGGAGATTCATGCTCATATCATGATCAAAATATAGTTTTGAAAACAACAATCGAGTAATGGCCATATGAAACCAAAAGAGGAGTAAAAAGTTATAACATCCAATCCCATGGTACAATTTAGAAACTGTGATAACTAGTAATTGTACTGAATCTCTAATTTTTTTTTTAACATTCAATCCCACAATCCAAGGCTTAGAATGAGTCTGACTTGTTGTAACAGTGTCTTATAAGGCCCCTTTGAAATCGTCCTTTATGGCGCCGCGTGTTGCTCTGGCGAAGCATAAGAGAGAGTTGTACAGTTGCATGTCTACACATAGTTTGCCATACACGTACGTCTGAGTTGGTTCTGGGATGGAATCTGGTGGGATACGGTACTCCAACGTCGAAGAAATCCCAGGGTTTCGCTCAACCAGGAGGTAGGTAATGTTTTTTCATCCTTGGTATACAGATGAAGTTGGATCCCCAATCATCGTCTCTGGACCGTCGGAAATCCTAGCTGATTCAACCCACATGTCTTTTTCAACCTGTTCTCGTACTAATCTGATTCAGCATGATGAATTGATCCCTGCCGTTTGATCTCTTCTAGAAAGTTTTCTACTGTATCGACTTCAGCAACATTTCGTAGTGTAAATCATGTTCACGAGAGCTATAATTCGACCAAAGATATTTTCCCATGGTGTCGCGACCCAAAATACCCCTAGAAGGTAGGAGATCTAATTGGCACATGACCTAACTCATATCATACCATCCTGCATAAAACACACAAGGCATCCGAATTGAGGAACTAAAATTTCTAAAACATAACCTGTACATATATCCCAATCTAAACCAACATAATGTATACAACATAAAAGTATAAAGCGACATTTCCCGCTTATCAAAATACATGTATCTCTCCCTTACCACGCTCACCAGTAATCAGAATAGGGCCACCTATCTAATGTTCTATCCTCATGAGGGTGATCCATAGTAGGCTCCGGCTCATGATACTCCTCCTCGGCCCAAGGCTTAGGAGCATGCACCTCATCAAAACCACCCGAAGATAACAAATAGGCCGAGCATGGAATACTCAGCGCATACAAACCACAAATAATATGTCATAATATCACATGCTCTCACATAGGCAATTCAAAGGATACACATGCACTGAAATACATACGGAAACCTCTTTGCAAATACACATGTGCGATACGATAAAACACATATACTTATCTCTCAAAATCATATTCTTTTTTTTTTCTTTTGTCTCTTTTACTTTACACATGGAACATTTTACTTGTTTTACACATGGCTTTATAGGAGAGTACACATGACTTTGACCAATGCTCTACCTAGAGTGGTAGAAGTCCATTAGCATTCACATACACATGAAGTCTGCCTAATGCTCTACCTAGAGTGAAAGAAGTCTATTAGCAGCTTCATCTACCTCCCCATGGATATCTTTGCACATAGTTTGCCCGGAACAAATGTCAAATGCTCTACCTAGAGTGGTAGAAGTCCATTTGCATTATTCCCATACATAGGCTTTATTTGGGACCAAATGACTAATGCTCTACCTAGGTTGGTAGAAGTCCACTATCATTCTCTTAGTACATCTTACTTTGTTCATTATCTTTTACTTTGCTTTATCGATACACATACACATGAAAACCCGATCATGCACTACAAGTGTCATATACAATTGTGAGTGAATATGGTAAACACATAATACATGGCATATGCTCTTCAATTCCATTAAAACCTATCACATGGCACGTACATAGTCTAATACACATGGTTTCTTCAAAAACATCACTTTTATCACTTACTTTAAGCATAACATCAATACAAGGAAAGCTAGTAGGATTTCCTACTTTTTCTCATTTCAAAGCATATAGTTCATCATAGTTTTTCAATTGAAACTACAACATCAATACATAGTAGAGCGTATCTACAACTCTTCATCATAGCACAGGATTTCTATATTCAATTTCATCCATACATGATTTTCATCTTTAGGTTTAAGTATAGGATTATGACAAGGTATCTAGTAGAGAGTATCTACTTTTCTAGGATTCTTTCCCTACAATCAAACACTTTAGAAGCTTGCGGGAATGAGATCCAAGCCTGATAATGACCTTGGAGTCAAGATCCAAGCTCCACCTTGATCCTAGCAACCACCCATGGCAAAAACCCTAGCTTCTCCTTTCTTTTCTCTCCAAAAATCTCCCTTTAGAGTTCTCTAACTGTAACCCACGACCCTGAGCTCTATTTATAGAGTTTGGGGTTGGTATAAGCCTCGAAACACCCCTAGAAATATCTGGGAAGGTCGGTCAGGCAAAGAAGAGCACAGTTGGTCAATCGAGAATAGGGGTGGTCGACCGGCCTATGTAAAACCCCTGAAATCCACCATTTCAGAGATAGTCGGTCGACCAGGAATAGGGGCGGTTGACCGGCCTTCTCAAAAAACCTTACTGTGGCCCAGTTTTGGGCCTTTTTCATGCAGGCGGTCGACTAGGAATAGGGGCGGTTGACCGGCCACCTGCAAAACTTGGTCATTTCCCCTGTTTTTCTCATTTTTCCCTCTTAGATTGTTTCCACTCTTATTCCTTCACCCTCAGAGTGATTTTACTCTTTTCCCCTGGCTTTTAGCACACCCATAACACACATACAAAATCCAAACACCCTCATATCATTTCACCACACCAAATTACATAGAAGGCCATTAGGCCTTTAAAACACTATTCACAACACTATTCACCGGCTATGAAAATGAGATCCGGGGTTCTACACATGGCAAGTCCGACGTAGAAAGGAACGTAGAATACTTTGGTGGGGTCGTCTCTTCTCCTCAAACCATTCATGTCCACTCAAATCCAGGGAATGGAGTTAGTAAAATAGAGAAACCACTTGCTTTGAAGTAGAAACAAAATGCCCATTACTCAAACCCATAAAGAAAATTATATAAAACTTAGGGGAAAAAAAAGGTGGAAGAAGAAGAACAAAGAAGAAACTATGAATTATAAAGAAAAATAAATAAGGAAAAAAATTATCGGAAATGTTACCATCCCCACAACAAAAGTTTAGCTGAAGGGGGATATTTTCAAACATAATGCTTGAATCAACATTCAGAACAAGGGAGGAAAATAAAAGAATGTGAATGGATGTACATACATACAAAGAGAGAGGTATCGATTATGGGTGTTGGTTGGGCTGGATTTGTGCACATTAAATAGAAAAATCATGAAAGGAGTTAAGAGGGAAGGTGGGGAGACGTGAAGGTTAAGAGAAAGAGGAGGACTTTAGTGGGGTGGAGGGGCTTTAAACATGGCCTACAATGGTTTTAACAGATTAAAAAATTTTAATTAGATATCACATCAACAGACACATGACATCACCAAGAATAGAGAATGGAAGTCAATGAGATATGCCACGTGGAACCAACCGGGGAAACGCAAAAAAGGTAAGAGAAGAAAGGAGTCATGGACTCACATTGGTGGCCCGAAGATCGGCAATCTCACCCTTCAAAGTAGCCATGAGAGGAGACTGTGCAAACATCAACAAAGTCAACTGGGGAAACATGTACATAGAAATCTATATAGAGGAATCAAGAGAGAGCTCACTATCTCAAAGTAGCCTTCAAGCATTAGTCCCCAACCTCAGTAGCCCTTGACCGAATGAAGTTACGGTGCATGATAGGTCCTATGGAGATGCTTCGAAGCCAAACCCTATAAACCAAATAGTCCATAGGCTCTCCAAAAAATGGCTCTGGGAAAATGTCATGGGTCCTCATCTACCCATAAGGACATCTCGAGTGCACATAGGGGTCATGTCAGCAGGGGGATTAAAAGGAATCCGGAAGTCCTCACCATATTAGAGGTATAGTCGTTCACCCAAGAATTATTCACAACTCCCACTGAATGAAAATACTATCCTCCAGGCGAGGAACCCCTCCGCACAGAGACAAGATATGACCTGAAAGGTCAGCAAAAGGTCGAAGAGTAACCTAAAGAAGGATATAGTCAAATCAGACCTAGGGAATCGGAAATGAACAACCATGGGAGTGAATGAATCAAGCTTACCCTCCCTAAGGTCAAACGGTCCAGTTCCTCTCTTGCCTTTTCCAAAAGGTGGCCATCCACCTTGTCAGAAGGAGCCTTCCACCGAGCAAATCGCGAGAACGCCTCGTTAGTGGGCACCTTAAGTGAAGGACGGAATGAGTCCAGATACTCATGCGCCCACATTTGTGGCAAACAATGGAAAAGCCAGGAACCCGAGTTAACAAATGAAAAATTGAGGCGACAAGTTAAATTTTTGCGAATTATCTCGATAATAGGATAAAATAACCGTATAGATTGACCATCACCCCGAGTTACTCGCCGAAGGCCCCACAAGATGCTGCCATAAATGCACTCTCCCCAATTGTGCGAGCATATTTGATCCAAGGGGTCCATCAACTCTACGAGACTGGTCTCAATCGAGTAATGGTCATTCATGAAGAAACATTCTCCCAAAATGAACAAGAAGAGTCTCCGAAACATGGCCTCAAAACCTGGGGAATCAAACTGAACAATTGCAAAGCCATCTCTCCGGAGGGACTCAGCTAACCAAGTAATCTTCAACTTCTTCTTGTCCCAAGCACGATCATCAGCCACTATCACCAAAGACACGCCCATCAAATCTACCATCAAGTCTGGGTCCATGGCATGAAAAGAAGGAATCGACTCACCCTCGATTCAAATCCCCGTCAACATCACAAAATCTAAGGGGGTGAGGCGGAGCTCGTAACAAGGAAAATGAAAGGTGTTGGTCTCCCCAAACCACCTTTCACAGACAGCCAAAATAAGCCTCCTATCGCTGTGCATGAGGGGGATGGATAGAAAAGAAGCAAATCCCGCCCTCTCCAATTCAGTGTTCAAGTCTGGGGAGGCTTTGCAGTACAATTCAAGGGATTTTCCCCAAGAACATCTCCACCCAGAGATAAATGGAACCTGAAAAACATGGAAACAGTAAGTATAAAGAAGCACAGTTGATAAAGGTAATGCATTGAATCTTATGAACTAGGTAATTTCACCTGTTGGACTCGACTGCACATAGAGAAATGTTTTCCCAATGCCTTAAGTAGGGGTGTATCAAAAATCACGGGGTGTTCTTCAGGCAAAGAATCGAACCAATGCTTTTTCTTCCCCTTTGAGGAAGAAGCACCTGCTTCACTAGAGCTCACACCCGTTTGCGAGCTAGTCCAAAGCTCCTCCTCAAGCACGGGTGTAGAGACATATATGTCCCCCAAGTCCACCGAAATAGAAGGGTTCTCAACTTGAGGTTTCTTTTTCCTACCCATACTCGCATTCGCAAATTGACACACCACTATATGCTTGCTCAAATACCTATGATTGCTTAGAATTTCTAAAAGTCTAACCAATACATTTATCAAAGTTTACAAAGCATGCAAGGAAAATAGGTCAAAACGTAAGCTTAACAGGTACAATTTCCAATCCATAATAATTTTATTTGCATATTGCAAGAACTAACAAATGAAATTTATTTCATGCAATAGTGTGAATAACACAACCAGACCATACTTGGTGTTAGACATGAGTTTACAACTCTAGACTTCAATGACACGACATCTAACCATAGTTAAGGGGTGCAAAATGCGCGAACAGAATGAACCAATACATGTGAATTTAGCAGGACTGCAAACAGCTCAATGACATGACGGGATGAACTCGAACTCAAAATGGGTCTACAAATTCAAGTTTGCAATGGCTCATCATCAAAGCTTCATAAGAAATGCCATAAAGCTGAGGTCATGCGAAATCATGAAGAACTATCGACAAGCATACGAAGGTCATGGAAAATCAAAAAGAATACCATCAACCTTCACACAATGAGAATTTCTCGACAGATGCTTCAACATCTTCCAAGAGACTACACTAAGAAATGGAGCAAATTCAAACCCTAGATTATGAAAAGAGAGAGGTTTTGGATGGTTTACCTAATCCAAGCAAATGCATAAGGAAATTTGAAGAAGGCCACCCCAAAAAGTTGAGAAGTGCTAGGAGGAACCGCAATGAGTGTTTTCAGAAGCCCTAGAACCACCAAAATCAGCCCCAAACACCCCATAATGGTGAGCTCACCAGAGAAGATCGCCGGAAAAAGAGAGGGTCCACTGTAGCTTTGATTGGAGAAGAGAGTGTCTCCTAATTGGGAGCAAATTGTAGTAGGGACCACGGGTGAAAAGGGGAGAAAGGAAGAAAGAAGAAAAAAAACAACAGTGCCCCAAAAAAAAATGAAGCACACTTACCTGGCCTACCTACAGTCAATCAATGGTTGTATGGCTGGAAACTGTACCAAATTAAATTTTAAGTCTCTTCTATGCTTAATATGCAAACCAATTGACGGTATGATTGATCCCATAATCATGGCTGCCCAATCCTTTTTCTCGCTTCAAAGCCAATGTGTGTCTCCGCGTTAAAGTTAAGAATTTGATAAAATCATTTTGAATTTTTTTTTTTAAGCTTTCAAAAATCTGAGGCTGCCACCTGGATTAGGGTTTCAAAACGTTTTTAACTTCATTACAAGCACAAAGGGGTGAAAACCCTACTTTTCCCTCTATAAAAGGAGCCTCACCCCCCACCTTTCATTTCACTTTGGAAATTCTCAGCTTTTGGAGATCCTAACCTTAGACATAGGGAATTAGATTAGAGCCTTTGGAACCCCTGAAAAGTCCAGACCTCAAGCCCTAAAAGATCTTGCACCTCACCTTGGAAAAGTCTAGAAGATCAAAGTCTTCTCAAATCTTTGAAGAGTTCATCGATCTAGGAGGATTTTAGGGCTCTATTCATCCACCTTGGAGGAAAATACTTAGGGAGTTCGGATCTCATTGAAGGACTTGCTTGAGTACTCGGAGCGATCTAATCAAATGAAAAAAGGTATGCTACATTCAACCCCTCCAATTCTACTTCTACCTTTCCAAGTCTTGTCTTCCTTCGCTTTCTCATACTAGTCCATAGATTTCCCTCCAAACGATCGTGAGGAAGTGAAAATTCGGACGAAGGAAAGAGTTGGAAGACGAGGTCTTCGATTGCTCTTCCATTACTGTTCTTTTTTTTAAAACTAGTTATTCCATTTTTCACTAATGTAGGCGGGGCCTCTCTTGAATCGATCAAGGAGAGAAATTGGTCATTGCTGATTTAAGGAAAATGGATTTACCGCTCAAGTAGAGAGAAATCACCCCGATTCGGTCAAGGAGGGGCGAATTCCAATTTCGAAATAAAAGAAAAACAAGTAAAGAGAAATCACCTCGATTCGGTAGAGGATGGGTGAATTCCAATCTCAAAATAAAGGAATATAAAAAGAAAAATTAATTGTTTAATTGATGAAAAGTTAAAAGGTAACCGTCGTTCGACGGATGAGTTGGGGTGCTTAACACCTCCCCCGGCTCATAAAAAAATCCCCGAACCCGATCTCGGTTCTTGAACCGAGGGTTTTTGTTGTGGGTGACCTATCACACCCGTATTCTTGATTGGTGGCGACTCTGAGGTCTCGACTTCTTATTAGTGCGAAAGTACTAATGTGGGGAGGAGATCGACTCGAGCCCGCTATCGCACAAAGAAAGAGGTATCGGTTATGGGTGTTGTTTGGGCTGAATTTGTACACATTAAAAGAGAAAATTGATGAAAGAAGTTAAGAGGGAAGTGGGGAGACGTGAAGGTTAAGAGAAAGATGAGGACTTTAGTGGGGTAGAGGGGCTTTAAACATGGCCTACAACGGTTTTAATAGATTAAGAAATTTTAATTAGACGCTATGTCGATAGACATATGACATCACCAAGAATAGAGAATGGAGGTCATTGAGATATGCCACGTGGAACCAACCGGCATATAGTATTAATATAGATAACGAACAAGTGCAATCCCACGTCAATAAGGGGAGTTCATTCAATATCGTCCTGAAAGGAGTCAATTCAAAATGACTTATATAGGATCATCCCTGGTTATAGCTAGAGACATCCTCTCTTGCTGTAATGTCTTATGCCATGTGTCCAAAATAGCTATAACCTTAAATGTTTTCCTTTTTTCTTTCTGTTTAGTTACTTCCGAATTTTGAAGGACAAGGCAGTTATGGGACACATGACATCAAGACATTACAACAAGAGAGGATGTTGCTAGAGACGATCCTAAGTCATTCAAAATATAATATGTGGAATGACCATAATACCCTTGGTAAAAATTGTTGTGTTTGGTAATAGTGGTTATCCTAGTTTAAGTCTACTCTTCTGTTTCAATTCTATTTTGTTACCGTCTTTAGATTTTTTTAAAATCAGAATTAGTCCTGATTTTGTTTGGTTCATTTAAGTACTTCTCTAATTTTCCTAGATAAAGTAGGATTAGGTAATGTTAGATTGGTCCATAACTTGTTGTGTAGGGGTTTGGTGTCTTGTAGGGGTAAAGCTGTATGCCCCCCCTTCTTTTTCTTCTTTGGTTGTCTTGTAGGGGTAAAGTTTTATGTTCCCCCCCTCTTTCATTCTTAATAAACAGGTGAGGGTCTGCCAAACTCACACTCCTCCTGAGTGGCTTTAAAAAAAAAAACATCTTCCATCGCCTGTCAGGTTTTGGGAGTCCAACATGAACCTGCCCAACGGAGAAAAAACATTGGCAGTAACCGTGAAAATGGACAAGTTTGACAAATTAGATTAGATATAACCAAACCCAACTCATAATAGACATATGACTGCAACCAAAAACCATGAGAAAGTTGGTGTAATTGTACCAAACAGGCTTACCAGTAACCTACTATAATAAGCATGTACCCCCAGGCATGATACGCACAAGGGGGTAAGACTAATGTTTTAATGGGAGTACTAAGCCATAATTGCTTACATTTCAAATTGCTAGCTCCAAGAACAAATTTGTGTACAATGTACTTGTTTTTACCTACTAATACAACATTTGTTCTTGGGGCGATTTGAAATGTAAGCGAGTATTGCCTTTGTTCTTAAACAAAACCACTGGTAATTAGCTCACCGAGTCAACATGGCAGTTAAGTTCGGTATTGATAACACCGGGTCAGACCCAAAGGGTCGGGTTCCTAGCCAGGCATGCCCTAACAGACTTTTGCCACCATGAAGTGACCTTAATCATTGGGATGAACAGACTTTTCTAATGGACCACACAGAATATTATCTCTAACCATTAAAAGGAATTTAATGATTACTGCATTATTTTCTGGCATGTTGTTTAGGGCTATTTATATGGTCCAACCAGGCAATATCTGCAAGAATGACTGCGTAATGATGGGTCATGACATTTGGGCCCAAGCATCTTGAAAACCATAATATATGTAGTGTGTAATAATGGCTCATAAATTTGGGCCCAAGCACCATGGGCCCAAGATCTGTTCTTTTGTCCTAACCAGTGTCTGGCATGTTATGTAAGAGGAGGGCACATGGGATTTGTGAGGTGAATCCCCCCAAATCCGCCATGGAAGAAGCTGAACTTCGATGGGCCAATTCCAGATGGAGTTGCAGTTGCTGGACTAGTTAGGGAAAACAGTAGTTTGTAGAGCTAGGCCTCTTGGAAGAGCTACCATTAAGATATGGAATGTTGGGTGGTAAGAGCTTACTTCTTCCCGGGATGGTAGAGAATAGAGATGGTTAGAAGTAGGCCATCTAATCCCGGACCTCCGAAGCCCGCAAAATATAAGATTTTTTTCTTTCCTAGGGCCCGAAAGCTAAGTCGGACCGGATTTTGAAAGGCCCTCTTACTTGAGGCTGGAGACCTAGTAAGCATTTTGTTCGGCCCTCCACCGTGTGTGTGTGTGTGTACACACACACTTATATTACTGTTTAAATTATAAGTAAATTAGCTTTAAAAAGATAGAAATGCTAGCCCCGGTTGTAGACTTCCAAGCTCTCACACTGGTACCGAGTCTCTACTTTTCCCTACTAACTTGAGAATTGATATGGACCATAAACTTGTCCTTTGAAAATTTTGTTTTCTTAAACCCGTTGAAGGGTAGGAACCCACATGTTGCACCCACCTTGAAAGTTTGGAAAATATTTGAATTATGCGATTGGGGCTAAAACTCCTTAACAAACTAACAAAAACTTAGTGTAATGGTAAGAAGTGAGGTGTGGGGATAATTTCAATCAACCCCCTCTATAATGGCCCTCTTAAAGCTAGCCCAACCTACTTTTCTCATAGTAAGCTCTAGGGGTGGCAATCCGGCACTCCTAAGTTTGTAAATGTGAGGGATTTTTTCTTTTCTAAGGCTTGCAGGCCAGGCATGGCCGAATTTTTGAAAACCCTACTCTATTACATCACAATATCTTTATCTCTATTATTATAATGAGAGAAGCCTGGTTAAAAAGTTGGTTGATTTTTTCTAATATTCCTAACGAGTCCCAATTTTGAACGTCCATATAAAAAAATTAAGATATTATTTTATCTTATTTTACATGAGAAAAGTTAGTAGGGGTATTGAAGTAATATCAACTACAACTAACAATAATCCCTCTATATCTCCACAATTCCCTCAAATCCTCATCTTCTCTCATGCTCCCTCCTTGGTCTCCTCAACGAAGATGCACACCCTTTTTACGTGGTAACTACTTTTCAAGAGAAAAAGTAGGGCTGTTTGGTTCTCAAAATGTCCTTTTTTATACTAACGTGTCCTCACAATTTTCTTTATCTAAAAAGTCCCTCAAGTTTCTATACTCAAAATATTTATTTTTTTTTCAAAATGCCCTCACTAGGATCCCTTTTTCCAGTCTCTCTCCCCTTCCCCTCTCTCTCACGTGCCACCCAGTAGTACATATATATAAGATCTATAATATATATATATATATACTTTATTTTTTTTGGTGATGTAAATTCATTAGTAGAGTCAGACTGTCAGAAGTTTGCTTGAGCAGTGGAGCTCTTGCTTACTCATATCCGAGTGGGATTAGATCCCTAGACCTCCTCCATTGAAGGCCACAACCCTATCACTCACGCAAGAGTAACACTTTAATACTATGCCTTATGTTAGCAATGGGTCAAAATGTCTTTTATGTTAATACCTTGTTAAATATATATTGATATACATGTGTTCTGCCTTATGTTAGTATTATATCAAAATCACATACATTACAATACTTTTTTAAATTGCCTTGTGCTATTATTATGTCAAAAATAGTATTATAGCATATGGTAATACTTTAATAAAATTTATACTACATATATAAGATCTATATATGTTTTATATTAGTACTGTGTCAAAATTAAATATTTGAAAAGAAAAGGCATAGTCAAAACATATATGCAAATTCATTATAAAAGAATAATTAACACACCATACTATTTTCTAACTTAATAAATATATTTTACCCTACCACCAAGTATAAAAATAATAACTTCATCATGCTGCTCTTTACGTTGTATCTCTCATTCAAAGACTAGATAAAGTAAGAGGTTTTTTTAACTTAATAAATATATTATACTCTACCACCAAGTATAAAAATAATAACTCCATCATGCTGCTCTTTACGTTTATGTATCTCTCATTCAAAGACTAGATAAAGTAAGAGGTTGATTTCAGGTTAACATCTAGAGGCGAAGTAAGGAAAAAAAATTGTTCTTCTTTAGGCCATGTCCCTGTCTAGGCCTTGAGAGTAGGGCTTAGGCCTAGCCAATTCAGACCCTTAGGGCTAGGGCCTACTCCTTGTAGGTGAAAGCCGAGCCTAGTAAGAAATAGGCCCAGCCCTTTGACAGCCTTAGTAAGTTCCCTCACTCTCATCTCTCATACTAACAAAGCTCCCTCACCTATCTGTCTCTCTCGTCACTCATGATTCATTTGTCACCTCTCTCATATCCTAGATTCTTGCCGCTCTCATCTCTCTCATCTCGGGCACAATGGTGGTGCATGGTGCTCTCATCTGTCATCAGGCTTGAGTTCATGAGCGCAAAAAGAGCTCAAGCAAGTTTTCTTTAAAATATTTCTTTTAAGTATTTTTGTCTCGGGGAGGGGTATTTTTGGAAAAAAATTACTATTAAAAAATACCTTTCTTTGTATTCAAGACAAATTTTGGGTTGCTAGCTCTGGTTGAACAGTCAACCGGAGCTCTCCTATTCATAGTTACTCTCTTTAAGAAATATCTTTTTTTTTTAACTATTACTTTTTTTTAGATTCTCTTATTTCTTGTTACTTTGATTTTACACAATACCGTAACCCCAAATTTCCAAAACTCTAACCTTGACCCTATCGGCAAAACCCTAAACTCTAAACCTAATCTTAATCTCTATTAGGAATCTTGCAATTATTTTTTATTTAACCCCAAAACCCTAATCGTACCACTTCCAAAACCCTAACCTTGTAGCAAAAACCCTAATCCTAATCCTAACCATTAATCTATAACTACTTAATTTTTATAATGTTTACTATATATATATTTATTTTTTTTATAAGAGGGGATCCGTAGACATATGAAAAAGAACATATAAGCTCACATATGCTTATGATCGATGGGTCTCCCGATCTAACAGGCACAATCACACACTTTTTATATGTATAAAGGCATTTAAGGAATTGAAGTATTTTTTAAAATATCATCTCTATCTTTTAGTTTCCTTAAAAGAGAAACATGTTCTCCTTCTCTCTCTGGCATTCTCTATCTCTCCATCGCCTCTCTCTCTCTCTCTCTCTCTCTCTCTCTCTCCCCGGTGATTTCAAGCTTCTATCTCTCTACCACCATTCTCTATTTCCTGTGATTTTAGGCTTCTTCTCCAGTGACGTTCTCGTTGTGCGAGGAGTACTGAGTCTTTGAGGTGGGTGTTACTGAAAGGCCCACCACCATTCTTCTAACCTAATTCTCAACCTTCTATCATTTGATAAATAAATAAGTGAGAACGATTGGGTAGAATACGCGTCTTAGATGAATGATTGCGGCTACATTCTCCAGAGTTTTTTTCAAAGATTTCCGGCCAATTCACACATTAAAGTGTTGTATATGTTTTCTACAAAGCTATTTCTTTTGTATAGATCATTCCCATTATGGAAAAACATAAAAAGAAAAAAAGAATACGCTTTTTTTTAGAGATATTTTAGGGATTGATACTGGCTGACAGGGGCAGAGCCAAGAATTTAATGTGGGGGGGGGCACATTTGGTTTAAGGAGTATTGGTTCGGGGGAGGAGCCCTCAAATTTTTTATTTTTTTTATTATTAAGTTTGTGGGTCATTTCATCCATACATTATATATATATATATATATATATATATATATATATATATATATATATCCTACAAGTATTATTTCTCTTTATTTACGAGAGCAGCTATCCTCTTACCCTCTATGACTATGCCCTATTAAATAATATAATATAATTTATATATTTTTAAGTTCACGGAGCAGTTGCCCCTTGCCCAATGACTATGCCCTATTAAACAAAATAATTAAAAGATTTTTTTTTAAAAAATTCAATGGGACATCTATCCCGTGACTAATCCTCTACGGTTATAACCAAACTCCTTGGAGTCCAGTTACAACATATAAGTTTTTTTTTAACTAGAGTTAATTTTTTCAACAACTTTAATCTGAAGAGTTAATTTTTTTTCTTCTAGAAACCAAGGTTAATTAGCCAGTTGAACCCTAAGGGTTAGTGAATCTAATTCACAATTAAGAGATATTAAAAGGGACATGTGTGACTTGTGGGTTGTAACCAACTCCAAGGAGTCTGGTTATAACTTTAGAGGATTCTAAAGTCAATCGCAATTGAACTCGATGGGTTCAATCATACTCACGGGCCAACACGTGTCCCTTTTAACCCTTATTAGTTGTGGTTAAGATTTATTAACTCTTGGGATTCAACAATATAATTTTAGTTTTTAGAATAAAAATATTAAACTCTAGTTAAGGATTTTTAACCCTTAGGGTTGATATTTTTAATATATTTTTAAAGAAACATTGAAGTTTTATTTTTAAACCCCAATGATTATTGAATCTTACCACAGTTAATAGGGGTTAAAAGGGACACATGTTTAAACTATAAGTGCGATTGAACTCTCCCCGAGTTCAATCACAATTGACTGTGATTGGAAATCCACCCACCTCCATGCTATGCCATATAAATACATAAAAAAAATCTTTTCTTCATAAGTTTAGGGGGGGGCACGTGCCCCTCAGGCCCCCACTTGGCTCTGCCCCTGATGGCTGGGCGCATGTTTCATGGTCATGAAAGTCGGCTAAGAACTCAGCCTCTTAAAAGAGCTATTAAATTTCAAAAAACGTTTTTACTAGCAGATGACTTGAATTTCAAAAAACGTCTTATATGTCGGTATACACCTGATCACAGAATGATCACTTGAAAAAATTTACTCTTCTCATGTTTGTTGGGTCCCCTAAATGCATCCCTCACGGTTTTTTATACAACTCGGACTCGGGGCTGCTCTCTTTTTGGAGGAAGACGAGAAACACTTCCTCCCAGTGATCACATTGTTTGCCGAGTGGGAGTCCGGAATTCGCCGAAATCACAGTTGAACAAGTAAAACTCTAGAGGGGGAGAGCCGATGGAGAGATAGAGAATGCCGGAGAGAGAAGGAGAAAGGAAACTAAAAGATAAAGAGGATATTTAAAAAAATACTTCATTTTCTTAAATATCGTTATACATATAAAAAGTGTGTGATTGTGTCCGTTAGATCGGGAGATATATCGATCATAAGCATATATGAATTTACATGATGTTCTTTTTCATATGTCTAAGGATCCCTTCGTTTATTTGATATGTTAGTTTCTTGTAGTTATTTTGTATTTACCCCAAAATCCTAACTTCCGAAACTAAGGAGTAAGGTCCCAGTTGGGTTCTTGTAGTTGTTTTTTATTTTACACCCTAACCCTAGCCAAGTATCCCGAAACCCTAAATCCTAATCTTATAATATGCACATGTACACGGCATAAAAGTTTTGTTTTAAGAAATTTTATGTAAATTTGCGTGAAATATCCTCTATGTGCATTAAAAGTAAAAGGGCAAAATAAAAAAAAGGAGTTCGTAATGCTTATTATTTTGAAACTAAAACCTCTACTTCTAAATTTTTTTAACCAGAGAGTCTAAAATCCGAATAAGCTTTAATTATTTAGAGTTACCAAATGCCTCCTAAAGGTCTAAAAATTTTAGAAGTCCGGGTTTTACCTCCAAAGTAATAAGCAAAGCCAAGCTCTTTTTCTTTAGGACTTTTACCTCTAATGCACTTAGAAGATTATTAGGGTACATGTGCATAAAAAAATTCTTAAAATTAGACTTTTATGTCCTAAGTTTTTTTAAGAAATTCTAAACATGCCCTCATCCCTCATATTTTTCTCAGTAGAGAAATACTACTATTAAATTAGAAAAAATTTCAGAATTCTTATCAATTGATAATGTCGAACAAAAATATTAGAGCCTATTTTTTTTAAACTTAATATATTCTATCAGGGTTTCCAAACGGGCCCTCATCAATGTTTAAAATAGCTTATTCATGCAACAATTGCCATAATTTTGTGCAAAGCTGCAACAACTTCAATGTCCATCACTTAGGGGAAGGTTAGAGAGCTGGTTCAGAATGAAGACGGCTTCCCATATGGAGTTAGCTTACCTCAATGTTTTGAAGGCAAACCTATTCCGGGCACTTTTTGTTTTTTGGGTACATGTCGTGCGGTTAGGCCGCAATCCCTACCCCAGTTAGTTTGGTTAGTATTTGTTATAGTTAAGTTAATACAATGGTAGGCATTTCAATTGCCACACATCAACCACAACCCAGTTAATACTATTTGAGAACAAAAATGGCTTTAGTGGCAAGCATTATCAACATCAGCTTGATTTAATGGTTGACACTTAGGCAGTAAGATCCCCTTCTAGAAATTTGAAAAGTGACTTCTTCTTTTTTCCCACTGGTTGTCAAGGTGAGTTCCACTGGGACACATGACAAAATATCAACTTGATAAGGGCATTTTGGACCATGGCAAAAAAAAAGGGACTGACCAGACATTTTTAGACATGATTAGACCTTATTTGGTCAGTATTAACCCCTTAAGATTCACTAAACAAACCTACATAGGCTATAGAAATCTTTAATATTTCGGCCTCAATCAAATTGTGTAGAAAAATATATGATGGTACTAATGTTTTGTCACATATCTCTCAAAACGACTCACCTTGACATCCAATAGTCAGAACTGAAAATAAACTACCACATGTCAAGTTTTTAGAGGCTGCTCACTAGAGGATTTGGCGAGCATTGCCATATTTTTTTTTAAAGTAAGGTGTATCTCAGCAAATGCCAATATATATATATATATTAGACAAACTAAGAAAAAACGTATCCATAGAATAGTAATCTTGTCCTACGCATCCGGTATCAGATTTGATGATCACATCTTTATCAATATAAAATGGCGTTCATTTTTACATATCACCGCTTGCCTAACCATTCATTTCAACCACATTTGGGGCATCTTGGGTTACAAATTTAAGCTGCCATACAAGAGTACTACTGTATGGGTGTTTACTGCCTACTTAATGTTAAGGAGTACCGATAACACGGGCTTACATGTCCTCCCAGAAGTGGAAAATCAAAAAATTGGTTTCCAATGGCACCAATATATCGATGGGTACAAAAACAAACACCACCTACAATTACAAACTAGGAAGCTGATAAATATGTAATGGACAATTCCCCATGGCTTGTCATGAATAAGTCACCTACTGATATGTGAGTATGACCAGTCATGTGACTGGTTTCATCTCTTCAACAGTGATCGCTTATCAATGCAAGTCAGGTCAATCTCCTGACACCGTATAATTCCGGCAGCTCCACCATAACACAGCCATCTCTCACTACCCTTGTTCATATTCCATCTTACTTTATGCATTGCTACAATCTTGGGAGGAAAAGTTTCAATTGCATTCCCCACTTCCCTCTTCTCATTCTCTCCCTTTTGCATGTTCTCTAGCTCTTCTCCGGATGACAAAGCTTCTTCTAGGTCAGTCTTTCTCTTACTGCTCATTTTGGGTTTTGGTGTCAACTTGCTCTTAGGTACAGTTCGTATCTTCCCAGGTCCAAAATCCTTCCCAGGCTTATCGGTGTAACAAAAAGCTGCAAAAGGTAGATAAAGTTGTTCAAGAATAACACACGGTTGGTAGAGCAAACTTGTATACAGTAATCAAATGTCAAAGCTTACCTAGAGTTTGATCATTTGATGTTTGATCCTTAGTTCTTTTCACTTGATTTAAGTCTGACAAGAACCCACGCATAGATCTCGGGGTGTCCCCCCACTCGGTCAGTGACTTCTTCATTGGGTAAGGAGAGTTTGGCAAGGGAGTGTTGATTGTAAGTGCTGAGTCCTCTTGAGTCAGTGACCCACAAAGAAAATGTGGGGCCCGATTACGCAAAGGATCTTTCTCCACCGATTTGGTTGTAAGCTAATTATGGTGATTATGTAAACAGGATTGCAGGAGGACAAAAAATAGAAGCAACTAAGTAGAACTTATTTGGAGCATTAAAAAAAAGTATCTAGATCCAGTTCATAAGACATTCAAGAAAACAGATTCATGCATGCATTTAGGTATTTCATCAAAGCTGCTATAAGAAATTGGAAGAAAAATAAACATAACAATCATTGAAAAGCGGGGATGGCTGAGAATGCATGTGGCTCAAGCTGCTCAACCTCACATAATCTCAGTAGGTAACAGGCTTTAAAACCTTCAAGCCAAAAAGAAGTCGTGGTTGGGCAACACAAATCAACAAAACAGTGTGGCATGCATATAGCAAGATATATAACAACGAACAAGGACATTCCATTGCATTCAGTAGTATTCTTATGAATCTATCCACCCAAGGCAAGAAACGAAAGAGAGTTAAAACCAACCTGGAAACGGAGAACAGTACCATCCGCACTACAATACGCAGCCATGCCTACAATTTAACAAGAGAAATCCATCAGAATGGTGGACAACTGATAAATGGTAACAAAATTGTGGTTGGGTCTACCTCAGTAGTCCTCATCATGTGAAAATTTTCAGCATTCAACATGAATTGTAAAGGTTACGGCATGAGAATATCCCAGATAACAGTTCAAAAATAGTTATTATTTTAGATGTGCACTAGAATTGCCAAGCATATGGCATAAGCTACCGAGCACCAGGCAAGGTTCCTTGTTTCAGAAACAGGGTCCAACAAAAGGAAGAAACCACATGGCCTAATGTGCAACAGAATGCCACATTATCATGTGTTTACACACCATGTGTTACATTGCATGTCAGCATGAGATGCTGCAGCCCGTCGCAGCACACACACACAATAGTTTGGGGGGGGGGGGGGGTGTGAGGCACCTTCAAACAGCAGCACCATCACAAGGGGCACATAATGCTGCTAACTAGCGCAGAACCAACACAAAGGGCAGCTTAATATAAAACAGCCCAGAGATCCATTCTTGATCGGGCAACTCCCGAACCATTAGTAGAAGGGCCACGCATATTTTTTTTGATCAATAAGACATAGATTAAACATAAGAAGAGATACAAAAAGTTTACAAGGATGTAAACCCAAGATAACACAAGAAGATACAAACCAAGCAAAAATGACAACCAAAACAGCATAATCGTCCTAGGTAATCAAGGCCATTCCAGGATGGATTTCAAATCTTCTTCCTCGTCACAAATGCTGGCCCATGCATATTGAATCAGAGTGCATTGGAATCCCTTGTGTTAATTCTGCATAAAATCAATCTTGGGCTTCATTGGTGAAAAAGCGAGAGCTAATAAGAGGAGGAGAATGGAAGGATAGTGATAGAAGCACTCCCTAGCAGGCAGTTGTGTAATGATCGTGTATGATAGGCAGCATGGGCTAGGATGATTGCAGCACAAGCAGGTGTGCTGCTAAGGGGCTTAAGAGTTGAACGCTTGGTAAATTTTAGAGATTCGGTGTTATGTGACTGGATGCTAGCCTTAAAATGCTTTGTGAAAGCATTTGGATCTCATGGAGAAATCTATACTTCAACTTTGCAAGAGATAGAACATCAAGCAGTTTAAACAGTCTGAAATATATTTGGCCAGGAAAGTGCGCAACCGAAGTTAAACTCCAAAACTGGAGCACTAAATGATGTGTTTCACTCCAGTCTGGGAACGCATAAACAACAGCCCCACCAAAGCTTTCCTTGAAAAACTCCTTCGGGGAATCAGTCTCTCTCTCTCTCTCTCTCTCTCTCTCTCTCTCTCTCTCCTTGCCCACTAGGATATGTGCATCTTTTTTCCGGGGGGGACTAAAAGAATTCACCATGAAGTACAGGATTCTTAGACGCAGACCACTGGGGCAAATTTTATTTTCCTTTAAAAAAAAATGACCTCATTCCATTCGGTAGGGAAGGTATGAAAGGGTATTACCAGTACAATACTTCTCTTTTATGTACTCTATTTAAGACTTATACAATGTATTCTTAGTATACTATTAGTATCTCTTATATACTAATAGTATACCATTAGTTGAGTATAAATAATATAGAGTAGGAGAGAGACAACGAATCTCTCTCTAATTTTCCCACACTTCTTCTCTTTCTCTTCTCTCTTCTTCTTCTCTCAAACCTTAATCACTAAAACCTAGTTTCAAACCCTAATACTCATACATTCTAATCCAATTTGGTATCAGAGCCCAGAGAGTATAGAGCAAGTGGAGGGATTCACGACAGTGCTAACGTCAGTTGTACTGACAGATGACGTTAGCAGCTGATCTAGTTTATCATGCTGGTTAGTAGATCTTGATTTTATACAAATTGTGGTGATTTTTTGAGGATTGGATATGTGCTTTTTAAAAGTTTTCCTCAAAAATTCGGGGAAAAAAAATCAGATTTGGCATTTTTTTTTTGGTGCAATTGAGGATTTTTGGCGAATCAACCCTATATTGTTTGATCCACATCATATATATTGATTGATTGGAACAAGTTTCGTGAAGATCGGGGGAGTTGAACATTCGGTAAGGATTTTTCTCCTCTATCTCTACCGTTTTTCACTGTTTGGTCAAAATTTTTTGCCCAAAAATTTGTTCTATGGCTGGAGGTTATTGTTTCATGGACATGCCTTGCTCAACACACTGGTAGCTTGCTGTTGTGCATGTTTTCAGGTTGTTTTTCCCATATAGTGGTGGAATACATAGGTTGTGGAACCCTAATGGTTACTTTTTGGTGTGGTAGTATTGGTATTGAACTCTTCGGCTTGATTTGTATAAATCAGCCCTGTGTGACTCATGATGGATGAATATGAGGTTAGTCAGTCCTCTAATACCCCTGTGCAGGGGAGAGGTAATGTCGGGGTTAATGCAAGTGATGCCCCAAATCTTCATTTCACTATAATAAAATTGGATGGGACAAATTTTCTTGCATGGTCTCAATCCGCGATGTTGTTTGTTAAGGACAAGGGGAAGGTGGGGTATTTGAACAGTGCCATTCCTACTTGTTATCCGATCTAGCCCATGCCAAGTGGGAGGCTGAGAATGTCGTTGCTTCTCCACTCTATGCAGCCAAATATCAATAAGGCATACTTGTTTTTTCCTTCCGCATGAGACATATGGGATGTAGTGACACAAACCTATTTTGAGATTGGTGGTGCTGCCTGTGTTTATGCCTTGCGTCAGAGTATCTGGCTAAGGTTGTAAACGGATGCGGACATTATCCGTACCCGATTCGTATTTGAATCCGTATAGTCAGATAATTATCTGAATAGGTATCCGGGGGAGCAAATTTGGATAGTAATTTTACTATCCGTTTATAATCGGATACGAATTCGGAGTATATCCAATCCGATAAATATCCCGTCGAATATATAATATATTTCAAATTTATAAAACTAATATAACCTTTAAAATATATTTTTAAAATAAAAATTTATATATTTTTTCAATATTAATTTACATTTTTTTAAACTTTTTAAAAAGTAATCGGATAATTCAGATACTATCCAAATTCGGATATTTTAATTGGAGTCAAATACGGATATCATATTTCACTATCCGTCGGATATTTGTTCGGATTCAGATATTCAAATATATAATCAAATACGAATTTGGATATACCAATATCCGCTCCGAAGCCGCTCAATTTACAGCCCTATACTTGGCAACTAAAGCAGGGGGATATGTCTATTCCCAAATACTATTCCACTATTCACCGTCTCTGGGAAGAACTAAATCACTATCATACCTTCAAGGCTAAGTGCCCTGAGAATGCGGCCAAGTATGAAAAATTGGTTGAACAAACCTGTGTGTTCGAGTTACTTGCTGGATTGAATATGGATTATTAACCATTACAAGTTCAGGTTCTTGGCAAAGACCAAATTCTCTCTCCTAACGAGGTCTGCATACTTACACCATGAGGGGCGTCGTCAGAGTGTTGTGCTCCAAACTCTCATACTTGATAGATTGGTATTAGCCTCTCATTCCAGAGGGGAGGCAGGAGTGGTGGTTGTGGCCGAGAAGGTAGTCATTTTGGATCCTCTAGTTCCTGATGAACAAGATAACCTTAAGTGTGATATGCGGCGTACCCGTCATACAAGAGAGACTTGTTGGGACTTGCATAGTCGTCCACTCCCACGGGGCCCTTCTGACGGTAGACGAGGAGACAAGTACAAACGATTGGGGGCTTGAGTGCACACTCTATTACCTCCACAGTCCCGGTATCTACTAATGTACCTCCTTCAGATACTCCTGGTCTTTCTAGAGATGAGCTCGATGCCTTCTGTCGTTTTATGTCCCAGTTGGAGACTCCTAGTGCCACTTCAGTCCCTTGCTCAGGTACTTCAACCTCAGCTCTAAGTGCATCTGTTTTTGGTCTTAGTTGCTTTTGGATTATTGATTTAGGAGCATCTGATCATATGACTGGTGTGTCCTTTTTTTTCTTACTTTATTGATTCTAGTATAAACAAAATTAAAATTGTTGATGGTAAATTATCATCCATTGCAGGTAAGGGGAGTGTTTCTATTACACCCTCTATGTACCTCTCCTCTGTTCTCATGTTCCTAAGTTCTCCTTGAATCTTTTGTCTGTTAGCCATATTACAAAATCATTAAACTGTAGCGTCACTTTCTTTCCTTCTCACTGTGTGTTTTAAGACTTGGAAACGAAGAAGATTGGTACGGGTCATGAGGAGCGGGGATTATATCTGCTCGACCCTTTGCCTCGTATTGTTTCATAAATCCAGTAGTTGTCTCATGGTGTTCGGGGTATTAGTAGCAAGGAGGAGTTGTTCTAGTGGCATATATGTCTCGGTCACCCTTCATTTTCCCTTCTCGGGCATTTATTTCCCCAATTATATGTTTCTAATTTGCTTTCCTCTTTTCAATGTGAAATTTGCGAAGCACTGTCGAACATTGTATCTCTATAGTGGTAATAAATGCAATTCACATTTTTCTCTCGTGCACTCTGAAGTTTGGGGACCATCTCCTATTACTTCGCCATGTGGTTTTAAATACTTAGTTATGTTGAAATCTAAAGGTGAAGTTGGCATTGTTTTTCCTTCTTTTCATAAATTGATTGCTACTCAGTTTAATGCATTAATTAAAGTGCTTCGTTTTGACAATGGGAGGGAGTATATGTCTGCTAGTTTAGCTACTTTTTTTTATTCTCATGGTATCATTCATCAAACTTCATGTGCTAGTACTCCTCAACAAAATAGTGTGGCTGAACAAAAAAACCGACATCTGTTAGAAGTTATTCGGTCTCTCATGCTTGCTATGAATGTGCCTAAACTTTTTTGGCCGGATGCTTTGTTAATTAATTGCTTTTTTAATTAATCGAATGTCTTCCAGAATTTTGAAGTTTCAATCTCTTGTTTCCATGTGACTCTGCGCATCTTTGGTTGTATTTGCTTTGTGCATGTTGCTTGTTCTGAACATCTGATTGCACGAAGCTAGACCCTACGGCTCTTCGATGTATCTTTCTTGGGTATGCCACTCATCAAAAGGGGTATAAATGCTATTATCCCCATGCTCGTCATTCCTTTGTTTCTATGGATGTTACCTTTTTTTAGTCTACTCCGTATTTTTCTGCTCGAAAGGCAGCTCTTCAGGAGGAGAGTATTAATGAAGAGATATATTCTCTTCTTATTCTTATTTTCTCTTCTGACAACGATGGTAGAGAGCGGGAGTGTGAACCTTCGGTTAAAGAATTGCAAGTACACAAGAGATGGCAAAAAGATCCTTATGAATACTACCAAGAGACCTCTTCAAAACCAGGTAACATTGTCTCTTCGAGTCCAGACATTGTTGATTCTGAAGTTCCTATTGCTTTTAGGAAAGGTACTAGATCATGTACTCAGCATCCTCTTTGAATATTGTTTCTTATCATACTTTGTCATTCTTGTATCGCTCGTTTGCCTTGGCTTTATCTCCTGTGCCTGTCTCTCGCAATTTAACAGATGCATAGTCTCAACCAAAATGAAAACAGGCTATGGAAGAAGAAATGTTTGCATTTGAAAAAAAAAATACTTGAGATATGATCAACTTACCAAGAGGGAAGAGGCCGGTTAGATGTAGGTGGGTGTTTAAAGTGAAACACCGCTCGGATGGCTCGGTTGAAAGATACAAAGCCCGCTTGATTGCAGAGAGGTACACTAAAACTTATGGCATAGATTATGAGAAGACATTTGTTCCAGTTGCAAAAATGAACTCAGTAAGAGTCTTGTCCCTTGCAACCAATCAGGATTGACCCATGTTTCAGCTCGATGTGAAGAACGCAATTCTGCATAATGACTTGGAGGAAGATGTGTATATATTACCTCCTCCTAGTTTTAAATGTCCATCAGATGAAGGGACGATGTGCAAGCTGAAGAAGGCACTGTATAGACTAAAGCAATCCCCCAGAGCATGGTTTGAGTAGTTTCACAATTCTATTATGAAGAGTGGTTACAGGCAAAGTTAAGCAACCACACATTGTTCCTCAAGCAGTCTCATCAGAACGTGATTGTCTTAATTGTTTATGTGGATGACATTGTGGTAACAGGTGATGATATGGATGAGATAAAGTCACTGAAGGGCAAGTTAAAAAAGGAATTCGAGATCAAGGATCTCGGTCTTTTAAAGTATTTTCTTGGAATCAAGGTTGTCAGGTCTAAGAAGGGAATCTTTGTTTCTCAGCGCAAGTATGTTCTTAACCTACTCGAGGAGACAGTTATGATAGGTTGAAAGCCTTGTAATACTCTCATTAATTCGAATCATAAACTCAATGAAGATAGTGGGGAACGTCTATTGGATGCTGGGAGTTATCAAAGACTTGTTGGCCGGCTTATATATCTATCTCCTACCAGGCTGGACATTGTTTATGTTGTCAATGTGGTCAGCTAATTCATGCATTCACTAACCATTGGACATTTAGATGTATTAAATGGAATTCTCCACTACTTAAAGTCATCTCCTGGGAAGGGTTTGTTGTATACCTGTAATGGGAACTTAAGAGTTGAAGACTACACCGATGCAGATTGGGTCTGCTCACTTTTCAATAGACGCACTACTTTATGGTATTGCACTATGGTTTGAGGTAATCTTATCACATGGAAAAGTAAGAAACAAAATGTGGTTGTTAGATCCCGTGCAAAGGCAGAATTTAGAGCCGTGACACATGGGATGTGAATTACTCAAGCTTCGATTGCTCCTGAGTGAGATTGGATTCCCTATTGAAGGTCCTATGAGTTTATACTGTTATAATAAGGCAGTCATTAGCACTGCGCACAATCTTGTGCAACATGAACGCACTAAGCATATTGAAGTAGATCGTCATTTCATCAAGGAAAAGTTGAAAGCGGGTACATCTGCACTCCGTTTGTGAAGTTTAAAAATCATTGGTTGATGTGTTGACTAAGAGCATTGGTGGTTCTCAGTTTTAAAAATAAATATTGTTGGCAAGTTGGGCATGAGTGATATCTATGCACCAACTTGAGGGGGAGTGTAGAATACTTCTCTTTTATGTACTCTAATTAAGTCTTATACACTGTATTCTTGGTATACTATTAGTATCTCTTATATAATAATAGTATACCATTAGTAGAGTATAAATAATAAAGAGTAGGTGAGAAACAATGAATCTCTCTCTAATTTTCCCACACTTCTTCTCTTTCTCTTCTCTCTTCTTCTTCTCTCAAACCCTAATCACAAAAATCCTAGTTTCAAAACCTAATACTCATCCATTCTAATCCAACTTTACCTTCCAAGAAACTCATAATCTCTTTACAAACGTCAAGTTGTTGGAATTGTGTTCCAGAATTAGTTTCATGCCGCAGCGTGTTTTATTTTATGATCAGGAGGTTCCATGTGACTGCAACAGGAATGGTACTCACCATCCAACGGACCCTCCCATAGGATTGTGGGTTCTAATCCATGGTAATAGTCCACGTCTCAGAAAAAAATTAGATGGTAAACATGAGCATAAATTACAACACCCCCCCCCCCCACAAAGGAAAAAAATAATTCCTTAAGATAATCTATAGGTATGAAAATAGAGAACTGGAATTTGGAAACAATGATTCCATTTCATTGGAAGGAAATTGAGGTGGAAAAAAAAATCCCCAGAAATAACTTCTCATTTCTAAAGAAAAAATTTCACTCAGCAAGGGAAAACATAGTAGTATAGGGGGGTTATTTTCCAGCAAAAAATTTATTTCAAAAGTGCCAAACATGCAGAAAATAATTCTTTCCCAGAAAATAGTTCCCCCACCAAAATGCTAAAATTGAAAACATGTTTTTGTAGTCAGATGTTTCAGTGGCAGGAATTTGAATGCATCTGATGTTTGAATTCTGACAATCAAAACAGACCAAACATCTAAGGTAGTCTCAAGCATAAGAGAATAAAGTTCTTCACGTTTTTCTACACACTTATAGTTCCCTATTTTAGTATTCCCTCATACAATTTCATTCATATAAGTAAAAGTACACATCTTTGAGCTGAGGAAGGTACCAGTTAATCGTGATACTTGAACGCTCCAGATAGTGAATGATGAACAATAATAACTGTGCAACCCTTGTTGTTGGGTCCCAACAAAAGGTTTTCCAGTCACAGGGACATCATACGCAGCCTTCACCAAGCTGAGGATCCTTAGCGTCCCATCATCAAAGGATATAATGACACATCTAAATAGATCAGAAAAGAACTAAATAAGAAGGTTAAAAAGAAAAAGGAACATCACAAATAGACATCCTGTTTTGTGTTATTAAATTATAAGAGATTAAATGAAACCTTGGATCCGGCAGCCAATCCAAGCTATAAATGACCCTCCGCACTGGATTAAGGTCCCATAAAGGACGGTAAGGATCACTGCAAGAGACAAGATGCTTAGTTCTGCTCCTTCCATAATAATTTAACAATTGACCTCAGAGCAACAACATTTAAAAATAGTTGATAGAGGCAACCCATAACAAGATGATGACTAGAGCCTTAAAGTATATTTGAAACAAGATTTACTTAATGGTTTTATTTATTTATTTTTGAGTTTCAAATGCCTATGCTCTAATCTGATGTTCCAAATTCTAAGTACTTGATCAAGTTCTTGGAGCAATAAAGTGAGATTCTCAAGTCCCCAATCAACCATCCTTTTATTAGTTGAACAAGATTCCCTATTCATGGGAGTTAATTTTAGGGAAGTCTATACATGGCTGATGCCTCTGGGGCAATTCGGGGCCTTCAGGCTACTACAAGGCACCCGGTAACTCTGGTGCACTCCGTGTCGCGGGCTAACCAAATCAGCTTGGGAAATCTTTTGAGTACACAATTGAGGTTTCAGAACTTGGGACAAGGATGAAGACCCCCAAAAAAATGGCTGAACCAAGTACCCTACGTATATTGCCAACATTTCTCTATTAAAATGTTTGATTTATACTTGTAGTGAACCTAATTTAATTAATTGCACTCTAGGGGTAATTTAGTAATTTTACACTTTAAGGAGAGTGGTAATTGTTAATGGGCATTTGGTCCTAGTGTCTAACCTAGGTATATTAGGGTTGACACAACGGTTGGGATTAAATAAGTTAGTTATGTTCAAAACCAAACACCTTTAGTAAGGGTAGTTCAGTAAAACAATTATTATGGGGATTAGTATAAATACTACGAGATAACCTAATTAACCTTTGTTTTTATCAAAACCTAATTAAAGAGAGATGGATTAGTATAAATACTACGAGATAACCTATTGTGGTTTTGCAATTAAATGAAAATTGTTGGAATGCTTAGATAGTTCTCGGTTAAAATACTATGTTAGTGTGAGATGTTGAGGGTTTTTTTGAGATATTTGGATCGTTATTAACGTTATATGCATGCCAAAATTATTTAATGCCTGCTTAGATTTGAATCATGATGAATCATTAAATGTGTCTAATTAACTACTCTGGATTATAATGGTTTAATGACCCTGACCATGTGTAGGGTCCATGTCTAGAATGAGTTATGTGTGATCTCTAGGGGTGGGTCCTTGGGTGAATTTCATGCTATCCCTAAATTGAAAATTGGGTGAACTTCGTGCTATCCCTAAATTGAAAATTGAGTGAATTTCCTGCTATCCCTAAATTGAAAACGGGGTGAACTTTGTGCTATCTCGAAATTGAAAAATGGGTGAGCTTTTCGTGCTATCCCTAAATTATTGGGTGAACTTCGTGTTATCCCTAAATTGAAAATTGGATGAACTTCCTGCTATCCCTAAATTTAAAATTGGGTGAACTTCGTGCAATCCCTAAATTTAAAATTGGGTGAGCTTCGTGCTATCCCTAAATTATTGGCTGAACTTCGTGTTATCCCTAAATTGAAAATTCGATGAACTTCGTGCTATCCCTAAATTTAAAATTGGGTGAACTTTGTGCAATCCCTAAATTTAAAATTGGGTGAGCTTCGTGCTATCCCTAAATTAAAAATTGGGTGAACTTCGTGTAATCCCTAAATTGAAAATTGGATGAACTCCATGCTATACCTAAATTTAAAATTGGGTGAACTTCGTGCAATCCCTAAATTTAAAATTGGGTGAACTTCGTGCGATCCCTACAATGGGAAATTCGACAATCTAAAAATGATTACCCAAGGGATGGTTAACTGGAAGAGTTATGTGTTGCCCAAGTCTAACGGCTTTGGATGAACTACATGTGATACCAAGCATCCCTTTTGAGCGAGCTGTGTGTTGCCCCTAATGATTGTTACTAGGGTGAGCTATGTGTGATCCCTAAGGACAAGTGAACTGGACCATGGAACTCATATTGGAACATTTATGCTAGTACTGGAAATTGTTATTAATTGCATGTGTAGTTAATGTAATTGTAACATGTTGAATATTTCTTGATGGGTGTGTTTATCTTGTTGGGGGCTTTGAGCTCACTCTTGTTGCTTTGATCCATTTCCGGTAGTGACTGAAGAGGATAGGGATTCTTCTCGCTTAGAGCTAGCGGGACAAGAGTAGTTTCATTTTATTACTTTTAGAGAAAGAGCGAAATTGTAATGAGGTAAACCTTGGTTAAACCTTGAGATGGTTTTCATTAGTAGATTCATTATATTGAGACTTTAGTTTTGTGTTTGATATTCTTATCAGTTTAATAGATTATTATTTGATTGATTTTCCATTATACCTTGGGATATGTTCCCGGTTCATGCCTCAAGATACCTTGGGATATGTTCCCAGTTCATGCCTCAAGATCCGTGCAAATATGAGGACTGATGTGTGTAGGTTTCGGGGGCGTGATAATATTGCATAACTCAAAACAAGTAAATGTTTTATGCATGTCAAAACCAAAAGAGTTTTTACATTCAAGCATGGGGTGGTTCCCACCTTAGAGACGAGCCATCATCCGAGTCGAATTTGAGATAATGGTTGATATTGCCTCAGTCTCGTACTGTACTCTTTATATTCTAGTGAAGACAGTTCAATTTCAATTTGAAACTAAAACAAGGAACAAAGTTATCTATTTCTTAAGTAATTTCCCTCCCCTCAATCCCTCATCTTATTATTACATGCTAAGGAAAAATTTTAATCCATGGAGACCTTTTCTTAACATATGGAATTTTGTTTTAGGCCATTTAATTATCACAACTTAAATTTCAACTTTGCGGAAGATTTTGCACACTTGAGAAGGTAAAATTTCACGAGAAACTTCATGAAAAAATGGATGGTGGAAATTTGGAAAATTGTAATAATACTCACTAATATTTCACCTATATAACGTCTAGCTCCTATACTTGGGTTCAAGGAAATAAACCAGCTTCACAGAACCTTCAAGGAGGTTGCTGCTTGGAGGAGATGCCCTGGCATGGAGTGGCAGACGGCCATGAATTCAAATCTAGGAGAACAGCAATTGCAAAGTAATGGGGTGGGTGGGGAGAGTATGGGAATTTTTAAAGTGTTGTCTCGTAGGGGGGTTTTCAGAAGCGAAGGTGAAGTCGGAGCATAGCATATTGCAAAATGAGTTCTCATAGGTTAGCACACTTCATATGAGGTCACCCTCAAATTCCTTCCAAAGCCTGTTGAAATTTTTTTATGGATTTGGTCGTGGTTTTTATCTTCTTTATTGATAAATTAATTTCATTATAATAAAAAGGATTACCAACTCCAATGTGGGGTTGTCAAGCTAAATTTTGATGAAATCTGTTTAGGAAATCTGGGGCCTTCCGGAATCGGATAGGGGGTCTTTAGGGACATCATTGCATCATATCCTTAGGTAGTGTTTGGACAGATTTCTTGGATGACAGAAGTTGACTTCGGGCTCATAGAAATCAAAAGTCATCCAAAATAGCGTTTGGTTTGCCATTTATGTTTTGACTTCCCGCAGAAGTTAGAAGTCAGAAATACTGACTTCTATGAGAAGCTAACCCATGGTGACTTCTGCAGGAAGTCGTGTGTTTGTGTGTGTGTGTTTATCGACTTCTCTTGTTGCTCCTATTGCCGACCACCAAACCTTACGAAACCAACCTTAAAGCAAGATTTTGAGAGCAAATTCAATGCAGAATCTGTCTTGAAACTGATAGAATTTTTACCTCTGAATTCAATTAATTTCTCTCATTCATTCTTGGTTAGGTTTCACAAATGGGTCCCAGAACTACTTAATCCCCCAAATGGAAGGCGATGAGAGCTCTAATTTTCAGCATATATTATTGAATTTTAGTAATAATTTCTTGGTGAATTCAATTTTGAGTATATTCTTTTTATGGATTTCTATAACTATGTTGTTCGACATTGAAAAAAAGAAAGAAAAGAAACCAATTTACTATTAACATTTGTTATTCATCTAATTCAGTCCGAAAGAACTCTAATTGGAGATTCAATTCATTGCTGGGATTGATTGGATTCTTGCAACTTAGCGTTATCTTTGTGCCAAGCTCTCTAGCACTCTTTTCTAAATTAAGTACAATAATTCAAGTAATCAGCTTATTCTCTTTTCCTTCGTTGTGTGTGGTTTTTCAGGCAGGGATTTCTTTTTTGTTTTTGATTGCTAATGCAGTTCAATATATAAACGAGAGAAGATTACAAGAAAAGAAAAGAAGAGAAAACACGGCAAGAGTTTACAAGCATATAAACTCAACAAACCAAGGAGAACAAACAAGATCCTAACTACCTAGAATACCCTGAATTTCCTCCCCAGTACAATCCTGCCCACTCCACAATACCCAGCCTGATGCGCTCACAAAGGTGTAAAGCGGCGGAAGAGACATTCTCAAAAACCCTGAGGTACTTGTAAGTGCAAAGGAACCTCGAAGTATGCTCACCATGCGTGTTGGACTATTGGCGAGCCATTAAGGTATAAACTCCACTTTTTACAATATCACATTTTACCCAACAATAATAGATAATATTATAATACCATCATAGTACTACCACTGAATGCTAGAAATACTTAAGAGAAAGAGGGGGGATGGGAGTCATGGGACAAAACAAAGGGGGACCAAGCAAAGGAGGTACTTCAGGTATAAGAAACACAGAAGTAGCTTCTCGCAAGTGCAATCTAAACAACAATTTTGACTTCATGGTTTTAAAAAAATAACTTCTCGTGTGTGCAAACCAAACATCATTTGTTTTGGAAATGACTTTGGCAGACTTCTTTAGTTCAAAAGTAACTCCTGGATAAGTTTTTCTTTTCGCAAAGAAGCTTTTCAATCGAGGCCTTAGTATTTTTCGGGTCCGATAAGCAATTTGTATTCCGACACAACAGAAATGCTAGTCCTTCATCAAGGCCCTCTTCTTTCTAGATGAGTTAATAGTTTTCTCGATTGATCCTAGAAAGGGATTCGTTGAATACTATCAAGTGGGATGAAGACAAGTAAAATGTCATTGAAGGGTAGCCAATCTGATCAAAGAAATGCACGGTCTTAACATCCAAAGCACCATCTCGTTCTCTTGGATTCCTAGATCAGCAAATGAACTAGCGGAGTCTTTAACAGAAGAAGAGGTGAAAAGGGTTAATTTGTATGTGGGAAAAGAAATTGCATCGTCTTGATTATTTTTAGATGTATTTTTTCTTTCTTTTTGCCAGCCCTAGCTTAGGATTGGCCCGCTTTTCCCCTTCGGCCCTTCCTTTAATGATATTTTCTCTCATTAGCGATCGAGAAAAATTATATCCATTCAAAAGAGTTGTAATGTTTCAAAACATACCTAGTGAACTGGTAATTAAAATGACAAATAGAACAGGTATAGTGGAAATGAGAATACAAATGAAACAAGCAGTCATACTTACCGTATATCCCAAAATTTTAGGCCTCCATGTCCAGCAGTGACTATTACATTTGCACTCTCCGCATCACTGAAAGTAGACAATTGCATCTCAGATATTTCAATCAACAAATTGTAGCAAACTAAAAGCATCAAGAAAATATAAAGGTCCGTGTTGCCTGATGTTAGAAACTTAGAATATAGAGGTTTGGAAATGTGACCCAAAACTCCTCAATGAATTTCTGTAGGATCTAAATGGTACCTTCTGTAATATCCTGAACAAAAAAAAAATATATGGGTATAAGGTGGAAAACCCATGGGCCAAAAGCCCACCATTTGTTTTAAATTTAAATTAAGGAGATAGATGTTAGTTTAGATTAGATCTCTTTTAAAATCTTTAAAATCTCTTTAAATTTTAAAAGAACTAAATACAAGAGAGAGAAAGAGAGAGAGAGGTCGTAGGAAAAAGAGAAAGAAATGAGAAATAAGAATTATGGAGAAGCATAGACCAAGCCCGAGAAAACAAGTGAAAAGTTCGAATCGAAAGTTTTTGGGAGGAAATCAATAATCAATAAAAAAATCCAGGTAGGTTTTTGCCATTCTTTTTGTTATAATTAATTTGTAGTAAAAAAAAATCAAATAAATGTTTGATAGTGACGATATTGTTACAAAAAAATTCTAATTAGATGATGACATGTTATTTGAGATTTTCAATTAGCATGCATTAATTTTTATTTGTTTATTATTGCACAAATAAAGTAGAAATCTATAACATGAGATTTGTGAATAGATGAAAAATATATAATTCAATGATTGTTATGTTGTAAATAGCATGATTGATGCATTAAGGACGATTATATGATGCCGTGGGTGAAAGCCCCTAAAATGATGAGCAAGCCAGGATCGTGGATCCTTCGGTAAAAGGCCCTAAAGCCCTCGAGGAAGATCCCTTGCTTGGGATAGTCAGTTTGACCGAACTAGTACTAAAATCGGTGATGATAGTAAGGCCTAACTAGTGCAAAAATCGAGTCATCATACTTGCATGAATCATAATGTTAATTTATATACTTTTCAATGTATTTATAGCGCATGCCTTTTTATTGTAAATTAATTGTAAGAAATGGAGTGGATTTTTCCTATTGGGCTTCATAGCTCATTAGACCTTCATGTCAATATTTTCAGGTATCAATAATGGATGCTTGGAAGTGAGGAAGAAATATGAAGACTTCTCTCATGATTTAGAATTAATTACAAAATTAATGGATCATGTTTTAGTGGATATTTTTAATGTTTTTGTTTATTTAATTGAAATTAGCAAATGATGTATAAACTTTGGAAGTAAATTTATTTTCTGGAATTCATTTATATATCTTAGGAAGACATGATAGGTATAGAGACCAAAATTTAGTTTTAAATATTTTAAATAAAAGTGATGCGACATTGTGGTTTTCTTGAAATTTTAAGTTTAGTTTCGGAAAAATATTTACAGAATATTTTCCTATGATCAGAAAATTCTGAAATTTTATACGTAGTTCATAGACGTATAGAAGTATGTCTTTGTAAAACTTCATACCAAAATAATTTCGTTTACTATTTATTTCATAATAATTTTGATGGAAAACAAACTTTCAGAAAAATTTGGAATCCGGAAAATGAACCCAAAAGAAAAAAAAACAAAACAAAACAAAAAAATTAACACACTTAAAACACCAATTATAAATTAAATTATTAATAATCCTCACCCCCCGAATTCTAGATCTCGGGCCGGACCATAGATAATGGGTTGAGTTGTGAATATTTAGAAATCGGGGCGTGACAAAATGGTATCAGGGCATCAGTTAGTTAATCCTAGGGGTTTAAAAAAAATGTGAGTAATGATGATCAATCCAAAAAAAAACTTAATTACCTGTATTTTTAATAATGTACTTAGGACCATCTATAAGACATAATTAAGGCATTAATGGCACAAAAGTGGAATCCAATAATGAATTTTTGAATAATTTGTAATTACTCGAATGATGTGTTATATGATACTTATGATTTTTTTTACGACATATGAACATTACATTAATGACACACTAGTATACATAATCCATAGATAAATGAGATCAATTTTAAGAAATCTTATATGAAATGTATTTTCCTGAGACAATTAGAAACCAGACGATACGAGGTTTATGGATTTGATACAGATGAGTATGTCTTAATTTCGAGGACGAAATTATTTTAAGGTGGGTAATTTGTAATATCCTGAACAAAAAAAAAATATGGGTCTAAGGTGAAAAACCCATGGGCCAAAAGCCCACCATTTGTTTTAAATTTAAATTAAGGAGATAGAGGTTATTTTAGATTAGATCTCTTTTAAAATCTCTTTAAATTTTAAAAGAACTAAATACAAGAGAGAGAGAGAGGTCGCAGGAAAAAGAGAAAGAAATGAGAAATAAGAATTATGGAGAAGCATAGACCAAGCCCGAGAAAATAAGTGAAAAGTTCGAATCGAAAGTTTTTGGGAGGAAATCAATAATCGATAAAAAAATCCAGGTAGGTTTTTGCCATTCTTTTTGTTATAATTAATTTGTAGTAAATAAAAAATCAAATAAATGTTTGATAGTGACAATATTGTTACAAAAAAATTCTAATTAGATGATGACATGTTATTTGAGATTTTCAATTAGCATGCATTAATTTTTATTTGTTTATTATTGCACAAATAAAGTAGAAATCTATAACATGAGATTTGTGAATAGATGAAAAATATATAATTCAATGATTGTTATGTTGTAAATAGCATGTTATGCATGATTGATGCATTAAGGACGGTTATATGATGCCGTGGGTGAAAGCCCCTAAAATGATGAGCAAGCCAGGATCGTGGATCCTTCGGTAAAAGGCCCTAAAGCCCTCGAGGAAGATCCCTTGCTTGGGATAGTCAGCTTGACCGAACTAGTACTAAAATCAGTGATGATAGTAAGGCCTAACTAGTGCAAAAATCGAGTCATCATACTTGCATGAATCATAATGTTAATTTATATATTTTTCAATGTATTTATAGCGCATGCCTTTTTATTGTAAATTAATTGTAAGAAATGGAGTGGATTTTTCCTATTGGGCTTCATAGCTCATTAGACCTTCATGTCAATATTTTTAGGTATCAGTAATGGATGCTTGGAAGTGAAGAAGAAATATGAAGACTTCTCTCATGATTTAGAATTAATTACAAAATTAATGGATCATGTTTTAGTGGATATTTTTAATGTTTTTGTTTATTTAATTGAAATTAGCGAATGATGTATGAACTTTGGAAGTAAATTTATTTTCTGGAATTCATTTATATATCTTAGGGAAGACATGATAGGTATAGAGACCAAAATTTAGTTTTAAATATTTTAAATAAAAGTGATGCGACATTGTGGTTTTCCTGAAATTTTAAGTTTAGTTTCGGAAAAATATTTACAGAATATTTTCCCATTATCAGAAATTTCTGAAATTTTATACATAGTTCATAGACGTATAGAAGTATGTCCCTGTAAAACTTCAGACCAAAATAATTTCGTTTACTATTTATTTCATAATAATTTTGATGGAAAACGAACTTTCAGAAAAATCTGGAATCCGGAAAATGAACCCAAAAGAAAAAAAGAAAAAAAAACAAAACAAGACAAAAAAATTAATATACTTAAAACACCAATTGTAAATTAAATTATTAATAATCCTCACCCTCGAATTCTAGATCTCAAGTCGGACCACAGATAATGGGTTGAGTTGTGCATATTTAGAAATCGGGGCGTGACACCTTCCCTACAAATTCCTTCTTCAAATAAACTTCTATGGAAACGTTGGATAACTACCTTTCCTCATAGAATGATCAGGAAAGGAAGAGTCCCCCCAAGGTTAAAGCTTTTAGGTGGACATTGCTCATAAGAAGATCAACACATGTCAGTTCCCAAAAAAGGAGGAAAAATAAGACCTTATTTTCTCACATTTGCTTGATGAGCATAAATGACGGTGAATTATAGATCAACTCTTCATCCTTTGTAAAGTTGCCCAAATCATTTGGAACCACTTCCTTCCTTTGTAGGAAACTAGGAATGGATTGGGTCCTCCCTCTAGAAATTTTGGTGCATGTGCTGTAGTGCTCTCCAAGTTCCATTGGCAAAAGGAGGAGAACTACAAGGAAGAGCACGCTTCAAGTAACCTAATGGCGGATTTGGGTAGAATGGAATAGAAGAATTCCAATTATAGAGCCAAATCTGTACAATATGGGCGATACAACATCGATATGGGGAATTTTTTTCACCTGTATCTACGTATCGGGTATGGGAAAATCTGATATGTAACGGCCCGTATCGGCCGGTGCATATCGATATTTGAAACCATATTTACGGGATCCCTTCCCTCCAACTACCTTGGTCTCCCTCTGGGAGCCACTGACAAAGCCAAACTAGTCTGAGATCCAGCAATTGAAAGATTCGCGTCTAGATTATCTGGTTGGAAATTTAGTTACCTCTCCAAGTGAGGAAAGTTGACACTCATCAAAAGCGCCCTTAGAACCCTTCATACTTATTTCATGTCCACATTTGACAATCCCAAAATCTATAGTTGTGATCCTTGACCAATTTCATGGAAACTTTCTCTGGAATGAGCGGCGATAAAAAGATATATCACCTCGTCGAATGGAACCAAATTTGTAAACTTTCAAGTGATGGGGGCATCAACCTTGTTCCAACCAGTAAAGTCAATAAGGATCTTTTGGGCTAATGATTTTTGAGGTTTGGTGAAGAGCGAGGGAGCCTTTGGAAAAAGGTGATTGTCACTAAATATAGGGAAATCTCTTGTTGGATGCCGAAGGGGGTACGAGGATCGCATGGGATAGGGCTTTGGAAAGGAATAATGGTTGTGGCTAAGCTACTAGACTCTTGCATTAGGTTTAAGGTAGGGAATGGATCTGAACTCCACTTTTGGAAAGATATTTGGTGTGGTCAATTGAGAGGCTTAAGGATGACTTTGGGAATATCTTCCTGTTTGCCTTATACAAAGAAGCCTCAGTAGCCGACTGTGTTGAGAGGGTGTGGGAGTGAGTCAGTTTGGTGTCCCCGATTGCAGCGTGACCTGGACGATTGGGATGTTGAGGACTTACATCGCCACCTGATTCGATTGACCTCCCCCCCCCCCCCCCCCCAATGTCCTTACATCGCCTCCTCATTCGATTGACCTCCCCCCCAATGTCCCCAGGTTAGAGATTGCAGGTTGTAGTCAAGAAGTAACAACAGTCGGTTTTTAGTCAAGTCATTTTTACAATCCTTTGACCGATTTCAAGATATCTTTCTTCTTATGGTATGCAGCTCTAAATAAGATTCTTACTACGGATCACTTAACGAGCATAGTATCTAAGATTTGGGATTCTCAACCAGGATGAGGATCGGCTAGTACTAGGTTTGGTCTTAAGTTAAAAGTTCTCAAGGTTGAGCTCGAGATTTGGAATAGCGGCTTGGAGATATTCCAATAAAAAAAGAGTGCCATCCTTCGAAACATTGAAAACATGGTTAAGACCAAGGATCACATGCCCCTGTCGAGTGAGGAAGGAAACCAAAGGGAAGTTTGGCATCTAAAATATGCAAATCTGATGAGATTGAAAGAGATTAATTGGAAACAAAAAGCGCATATTCGGTGGTTAAAGGAAGGGGATCGAAATACCAGATTCTTTCACAGAATAACTAATTTCCGAAGGAAATCTAACTTCATCTCTAAACTAAAACTGAATGAGTGTTGGAAGGAGAATAATCAAGAGATAAACGACAGTGTTGTATCTTATTATCAGAATCTATATAAAGAGAGTAACTATTGGAGACCACGGTTGGACGGCCTCTCATTTGGGATATTGTCCTCGGAGCAGAGTGTCAAACTGGAAGCCCCATTCAGTGAGATGGAGGTCCAGAACGTCATTTCTAATCTAACAAGAGACAAGGCCGAGGCGGGCCCCGGATGGTTTCTCATTAGAGTTTTATAGCGCTTGTTGGGATATAGTAAGGATCGATCTCCTAGAATTCTGGTTTTAAAAAAGAAAACAGGAGCTCATGATTTAAAAGGATTTTCGTCCAATCAGCTTGGTGAGTAGCATCTATAAGATCCTCTCTAAGGTTCTATCAGCTCGTTGAAAGGGAGTTCTAGATTTAGTGATCTCCCCAACAAGCGGCCTTTGTGGGTGGTAGACAAAGTTTGGATGGCATACTCATTGCTAACAAATGTATTGATGAACGCCTTAGATCGAGAGCCCTAAGGGTATTGTGTAAAATTGATATGGAAAAAACCTATGATCACGTCAATTAGAATTTTCTAGAACATGTGATGAGAAGAATGGGTTTCGTACTCAAATGGAGAAAGTGGTTTTATTGGTGTATCTCATCGGTGACTTTCTCGATACTTGTTAACGAATCCCCAACAGGAAATTTCAAGAGTTCCAAGGGATTCCCCATTCTTTTTCATTCTAGTATCGAAAGCATTGAGTAGGATGTTGTCTAGAGATAGGGGTGTCAATGGCCGGCCCGCGACCCCGTTCGGCCTGATTATTAATTGGGTTGGCCTTGGGCTAGGAATCTAAGGCTCGTGGCCCGTTCTGGTAGGCTTATAACCGGGCTTAGCAATTAGCCCAACTAACTCGGCCCGATTAGGCCCGTTTAGTTTATAGGCAAAAAAATTGCACATGATTTTTTTAGATGGGCTGGCCTGGGCCGATTAATAAGGGGTTGGCCCGGGCAGCTTGGTCAGTTTATTAATCGGGCCCGAGCCGGGCCGGCCCATTGGCACCCCTATCTAGAGCAGATGGGGTTGCCTTTCGAAGGTTTTTCCACAGGCCAAGCCAATTTGAGAATCTTACATCTCCAATTTGTTAACACTCTTATTTTTTGTGAGGCCTCATGTCATCAATTAGCCTATCTGAGATGGCTATTTAGGTGTTTCGAGGCAGTGTCAGGTATAAAAGTCAATCTGAGGAAGAGAGATTATTAGTGTGGGGGAGGTCCCGAACTTAGAGATCCTGGGCGATTTATTGTCTATCGTTGGCCTCTATGGTAGAATCAGTCGAGGAGGCCAGAGAGGCGGTGGTTTACCTTGTGGGTAATTCCCGGAATCGCTATTTATGATACTATGCAATTTGTGCCACCCGACTCATTCACATACAGATCATGAATGTTTGGAATCCATATTATGCAAGGTGCCAAGACGTTGATAGCGAGATCTCGAATCAACTTATTGGTCTCATGGTATATCTCAGTATAGAAGATGATACCAGGGATCTGTATTAGTTTATCTATCCCATTTTTTTCTCGGGTTAACCAGAAGAAACTCTAGAGTGTTCGAGGATTCCCCCTCCACCTTGTCTCGTGTTTGTGCCCGGATTAGACAATCAATCCTGGAATGGTTGTCAATTTTTCATACGGACTCAGACCTGGGAGAGTTGCTTCGATATTCTAGTCTCATATCTGCTTATATTATATAGTACTATTGTCATCTTCTAGATTTTATCTTTTTATTTATTTTTTTCCATTGAGTTTACTTATCAGTAACCTCGTAGCTTTACTTTGAGCTAGCTTGTATCTGCTTAGTCTTTAATAAATTATCTTGATTATCGATTAAAAAAAAAAGAGCAGAGGGTGGAGTATGGCAAACCACTACTACTTGTGCCTGATTGAGGAAGAGGTGGTAGATCATTTGACCCTTCACTGTCCGGTTGTCTTTGGGATTTGAACTTTTTTCTTGTCTCGGTTAGGTGTGAGGTGGGTCTTCTGACTCTCCTTCCTGAGCTTCTTATCGGGATGGCAATTGACAGCTCTGGTGGGTGCTAAGGAAGCAATTTGAACTATGCTACGTGGAGCTATCTCTTGGAGCGGTTGAAAAAAAAGGAACAGACGTGTCTTTGACAATTCCTCCTCTTCCAACGCTAATAAATTAGCTCATATTCTACGCTTGCTCGTGGAATCTGTAATCTATTTTGATATATTAATATACTATATACTTACGGATAAAAAAATGGCTTTCCAGGGGTGACGAAAATTGACACAACTAGTTGATTTTAAATCCCACCAACTAATTTCCATACAATATTTACTATTAATAACAAAATCAAATGTTATAAACAAGGGCAAAGCCAAGATTCTCTTGCGGGGGGGTAACAATGGGGGTTCGGGGGCATAATCCCCAATTTTTTTTTTGAGTACCAAGTTCATGGATCATCACGTCTGTTTGTGTCCGTGTGTAAAGAATACTTTTTTTCTCAGAAGTTTAGGGGGGCTAGAGCACCCCATCCCCCAGCTTCGCCCCTCTCCTAGGCTACACCCCTACTATACTGTAGGATTTTATTTTTTTCAAATTTCAGGGGGGGCTTCAGCCCCCCTAGGCCCCATGTGGCTCCACCCCTGGCTATAAGGCTCAATGGGGAATCTCGAAATCAATTTCCCTACAAGACTTCATTCCAGCCTTTAATCTTCCTGATCTTCAGTATGCCTTCAAACTTCTCCAAATGATCCTTATTCAACTTTTTGCCATCCCAAAGGAAATTTCTTTATATTTGCTCAAGATTTTTGATCACTGGTGGGCAATTTGAAAAGAGACAAGTTGTAGACAGGGATATTGGAAATGGTATATTTTATGAATGTTTGTTAACCCCCCATGAAAATATAATTCTTTTACCACGTTGTCCGTCTTTTCTCTTCTCGATAACTAGGTCCTAAAATTCAACAGACTTGGGATTAGCTCCCAAAGGGAGGCCAAGGTATCTAGTGGGCCATTTGTTTGTGCCATAACCAATAATGTTAGTATATCTCCTACCTTCGCTCTCCTCAAAATTCACCCCCACTAAGAAGCATTTTTCCAAGTTGACTTGCAATCCTGAAATAATCTCAAAGAACTTCAATAAATATATGAGATTAATCAGCATATCTTCATTCGCTTCACAAAACAATATGGTATCAATCGCAAATTGAAGATGGGACTCACACCCTTTCTCTTCCCACTTGGAAAAGAAATCCCAATATTTTGGGATTTTGTTTTGCATTACCAAAACGAAAACCCTAACGAAAAAATATCTCGTCGAAAATAATCTGAAACAAAAATTCCTTTAATCCATGATAGTATTTTCCCCTTCTAAACCGTTTATCCCAACTAGAAATTGGTGGGATTGATTTAGGGAAAAAATGTAAAGAGAAGAGAGGAGATTTTGTGCACCTTCGATCCTATCTTCTCAACACTCTAAGCTCATCGATGTTATTGGAGTTTCGACGGCCTCTTAGGGTTTCCTTCTTATCTTTTTTCTTTTGAACAACCTAGTCCTTTCTTTGGTAAGCAATAGTTAGTCTACCATCTCTATTACCATATAGTAAAGGTGGCATCTATATTAGATACTACCATATTGTAATTGTATCCAGTTTTTTTTTTTTGATAGATAACGAGAACCTTTTATTAAAGAGGCAAGAATATACAAACGATGCAAGAAACATCACCCAGAAAAAACCAAAAAAAAATCAAGCTAAGATACTTGACCAGCTATACAGAAAATCAGACCAATGGACCTTCTTGAAATCAGCTAGAACAGAAGACGAAGAATATAACAACCACCCAATCTTAAGAATGACTTTGGGCATCGACTCTTCCTTATCTTCAAAAATTCTTCTATTCTGTTCCCTCCATAAACCCCAACAAATTGCCACCGGTAGCATCTTCCATACCTCATTCCCTTTCCTGTTGAACACACCTTTCGGCCATCCCAACACTACTTCCCCTAGACCCCCTTGCGAAACCTAGCTCATCCCAAAGAGACCCAAATAATGGTTCCAAACTACCTCCGCTTGCGAGCAATGAAGGAAAAGATGTTGTACATTCTCCTCAGCCTGCCTGCACATTACACATCTATTGGGAATGGCCATTCCCCTATGCATTAAGTGATCAATCGTGAGAACTTTGTTTAATGAGGCAGCCCAAAGGAAAGCCTGTACCTTCGAGGGAATCTTAAGTTTCCAGATCTTCTGAAAAGCATTGTTTTTCCTCCCCTCCTCCCCCCCCACATCCTTCTTCCAAAGCACCAAATAGCAATGGGCTGTTAAAAACTCCTCCTCAGCACCCCCTTCCCATCTTCTTCTATCTTCCATATTTGATGAATCACGCATGCCGTGAGAAGTCTTTGTAGCTCCAACCACTCTCCCAATTCCCTTTCCCCAAAGTTGTCCCTACTAAACCCCGGACCCCATCCAACCTCTCCATCATGAACCTCATAGCAATCCTGCACCTCCATATCTCTCTTCAACACCAATCTATAGAGAATTGGAAATCTCGTGCACAGCATCCCATCTCCCAACCAGTCATCTTCCCAGAATCACACCCTGCTCCCATTCCCAACCCTAAATTTCAAGAACTCCTGAATCAAAGCCATAAATGTCATTACCCCTTTCCAAACTCCCACCCCATAAGACCTCCTCACCGGTTTTGGATCCCTATCACCCCTAGAGACCCCGAATTTGTCCTTAATAATCCTTCTTCACAACACCGCCTTCTTCGTATTAAAGCACCAAATCCACTTTCCCAATAAGGCTTTGTTCATATACTTGATTCTTCTCAAACCCAAACCTCCAAATTCCTGTGGTCTCGTAACTCAATCCCACTTCACAATGTGCATTTTCCTAGAGTTCTCCCTGCCCCCCCCCCCCCCCTCCCCCAAAAAAAATCCCTTTAAAGCTTCTCCTACCTCATGATCACCGCCCGCGATATTTTGAACAAAGACATTTGAAAAATGGGGAGACTCGCCAACACACTTTTGATCAAAGTTATCCGCCCTCCTAAGGACAGAAATCTTTTCTTCCAACCCGCTAATCTCAACTCCACTCTTTCCACCACCGGATCCCAAATAGCCGTCGACCGCAGGTTCGCTCCTACAGGCAATCCAAGATACCTGATGGGCAAGGAGACCAAACTGCAGCCCAAACTTCTAGCACTTATTTCTTAAAAAAAACTCCCCCACCCCTATCAACTTACTCTTGGCATTATTAATCTTCAAACCGGATAAGGCCTCAAAGCATCTAAGAACAACTCTCATATTGGCCACCTGGTCTCCATCCGCCTCCAAAAATAGAATGGTATCATCTGCATTATGAAGATGTGAAATAATAGGCCCCTCCGTTCCCGGCTGAAAACCCTTAATCATCTCCAAACCTTCTACCACCATGAACTAGTTTAAATCACAATTGGCCCTGTACTGTTAGCCTTCCAAGATGGATACATTGATCATGGGGTTAAGACCTTTTGATAGGGCTGAGGTTCGATCTAGCAAACATCCTAGCAGTTCTTTTCCTTACAAAGTTGTCTGGAATCACAGTATTCCACCTTATGGACAACATACCTAGACAAAATTCTCACCCAAGAGTGGATCACTTAAAGAGTAGGGTTAGGAGCCTTAATAACAGCTGCTTTTATGCGTATGGCTGCAGAGGAATTGATAGATCACATGTTGGTTCATTGTCCTCTGGTCAGTGGTATATGGAATCATTTCCTATCTTGCTTTGGGGTGCAGTGGGTCTTCCCTGCTAGCTTCTTCGTCTTCGTCTCCAGTTTGTTCTTGAGAGATATGGGGGATTCTCATATTGTGATTTGGAGACTTCTTCCAAGTTCCATTCGCCCATTTATTGGTGTGTCTAGAGGAACATAAGGGTGTTTGATAACTCTTGTATTTCACTCGAGAAGATCATTTTAGACATTTTTTACCTACTCTCTTTATGGTGATTGACTCGTGACGATTTGAACGAGTTGGGGAAAATGTCCTTTTTCATGGGTTGTGACTTTTCTTTAGATTGTAGAGATGGTTTGTATTTTTCACTTCTTTCTTTTGTTGCGTGCACTTCTGTAAATTCATTTCTTTCTAATATATTGATCTTATGAACCAATGAAATAAATAACTAAAAAAAACTTGAAGTTAATGTAGTTTTTTTCATCACACATAAAAGTATAAAACCAATCTATAAGAAAAAAGATAAATAACAAATAAAAAACAAAATTTTCAATGCATAGAGTTAGACCGTAATGTTTCCCAATAACAAGACCATGCCACCACCAAACCAATTTGTGCAAAGAATGGAAACTATAAAATGCATACCAAATAAAATGACTAGGAAAAAAGGAATACTCAAAACCTATCCTCTAACATCACCTAACTTCATTCGGAGCCCAACAAAGTGCTCTTATAGGAACTGTATCTGCACTGAAGCAAAGTAAAGGCCTTGTATCTGCAAATAGATAGGTGGAGTAAGTCAGTTATGTGATTTCACATTAAGAATAACAGAAACCTACTGGAAAGTTATGATCTCCCTTATATTTTCTTCCATGCATACATATAGCTTTCTAAGTTTCATATGAAAATAGAAAAGCTATAGCCCCTTTCTGCCATTTGGGCTTGCACAAATATTAAGAGTTCCATCTCCCTTAGCTTTTATAAAGACATATCTAGTAAGAGAGAAGGTAACCCAAGACAGATTTGACTCATGAGATGCCAATACCTTGGGCAGAACCCTTCGCAGAGAACTTCCACAAAGCCACCTGAATATATGGAAAACTTATCAATTCTTATTCCAATAAATAATTTCAGAGTGACCATCGAGATTGCAGAAACTTCCAAACCAGAGACCAAAGAGGAACAAATTAAGAAAAAAAGCAGATATTCAATCGATAAAGATGGTCTGCAGAACATACTGAGGGCCAAAGATTTCAAAGATCCTGCAAAGCGACTTTGTAAAGGAAAACAAAAAAAACAGAAGTCCAGACATTGGGACTCTAAATTTTTCCTCCCGCATACACATTTAAATTAATTTAAGGAATGCAAATATGTAAATTTCATAGCGAATGCATTTGCCCTTTACTTAAAATTTCCATGAATATTTAAATAAATAAAGATCAAGTTACCAGTCTGTAGTCAGGGACAGTATTGTCCTTCATATCATTTTATTATTCATCTTGTAATTAGCTACGTTATGTTCTTTTGCAAGGGTATTTATGTCACCCCAATTATTATATATCAATACAAGAGCATTGAGGGATCATAAACAATTACTACGATTGCCCTATTCTCTTCTTCCTCTACTTTCTTCTTCTCATCATCAAACCCTAGTTTATTCCAACTTGGTACCAGAGCAAGATCTTATTTTAAGATAATTGGACGAAAGGTAGGGAATCAACAGCTGTGAATTGTATCGTGACCAGCACAAAATAACATGAAAGTTTAGGGTTTTGTAATGGGAGATTTGTGGTATTTTTCCCAGATTTTTTGGAGTTATATTTCATCAGGCAAATGTATTTCTCAGAAAATTTGAATAAAAAATACAGATTCGAATAATCTAATGCATGTGTGCATATAGGAATTTTTTTCTCTTGGAGATTGTTAGTATTGGGCCTGTTCTCTTTTTCAGAATCCAGCAAAAATTGTTTCAAGTTGGTTGGAGTTACTTTGAAGGAATTGTGAGGATTTTACCTCACCATGTTTAAAGCCCCCCTTGGGATTTTTAGTATCATGTGATGCATATAGAGGTCCTACCTCAATCAGATCTGAAAGGATGTGTTTGGAAGTTATTTAAAAAGTTTTTCTCATTGTTGTTGAAGTTGTGGGGCCGTTGGTTGGTCCTTTCCATGACAGACATGAATTCTACTGTAACTTCAAGTGTACCAGGTAGTGTTGGGTCACAGTCACACGAGTACTCATGATGACAACCAGGGATTGCAAATCACTACTATAAAGTTGGATGGGATTAACTATTTGGAGTGGTCTCAATCTGTCCAGGTGTTGTAGTAAAGGCAAGTTGGGATCTATAAATGGAAAAGTGAATGAACCAGCCCCCTGATGATCCTACATATGAGAGATGGGAGACAAACAATTCAATTGTTATGTTTTGGCTTTTACACTCTATGCAATACCAAATCAATAGAGGATTCTTGTTTCTTAGAACAGTAAGAGAGATTTGGGATTATGCAGCCCAGAAATATTCCAACGTAGGGAATATTGCACATACACACAAGTTGAAGCGAGAGATTTCCCATCAACGTCAGGGAGATGATTCTTACTGGATATTTTGTCTCACTGCGTGTTTGTGGGAGGAACTTGATCATTATCTGGAGTACATACCTACTTGTCCTAGTGATGCTACTTAGTTTAAAGTGTTATAAAGAAAGAACGAGAATATTTGAGTTTTTCGTTGGATTAAACACAGGCTATGACCAAGCTCGTATTCAAATTCTTGGACGAGTCTCTGTCGTCCCTGAATCAAATCTATGCTTATGTCCAAAGTAAAGAGAGCCAGAGGGTTTCTATGCTTCAGAAGAATGTGGGGACAAGATCTGGTCATGACAGAGGGGAGGAAAGGGAGTGCAATGAGATTTAGTAAGACTTCTACTCGGATTGATAAGAAAGATAAGTTGAAGTGTGAATGTGTGATCAATGTAGTCGTCTACGTCACACCAAGGAGACATGTTGGGATATGCATGGTCATTTGATGCAGGGCCATGCAACTAACCTAGGATGATATGATTGTAAGATCAGAAAATTAATGGCAATAATAATAAAAATATCAAACTATCTAGGTTCCACAATTATAATGAAAAGTTCAAAGGGAAATATCAATGTCCTAAGTCAAATCATAGTCCCATGGTAATGGATTTCCCAAATTAAATTGAGTGATCGTAATGGAAGTGGGAACTTCCACTAGCTTAGGGATTTCAGTCAATGGTCAATGTAGTTTCCTTGATTAATTGACGATTTCAAGAATAAGTTTAGGCTCAACAAGGGTTATAAACTATAATATGCATGTGAGTCGTAGGGTTCAAGCATTAATGAATTAAAGATTACAAAAAGAAAGAAACCAGCAGCAAACTATAGTAAAAATTGGGCCAAGTTTGGTCGTCCTAATTCTATTGTTGTTCATATAGTTTCATCTTCGGGTCCCACAACTCTTGTCACACCACAGTCCATTTCCTGGATCTATTTCATAATGGTGTAAATCCCTCTAAGAAAGTGGTTATTATTTCCAAGGAAGAATTTAGAGAATCTACAACGTATGATGGTTCAGCTGGAAGGCCCTTTTAACTCCACATTTTCTCACTCGGGTACTTCTGCATCAGCTTACAGCGCTTCACTCAACTCTTCTAGCCCATCCTGGATCACAGATTGAGGAGCCTCAGATCACATGACTAGTATATTCCTTTTTCTTCGTATTATTGATGGGTCCTTTCCTTCAGTATCAAGAAACGGGAATGTTAAATTTTCTCCATATTTGTCTCTATCTTTAGTGCTCTAGTTCTTAATTTTGCTACTAATCTTTTGTTTGTTACTAGTATTATCAAATCATCGAACTGCAGCGACACTTTTTTCCCTACTCACTGTGTTTTAGGACTTCGAGACGAGGAAGATGATTGGCAGTGATCATGATTCTAGGGAGGAAATCCAGGACATACTGTATTAGTTCCTTGAGGTAAGAAAGGGTAGGATCCTGGTATAGGAGAATGGGCGGGGTTATGTTTACTTGCTTGTAAACCAAACGGGCTTCCGCCTTGTTCTTGTTTCTTTCTTCCTTCTTAATAAGATGAGTATTGATCAAAAAAAATAAAAATGAAGACAGTGGTCTATATCTCCTTAATACTTAAAGCTCCCCAGTTCCTCAAGCACATCAATCTAGTAGTAGTCTTGTCAATAAAGATGGGTGAATGTGGTCACATTCCAGGTCAGGTTATTTGTCTGTTATGTCATTGAAACGTTTATTTCCTAAATTATTTACTTCGTTGACTTCAGTTGATTTTCAGTGTAAGAATTAAGAACTTGCTAAGGATTATCATACTTCTTTTCGTCTCGGGCTCAGCAATACTAGCAAGTATTGCTCCTTTTGCCATTTTTCAATCTGATGTCTGGGGTGTCATCACCCACTGTTTCATTATTTGGCTATTAATATCTTGTGACATTTGTTGAAGATTATTCTCATAATACCTGAGTTTATCTCACCAAGGATAACTACGACATTTAATCTATTTTGCGTGTGTTTCATAAGATGGTGAATACTCAATTTGACTCGAAAATCAGAATTCTCCGTTCTGATAATTGGCAAGTATATGTACAATGGGCTTACTTCTTACTTTTCTTAAAATTGGATAGAACCAAACTAGTTGTGTTGGTACACCACAACAAAAACGTTGTTCCCGAAAGAAAATGTAGACATCTTCTAAAAGTTTCTAGAGCCCTTCTCTTTGGCATGAATGTTTCAAAAACCTTTTTGTTGAGGCTGTTATGACTGCTTCCTATCTTATAAATCAAATGACTCAAGAGTGCTTAACCTCAAACTCCTGTCAATCTCCTTCGACTTGGCCATTCTTTATTCACGATCTTTGGGTGTATCTCCTACGTTCATGTTCATTGTTTCGCTCATAGTAAATTGGATCCAAAGACTATGACATGCATCTTCCTTGGGTATCCGTCATCCCAGAAGGGATATAAATGATATCATCCTCTAACCATAAAGAGACTTGTCTCTATAAAATGTCACCTTCTTTGAATCAATGTCGTTCTTTTCTTCCACCAAGACCTCACTCCAATGAGAGAGACGTAGAAATAAAGAGAGGTCTATTCTTGTTCCTCTTCTTGTGCCAGTTTCCCCAAGTTCATTTGACTTCACTACTATCATCTCTCAAGGTGGTGATGTCACAAAATGAAAGAAGTTACAAGTGTATACGAGGAGGAGAAAGAGTATTGTTGAATGTTGATGATACATAGCGTCATCGCATTTTTGATTTCTTGGGTGATCTTCGTGCCGAATTTGAGCAATTTCGCACTCAACTCCTTGCCACGTCTCCTCTGCCCTCTCTTCGATCAGTGTACTCCACTGTGTTCAGTGAAGAACGCCGACGGGCTGTTATGTCTTCGAGCTCTCCTCGTATGCTCCCTCTGGATTGTACTGCCTTTGCTACTAATTTATGTACTCCTCCAGGACGTGGTAGGGGGACTGATAGGGGTCGTCGAGGTCGTGGTGGACGTGATCGTGGCAGATTTACTACTCCTTCTGCTCACTGTGGTATAGTGGGACATGATCGTGATTACTGTTATCATCTGCATGACTATCTTGAGGGTTACCAGTCTCATCCTGTTGCTCATTGTACTACGACTCCTGCTATTGATCCCCTGCCTACAACCTCAATAATTGCGAGTGACCCTTTGGAGTCCATGAAAGCCCAGGTTGCTGAGATGATCCGAGCTGAGATCTATCTACAGAGTGCCTCTAATACTGTTGTTTCCTCTTCACTTGCTGCCTCAGGTATCCATGGCTCCATGCTCCCTCTGCCTATGCTGCCACTACATCGTCTTCTTCCCCTAGCTAGGTTATTGATTCTGGAGCCACTGATCATATGACTGGTGAGTCACAAGGTTATTCCATTTATTCACCTCCATCTCCTACTGCCAAGGTTCGCTTGGATGATGGTTATGTTACTCCTGTTTTAGGAGTAGGGCATTTTCATGTATCTCCGTCTCTCTCTTTATCTCACTATTTACATGTTCCTTGTTTATCTTTTAACCTTCTTTTAGTTAGTAGTCTTATTACCAAACTCAATTGATGTGCTATGTTTTATCCTTCTCATTGTCTCTTTCAAGACCTGACAACGATGAGGATCGTTGGTAGAGGCGTGAAAAGAGGCGAACTGTACAACCTTGATACTAATTATGCTCTTGATCGTGTCCCAGCTACTGCTGTTGTTGCTGTTGTTTTTCCTTTTTCAGTTGATGTTACTCATGATACTTATCATTTATGGCATGCCAAGCTTGGGCATGTTGGATCTAAGACTTTGTGTTCTTTGATTCCTACTTTTAGTAAACTGTGTTCTTTATCTACTTTTCATTGTGATACTTGTGAGCTTACTAAACATGTTCACATTGTTTATCCTTCTCACATGCATAGATGTCGTTCTACTTTTGAGCTTGTTCATTTTGATGTTTGGGGTCCATCTTCGGTTGTCTCTAGTGATAGGTTTCATTATTATGTTACTATTATCGATGACTACACTTGAGCTACTTGGGTTTACCTTAGGATGAGGTGTTTTTTAAATTCCAAGAATTTCGTACTATGATTCATACCCAATTTGGTGCTCTTGTTAAGGCCCTTCGATCTGATAATGGTGGTGAGTATCTATCTACCCCTTTGTCTAATATCTTCACACTCGTGGTATTGTTCATCAATTTACCTGCTCGTACACCTCTCAACAAAATGGTGTTGTTGAGCTCAAGAATCGTCATTTAGTGGATGTCACTCGCTCCTTGTTGCGAGGCATGCAAATGCCTAAGCCATTTTGGTCTATCTTCTCACTGCATGTTTTCTCATCAATCGGGGTACCTTCTCATATTCTTGATGGTCTCTCACCATATCAACTTCTTTGTCCTCAGGCTCCTATTTTTCCCATTGAGCCACAGGTATTTTCTTGTACCTGCTTTGTTCAGGATCTTCGTCCAAGTCGTCGGAAATAGGATGATAAGGCAATTCGATGTGTCTTTGTTGGTTATTCCAGTGCATCAAAGGGATATCAGTGTTATGATCCCCAGTCTCGTCGCTTCTTTGTCTCTTTGGATGTTATCTTTTTCAAGACAGTACCATATTTCTCTCCTGCTCCTACTAGCCCTACCGTCTCTGTCTTTACCTTGTATTGTGCCTACTGTCTCTTTGCCTTTACCTGTTCCAGAGGATCTTCCGCAACAAAAGGAGCTTCTCACGTACTCTCGTCGACAGTCGTCTGGTTCCTTCTCTGATGCGCCTCTACCACAATCTTCCCCGCATGCCACTCCACTAGGTACTTTTTCACCTTCTTTTATTTTTGTTCATACTTCTCCTATTATTACTCATGTTGCTTCTGATCTTGAGTTGCCTATTGCTCATCGCAAAGGTGTTTGTTCTTGTGTTAGTCCTTACCCTCTTGTCAAGTATGTTTGTTATCAGGTTGTATCTCCCTCGTACCAGGTTTTCCTCTCTGCTATTGATATTGTGACTATTCCTCGATCTGTTCGTGCTACTCTTCTTCATCCTGAGTGGAAGGGTGTTATAATTGACGAGATGAATGTCCTTCAATCTAATCATACATTCATACTTGGGATATGGTTCCCCTTCCAGATAGGAAGAAACTTGTGGGTTGTCGTTGCGTTTTCACAGTCAAACATAATTCTGATGGCAGTGTTGCTCGGTATAAGGCTCGTCTTGTCGCCCGCGGGCTTTACTCAAACTTATGGTCTTGACTATAATGCTACTTTTGCTCATATGGCCAAACTGACTTTTGTTCGTGTTCTTCTCTCTCTTTGGTCAATTAGAGTTGGCCTCTCTATCAGTTGGAAATCAAGAATACATTTCTTAATGGGCATCTCACCGAGAAGGTATATATGGATCCCCCTCCTGGTTTCCTATTTCAAGGGGAGTCTGGGAAGGTTTGTAGACTTCGAAAGTCTATATATGGTTTGAAACAGTCACCTCGTGCTTGGTTCCATCGCTTTAGTGAAGTGATTCTGAGTATGGGCTTTCAGCGATGTCACTCTAATCATACTGTCTTCATCCACTCTGGCGCCTCAGGTCGTACTATACTTCTGGTATAAGTTGATAATATTATTTTGACTGGTGATGACTCCTCTTTTATCTCTCATGTTTTTTTTTTGATAGATAACGAAAAGTTTATTAAAGCAAAAGAAAGAGACTGTACAAACGATGCGAGAAACATCGCCACGAGAAACAAAGAACGTCAAGTTACAAAACTTGACCAGCTATACAAAAAATCACACCAGGAGATCTTCCTAAAAACCGCAAAAACGGAAGACCAAGAAAATAGCAACCACCCGATCTTGAGAATAACCTTAGGCAAAGAGTCTTCCTTGTCTTCGAAAATTCTTTTATTTCGTTCCCTCCATAGACCCCAACAGATCGCCGCCGGAAGCATCTTCCAAACCTCATTCCCTTTCCTGCTGAACACTCCTGACGGCCACCCCAACACTACTTCCCCCAAGCCCCCTTGCAACACCCAACTCATCCCAAAAAGACCCAAATAATGGTTTCATACTGCCTGCGCATGCGAACAATGCAGGAAAAGATGCTGGACATTCTCCTCAGCCTGCCTACACATCGGGCATCTATTTGGGATTGCCATACCCCTATGCCTTAGGTGATCGATCGTAAGTACTTTATTTAACGACGCAGCCCAAAGGAAAGCCTGAACCTTCGAAGGAATCCGCAGTTTCCAGATCTTCTCAAACCCAAGTATGCGCCTCCCCTCCTCCCCCCCTCTCCTTCTTCCACATCTCCAAATAGCAATGAGCCGTGGAAAACTCATCCTCAGCACCCCCTTCCCATCTCCTACTGTCTTCCATCTCTGGGTGGATCACACAGGCTTTGAGAATTCTTTGTAGCTCCAACCATTCTCCCAATTCTCTTTCCCCAAAGTTATCTCTACAAAACCGCGGCCCCCATCTAACCTCACCATCCTGCACCTCATAGCACTCCTGCACCTCCACCTCTCTCCTCAACACCAACCTATAAAGAATTGGAAATCTCTGACACAGCCGCCCATCCCCCAACCAGTCATCTTCCCAGAAACGCACCAGGCTTCCATTCCCCACCCGAAATTTCAAGAACTTCTGAATCGAAGCCATAGTCGTCATGACCCCTTTCCAAACTCCCACCCCAAACGGCCTCCTTACCAGCTTCGGATTCCAATCTCCCCGACTTACCCCGAACTTATCTTTAATAACCCGCCTCCACAACGCTGACTTCTCTATGTTGAAACGCCAAATCCACTTTCCCAATAAAGCGTTATTCATACACTTTAATCTTCTAAAACCCAGACCTCCAAATTCTTGAGGTCTCGTAACCCAATCCCATTTCACAAGATGCAATTTCCTGGAATCCCCCCTACCCCCCCACAAAAAATCCATTTGAAGCTTCTCCAATCTCTTTCCCACCACCCGAGGCATTTTAAACAAAGACATTTGAAAAATGGGAAGACTTGCCAACACACTTTTGATCAACGTTATCCTTCCTCCTAACGACAGAAATCTTTTCTTCCAGCCCGCTAACCGCAGTTCCACTCTCTCTACCACCGGATCCCATATAGCCAACGACCACGGATTTGCTCCTAAAGGCAGACCAAGGTACTTGATTGGCAAGGAAACCAAGTTGCAATCCAAGCTTCGAGCACTTCTTTCCAAAAAACCCTCCTCCACCTCCCCCACCCCTGACAACTTACTCTTGGAAATATTAATCTTCAAACCCGATAAAGCTTCAAAGCATCTAAGGACTCCTCTCATATTTGCAACCTGCTCCCTATCCGCCTCCAAAAAGAGAATGGTATCATCTGCATACTGAAGATGCGAAATAACAGGCCCCTCCAGCCCCACCCGAAACCCCTTAATCATCCCCAGCCCCTCTGCCTTAGAAATGAGCTTACTAAAAGCTTCTGCCACCATGATAAAGAGAAAAGGGGATAATGGACAGCCCTGACGCAAACCTCGAGAACCAGAAAAGAAGCCATGCGGGCACCCATTCACCAGGATAGAAAAAAATGGCGACAAAACACATCCCTTCATCCACCGAATCCATCTCTCCCCAAACCCCATAGAAATGAGCATCTCTTCCAAAAAACCCCAATCCACATGATCATACGCCTTTTCCATGTCTACCGGACAAACAAGGCCACCTATCCCTGCTCGACTCCGTGAGTCAATACACTCACTAGCAATCAAAACCCCATCGACCAGCTGCCTACCTTTAACAAACGCCCCTTGATACGCCCCCACCACCTTCCCCACCACCCTCAATCGCTCCGCAAGGACCTTGGCCACAATTTTGTACAAACTAGTCACCAAACTTATTGGCCGAAAATCTTTAATCTCCTCCGCTCCATGAGTCTTCGGAATTAGAGATATGAACGTCGCTCCGACCTCTTTATTCCATCTCCCCCTCTCGTGGATTCAACAAACACTCTCATCAGATCTATTTTCACCACATCCCAACAACCCCTGAAAAAGCCCATAGTGAAACCATCGGGCCCTGGCGCTTTATCCTTCCCCAATTTGTTGATAGCCCTGCACACCTCACCTTCCTCAAATCGCCTCTCCAACTCAGCCACCTCCTCCCTGGACACTTGCCCAACCCTAAGGTCCTGAATCCGAGGTCGCTCCCTGTTAAACTTCAAAAACCGATGCTGAAAATGATTCGTCACCGCAATACCGATCTCCTCATCACCCTCTATGACCTCGTTTCCCACCTTCAAACTGAAGATAGAATTCGCCTGATTTCTAGCCTTGGCACACGCATGAAAGAATCTTGTATTTCTATCCCCGGCCTTAAGCCACTGAACTCTGGCCTTTGGTTTCCAAGAAATCTCATCGAGCCTTCTCAAGGAAATAAGATGCCCTGATAACTCCCGCTGAACCACTTCTTCCTCTCTTCCCAGCCCCTCGCTTTCCTCCTTTTTTTCCAAGGCCTTAAGTTTCAGTTCAATCTCCCTCAACCTTTTATCCACCCTGCCAAAACACTTGGAATTCCAGTCTTTGATTTTAATCTTTAGCGCCTTTAGCTTTTTCATGAACACATAACCCGCATGCCCCTCAAAAACCATCTCATCCCACCATTCCTTCACCAACTCCTTGAAACCCTCCACTTTCAGCCACATGTTCTCAAATTTAAAAGGTCTATTCTTCCCCAGAGCCAAGCTCTCCCTCAAGAGGATCGGTCTGTGATCCGAACCACCATACAATAACGCTTCTTGAAAAATGTTAGGAAACTTCTCCGCCCAACCCACCGAATAAAGAGCTCTATCTAATCTGCTCATAATCGGAGGCCTCCTTTTATCAGTCCACGTAAATTTTGCTCCTTTCAACGGAGGGTCTAGCAACTCCTGCCCATTAATAAAAGCTGAAAAATCCCTCATAGTACGCGAAATTCTCCTGGAAATCCCCCCCCTTCTTTTCCCCAGGGAATCGAATCACATTGAAATCCCCCACCACACACCAAGGAAGCTGCCATCTTGCTGAAATACCTTCTATTTCGGACCAAAAATTGGATCTAAAGATTCGCAGATTTGGACCATACACCGAGGTGAAAATCCACTCAAAATCATCCCCCACCCCCCTGAAACGAATGGAGATCGAAAAATCCCCCAAGCAAACCTCCAGTTTCTCAAAAACTAATCGATCCCACATCACCAGTTGCCCCCCCGAGGCCCCCACCGAAGCGACGGACACCTAATCCACTAGCCTATTATCCCACACTTCTGAGACAACCGCAGCATTCACCACCTCCAATTTGGTTTCCTGAATGGCAATTAGATCTGGCTCCACCTTCCGCAACAGACCCCGCACATCCAACCGCCTCTCCCCCCTCCCCAAACCCCTAACATTCCACGAAAAAATCTTCATTAAAGAAACCACTAACCCAAGCTAACTACTTCCGTCACCCCGAACTACCCTCAGACCTCCGCCCCCCTATCGCCTAGGCCTCCCAGCCCTTTCTCCTCCCTATCTTCCAGAGCTGTGAAGAAACCTATCGCCTGTTCCACCCCTCCTGAAAATCGTAAACCCAAGACCTTGCTGACCTCCACTGATTTAGCCGCATTTGCCAAGACCCCCCTCCTCCTCAAAACTCCTTCCTCGGCCTCCTTAGAACTAGAGCCAGGAACACCCATTCCCTCTTCTGCGGAACTCTCTTCCTCCACTACCGACTCAGCACCTTGCATTCGCCACATATACCTTCCTCATCGCTAGAACCCTCAAGATAGGTCTCCGATTCTGAACCACCATTGACCCGATCGGAACAAGAATCCAAAGGCAAAACCGACGCCTTCTCCAACGAATCGCTAACCCGAGAAGCCAACTAGGGCGAGTCATCTGACTCTAAGAACGATGCTACCTGTTCGCATTCTCCCTCCTGCCCTGACCAGCCTTCCCCATTTCCCCGCAGACTACCAACATTGCTTGTCTTTTCATGACCGTCGGAGTTCAACCACGCCTGCGCCAGGAATTCTGGACTGGAACCCACTGATACCTCGCTCCCACATCTCCTAAGCAGGCGCACCTCCCCCCTAGCCCTAACAGACCCAGATGGGACATCTGCATCAGCCGCAAAAATAGAAGGAGAAGATTTGATCACAATAGATTTCAGTCGAGGGGCACCCCAAACCCTCTGAACACCCACCTCGTAGGACCCCCGACTCTGAGCTCTGTCCTTTCTGCGATAGACCTGCCGGAATCGCGCTTTTGATAATCCCGAGCTGACCCTCTCCGTCCCTGAGCACCCTGCACGATCGTCACCCCCACCCTTCTCAACCTCCAGCACCGGAAGAAGGCAATTCCCACCAGACTGACCAAAATCCATACTTCGCTGCTCTGGTTTACTGGGACTTGGGATTTGCGGACACCTCTCATGCTCAATCCCTAGGCCATCGCCATCGTCATCAGCCAAACAGCCACCCCCCAAATTCCGATCGAAACTCGCTAGACCCTGTTGGTTGTTGAGATCCACTTCCATGGCTAGATTCCCGTTCCCTATCTCCGGCCACCTAGGGATTCCAGAAGAAGACGCACCCTCCACACCTGAGCTCGGGAAGATGGGGACAACTAACCCAGGCCTTATAAACCCTGGATCAAGATCTTTCTGGCCCGGATCCACCAGACCCGCTGACCTCAACTGGACCGAAGAAACCGGACTGCAACTCAACCCTGCTGGGCCCAAAACACAAAGGCCCCTAACCCCCTGAACCTCAGGCCCACAACAAGGCCCCTCAACTTGCGGCCCAGCACTCCAAACCGAGCCTAAGTCTCGGCCCGTCTGGGCCAAACAGCCCCCATGTACGTCCACCGCAGGATAAACGACATCTGTAGGGTATAAATTCACCTTCTCAGCCTTATCCCTACCGATAGAAACTCCTTGGCGCCTCTGTAATCGCCGAATCCTTCTCCGCACGCTACGCCTTCGGTTTCGCCAGGTACGTCTGCCGGAAGCTTTTTGTTTGAAATTCAAATTTACCTCCTTCTGAAGGAACATCTCTCCAGTACCCTTAACCCCTGTCCCTTTGCGCCGTTGAGAAGAAGGACAGTCAACGCCACTGTCTGCAGGCGCTGCCATGACCTTCTCAAGTCTGCCAACTATGGGCTTAGGTACGACATTTCTACTATTAGAAAGCCTATGACGAATAGGGCTATGTTGAGCCGAATTAGGATCGTCCTCCACCCAAGAAACGCCACGTGGCTCTCCGCAACCCCTTTCCTCGCTCACCATTCCCGAACACCTTACAGGCGGAGCCGCCGTGGCCATGCCGGATTCACCAGTTGCCGACTCCCAAAATGAAATTTCAATAGGGTATGAAATAGAATGGAAAGAAAGCACGATAATCCGAGGGATCGATCTTAGGTCACCTCGAACTTGAATTTTTGCTGCTGTAAGATCTTCCTGCTTTTGAGTCGATGGATGTACAGCAACCAAATGTCCACAGATCTGCCCAATTTGTGAAAAAATCGAAGGCACCCACAGATGAAACGGAAGCCCTTTCAAGACAAGCCAGCGAGTTTGAGTCAGACCCGTAAAAGACAGGGCATTCGCAGCCGGCCACCATCTACGAAAGCCCACCTCAGTGCCACTTCCCAGATAGAAGCTCTGATAATTGCAAAGCCGAAAAACAGAGGACCTATGTTTCTGGTGGAAGACAGCCCGACCAGCTTCAAATGGGAGAAGCGAGACCTTAGATTCCAGTGGAACCAGATGTTGGAGGAGCTGCACCACCTCACCCCACAGGGATTCTGTTCCAGCCATACACAAAGAGCAAACCACAGCATCTTCCCAGTGGTGGAACATCCCAGCATCTAAATCCACAACAATTTTGCTAACCCCATGATCCATCTCAACATGGCTACTAAGGCCCCACCGAGGTGACGAGCTAGAGTCCACCTGATTGACCCTCCCAGCAAGATTCTGGACAGCTGATTGAAGACGACCATCCAACCTGCAATCGTGAGCCTGCGTCCTGAAAAAAGATAGCGCATCGCCAAGAGCTCTCCATCCAGCATTTTTCTCACCCCGCGGGACACATAAACTCCCTCCTTTTCCACCTCTCAAAAAGGATTGAAAGGCCAGAAATTCCCCCCTATAGTTACTTCGCTTCTCCCCTAAAATTGAGTTTCCTTCCTCTCCAAATTTCTTGAAGCGATAACCCTTACTGACCAGACTTTCTGAAACCAATTTTATCATCCATGGAATCGCCCCTTCCGGCAACCACAGCGAGCTCCTGTGCCCCCTTCTGCTAGCTTCCGAAATTTTCAACCAGCGACCTCCTTTAGTTCTAACCTCTAACAGATCAAATGCCTTGGCTTCCACTGCAAATCTCCTTAATAGGGGTGGAATGGATCTTCCCATCATTAACTAATCAAAGAAAACAGATCTAAGTCCATCAACTCACACAATCCACAAACCGAAAAGTTATGAAGATCAACTAGATTAAGGGAGTAATCCGATCGAAAAGTTATGAAGATCAAATTCATGATATGTTTCCTGTTATTACTACCACTCTTAAGATTAGTTGCAACATGAAACCCGAAAAGTTCGCATAAGTGCTAATCTCTCATGTTAAGAGTGAGTTGGGTGTACCTTTGATGTCAAAGACCTAAGTCAACTGTAGTACTTCCTTGGTCTAAAGATTACTCGATCTAAAAAGGGAATTTTTCTGTCACATCGAAAGTATGTTCTTGATCTGCTGAGTGATACTAGTATGAGTGAGTGTAAACCCGCTAATTCTCCCATGGATCTGAAGCTCTCTTTACATGATAGTGAGGGTGATCTTCTTCCTGATCATCATGTCTACCAGCGTCTCGTGGGCTGCTTGATATATCTCACCCTCACTCGACCGGATATTACGTTTGTTGTCAGCATGGTTAGTCAGTTCATGCATACTCCTCGTGCTTCACACCTTGTTGTTGTTCATCGTATTCTTCGATATATCAAGTCTAAACCCAGTTGTGGACTTATACATCGCTCACATGGGCATCTTGAGATCTCCGGCTATACAGATGTTGATTGGACCGGATCTGCTACTGATCGTCGCTCCACCTCTGGCTATTGTGATCTTCTTGGGGGCAACTTGGTTGCATGGAAGAGTAAAAAGTAACCCGTTGTTTCTCGCTCTAGTGCTGAAGCAGAATATCGGGCTCTTGCTCATGGGACTTGTGAAGTTTTGTGGCTTCGTTCTCTCATTTCTGAGTTAAGGTTTCCTATTAAAGGCCCTATGTCTTTATATTGTGATAATAAGGCTACCGCGAAGATTGCCTTGTGCTTCATGAGAGCACATTGAAATTGATATTCATTTTCTCCGAGAGAAAGTTCGGGATTATTCATTATCGCTTCACCATGTTTCATCTTCTCAACAACTTGCTGACATCTTCACCAAGCTTGTTAGCCCTGCTATCCTCCAAGATATTACTATCAAGCTGGGCATGCTTAATGTTTATGCTCCAGCATTAGGAGGAATGTTGATATATGTAATATCAAGGGTATAGTTGTAAAAGGGTATATATGTAATGTTCTCTTAATATAAAATGCTACTAGGGCTTTCTTTCCCTCACTAAGCAATTTACCATAATCTCTCTTCTTCCTCTTTTCTCTTCTCTAAAACCTAAATCCTCCAAACCCTTTCTCCAGCGGATACTTGATATGACGCTTGATCTATCTTTCCCTTACCCATCCAGTATTGCCTATGCCGTAAGGGTGATCAAGCATAAGTGTGATCAGTAGATTCATGTACTCACCGAGGACACCACATCTAGAAGCAGTTCACAGTGTTCTACAGTATCTCAAGTCAACAATAGGGGAAGGTCACTTGTTTACAAGACACAGACATATGAGGATAGAGGCATTTACGGATGCAAATTAAGCTTGTTTTGTTACTGATCGTAGGTCTACCTCTAGCTACTGTGCATTGGTTGAAGGCAACCTTGTAGTTTGGAGGAGGACTAAGAAACAATTTGTAGTTGCAAGATCAAGTGCAAAAGCAGAGTTCAATTTCATGGCTCATGGAGTGTGCGAATAACTGTGGTTGAAGATACTATTGTTTGTATTGGGCATTCACACTCAAGCACCTATAAGTTTAAATTGTGATAACTAAGCAACAATCACGTAGATCGACACTTTATAAAAGAACATGGATCAAATTTGTACTCCTTTCGTTAAGACAGAAGAACAAGTTACAGACATTTTAACCAAGGGAGTTAGTAAAATTCGTCTACATGATATCTTGAGCAAGCTGAGAATAACAAATATCTATGCACCAGCTTGAGTGGGGACTGTTGTTAGGGACAGTATTGTCCTTAGTATCCTTTTATTATTCCTCTTGTAATTAGCTTATTTATGTTCGTTTGATAGGGATATTTTGTCACTGCAATTATGATATTAATAAAAGACGCTTGAGGGATCATAGACAATTACTAAAATTTCCCTATTGTCTTCTTTCTTTCACTCTTCCTCCTCTCCTTTCTTATCTCATCATCAAACCCTAATTTATTCCAACTCAGTCAAGGAAAAGTAGAGAGAAAAAAAAGAGAAAAGGTTATGTGGATATTACTGTTCCATCATGACATCCAGCTAGTATTAAATCATGTGGGGATGAAGGTGACCACTCCACTGTAAGAGGAATGCTGTCGAAAAAACAGTAATTCGTTAATCAGAAAGGAATAGGAAAAATTGAAGTCAAAAATAAAATCATATAAAGACATAATCAAATTATACTCCTCTTTCTTCCTTCTATACGGTATCTCGTTTTCAATTTCCAGCCCAACAAATGTATCTAAAAGATACGTCTATGAGATAATCATCCAACCTACCTTTGTATATTCCCGCACTTCAACTTTGAGCATCTGAATACTGGCTCCAGTTTCACAAAACGAGGATCAGTACCCTCCTTACGACAAGAAGAATATAAAACTTTAATTGCACTTGGAAGAGGAACCTCCCACCTGAATGTGAAAAGCAAATGAATGGAGTCATAACGTACAAGCAATGGTCATCATAGTAGAAATATTAGTACCGCTCCAGTGCCGTAGGTGAATAAAAGGCGCAGTAGGGTAAACCCAATACACAGGAAACAAGCAAGAAAAAGAAGGTGATGACATAGAAGTAGATAAAGCTCTACACCAATCTTAGGACCGCTCCAACTGATCAAAAAAAAAAAACGCAGGACCACTCCAGTTGAAACTAGCCACTCATCAAAATAATAAATCAGTCACATAACATCTGCTGGTTTTAATAAATTTAGAAAAATGCCCGGAAATTATATTCCAAAGCATTCATATGTTCTCCATCCAAGCGACGTTAAAAGCAGAGATCTAAGACAGCTAAATATACTCCATAATCTAGCACAATACAGCGGTTATTTTGCAAGGCGACTAACAAGTAAAATTCGAATGTGCTATTCAAGGACCCCAAAAGTAATCCAAACTAAATAATAGTCAGTAAGACAAGAAGCTATACTGTCCACCAAAGGGAACAGGAAGATATTCTTCATGCGATATGCCAAAGTTTGATTTTCCATCTCATCAACTACCAACTATAGCTCGTGAGATTATTTGTATTGACTGGAAGAGTATACTAAATGAGAAGAGAGAACAAATGTTCAACTTGAGCTCCATCAACGACAAAAACTAACTGTAGCACCATAGTGAACGGCTGAACACCTCGTAATGGGGCATGACACCAAAATAAAGTTCATGAAGAATTTCAACCTTTAGATCTAGACCAAAATCTTGACCAGCAACAAAGAGTAAATAATACTTGGGAATAAAGCTCCAGATACCAGGCAGTTCCAACTGTCCAATTTGTGTCGGTTTTGGGTTCCATCCAAGAAGAGGCCTACTATGAATTATTGGTTAGGATCCATGATGACCGGCCTAGTTCCACTATATATTTTCTCATACTACTAACCAATTATTGTCTATTCTAGTCTAAAATGCAAATCAATGCCATTCTCTAGGTGGGAAAAGAGAAAATAGCAATGCACAACTATTAAGTGAATGACTGACTGATATCAGAGCAGACACAATTAATAAGAAAAGTAAAATATGAGAAAAGTACGTAACATTTCCACAACCAAAGGAGAAGATCGTACACTTCCACAGCCATGTCCCAACAAAATGGCAAGATAGCCCATGCGACGTTTGCATTCCAAATTATAAACATTAGAATTGCCATTTCATATGCCATGCAACTTTTCAGTTGGGGGCCAGAAATAATGTCTTGGAAAAGCAACATCCTCAGGAAGATCAGAACTTGTCGTGTTAATTACCAAGGAATCATTATTCGCAACTTTTTTAATTGATTATAGAACCTGACCAAATCTATTATGTGATTCAATCAAACCAAGTTTCTAAGTTTTGATTTCCCAGCTGGTTTCAGCCTTTGATCTGAAATTTTGGTCAAAATCTTGGAAACATCCCAAAATGGTATATGGTGCTTTATTACGACATTCTTAAATATTAGTATTGTGCTTTTATTTTTATACACAGTATGATATCATTGTGCTTTAGTACGTAGCATTCCCGAACTTAATGGATACTAAAGGGAAAAAGTTGGCATGGTAGTCTGAAATGCTGACATCTACAACAGTGGAAAACTTGTCATTGGCTGACTGCAGTCAACAATTCTGAATTCAAAAATCTAGTAAATAACATAGACTGCTGAGCCAGTACTGAGGCTCATGAATGATCCTGGGTAATCACCTAAGGATCTCGAATTCTTGAGAATTGAGATAGATGTCATTTCAAGATTGAAACTGAAATGGAGCTACCCTTGGATTTTGAATTCAAGGGTGTTGACCAGCACGATAGGCTGGAGCTCAGGACCAGCTTAGTTCCACTCAATAAGCTCCAGTAAGTCACTGCAAACAATAAGTATACCACTCCACCTTTGAAATAAACTATGTTAGCACAAAAGATCCTAGTCTAGTATAATACAAAAATAGTAATTCACTGCCAGCAGAAAATTAGGGCAATAAACTATATTAGATAAATATTCTAGTGAACATTGACAGAAAAAAATACAGCATGAGATACCAGAAAATACAGCAGGGAATAAACAGTATTAATCAAAATAAAATTATACTTTATGAAAATATTACTGTGAAAGTATTTCAGTGTATGAAACAAAAAAATAATACACCAATTAGTGTTGGAACAAACTATATCAAATCTAAACTTTGTTCTTCATAAAAACAATAATATTACGATTTATTGAATTTTTACCAAAAGGTTGTATTATAATTCATTGTTTTCCCCAAGGGTTTCAATTTCAGTCACCGTCGAAACCAAAATGATATCCCAAAGTTTTGGTAATTTGGACAAAAAACTTCAAGGAGACATGAGGATAATGTCACCAAAGCAAGAAGCGGGAAGCGAGGCTAAAAAAATCCTTAGAAAATGGGAAGCGAGAAATAGATATAGGTGTTTCATTCCCATTATATTAGGATGGTCAATCATATCTTAAACTTTATCTCAAATAAAATATTTGTAGAGAAGTAGGTGTCTTACAGTCTTAACTATTCAACGCTACTTGTTTAGATCTATGTTGTAGGCTTTAGACTCAAGTTTATCCTTACTTCCTAGATACATAGCCCCATTGACTACTAAATGGGGACCTGATGGAAGCGAGCAAAAGCGAGAGTCTAGGAAATGAGCTTCCTAGGAAGCGAGCTTCCCACCTTGTACATAGCTTCCCTACAACTATGCATGAGTATTCTATTAAGGTTAGGTTTTAGTGAGGATGGCCAACCTAGTTCCCATCAGATATTTTTTCATTGAACTACCCAATTATTGGCTACTCTGGTCCGTGATGAAAGTTAATGCTGTTCTCTAGCTGGGGCAAAAAGAAAAGAAATTGCACAACCATTAAAGTAAATAAATGACTAAAAATCAACTAGAAACGATTGATAATAAAAGGATAAGCAAAATAAAGGTATATAACTAGCCAATTAAAGGAGAATATCTTACACTTCCAGAGATCCATTTCCTAACAAAACAGCAAGATAGCCCATGCGATGCTTGCATTCCAAATCATAAACATTAGTAGGTTGCCATTTCACATCCCATGCAACTTTTCCATTGTGGGCCAGACATAACACAAGTCTTGGCAAAGCAACATCAGTTGGAAGATGAGATCTAGTCGTGCTAATTTCCGAGGAACCTATATTCGCAACTTTCTGACTCGATGCATCTGGATCCTGCCCACAGCTATTATGTGCTTGAACAACCGTGATGGATAATTCATTGTCCTCATTTTGGGTTGACGAAGGCTGGCAGATACCATCATCATAACTCCTTGCCCTTGAATTATCTTTCACTCTCCTCCTCTGCTTTGGAGTAGTGAGACCTGATTTACATGCTGACACTCCAAGGCTGAAACCTTCTCGTGATTCTGTTTCTAACCCAGCATCTGTATCACAACCTTTTGCGAGGGCATGTTCATGAGTATTGCTGACAACCCCACTCACAGCAAGAAATTCAGAAGAATCTTCTGGGAACTGGACAGAAAGTGCTGGAACAAACTGGCTGTCAGAATCCAAATCATCTAACGATTCCTTTATGGCCTTTTTTCTAGGTCTCCCTCTTGGCCTCTTCGGTTGAGGTGATTTGTCCTTTACAACTTCTTTCTTCTTAGGTCTCCCTCTTGGCTTGTTCATTGGAGGTGGTGATTCTTCCTCTTCCGCACTGTCATTTAAAATACACCATATCTGAACGACACCTCTGCCGGTAAGTGGAGCACCAATCTTGTGATAAGAAGATTCAGGAGGATGAGAAGCAACTGCAAGAAACTGAAACATAAAAAACCAGGAAGATGGTGATCAAATATATTCCAACATGTACATGAAAAATATCAATAATTTCATGAAAATAATCTATTTAAAATTGTGTACATCCAAATACACTTCATAATATCTGACAACTTACTTGCATGAAGTAGAAAATTTACTTTTCATGTGCAATGGTAAAGCAACAATTCCAACAAAATAATAGAAGAAGAATACCACAAAAGAAAAATCACAAAAGTATAAGATCCATCACACACAACTCTCACAAGTTACAGATGTTACCCACTTTGCCGCTGGCAATCCACCTAGATGCTTCACACCTAAGGAGGCCCGATCCTCTACAGTCAATCATGAGCACAGCGGTGCTAGATACTACCTCAAAGAGCATAAAAATGGTATAATTTGTCCTAACTGAGAAAAAATTATTTAAAGATTTGAGTCTGTTCATCAATCTAGAGAAACCCTTTCTGCAGATTAGAAGGATCAACAATCCCATGTGTCCAAAGTTTAGACTTCAGAAAAAAATTTCTAATTTTAAAACAAATACATCAAAAAGGTATCCACGGTCCAAAGTTGACCAATTATTGCAGGATCAAACTTATGAATCATACTATGAAGTTATAAAACAAAGTGATGTAACAAAGATTAAGACAAGTACTTAGAATTTTAGACAATAAAATTGAAATTATGCCAGGGAGGTCTACTGTTGAAGCTATCTTTCCACATTGAAAAAAAAATATTAGGGCCGGTGTTGGTAAAGAACGGAATTCCAAGAAAATATAGTGATATCAATAAGAGAGTGGCAACTATCATGAGAGCTATTGTTGGTAAGACAAATGAGCTCCTTGTAGCAACAAATTTGCATCAACGTTTAGCTATGAGCCCGTATTTTTTTGCATTGGTTATGTATGAATTGACGGTGATATTCAAGAGGAAGCCCCTTAAGGCATGTTATTTGCAGATGACGTTGTATTAATTAATGAAACTAATGTAGGGATAAATGCAAAACTAGAATTGTGGCAGGATACCTTAGAATCTAAGGTTTTAAAAAAATTAGACCAAGATGAAATATATGAAATGCAACTTTAGTAAGAACTCAAACAGGGTTGAGGCAGTTGTTAAGATTAATAACCAAAAGATACCCCAAAGCGACTAATTCCAGTATGGCAGGGAAGTAAACAGCAGCAAAGACGGCGAAGACGAGGCGAGAGACAAATCAGCCGGTGGCTCGACCCCCGCTATCCCACTTCCTTCTATTCAAAAACGACTACACCGATCTTTATAAGTTTTGGCCACATCCGTTTCTGGCTGATGAGCACATTGAACTATCCATGTGGCTGAGAGCCCTCACAGCCCAGGCACAGCGACGCAATTATCAGGGGCGCGTTCTACCACTAAGCTAATAGCCCGTCGTGCAGGCCTCCCACTGGGGGCCCGCTATGCCAAATTATTCATAAGGATGGAGAGATTGAAGATGATGTTACTCGTATAATTAAAGTTGGGTGGCAAAAGAGGCTATGTGCTTCCAAAGACCAACACATTCCTATCTGATTAAAAGGAAACTTTAATTAAACAACAGTAAGATTAATTATCCTTTATGGAGCAGAATGTTAGGTGACCAAGCACATATTCATAGAGCCTAGTGTACATGATATGATAGTGTTGAAATTGATGAGTAAAAACAAGAAAAGATAAGATTAGAATGAGAGCATTCAAGTGTAGTGACCCTAATTTAATTCTAGGGTTATTTTAGTAATTTCATATTCTAAGGGTACTTTGGTAATTTTGTTGTTGAATGCTTGGCCATGATAATTAATTTGACTTGAGGTTAGAATAAATTAATGAGAATAATTCAAAAAATGGGTTTGGCGAGGGTTTGAAACCAAACACCTATAGTAAGGGTAGTTCAGTAAAACACTAATTAAGAGGATTAGTATAAATACCAAGAGATAACCTAATTGGCATGATTATTGCAAAACCTAATCAGGAGAAGAGAACTCACGTAGAGAGAGAGGGAGGTGGCTAGGGCTCGTGGCTGGTTTCTCCGGAGCTTTTGGAAGATCAATTCAAGATTCGATGCTCAAGGTTCAAGTTTATTGAAGAGTGTAGATCGTTCCATTAGAGATGACCTCTTCCGGGTTGTTTTGTTTCAAATTAGTCTTAATCTACGAAGAAAGGCAAATGAATACTCCATTAGATTAGGATGATTCCATTAATGTGTTTATTCATGTCATCATTATGTTTAATTATACCATTCATGTCATCATGTGCTAGTATAATGTTGGAATTGATTTATGTTGAAATTTGAGAGATTATTGCTTGCTTCAATTTGTGGATTTTCGGAGTTGAGTTTGATTGAGAAAATCAACCTAATTTCGGTATACGGGTCATAAGTTTGTGACCGTAAATCTGATTTTGGTCCGACAGTACGTCGTTTCGAAGAACTCGAAAAAATCTATAACTTTCGTGAAGACAGTTTTTCCAAAATCAATGGTTTCGAGGGTCAAAATCTCAATCAAAAATCAAAAACGGGAAAAGGGTCTTCCACATTAATTTTTCCAAGATGCTTTAATTGTGATTATAACTTGTTCATATTTTTTTTAGCCCTTAAGGGTATGGTCATGTGTAAGGGGCTTTGAAATTAATTAACCATTAGTTAATTGATTTTGTGTAAGAGGTTGACAGTAACCCCTATGACCATACATCCTTAAAGGGGCATTATGAATTTTCTTATACCCCTTTGCATATATACTGTTTGATTAATAAATTAATTGAATGTAGATATGATTTGTGTGAATGGGACAATTGTTTTGTTAGAAATCCTTTATATCTCATTAGTTAATTTGTTAGATAGTTTAAAGATACCCCTAACAAACTCAACTAGTTAGTTACTAACTAATTGGTTAATAACTTGGCCTATATTAGTCATAATTTAATATCTTATTAGTTAATTTGTTAGATGGTTGAAAGATACCCTTGACAAACTTGGCTAATTAGTTAGTAACTTCACTTATATTAGTTATAATTTCATATCTTATTAGTTAATTTGTTAAATGGTTAAAAGATACACCTAACAAACTTAGCTAATTAGTTATTAAATAATTGGTTAGTAATTTGGCCTACTTATGCTAGTATAAGGGTTTTTCAAAACTCACTAGCATAAAAAGAGTATTCAAGCCCTTAGGGGTTGGTGAAATCCTAAACCCTTCACCCTATTATCTCAAAAGAGTTTTAAGAATTTGTAGGGTTATAAATATTTGATATTTATAACTAAGGGTTCAGTTGCAGAAACATAGTTGATGCCTTTTGTAATAAAGTATGCTATACCTGCTTAGATTTAAATTGTGAATCAGTATCTCGCATGTTAAATTAATTACCATGGATATTAATGATTGATAATGTTGAACATGTGTAAGGGTCATTCATGGAGTGAGTTGTGTAAGATCATCTTCAAGAATGGATCCTAGGGCAAGTTGTGTAAGACCCTTAAAGTGCATACTAGGTTGTGTAGAGTACAGTCTCATGGTTAGAGATTTGGGTGGAGTTGTGTACGAAGCTCAATCTCGTTTGGGTGAGTTGTGTGAGACCCCAAAGGATAGTGTGGGCTGTGTGAGATCCCGAGGACCCCATGGTTAGTAGGATGAGTTGTGTATGATCACTATTGAAAAGAAACAAGTATATTTTGGGTGAGTTGTGTGAGACCTCAAGGGATAAGGTGAGTTGTGTGAGATCTCAAGGATTCCCGTGGTTAGTAGGGTGAGTTGAGTACGATCCCTATTGGCTAGAAATGTAAGTGTGGCGTTATGTACAACCCCAAGGGTGGTGAACTGGGGAAGAAAACCAAGTTTCCCATTTGAGTGAGCAGTGTACTACCCCGAATAATTGTCAATAGGGTAGAGTTATGTACGACCCCTAATGGCAAGTAAAAATGAGTAAAGAATTACATACTTGAAAATGTACAATTCTACCAATTATTTGTTATTGTATACGTAGACAATGTCAATGTAATTACAATATGATGATACACTAAATTGTTAGACACACTAAAAATATTTGTGTGCGCCTAATGGTTGTGTTCTCTTGTTGAGCGTTGTGCTCACTCTTGTTTGATTTGACTTTTCAGGAGATACCTGAAGAAGATAGAAGGTCGTTCCACGTAGAGGCAACGGAACCTTAGTTATTTATTTTCCTATAATTAAGAGAGTGAGAATTTGTAGTGAAGTACTCTTGTGTTAAAACGTTGAGATTATGTATTACTCAGTACTTCTTTTATTGAGGATTTTAGATATTGCCTGATATTCTTTTTTTTTTGGAAGGTATATTGCTTGATATTTATCTGGTTAATGGATCATTTAAGTATATGATTTCCATTGTATTGGGCCGGGGGGGGGGGGGATTTGTTTCCGGTTCACGCCCCAGGATCTGGGCAATAATGAGATATTGTATGCTGATTTTGGGGGAGTGACATCAAGAGACTCCGGGAGTAGCTCCAATAGGTGATAAAATAAGGAAAGTTAACTGAGATGATTTGGACACGTTCAGCATAGACCACTAACGGCACCTGAGAGTTACGAGTGGAATGCCAAAAATGGCATAGATGGAGATAGGGATGAAAGAATTTAATTCAAAGAATGTTACAAAAACTTTGGAAAGCAAAAATCCGTGTAAATGCCTCTTTTGTCAATAAAAAAAATGGACCTAAATCTTGAAAGATATCAAAGTTTTCCAAAGAAGGCAGACTTTCTCTAACAAATAGAATGGAATGGCAAAACAATATTCGTGTTGCCGACCCAGAATATTTAGGATAAGGCATTGATGATGTGTTAGGAGTCCTCATATGTATAAAGATGTTGCAAATCAAGATGTAACATGAACATAGATGAGCATAGCTCAAACAAGGATATTGAGATAGATGAGTGGAAAGTTTAGGGATGATGGAACCATAAATGAGCGCACCCCAGGGAATCTAGGAATATCTCCAATATCTGATAAACTAAAAGCGAGTTCGGTGAGATTGTTTAGTTATGTGCAAGAAAGTCCATCGATGACATGACCAGGAAGGAGCCTAGTGGTGCAGGACCGCAGGTTGAAGGCAACAAAAGAGAATCCAAAAGATTAAAAATGAATCGAATAAGAAATAAGGTGAGGGGGTATGCTATAAGTTCCAGTGGAAGAAATGACGATATGTAGTGGATAGGATGTGTAGTTGACCCCAAATAGTTAGGACAAGGCTTTGGTAGTGATGATGTTTATGATGATGATGGTTATGATGATGATGATGATGATGCAGTGTCAATAATCAACATTACGAAGTTTTGAAACGGCTGGTCGTTCAACAAACTTGGTTACAATGCCTAATTGACAACTAAAGAATGGAAAAAGTAATTGTGGATTCAACCAAATGAGTTAGCAGTCAGAATTCCACAACCGAACACACATTCAGTAATTGCCTAATTGGAGACCAGAAGTGTTGTGCGAATTTCTATTATTTAAAAAGAAATAACTGTTTAGCGACAGAAAACTTCTTACCTCACATTTAATATGACAGTTGGAACTTTGATGAGCTCTAGGACACCAATCCAGTGCCCAAACAGGCCCTCCGGCGTACAACACAAAGTCTTTGCTGCAAAAAGATCTAATGAGAAAATTCTAAACTGTAAATATCAAAGCATCACACTAAAGTAACTGCTAGTTGGATTTACTTTAATAAAATACCCTTAGTGTGAAGAGAGTGTCAAAAAATAGACTTTACTTTGCAACTACATAGGTGTGTGGAATGTCCATTTGAAAACAAGAATCATGGAAGGAACTATCCAACTACTTCAGTTATAAGAAATGTGCAATGAGCATATGCCTCTAAAATAATAAACTTTACTTCAATGAGTAAAAACCAAATATCAAAGCTAGTCCTATAGAAAATCCTTCAAAGCCTACCAAATGCCAAACAAAATGTCAAGTACACAAGAAAGGGGTACCACCACACGAGTACGTAAATAACTACTACAATAAAGTGAACCCCAAAGTACCGTTCATCGAACCTGAACCAAATATCTTTCTTGAATTTTTCAGTAACTCTTTCCAAGAAAACCACAACAACAGCCTTGTAATGATGCAAACAGCAACTTGCAAGTATATGATAACAACAGAAAAATAAGTTATATGGTTCAAGGGAGCTAGCAACTTCACAGTAAAAAAAAAATTATATAAGTATCAATTGTATTATAAAAAAATAATGTACAGAAAACTGATGTACGATTGGACATCAGGCAAAAAACAAAAGTAGTTTACGAGAAAAGCTGTACATCCTCTGTACAGTTTTTGCTTCATGATAATATCCACCGAACTCTATCAGAAAAACTGTCTATGGAAGCTATTACTTCGTTATTATCCAATCCATTGTTGTTCTTGTGATGCATCAGCAATGTGGGTGTAAGGCCCCCCGTTAGAACTTAACTAGATGTAGTCTTGTAGATGATTTCTTACCACATAGCAATATATAATGTGAAGAATTAAGGAAGAAAATCGGATCAGAGGTTACAAAAATAAAAGAAAAGTGGGGTTAGAAGCATTGGGCATCCCAACCTCCCTAATAAGTTTTATCAATTAATTAGAATGAGCATAGACAACTGAGGACCTTCACTGAGAAATTCTTCAAAATTTTCATACAGATGGAATTATAGGTGTTAAGCAAATCGGAGAAAAGCTTTCAGACGGATAACTTTAAAACTAGCCATTAGAACTACTACTGTTATAAGGTTTTATCGTAGCTTATAAGTTAGAACTATCTGTGTAGCTTCAAACCACTGAAGCAGTTTTCCCCAGCCAGAATCACAGTATTCCCTCATTTTGACCACCTTCTGGAGCATTCACATTGTTATGTAGATTTTTATAATTTTATTTTGATCGGTAAATAAGAATGATATTAATTCAAGGGAGGAATACAAGAAGAGGTTGACTAGAAAGTGAACCGGCGACCAATCAGACCGACTACAAGACACAACCCACACCCCAAAAAAAAACCAATGGAAAAACACTATGGAAGGTAAAAATTGCAAAGGAGGTTCCATCTTTCTGCTAGGGTTTAGAGCTTCTGCTGGAGACCCTAATGCTCTTCTAGATAATATGGCAATCCAGATTTTGGCACTCGAGAATATAAAACTGTAATTTACTTCTTTGTACTTCTCTATATTGGTTTTTCCTTACTATGCACTAGTTATAAAGCAAATAATTAATAACAAAAAGAAATACAACACATACACAGTGTTTAGACAAAAAAATCTGTTGTACTACTTGTTTCCCTGTAGTCAATGTAAAAATCAATATCCTCAGGATTGGAAGCCAAAACCATAACTTCTCTAAACCAAAAATGGGCTTCTTATGGACACAGATGGTAGCGGGTATACTAACCCGTTTTAGGATGAGCAACCTATTGAGTCCCATGCAAATATTCAAATATTCCATCTAAGAATACTTTTCTTTTCTTTTTGTTTCTTTCCTTTTTTCTTTTTTTAAAGAAATAACAAGACTACTTTCCGCTTTCCTTCTAGTCTAATCTACTAGTTAGGACCTTTTTAGCTTTCCCTCCATTATTTGCAAGTAGTTCTATCCTATGTGACACTCCCGCTTCAGATTCTAGCCCCCTTTCCCAATTGATCCTCTCCCTATCACTGATGGCTAAAATTTACAGTTAAAAATGATTCCATTAAATCCACCTTTAGTGTCAGCATTTGCAATGCCTCTCACATGCAGCAAATATTTCATGGATGGACTGATGTAACCACAAAAGCAATGGCCTAAACTTGAGGATGAACCCAAAAAAACGATTTCGAAATTTCTGTGCTTTTCTGGCTAAGGTAAATCATGATTTTATCTTAAAACAAGGCTAATTTCAAAGGTTTAAGAGTATTAGGTCTAGGATTGACAAATAGATGGTCTAGGAAAATTTCTTGGGTTTAGAAATAAGTTGTAAGGATCAAGATATGGTTTCGGATTGATAAGTGGTAATCTATAATTTCTGAATATTCTAGGGACTAATCTGTAATTTGAATCTCACTCGAAACTACTAAATAGAGGAAACAGTCTAGGGTGTAAATTAGTTTCAAAATATGGCAATGGTTACAATTTGAGGTTGAATTTCACAATTTAGAGAAATATGGAAATTTTAAAAAATTCAATGAGATAGGTTTACACACTCGAACCTGAATCGACAATAGGGTTTAAAAGCTATGGTTTGAAGGAATATAGACTGCGGTGAATGCCTAAAGGGGGTATTCTCCTCCTTTGTCTATCTGAACAGCGGTGAATGCCTTCTTCACAAAGATCACAGGAAACAGTCAATCACAATAATCTGGATTCAGCACCAGAGAGAGAGATCAAACAACTGAACCAACTGAAGATTTTCATTAACTAAACATCATATGAAAAAACTAATAAGAACAATCATACACATATTTGTAAGGGGGTGGGATAGCCAGCCATCCCTTTTCTACCAAAAAGATGACTCTTAAGTCTTAACTAATAATAGTAAGTAAAGGGATGGATGGCATAGTAACTAATAATTGTTAGATCTTTACAAACAATTTACCGATGGCTCGCCATCCAAAGAATTATCACTAAAACCTAAATCCAATCAAAATACCTGGATTTCTGACATGCTGTGTCACTAGATAGCCTCTCCATCTGTGTCAATATGCAAATTCAATAATCAAATGAGAAGGAAAAGACGAACCAATATACAAAATCCAATCCTGATAATATATGTATACTAGGGGGCCATCTGGAATCGTTTCTAGTGAACGATTTTCCTTATCCTAGGAATAGAAACAGCGTAAACATGTTTGACAACTCATTTTTAGGGAATGATTTATAGAAGCATTCTATTTTCGACACCATTTTAATGGGGGGGGGGGGAAACGATCTCAGAATTAACTCAGAGAAACACGCTTAAAACAAACATGATTGGCGTGAGAAACGGATGAGATAGACGGGACATAATAAAATTTTGGATATTATATAACATATAAATGTGTTGATGAATAGAACCATGTTTAATACCTACAATATTTTTTTATCCAAATGTAATTTTGTTGTTCCTTTTCTTCATAATTGATCTAACTGACTGTTAACAAATGTATTCTCTGCACAAAATTGATTACAAGAATCAAAACTTATGAGAATTAATTCTTTTCCAGAATGAGAGAATTACCAGAATTGATGTCAAACGGCCCCCAGAAACCCAAAAGAATCTGTATACTATTTTTATCATAAAATTATAAACTAAAGCAAACAGAAAGGGCAAGTCCTAAACTTATCATGTACCTTTGGAACAGTTGCAGCAGAAAATTGAGGTAAATTTATCCCATTAACAACATCTTTTCCTTGTGGGCTTCCAGTTTCGCAAGTGAACCTAATGATTCTTGGTTTGTAATAATAATGTCTCCATTCTCTGCACACATGCATTACCTATGAATCTAACAATATTACAACAAAAGAAGCAAGCATGTAAAGTACAAGCTGGTGTTTACAGATCTTCATTGATAGCATCGCGGATTAGAAAGTTAATGAAAATGCTTAATGAAAAGGTAAAGATAACCACTACCCAATGAACATGAGGTAAAAGCAATTAATGCTTTTTTCTGTATAGGGGCTTGGAAAGCAGTTGCTTGCCTATGATTTATACTGCATTCTCAAGGTAACGCACTATTCCTTTTGGAAAATATAAAGGCCAAATATTAGACGTTTAATAGAAGCAGTCAACCTTAGCAGTTAGCACAATTTAAAAAACGGAACATTTCAGATCTGTCTTCAAGGTTATTTGCTTAGCTAAGTTAGTTTAGCTAAATTAGCTCAGGGCGATCTATTCAACGCAGGCAGTAACTTAGATAGCAAGCAAGCAGTAAAACAAAGGTCATGTCTCAAAACCTTAGCCAATAGCATCAGTGACTCCAACATGGAAGCACAAAAAAAGGTTCGTGCAGCCTTCATTTAGGACACCCCTGAAGCTGTTTTATGCAAAACAACTATTGGCCGTAAAAGCTCAAGATGACCTAGCGATGACAGAAGCTTTAGCCCATGCAACCAAACAATGACAAGAGCCGAGAACCTTTTTTTTTTTTCGGCAGAGAAGAGACGTATATATATTATTAAAAAGAGAGGATGACAAAAGAGGGCTAAAATAAAAACCGGTCACATCAAGCCACTAACAAAGGCATCTCTGTGGAGATGGGAGACTGTCCTTGACCAAGGAATCCACCCTATCGTAGGCCGACCTTGGCAGACATGAGAGTGGCATGTTCCTGATGAGGCCAAGACTCAAATTTCTTTGACAACATTGGAAATTCTCCGAGGATCTTTTTCACTCTGGATGCCCAACAAGTAGAATTCCTTTAATCACCTTCCATCACCTCCTTTTCAAGGTTAACATGTTCTCGAGCACTAGAAGGTCGGATTTTGAGTAAAGATGGAGCAATCTTAATTTTTTTAAACTTGATGGGGGTGTCATATCTTTTTTAGGGAATTTTCTCATTCCCTGATATTGTAAATTCTTCTATTATATCAATACAATCTTCATTTATGTATTCAAAACAAAAAAAGGCTAAGGCTCTTAGCAAACTTAAGGCCTCAGAGAATATCTCCGTTTTGTGTGAATCAGTTATACTGATTGGAGATATCATGGATGGTGTTACCTTCAAGGTTGCCAAGACAGCGTCCAAATAATAAAGCTTCAACCCGTCTCTTTAGGAGGGCAACATCTCATGTTAGAGGCTAAAGGGGCAGATAACCCAAAAAAAAATGTTGGTTATTGAGCTAAATCCCATTGCACATGGTACACGTAATAAAATAACGACAATTTACCAGAATTAAGAATCTCTTAGATGAAGATGCCACAACAAGTCTTTCTTGAAGATAGTTGAAACCTCCCATGTGTAAGGGGTATGGCAGCACTATCTAAGGGATCCAACTTAGTTTGGATTCTCTTCGGTCTTCTCAACAAGCTTGCACTAACCGATGGAAGACGAGGTACTTAATCTCTTTTAAGATGACCTTAACTTATAGAATCAATTTGTTAGGGTTTGTAATCATCGATTTACCCTATAGTCCCAATTGCTTCAAGAAAAATGTCCAGTTAAAAAATTCCATTTTTAAAAAATGTTCATTTTACCCTCAGGGGCTTAGGTCCTGTTTGGTTATAGGATTAGATTAACCTGGTTTATGCATTTACTCAAATCTGTTTGGTTACACATACTAAATTAATCATAGTTAACTCTAGTCCAAATCTGTTTGGTTACAAGTTTACATTCAATCCTATATTGACTTGGTCAGAATCTATTTGGTTACATACTATTAAGTCCATTTTAGTGACTTGTCCATAATAGGTACATTCCTCATGATAACCCTTGTTTGGGTACACAATGGTCCTACCCATGAATCAATCAACATGGACTCTATCAGTAGTCAGTACCCATCTAAGATCAAACAGCAACCAAATATGGTCTTTCCATAGGATGGAACACTAGAGCAATTCCTCGGGATTGTTCTTAACCCCATCTGGGAGTCCATATTGGGCTATCATATCAGTCCTTGGTTGGACTGTTTTGGATCAAATGGAAGAGAATGCCCAAATACTTTTTGAAACTCCTGATGGAATCAGACTAGAGCACGTTTCCAGGATAGTCTCTGGAATCAGACCGAGATCTGTTTTTGGTCTAGCCATGGGCTTGATGGGTCTGCATCGACCCTGGACAGTAATTGTATAGACCTTGTTCCTATTGTGAACCGTGTTCTGGACCTTGGTTTTGATTTGGGATTGATCTCCTTCAATGGGCTCTAGTGGAGCTCTCTCTAATTGGAGACTTCCTCTCATTCCTTGAGCTCTAATGGAGGTCTTTGGTTCAGAGTGGTTTGGGGTTCACTCGTCCAACAAAGAGAGAACAACCCCACAATCCCCTTTATATAGATAGAGGTGGGCTGGCATACATGTGCATGAGCTCAGCCACCTAGCACTATGGTCTTGACCTTAGCAGACCGTGCAAGGCTCGTTGTGTCCCAAAGCGTGACAAGGGCACATGATGGGCAATCATGTGCCCAGTACCACCCATGTGCACCTTGGGTGATGGACCCTTGGTACTGCCGCCCATATTAGACGACTCTGATTAACCAAACGCCAAGGCCATAATCAGGTTTTGATCAGCTCCTAATGATCTCCAAGTGGAGACTAATCAATATCAATGGTATCAAGGCTATCGACAGTCTTGATTAAATCCAAATAAAAGGGCGACCGCTGATACAAAGATACGCACGTGCAAACTGAGCCTCGTAGTACCCAAATCCCTTTGCCTGCATCCGCACTTGAGCGCTCGCGTACTCAAGTTTTTTTTCCTGATCGATTACTCGTGTACCCAAGTTTTGGTGTAATGTTTATAAGATTCTATGTTTTACATCAAGTAGGCACTCCAGCAACTAAATACCAACTCAAGAAACTTTCCTTGAGTAATGTGGGATTCCAAATAAAAGAAGGGTTTTTCACTATTGTGGAGTTTTCTCATAACTAATAAATCAAACACCCACCCTTCAAACAATAAAATCATATGGGTTTTGATCTCCAATTAAAACAGGAAAATCGGCTCCTAGAAGAGCCTTTTTTTTATTAAAAAATTTAAATCACATCTACAAGTTGCTCTTTTCATTTGCTCAATAAATAGTCACTAACTACCAAAATTAAAATAAAATAAATAATCATATAATGTCATAGTAACACCCAGTATAATACCTGAACTGAGTTCAAAATTGCAAAATCAAAAATCTCAAAAAGGCTGCAAATATACTCTTTCAGAATTCACCATATATGATATAATGTAATGATGTTACTTACTCTGTTCAATGACTACATTTTTCTAAGCATTCATGTATATATATATATATATATATAACCATTTTAAAATTAAAATAAACCTCACCTTAAGAAAGTGGTGGTGGAGGACAATCGTTCCACCTCGCCTGCAATGAAATCTTCATCCCCAGCCTCTCCACAGAGCTTAGAAATCATGTCCATTGCTCTAAAGTGATTCTCAACAGAATAATCAAACATCGAAACTGTAACCCTAGGACCATCTCGATCCTCTGTAAAATCTCTCAAATTCTCCCCATCCACCGTCGTTGCTTCTGCCTTCCTCTTCGATTTCCCTTTGTTTTTTCTCACTCCAGCCGCTTTCGCTTTTTTCCTTCCCTTGCCTTGAAATTCTTCAGTAGTTAAAGAGTATACATCTATCTCATTTGATTCTTCCATTTTTCTGCCAAAATTAGCGTGATCAATACATATCTATACCTCTGGAGATTTCAGATTAGCAAGAAAAAATAGCAGGAAATAGTATAAACCTGATTCTTGCAGGTTTTGTATTTGTTCCTCTGAACCAAACATGCAAACCCTAGTAGGGGAACGGAAGAAATTTGCAGCCCGTGATCGGAGAAACCCCAGAAACAGTGTCCAGGGCACAAGGTTTCAAAACGCTAAATCCTATAACGGGTGGGGGGTGTACCTGAACCGGGATAGCTCGAAGTTCGGCTCGGCCCGGCCCGGCCCGGCCAAGCCGGGCTTGAGCTCGAAAAATAGGCTCCATTGAGCCGGCCGAGCTATTTCTTGAGTTCGAAAATGTTTTCAAACCGAGCTCGAGCCAAAGCCTGTTTGATTCGGCTCGGCCCGATTGAGGCTCGGCTTGAATATTATATAAAAATAATGATAAATAATATATATCTATAATATAAAATATAAATATATAAGTGTCACCTAACCTCCAATAAACAAGTGGCACCTAACCCCTCTCTTTGCTCTATTTTGAATCCGAGTGATTTGGGAATTGTATTTTAGAAAATGCCACATGTCACTCATAATCCAACCGACGATCGGATTCTATTTTTCTATCTCTCCCTCTCAAAATCCTAAAAACGCACGACTATTTTCACGAGTTACCAAAAATGTGGGTGTGCTATCCATCTTCTTCTTCATCCCAATAAATTCTGAAGTCATTATCTCTTAGTTATCTCACTCGGTTATCTAGAGAATACGAGCCTTCTCTTATAGCTGCCATGTATGAATCTTTGCACACATCTCTTAACCAATTGTTTATCTTTCACTATCTCTTTCCTTATGCCTCACGGATCTCCAGATTACTAACTAAATCACGTCTTCCTTATCTTCTAAGAGTTTATTTTGCACACATGACACACCTCTCACCTCTATTTTCATCTCTATCTAACTAGCTCGTGTTTGTTTCTTTATTTTCTAAGAATTTATCTTGCACCCACCTCTCACCTCTCTTTTCTTATTTCTCAAGTATCTCCACATGACCACATCTCTCCACATCTCAAATATCTCTATTTGCCGGTTTGTCTACTTTTGATCGAATTTACATATTTTATTTCTCAAATATCTTCACATCTCTACTTTCTTTCTCTTCGTTCATATCAATTATGTTTTTATGGATCGAATTTGCAAGTTTGTTTGCTTTATTTGATTAAATTATTTTATCTTTCTATACCTTTTAACTGTTTATATTGCAAGTTTGTTTCCTTTGGATTGAATTTGTAGGTTTATTCATCTCAAGTATCTCCACCTCTCTATTCTCTATATTTTTTCGTTCATTTCTGTTTTTGTGGATAAACAATTCTCTTCCTATATATCTATTTCTCTTCTTATATATCTCTCTATTTTACCATCTCTTAACTATGGTTAATATTCAGTAACCCTTAGGATTCGACCATTTAATCTTGGTATTCATATTATTTTTCAAAAATATTTTAAACCCCACTTCTCTCTTCCCCCTCACATATTACACCCTTTCGCACGCCTCACATTTTCCCCTACTTCTGTCATTAGATTTATCCACTGTCCCGTGCATCGTACCAAGTGTTTGCTAGTACTATAATATAAATAAATAAGACTTCTTCCTGCTCTCCAAACCCCAATCCCTCAAATCTTATAACTTCTATTATAGAGATAACCCATTGATTTTCTTTTTAATCTCCACCGTTCAAGTTTGGGACCCATTATCTCATCCTAGAGCCCTCTATATTTCCACTATTGTAGAGTCCTCTCTCATCTCCAACTCTTGCAGGTTTGGGATCCACTATCTGAACCTAGAGACCTCTCTATCTCGACTATTGTAGAGTTCTCTCTTATCTCCAACTCTTGGGTATATTAATTTAAGTTTAATACTAAGAAATTTATGATTTTTTATTAAATGTTATTAAAATAATAATAAATTAATATCATAAACTCATTTAATTAATACAAATTATAATGTTTATCAAATTAAAAAAATTATATTATTAAAATATATTACTTAATATATTTAAATAAATAAATAATATTATTTAATTTTAGATATTCTTAAATTATTAGTTGTGCATCGCATGGGGTCTCTGCTAGTATTATATATATCATTATTATACACTAGTAGGTGACACATGTACGTGAGAGAGGGGAAGGGAGAGAGACGGGGAAGAGGGACTCTAGTGAAGAGGGTGTGCCTCTTCGTTGAGAGAACAAGGAGGGAGCATGAGAGAAGATAAGGATAAGGTTTTGAGAGAATTGCGGAGATATTGAGGGATTATTGTTAGTTGTAGTTGATATTACATCAATACCCCTACTAACTTTTCTCATGTAAAATAAGATAACATAATATCTTAATTTTTTTAATATGGAGTTATGGACAAAATAGGAAAAATATACAAAAAATTCACCTTTACTAACTATAAGATACCATAAAATTGGGACTCATAGGGAATATTAGAAAAAAAATCAACCGCTTCTCTCGTTATAATAGTACAGATATATATATAATAATAATTATATATATAATAAAAATATTATTATTTTTTCTTAAAAATAATTTTTTAATAATTCAATTTGAGCTCAAGCCGAGCTCGAACCTAGCCGAGCATATTCGAGCTGAGCTTTTCGAATTACATATCGAGCCGAGCCAAGCTCGAGCATATATGAAAGAATTTAAAACAGAGTCAAGTAGGACTCAGCCGGGCTCAAATACACCTCTAATAACGGGTAAATAAAGAGTGTTGCTACTACCACACCAATATTTTTCTTAGGGTACACCGATATTTTTTTTTTAAAGGTAATGAGGGTGTTTGGGCCTCTTCGAGCACCCAACCTAGTCCCAGGCACGTGCAACACCCACTAGTCTCAAGCACGTGCAACACCCCCAAACCACACGTACCAGGAAAGACAAGATAAGTTTTTATTCATTGATTCGAATGGTTCCTAAAAAAAATTGCATTGATGTGACTTTTTCAATATCAACGATTGAATATGGATAAGATATTATGATTTCGAGTAAGCCGCCATGGTGAAATCGGTAGGAAGCAGTGCTAAAGCATTTCAGTTCGAGTCCAAGTGACGGCATCTTCTAAAAGATATAGAATAAGTCCTATAATGAATTCAAATCATTATTTCTATTCCGTAATTGAGAGACCTTCCTTTTTTAGGACTTTTTAAATCCAATATTTCATAGAAGATGGAAAAATCAACGTGGCGGATGAACATGAAGCTCCCAAGAACTCCAACTGAACCACAAAAATCCTTAGTTAGAATGGGATTAATACCTGAGGGTGACCAACAAAGGAAAGGGATTCGAACTTGGGGCATCAGCTTCTGAAGGTGTGGTCTTGTCCAGTAGTCCAACCCTTTGTTGGTTATAGACATATTACTTACTGACTAAGCACCAGGGGCAGAACCACGAGGCAAGGAGGCACAAAACTCTGGAAAAAAAATTAGAGGAGTGCTAGCCCTACTCTCAGTTGTTTCCTACTCTCAACATGGACCAACCAGTTGTCCAATATCACTTTTAAAGTACATATTGTTTCAGTAATTGTAATGCTTTAACAGATAAATTGTAAAGGTGGTTGGTCCATGTTAAGAGTAGGAAACACCTGAAAGTAGGGCTAGCACTCCTTAAAAAATTAATATATAGTACATGGGCAGCTTCCCCTAACCTTTGAGAAAAAATACACTTTAATCAAGGCGTAACTATGGGGCATCAGGCATCTGTGCCCCTTGAAATTTTTAACAAAATATATATTTATATATTGTATTTTTGAATAATTGAACATGGTATAGTCATGGGATATAGGTAGTTGCCCATTTGAATTTTTGAATAAAAAAGCTATATACTATATTAATTAATTATTTAATTTGACACAGTGAAGGGGCACAAGGGTAATTGTCCCTAAACTTGTGAAAATAAAATATATTTTTTACAACATGTTATTTAATTATTTAACAAGACATAGTTATAGGCAAAGGGACAACTACCTCGTAAGTAATGAGAAACAATACACCTAAGATATGCACGTAGCGTATGGACAAAATGGCCCGCGAGTTCATCGCTCAAATAAAATAAAATGCCCAAACCCCCTAAATCCGTAATATTTTGTAGCCGCCCAATCATTCTCCATAAATCCATCAACAACACTAGATCAACGGGTAAATCCTAGAGGTGTTCATGGGTTCAAGTCCCACCCTTACCGTATTTCTCCAAATGACTACATTATGTGTGTTGAGAATTGAGATTGATACCAAATGCACGCATAGTGTAGGACTTGGCAAGTAGGTTACCAATCCTCTGATTTTTTATATTATTTAAAAAATAGGTTTACCTATTATAAATACCCACCGGGGGTTGGTGCAGTTGACTAGCATCCTAGTTTTGCTCTATGTGGTTGTGTTCAACTCCGACTCATCAACTTACCTTGTGTCGGTGGGGAAAATTTCGAGCGGGTTGGTGTCCACACCCGAAGAGACTAGTCCTTGCCTCAAAAGGTTTAGGACACCCTCCGTAAAATAAAAAAAAAACATTTAAAATCAGTCATCACTTACCCCGTAACAGAATCCTGGCTCTTGTATGCACCACAAAAATATCAAATTATACGAGCATAACAATACCTTTCTATCTTTACTAATAAAAGCACAAAGAGTATACTAAACTTTATGTGGACCTAAGTACCCTTCACCATTTAAAAAACATATATAACATATTGTTACAAATTATAATGTATAGTATTACGTGAGACCCATGATACCCACTATTATGTATGAAGTATTTATTAGTTAAAATTATACTAATCTAATGTGGGACTCACGAAACCCACTCTTATGTATTAAATTTTTATTTTGTTATTTTTACTGATAAAGACTATCTATTAGTAGAGAGTGAGAAAGATTCATTAAAATTATACTAATCTAATATGAGACCCACAATACCCGCTATTACATATTAAATCTCTATTTTTGTGAATAAGGACTTTGTTAGTAGAGAAAGAAGGACAAATTAAAATTATTATATCAATCTTATGTGGGACCCATGAGACCCACTATTACGTATTAAATCTATATTTTGCTATATATTTTTGTAGATAAGGACTCTCTATTTATATTTTAAAGTCAAAAGCACCAGTATTCTCATCATGGAAAATAGTAATAATGTCATAATATTTATTTCTGATATTATTATTTTTATTAGTAAAGGATTACTATGCCCTTGCTTTTAATACATTTATAAGTGAGACCTATTAGTAACTCTTTTCTAATATTAAATTTAAGTTAATATATGAAATATTAAATTTTAATTACTAAAATGTAATTTAAAAAATATATATTAATGTATCTTAAAAAATTATTAAATATAAAGAGAGTAACATGACATTTAATAAAATAGATTAAAAATTATATTTTTTTTAAAGTTATATTTTCATTAATGATGAAAAAATTATACGTGCAAGGTATGTGCACTTTATAGATATCTTCCTTCCTTCGCCTTTGCAAGTGGTTGATAGAAGATTTCTGAATTAATTTATTGTTTGTAGGTGCCAGCTAGTTTAGTTGGTAAAGTAATTGGGGTCGTACCAAAGACCCACCTATGTCAGGGTTGGGGGTTATGGGAGGGGGAGGGCTACTCTTCATTGTGTAGTCCATAGGTCCATGTCACCTCCAATGAACAAAAAAAAATTCTTGTTTTTTTTGCTATGTGCATATCTTGATTTTGATTTACAAAACGGGATAACGGGTACCGGCAAAAAGAGGTATAAATTAATGGGTACACAAACTATAATGAAGCATGACTGCTCAAATGAAGATAAGCTGATGGATCTATCAATTAGGCTGCTCTATTTAGTTTTCACAATTTGCACACCATCAACAATAAAATCTGAATCGTCATGGTCTCTCATATTAATACACTGCCTATTTTTGACAGTACCCCCTCCTCATTTATAAGATGGTAAGGGAGTGGGATTGGTTCGGGGAGCCCAAGCCCTACTCTATCCCTAATGGGAAGACTCATACCCTGTTCTCATCCCAAAGCTGGGGTGAGTGACCCCATCCCCATTTATCAAAACCCTTCTTAGCCCTGTCTTGCTCCATCCCGTTAAGCACTAGTTGGGGTAGTTCGGTATTTCATATTATACGTATGCAATTAGGGTAATTTAAGATTAATTTAAGGGTCAAAGAGTCATTTAAATTATAAACAAGGCAGTTGCTTGGACTTACCCTTATGACACCTTAGCGGCTATCTTAGGTTTGGTTGTGTGTGTGTGTTATATGATAATTGTTTCACAAAAAAAAAAAAAAACTATAAACAGTCGAGGTGACTTAAATCCATCTCCGACCTGAACCCAAGTCGGGTTTGCCCAACATTCCATCCCCGCCCCTACCCTATTATTTATGAACCTTCCAAACCCGTCTCAATAGGAGCGGGTTACTTGATTAACTCGACCAGTTGTCATCCCTACTCATTCCTGCCACTCACCCTTACCTTATAGCCGTTGTAGTGACGTCATCCAAAATCACCATTGTTGTTGCCTTTATAGAGATTATTCAACGACAAAAAAAAAATTTCAATTAAGGAAATAAATTAGCTGACAAATTGTTTTTGTCACTAAAATGTTATCATGGCAATGCTAGTAACACTTGTTATTAATATTCAGTCACTGCAATTGATTTGTTGTTATTTTATAAAGTATTATATCTAGCAACATATCAAAACCGGTATATATCGCTTTTACCAATGGAATTGGAACGGTTGCTATAATCCGTAGTCACTAGTGCACAATTCCTCCATAACAATATTACTTCTCCCTTACTCAATTTTTTTTGTTTTTGTTTTGAGAGATGCCATGCGCACCCCGATACATGATGACTTCTCCCCCCATTTAGTTTTTTCTTTATACTTTCGGTTTTCAAGCTAGTTAATAGAGGTACCCATCTTTATCTCGTCTAGGTTTTGGCGGGAGACGATTCATGGTCTAAAATGACGATCTTTCTACCTTGGTATGGTTCGTTACAATCAGGTTTAGTGCGGTCCTTGTAACTATTTGCTATTCCGATGTGAACCCTTAAACAAAAAGGAATTACACAAGGGTAGATTGATACAATACATTATATTGTTGGGATTGGCGACTTACCCATTTAGTTACTTTGACACTAGATGTTCCCAAAATGGGTACTATCGGGTTTGGTGAATTAAATAATAGAGGCTTGTTGGCATTTCAGCTTTCCTTTTCCTTTTAGAGCCTATCTGAATGAGAATCTAGTAGGGCCTACCTTCCTGCTCTACATCACCACCATGGTCTCGAAGGAAGGCATGGAGTTGCAACTTGAGATGCAAGGGAGCTCCGGAGCAGGTAGCTAATGGCAACCCCCCATTCAGGAAGGGGGGGGGGGGGGCGGGAGGGTTGCAATTGGTACTTTGGTAGTGCTAGCTGCTCAGTTTATCAGAAGCCTTATCCACCACATCATGATGAGGTTCCATTATGGGTATCAACAACAAAAATCATGCGTTTGATGGCAAGGGCTCACCATAGAAACATATTCCCTAAAGTAGGCGAAGGAGTTTGATTTCCAAAGTGCCGAAACTGAAACACGATAATGAAGAACTCAGCTCTACACCCTATGGGTTGGAATACAAGCATGTCATCATCAAAATTTATAAAACGTAGACTATTCCAAATTAAAATACAAAAGGTTGTATAACATCAAGATGTGGATTCGTTTTCCGCTCCCAATGAGGTGAGGAATTTGTAACCCTTATATTCTTACCGCAATTGTTGGCATGCAGTTAGTCAATGCTTCGTCCTCGGGTCCTGTAAGATCACACACTCAATGGGACTAAAACATTGCACCAAATACCGTTAGGCTGATGCTTGTGAGCAGGAAAGAATTTCAGGACGATACACATTAATTAGTGAATTATGAGAGCTGCTTAAGACTCCACCTTTTTCTACGCTTGAAACTGACGTCCAAGAGAAAGCTGACTTGGTTGGGTAGTTACCTTAGTTGGACGACTTTTTGTCGGCTTGAGTTGGAGCTCAAAGTTACACATTGGACAAAAGTCATTGGCGGCGATTAGTCAGTCTAGTCTATCCTTCATTCCTAGCGATAGCAAAGTAAGGACTAGGAGGCGATGAAGCAAGTGGAAAGCCGAAATTTCCTTCTTTCAAGCTAGTGGCTAAGGGAAAAAGAAATCAAATCATTTTTCTGGTAGAAAGTACTTTTCAAGTATATAGAGCAAGGTAGCGGGGTCACTTAAGAGAGAAGTCGCCCGTTATAACGTATTGCTGATGCTTTTCCCCCACAACTCGCTACTTTTACATTTTTAGGTTAGCGTAATCGCGATCATGGAACCACAGGGGCCATGCTGGGCGCTTTTATCGATTTTTGCTGTTGAAATTTCAATAAGAGCCCACAATAGTTGTAGGATTGCACTTGAAAAGACCTTTAGATGGAATGTCCTGCACCCATGGGATGAATAGGAAAGCCCTAAGGGCTGTCTTAATCCTTTCAACGAGAGTTTGGATATCCTCATTAGGGTGGCTATTCTATGTTCTTTAAGACGAGGATAGTTCTTTCCACCGCCAATGAGATACATATATTTTGATAATACGCCTTAATGGCCAATGGTTGACGATGGCTCTAATAAGCGGTTTCACACTTTCACTAGAATAGGCAATAATGAGATCACCATTTTAGTCAATGACGTGGATTGATCCATAAGAATCTCGGCAAACTCTTGAAAGAGCTCCAACTAACTTGAGTAAAACCGAAGGAAAGAGAAGCAATTAAGGTGAACCTAGTTACATTACCAGTAAAGGGCGAGCTAGAACTTCATAGATGACTTCTTGGATACAACATATGTTCTCCGTGATGCTTCTGTCCTTGATGAAAGCTCCATCGTGCCTTCCTGGCTTTGAATGGAGTTCTTTCTCCCCAATTTGCTTGCTACGACCTACCTTTGTTTTTGTGGAAGGTTTGAATCTCTCTAACAACTCAAGTTTGGTTTCCTTTGGTTGGTGCCATAAGATCTCTTCTTGCATCAATATTTTGTGGTTATAACTAAGCAACCTTTGTACCTATCCAGGAGGACCGTTCCACCTTCAACGGAGGAGAGCATTCTACTGCTCCTCAGGTCAAAGAGGCCCATTTTCTTGCGATGAATGTCTCCAAAGACCTCTTTGTTCCACACACTTATTGGACACAACATAATATAGGACAATTTAAAAGACTTGTGGACGAGAATTAAGAAAGTTTTGAGTATTTTATGACACACCATGGGACTACCCAGTGGTAGTGTATCCCCTCCGTAGGAGGGTGAATCCGGGATCGAGTCCTGCAAGTGGGCGTTGTTGATTTCCCCACACTTGTGTTGAGCAAATACTAACCCCCAACCCCTAGACTGTGCAAAAAATAAATAAATTTGAGGAATATAACCATATTTAATGCATAAGATAGTACTCATTTTTCCCTATCTCTCTCTCCGTCCAAACAAAATTATGTTGTATATGTTCTTCATATTTGTTTATAATTGAAAGTTGCCAACCACGTTCTCTGAAAAAACAGAATTAATTATAAGAATCAAAATTAATGACAAATTGATTTGTTTTCAGAATGAGGGAATCACCAGAATTGATGCCAAACAAGCTCATAGTTGACTTCTGACACTTCTTAGTATGGTAGTAATTTGGAGGCTTTCCAACTGCCTCACAATAAAAGACTCGAACTAGAGTCCTCCCTATGGTGGCACATTTCTTAGTTCTTACAAATGTTTTAAAACGCTAAGGCGTGGGGCGTGGCATTGAGATCTCAAGATGTGTGAGGCGTAAGACTTGAGGCGTGAAGCTTAAGCCTCACAAGTAGGGGTGATATCGAGCGGAGCCGAGTAATGGTGTGTTCAAGCTTGTTCGCTTATTAAACGAGCTCGGAAATCATGTTCAAGCTTGACTCGTTTATTAAATAAACGAGCTCGAGCTTTATTAGCCGAGTAGTTCACAAGCAGCTTGTTTTATTGGATATAGTTATTTATATCAGGTAAACAATTCACTTTATTATACTAGGCAAAGAAATCACGGCGTTAACTAAAATTTTAGTATAAGATTATAATTATATAAATGGTATTCTTACCATATAAAATACATTATATACTATTAATCTTTACTAATATATAATACATATACTTAATTTTAATATTTAAATGAAATAAGTATATTTTAAATATTTTAGTAGGTTAATATGTATATATAATCGAACTGAGCTTTTATCGAGCCGAGCAGGGGTGTGTTCAAGCTCGGCTCGTTTACTAAACGAGTTTGAAAACGGTGTTCAAGCTCGGCTCATTTACTAAATAAACGAACGATATTCGAGCTTTTAACGAGTCAAGCCTGAGTAGTTCACGAAAATTTTGTTCAATAACCACCCCTACTCACAAGAAAGCCTTATGCTACCTTACTTCAACAAATAAATGAATAATAACTAATAATTGCTAAAAGATCTAAAAAGTTAATTAAATGTAATACATACATATATATGTGTATGTGTTTGTACGTACACACATATGTAATATTATATAAATTATCCAATCGTAACAAATAAATTTAAGAGGCAAGAAAAGCTAAAATATGGATTTACTAGTTTGTTTATATGTATATTGAAAAACGGATAATATTCAATCGTGTGATTTATTTTGTATTCCAACAAACAATTACAAAGTAATCACCAACTACATATGTTAGACAATTTCACCAATCTTTGCAATACTTACAATGAAAATTAGAACGAAATATACTCAACAAGATTTTAAGCAGCCTAAATATATTAGATATAATAAATTAAGTGTTAATTTAGACAAATACCAAAATAAAAATAATAATTGTTTGTATCGATAAAAGAGATTAAGAAGCACACACCTTATAATTTAATGTTTTGAGTCTTAATTATGTGGATAGAACCCTACTTTTGATTAGACATCACAGTTTGAGGCATTAATCTTATGAGATTGAAGCCTTAAGGTCGAGCCTCAAGGCGTTTTCCTTAAGTCTTGTCTCGAGGCGTAAGCCTCTCATGCCTTTTAAAATAATGGTTCTTACTACTGGATCAATTAGGAAGGTGTGAGAAAAATATCACATTTGAAAAGTATTTTGGGGTTTCAATTAAAACTGGTTATTTTCATGCATAAATGATCGATTCTCTCTCTGTCTCTCCAACAAAAGAGTGTCTAAAGAGGTGACTCGAGTATGACCTGACCAGACCCAATCAGTTGCTAACCCTAACCCAAATAGAGCTTGAAAGTTGAAACCTATTTCTTAGGTTGTGTCTGGTTAAACTTTTGGGACTGCTTCCAGTGATTTTTGGCCGTTTAAAAGTCAAAAACCTATAAAATTGATGTTTGGCTTTCAAGATCGGAAATGACTTCCCGCTAAAATCGGAAGCGCAAAATCTACTTCCTGAGAAAGCCTGAGACCTTGGCTTTTGCGGGAAGTCGAAAGGAAAATACCAAATAAAATTTTTTTAGAAGGGTTTTCCATTCGCACATAAGAGAGACGAGACAGAACCCATCCTCCTCGTCTCCTCTCAAGTGAGCTGGTGAGCTCCCGCCGTTCAAGCTGTTGTTCAACCTGCCGGAGACGTCGTCGCACAGGTGAGTCTCCTTTATTTTTCATTCTTCTTCTTCTTCATTTATTTTTTATTCGATAAACCTTTTGGTCTTCGCTCTTACAGCTATGGCCGCCAAAGCTTCTTCCTCTTCTTCTCACTCTTTGAGGAAGAAATCCAAGAAGAAAACTGCAGATAATCCAGAGGTAGAACGTCTTAATGCATTGCCATGGGATCAATCCTTCTCCAATGACGACCCCTTTGTGCTTTCAGTCGGAACGGACGACCTTGAAGGAGGTATGTTTCTTCAATTTTGGATATTTTTATTTGCCAATATAAATTAAGACGTTAGGGTTAGATAAATACTTGATGGAATGAATGTGCAGGGTTTCTTTCGCTAGAAGAGATAGACGAATCCGAGTACGGTATTCAAATTCCTAAGCCTGGAAAAGATGAAGAGAAGAAAGAACCTCCAGGCTCCTTGAAATCAAAGAAACGAAAGTGTAAGAGTTCTGATGGCGGTTCTGGTTATGAGTTCATAGCTAGTAGCGAGGAGAAAGTGGAGGATGAGAAGAAGGCAGAGAGAAAAAAGAAGAAGAAGAAGAAGGCGAAGAAGAAGAAAGATGGAGATTTAACTACAGGTTAGTGTTACATGTGTTCAGATTCCTTCATTAAATTAAGCACTTGTGTGAAATATATAAATAATTAGAGATGGCATATTTCTTATCTGTCTTATGTTTTATCAATTATGGCTTAGTACGAAAAATAATATAGATTGGGAAAAAGTATTTGTTTGTTTGTTTGGTTGCTACTGTAAGTGTCATATATTATGTTCCAAGATCAGGGTTAGAAAGATGACGTGGAGAAGAAGAAATAGAGGTTAAAAGAGAGATAATCTTATACATCACGTCCCATACTTATTTATTAATAAAAGAGAAATTCCCTTAATTATGATTAAAATCCCTATATTTAAATATAATGACAATCATTATTAAATATATACCAACACTCCCCCTCAAGTTGGAGCATATATATCATAGATGCCTAACTTGGATTGAATTTTTTCTAACTGACTTTGACTGAGTGTCTTATTGAACATGTTTGCAAGTTGACTAGCTTATCTCACAAAGAGCGTAGAGATTATTCTGGCTGCCACATTCTCCCTAATGAAATGACAATAAATCTATATGTGCTTAATTCTCTCGTGAAATTCGAGATTGTTAGCTATGCTTGATTATCACAATACAGTTCATAGTCTATCAACTGGAAATCTGAGTTCTTTCACCAGCATTTTGAGCCATAACAACTCACGTGTACTAAGAGTCATCGCCCCAGTGTAGTCAAGGCGTCTAGGCGATGCCTAGGCGATTAGCCCCGGCTAGGCGAGGCGTTGCCTAGGCGACGCCTAGGCGTGGCCTAGGCGATAAATTTAATATAAATATATATATATATATATATATATATATATATATATATATATAATTATATATATATCACGTATATATATAACATCAAAAAGATCAAAACTCCACACCCACATTCCACAAAAACATAAAATAAAAAGTCTATTACAAGCATTCATCACATAACCAAAGACATGTTAACATAGTGGAGTATTAAACACTTCAAAATTTGGGCAAAATACCCAAATTTGTGTCGTCCATGTATAATATTAGGCAGAGCCCCCTACAATTGCCTGGGGGGGTGGCAGGGGGGGCAGCGCCCCCCTGCGAGGCCCAGATTGCGTCGAAAACGATATTTTTAGTGAAAAAAATTGATATTTTTAGTGAAAAAAACGATTTAGAATTTTATTACTACTTCATTACATGATTTTATATTTTTATTTATTTATTGGGAAATTTTGGATTTTTTTTAAGCAAAAAAAAAAAAAAATTTTTTTTTTTTATAGGATTGCCCGCCTAGAGGGGCGCCTAGGCGACGCAGGCCCAAAGTCGCCTAGGCGACGCCTTGACTACACTGCATCGCCCTATACGAATAACGACTTCTGTATGTGGACTCTGCATGAACTGACTAACTACATTGATTGCGAACTTGATGTCTGGTATATTAATCGTCAAATATATGAGTTTGCCCACCAGTCGTCTATACCTCTCTAGATCATCAATGAGCTCCTCTTGGCCTACCACAAGCTTACTATTAGGATCATGGCAGAAGCATTTGGTTTGGTTCCTAATAGCCCTATTTCAGATAAAATGTCGAAAACATATTTTCTCTGAGAGAAATTTATCCCAGTCTTCGATTGTGCAACTCTAATGCCCATAAAATAATGTAGTTGTCTTAGATCCTTTTATTTAAAAATGCTGTCCCAACTTGGCGTCGCATGGGTCTTTCCTTGTTCCAATTAGGGCTTCTTATCTTGTTAGCATTCAGTCTCTCTGGGAGCTTAGTTGGATCTCCTATTGGCCCTCCTTCCAGATGCTTTATATTGGTCTATCTTGAATGAAAGGAACATGCACATTTTTGAGGATTCTTCGTTGTCACTCGAAAAAATCTACATCTGGACGTGGACCGTGTTGGGAGAATGGACCTCCATTGGAGATGAGGTGTAGGCAAAGATTTCTAAGTTCTAACCTCATTTCATAGTATGGGTTGTGCTATTGGATAGATGGGCTAGAATCCTATGCTTTTCGTTATTTTATTTCGTTTAGGTTCACTATTTGTGAATCTGCTTGCTTGTGTATAATCTCTCTTAAATTATTTTTACCGATAAAAAAATGTTGTCTCAAATACTTCTTCAACTCATTGATTCCATTATTTTCACAGTTGTCACTCCCGTGACAAAAATATCATCAACTCGCACAATGAGAACAACATGGCTAGCCCCAATTTATGTTGGATAAATAATGAGTGATCTGTCTGACTCTGATGAAGGCCATATGCAGTGACAACCTTACTAAACTTATCAAACCAAGCCCTGGGTGGCTGTTTCAAACTGTAGATTGCCTTACAAAATTTACACACCTTAGTGACTCCCCTTGAGCAACAAACCCAAGTAGTTGTTTCATGTAAAGTTCCTCTAGGCTCTACCAAATCAATATGTAAGAAGACATTCTTCACATCGAGCTGAAACAAGGGCCACCCTGATTAGTAGTCACAGATATCATCACTCTAACAAAGTTTAATTTGGCAACAAGAGAGATAGTCTTTAAGTAGTCGACGCCATAGGATTGAGTATACCTTTTTGCAACAAGTCTAGCTTTGAGCCCGCTCAATGGCCCCATCAGGATTATATTTGATGGTTTATGCCCATCTGCAACCAACTACCCTTTTTAAACAGGAAGATTCACTAAATCTCATGTGTGATTCATATGTATAGTTGAGATTTCATCTTCCATAGCGGTTCTCCAACCAACATGAGACATAGCTTCCTGATAAGACTTAGGAATGAAACATGAAGAAAGAGATAACATAACGAAAATCAGATGAAAGGCCATCATAAGAAACGAATATGGAAATGGGATGGTTAGTACAAGCACGTTTACCTTTTTGAAGGGCCATAGGAGACTTGGTCTCTTGAGGCTGATCTTCCGTTGAGGGAGAAGTTGGAGGAGCAAGTTGAATTGGTGGAACTTGACTACTCCTTGGCGATCAGCGAATGTACACTTTAGATTTGGGTTCTTTTTGTACGTCTACATAAGAAACAATTTGGGTAAGTATGGAAAGAATGAGATCATCAACTTGGCATGAATGTGTCTTTCTTCAACCTGATTCTAGTAAAATAGAGTGGACTCAATGAATGCTACATCTGCACACACAAAATAGTTCGAAAGTGAGGGACTGAGTCATCGATATACCTTATGAGTTCGTGAATAATTGAGAAAGATGCACTTGCGAGCTCGAGGATCAAACTTATTTTCCCACCTCCAAATTATGAACAAAAGATACAGAACCAAACACTCTAGGAGGAAGTGTAAACATGGATTTATTGAAAAAGAAGGGATAGTATATGGACTTTTACCCTATATGATTAATAACAAAAAAGCTGTGAGAACTGCATCCCCCCAAAAGTGTGTGAACCTGTATATTCAACATTAATGCACGAGCAACTTCAAGAAGATGTATGTTCTTTCATAGATACCATTCTGTCGTGGAGTATAATAACAAGAAATTTGATCCAGAATTCCATTGTCAGAACAAATATTTGTGAAAGTAATTCGATACGTATATCAGATCTGAAAGTGCTCACATTCATACCAAATTGATCAAATTGATTTTTTTTTGTCTCACCATGAAATGAATCAAGTTCAGAATGATCTTTCATCAAATATAACCAAGTCATCCTAGTGCAGTTATTAACAAAAATAACAAAGTAACAAAATCCATCCAAAATTGGAACTCGTGAGGGACTCCATATATCTGAATGTATTGAAGAAAAATGAGTATTACATCGTTTATCGACACTAGGTGGAAAAACACACGATGATGTTTACTCAATTGACATGTCTCACCTAAGTGCGACACACCAGACAAAGACGGGACTAAAGGACGTAAGTTTGGTAAGGACGGGTGTCCAAGAAGACAATGCCACTAGAATTGGGAAATGGATGCGTGAAACGCTTCTTTCTTCGAATTAGAATTGAGGTGTCCAAGAAGACAATGCCACCTTCTTCACTTCCTCCACCAATCATCTCCCTTGTCATTAAATCCTGAAATACACAATAAGAGGATAAAATGTAATGGAAGAATTTAGAGACTTGGTAAGTTTATTGACAAAAAGAAGATTAACAAGAAATTTGGGAACCAATAAGACTGAAGATAAATGTACAGACTCACAAGGAGTGACTGAACCGTGTCCAAGTACTTTAGACAAAGTTCCATTAGCAAATGTAACAGATGAACGCATGTGCAATCATGAATGGAGGAGAACCCACCTAGTTCACCACCCATGTGATCTGAAGCTCTTAAGTCAATGACCCATGAACTTGACTGATGAGAAGCAAAATAAGCATTACCTGGTCGAGCAAAAGTGGCAGTGGAGGAAGCCGGAGCGCTAGTCGTAGGTTTTTGGTTCTTGAGCAACTCGGAATACTCATCATAAGATATCATGACTGGCTTTGCAGAAATGTTTGTAGAGGGTTGCGGAGTGTGAATATTGGTAATGGGCTTCGGATCACAATGATCATATGTCATGTACGTCTGATTAGCCCATATAGGCTTCCCATGCACATCTCAACATGTGTCAACAGTGTGTCCTGCCAACCCTAAATGTGTACACTTACGGGTTCCCCGATCACTTGAATTACGGCCTCTGCCATGAGATGTATGACCTTCACGTTCACCATGACTCATGTCAGCTCTACCGAAGGATAAGATCGAGGCATATTGATTATCAACATCTGTCATGGTGTTTCTCCTTACTGAAATTCTATGCAAACGGGCATAAATCTTGGCAATTGATGGGATATCACAACCTCTCAGTATTTGAGCCCTGATCGTATCATACTCAGGTCAAGTCCAGACTCCAGACAACAATTTGGCGACACTAAACTATTATCGTTGCTGTCTTTGAGTTTTCAAGTCATTAGCGAGAGCTGATATACATTGAGTTCCTCCTACATACTTCTCAAGTCTCAACATAGAGTAATACTCTCCTAGTTACTTGTCCCCCTTTTATAAGAAAAATATATCTTGAAACTTTTGATAGTCACGAGTCACTACTAGTGTTCTTATTTGAGGAGTACATCACTTTCAATGTTTTCCATATTTCCTTAGAAGTGTCTCGGAACATCATTAGAGCTTTCTGTGGGCTCCATACTATTCCACAACCATGTCATAATGTGAGCATCATCACATACCCGTTCGTCCGTTCTTGATAGTTGGTTGAGCCTTCTAATGGCTTATCCATAGAGATACATTATTTTTCCATGAGCTGTTAGAAAAATTTCACCGGTTGTACCCATCAAAGGTAATTCAAACTGTTTTAACTTGATATTCTTGATTAGTCCACCAAGTGTATCATTATGGGCCACTATTCCAACCTTGGTATTCATGTTTCTCACTCACAATATTCAGATTTATGAGGAAATATCTGAAAAATCTTGATAAATCTCCCCAAAAAAGAAAGAGCAATTCATACAAGGAAGGAATGAGCTGTACGAATACTTTGTGAGGCCTTCAACACCATAGGAGCACTCTTTTCTTGGTCTTTTAGACATACACCCTCATATACTTGAGTTTCAATCAGACAAACACATCAAATCCTCTTTGATTTGTCATAAAGAGGAACAATACATTATATATGGTTACATGTTACCATAACCATCAAAATATGAGATTCGAAAACCCCAAAAGAAGAGAAAAAGTGAACTTAGATTGATTTAGGGTTTCAGTGGAGAAAAAAAAAGAAATAAAGAAAAAAGAAAAAAAGGAGAAAAGTGAGAAAATCCTGTAAAAGAAATAGGAATTTTGTTGAGGAGTTGATCTGATACCATGCTCTAAGATCAAGGTTGAATTATGGTTAGAAAGATGATGTAAAGAAGAAGAAATAGAGGAGAAAGTAGAGAGGGACGTGCTTAAATAATCTTATACAACATGTCATCTCCCTATTATTAATAAAATGGAAATGCCCTTAATTACAACTAAACCCCTTTATTTAATTATAATAATGACTATCACTACCAAATACATCTACCAACATAGTATCTGGTGTTTCTTTCAGATTATAGAAAATAAATGAAGAAACTTATATGTGTGTAATTTCAGTGGATTTTTTTCCAGTGAAATAAGTGCAATGGGATAATCTTGAATTTGCACCGGATTTCTTAGTTGAAATTGATTTGAATTGATTATGAGACAGTAATGTACAGAGTTGGGCTCTTCGAATTCTTCTTTTGTTGCGGCGGAGCAATTAGACGGCTGTGGCAAAGATGATGTTGAAGGACAGTTGATTGTTGATGAAGCTGAATTTTATGCTTGGAATGAATTGAGACTCCATCCTATGCTCATGAAATCGATATACAGGCTTGGATTTAAGGAACCCACACCGATACAAAAAGCTTGTATTCCTGCAGGTTCTCATCAAGGAAAGGTTGGTTTATTAGCTAATCTAAGGTGATGTATTGGTTAACAAATAAGGTGGTGTGTTGGGTAATGAATACGTTTGGTTCAATAGCTATTTTTAAATTTTTATCCTTAAAAAAGAAAAAAAAATCATCTAAACATTTTTGTTATAGGATGTCATTGGTGCTGCGGAGACAGGATCTGGGAAGACGCTTGCTTTTGGGCTGCCCATTTTGCAACGTTTGCTTGAAGAACAAGAAAAAGCTGCAAATTTGTTTTCAGAAAAAGAAGATGCAGGGGAGAAAAGTGCTCGAGGAAGTCCTCTACGGGCTCTTATTGTGACTCCTACAAGGGAGCTTGCACTTCAGGTACTCATAGTTGCTTTATCAGTTATGTTGGTTCACATTCATCACCTTAGATGTCCCCAAAATGTCTGACATTGGCTATAGTACGTTCATGGCAAATGTATGGGATAGATTGAGCTAGTTTTGACTTGTGCAATAGGCATCTAAAGTATTACTCACTTGTTTTATTCCCTTTGGCGTTGTTTGTAGTAAACGCTTGAATAAAATATAAACGCCATAATTTGAACGGTAATAGTAATCACGTCGTTCATTTTTCTGTTTGTTTGATTTTGGCCTCTCGTATATGGGTTTGAAAGGATATACAAATTAACTTACTTTAAATAATTTTACCGTGCATGTGTGCTTAACCCGAAGTTTTGGTAGGATATTGTAGTACAATAAATTTGTAGCTTATTGATTATGCAAGTGTAAAAACCTGAAATCTCCAAATATTTAACTGGATACATTCCAGTGAAAGACTACCACACATTTTTTTTTTCATTTTACTATTTTCCTTAATTAGTAAATTAAATATATTAACAGGAAAGTATGCTCAAGGAATGGTTCACTGAGAGGTGAACAACACTAAAAATACAAAAGCCCCTACATGCACAGTGATGCACACCTACACCTACAAACAAAGAGGTCTTACTCATGCTAAAACAAGTGGGCCAGACCTTGTGAATTGAAGTCTTCCTTATCTAAGCATCAAAGACGCAACAACTTACTAATACGAAGCTAGATTCTCTTTGGGAATAAATGTGTTTCCGAACACCCTTCTACTCCTCTCCTCCCAAACACACCAACATATATTGCCGGGGGGCATCCTCACTACCTTCAAGGCATTGTTTGAATTTCACAATGATCCCAGAGATGAAATACATGCAGCTGAGTGTAAGGACTCAGGATAGCAATTGATCCCAAATCCATCTAACGAGGGGGCAGTGCAATAACAAATGATCTATCCTAAAGTCAATTTTTGTAAATCTATCCTAGAGGCAATCTTGAAAGCAGTAACTGAATGACAAATTGGTCAATCGTCTCTCTGATATCACATAACTGCATGCTTGCATAAGTGGCAAAATTTCAGGTAAACTTTACCATATATACTCTGCTAGCTTAGATATTTTGTAGCCACGTAAACATGATACTAAAGGGCCTCTTTGCTTGCATGCTATGTGGTCCTTCACCAGACGTGGAATTGTGGGCACCAAAAAAAGGTGTTTATGTTACTCATTATGAATAGAGAATGAGGAATACGGGTCTTGAGTGGGGTACAATGTCATATATTTCCTACCTCCCATCCTCCTTACATTAGCGGGTAAGGATATCTCTCTTGTACCCAAGGTTGTTAAATCATAATCGAATCGTAAAATCGTTTTAGGACTGATTCGATTCAAATCGGGATTCAAATCGTAAATCGTAAGATTCAATCCATTTTTTAAAAAATTGTTAAAAAAATATAATAAATTACTTAATAAATCAAAAAAATAGAATAATCTATTATCCAAAAGATTTCATTCATATCTATTGATAAAAGAAAGTAATGAATATTTCATTGCATACATTATAAAAAAACGTGAATAATCTCCATAAAATGAAAAAAAAAAACTCTAATATCATTAAAGATAAATCAATAAAAGTAAACTCATATAATCATGTCGTATGAAATCAAGCATCAAAAGACATGTATAATTAAAAAGACTAATAAAATAAACTATCATTTTTTTTCCAAAATCCAACTCCATCTTTCTCATTCCTCTTTTCTTCTATTTTCTCTTTTTTTTTCCCCGTTTTACAACAACAGAGAGACAACCCAAATAGGGGTTTCAGCATGTTCGTAACAAGGGTTTTCCTGTTTCTTCTCTCTTCTTAAAAGACATAAAGTATCTTTAGAAAATCAAAAGAATAAAAAATATTTTTTAAGTATTGGTCCGTAAAATGGGTTTCGTGCTCGAATCGTTTGAATCACATGAATCATACGATTGAATCGCAAATCGTATTCTGAATCACAAATCAAATGAGATTCACCCAATTAAGATTTTCAGCCCCAATTTGAATCGTTTTGCTTGGGATTCGAATCAAATCGTATGATTTGAATCGCAAATCGCAAGGATTTAATAACCATGCTTGTACCTCATCATACACACCCGTGTGTGTAAGTGCGGGCAGACTGGCATGTGTATGTGTGTTCATCTCCCATCTTCCTCTCTATTTAACAATGCGACTCTTCTTCCTTGAGTATATTTTGTTTCAGCCCAACAGAAGTAAATGCTTGCTTAGTTGAGTTTATACCAGCACAGTCAAATCGTCTAGCTACTCTTATGAGATAGGGATTCCCTAGATGACCAAAATTTCCTTTATATATAAAACTTACAAAATAAAAAAGATATCTATATTTTATTGAAAATAATGATAATAGTTCAAAACAAAACATACACAGACCATAGGTCCCTAAAAGAAAAAAACAAAGAGCATAGTTTGGAGAACCGAAAGGTCCAGATGCAGAAACCCTACACAAAATATGTTACAAGTAAAAAAAATCATACTATACACACACACACTACCTCTTAATGAGTACTTTTATGTTTTAGTAAATAACATATAACATTATGTGGGATTTTGTCACTAGCAGTTTAGTGCCAGGAAGATGAGACCTAAGCACCACTAGGCTACCTCTTATTGAGTGCTTGCCTAGATCCTAATTGAGTGATAGGCATCCTGGCTAGGCAAGACGGTGGCCTAGGCGACGTTTTGGCTCAGGCAAGTAAGCAACCTGCTTTCCCAAAGCTCAGATTTGGCTCCAACAAGATCTGTGGGGAAGCAATATATGCTCCTTCTACATATGTTTTATATGTTATATATATATATATAAATATTTATCTGTTTTACAGATCAAAAAGATAAAATAAAACTCAGATGCTATTTGGAATGTACAGTGATTTGTGGAATTAAACGGATATTCTGTTGAATTCAATTTCTATGGACAATGTATGTTGTTGTTGCTTTTACTCTTAAAATATTATGGTTTTTGTGCTGGTTATTGGTATTGTAGCCTCAATTTTGCCTTATTTGTTCCTATTTTGCAGGTCACTGATCATATCAAGGAAGTAGCCAAAGTTGTCAATATTAGGGTGGTTCCTATTGTTGGTGGGATGTCAACAGAAAAGCAGGAGAGACTGTTAAGAGCAAGACCTGAGATTGTTGTTGGAACTCCAGGGAGGTTGTGGGAGCTTATGTCAGGAGGAGACCGACACCTTGTTGAGGTTAGTACAAAATTCATGTTCTATACTGAGCATGTACAGGGATAAAAATCCATAATTGCACGAGAATCTGCTTCCTATGTTTGTATTACTGTGCGCAAGTGAATTTCTTGAATTGCAATTCTATATTATGTGTTGCATGTGATGGGGTGATGATTAAAGCAGAGAGTGCTGCTCCTTAAGATGTATATTATTTCTTTCATGGTAAATTTTTGTAATCTGCCTGAACCTGTCAGCTACTTTCGCTAAACATTACAGCTAGGTAATTTGGATCAATAAGGACGTGTTATGGGCACATATCCAGCTATAATTTTCAATCATCCTATTTGATTTATTTGAGTTTGCTTACAAATTTTGGGTAGTTTTTCTTTTAAGTGGTAAATCAGTGTAGAATTCTCTGTGAAGAAGAGAAGGATATACTGTTTGCCTTATTGCTTTTCAGTTGTACAGAAAAAACGCAGAAAGAAAAATCAAAAAAAGAAAATCAAATGACTGAAGCAGGTTAAAAAAGAAAAAAAGAACATAGAAAATAGAAAATCAATCAGGATAACTTGCTAGAGTGTGTAAAAGTTTGTTGCATAGGTGATATTTGAATCCCTTTTTTTTGGGTATTTATGTGTGAACCTACATGATCCATTTCATTTATTGGATGTTTGACTACATGCAATTTGTAAGAGTCATGCATACCTAAAAAGAATCTTTCTTAACCAAAAACTAGGAAGCTGTTCGAAAATTCTAAAAGATCTTTGAATTGCATGTAACAATCTTAGAATTATACTGATATTTCTCTGTAGACTTACAAGTAGTCTGTAGTCCATTTTAATACTCTGTTCCTTGACATGACTAGCGTTGATCAAGTACTATCTTGTGACCCCCCGTTTTGCTTTTGCAGCTGCACTCATTGTCTTTCTTTGTGTTGGATGAGGCTGATCGAATGATAGAACATGGTCATTTTCATGAGTTGCAGTCTATTATTGACATGCTGCCTATGACTAGTTGCTCTGTTGAAGGGCATTCCCAAATTACACAGAATGGCGTAACAGTTTCAAACTTCCAGAGAAAGAAAAGGCAAACATTTGTGTTTTCTGCAACTATAGCATTATCTGCCGATTTTCGTAAGAAGCTAAAGCGTGGATCACTTAAATCAAAACAATCAATGAGTGATGGGATGAGTTCTATAGAAACTCTTTCTGAGCGGGCAGGAATGAAAGCTGATGCTGCCATTATTGATTTGACAAATGCTTCAATCATGGCAGATAAACTGGAGGAGTCATTTATTGAGTATGCATTCCTTTCCAACTAGTTTCAATCTTGTGAAACTCTTCCATGGAATTTCTACGTGCCTGACAATTCATCCACCTTGTAGCATAATTTTTAAATTTATGTTATGTTATATCATTAAAATCTCTAATATTGATATACTGAACTAGATCACTTCAATACCTATATGGCTATATGGACTTAGTATAGCCTTGAAATTTGTAACAGACTCTATGTACTTAGCCTACAAACTTATGATACTCTCCTGTCACACAATATCTATGTGCTTGGGCAATTCGTCCACCTTAATCATGCTTTGATATTTATGTCCTATCGTTTAAATCATTCCATGGTAAAATTCTCCTATATCCATGTACCAAACTAGATTGCTTGAATACCCTTATGAATTAAGTATAACGTGTAAATATGTCAATCTTTGCACTATAAAGTATAAACTGAAACTTAAGAAAATCTGTATTCTAGTTGACCTTGTCCATTAGGGAATTGGTAATTTATCTTATAACACTTTTAATGTTAAATAGGAAGATAACTAGTGTATCAATGTGGGGTTTAATTGTGTGACTAGTTTGAAAGACGTCTATCTATCTCTCTTTATTTTTTATTTTTTTATGAATTTGTTCAAGCTCGAGCTCTGAGATGTTCAGATTTTCTTTTTGGTTGCTGAGATGGTTCAGATGAGACATCAAGAATACACGGTCGGGACAACAACTTTGGGTTGTTCTTTGCTTTTTAATTTTTTTTCCCGGAAGTTTGGAAGGAGAGCAATAACAGAATTTACAAAGAGAAGTCTTCTTTTGGTTTGTTCTTTGCATTTCTTTTTTAGAAGGTTGAAGGAGAGGAATAACAGAATTTATGAGAACGGGTTTGCTTGTCTGGAAACTATGAAAAGGAAAATCTTTAACTTGCGTGGAGAATGTTCTCTTCTTAATGTGGAAGCTCGTAGTAATTTTGGGGTAATGTAGAGTGAAATAGAAGAGAATCATATATTGCTAAATGGATTTGCCTTACCTGGTACCTAGGAAGCACGGATACTTCAAAATGGGCTTTGTACCTGTATCCGATACGTATCAGATATGGATATGCCTCCGATACGGCGGGATACATACAGGATACGGCTGAGACGTATCCTGTTAATTAAAATTATGTTTTTTAATTCGGATACGGCTCCGATACGGCATGGATACGTCGGGATACGTCTGGGATACGGCCATGAATATATATTTATTTTTATTAATTAATTTTTTTTTTTTGGAGACCCAGGGGTGTGACCCTATCTCTTTTGTTTTTGTATGGACATGGTCTTCTTTATATTTTGTTTGGTGGATGATAGAATGACTTTCTTTTTTGCTTAGTGGATGATGAGATGACCCTATTTCTTTTGCTTTTGTATGGACATGGTATTTTTTTATACATAAACAGAACTGAACCAATGGTTATTTTGTAATTATGATACAAAATATAGTATTATTATTTTTTTAAATTACAGACGTATCCTAGCCGTACCTGTATCCTATTTTTTTAGGTTTTGCCGTATCGCCGTATCAGTATCGTATTGTATCGTACCCGTATCCCATATCCGTATCCGTGCTTCCTAGCCTGGTACTTTCAAATGTAATATTGACAGTGCTTCTCGTGGATATCTTGGGTTTAGCAGAGGTGGAGGTGTTATAAGAGATTGCATAGGTAATATTCTTTGTGCTTTTGCAAGTTTTTACAGGATATTATCGAATTCCTTGGCTGAGATCAGCTCTCTGTTAATACTTGGATGGTCTTCATGCTTGTGATCTTCTTGGCATCCCTCACTTGGAGATGAATTTTGACAAGATTATTTAGGATACTTCTCTATCACCCATGTGAATCAAGAAAGTAATAAGGTTTTGGATGCTTTAGCCAACCTTGGATATGACTCACATGATGGCTCTGTTTTTCGATGTAGGCAGTATCATTTCACCCGGAATCATCTCAAGTAGCCAGTGTCATCTTACCTGGAATCATCTCACTGTAGTCAAAATTATCTCACAACAGCTGAAATCATCTCACAGTAGCCAGATGCATGTGCAGGGGTAGTGGAAGTTGTGAGAGTATCATAAATGCTTGTGATACTGATACTTGTGCTGATTCGGATCAGGCCTCAGGGTCTTCTTAAGAGACCATTAAAGGAATAACTCTTAAAACCTTTTCCAGTCCTATGGACCATGGACTAACAAGGATGATAATAGGGTCCTTTAAGTCTTGAAATCGAGACAAATTTAGTGAGCGCTGGAGACAAAAATAATGTGATTTCTTGGGCTATTATGGTTCATAAAGACTCTGGAGACTTGTAAGTAGCATCAACCGATTAGTAGGGGTGGAACTTTTAGGTCGGATTTGAGTTTGAGACTTGGGGTTGAAAAAGGGCACCTATCCTAAGGTCGGGTTGAGGCCTCGTGCAATCAACCCAACCTGATCCCTATGTATATATATTCTTATGTAGGGATGAATTATACTAATTTAACATCTATTGGTTATGATTTTACACTGCTATAGAATAACAATATTAATTCCCATTTTCAATTTATTATATTACTTCCTGTTTTTGATCGGTTGGATGGATTATACATTTTTAATATCTATTGGTTATGATTTTACACTGCTATGGAACAACGATTTTAATTCCCAGCTTCAATTTATTAGATTACTTCCTGATTTATCTATTCTAAATTATATATTAATTTCTTCTATGAATCCCTAGAGTTCTAAACATTCTAGTCGTCACTTCTTCCTCTGAAGTTTCATTTTCCATTTTTCATGGTGTTTTTTCATTGCTCTTGATATTGTTGCCATATGATAATACTAAAAGTTAAACCTTTTGAGTTGTACTCCCATTACTGTCAGGTAGGGTTTGGATTTCTCCTTGTTCTTGACACTTTTTTTACCCTGGAGAGAAGGGTTTCAAAAACCCTTTGATTTAAAAGAATTTTATATTTTTTTGGAACCTTTGGTCTTCAAGGTTTTTCTTTCCCGAATTTTGTAAAATAGAGTACAGGTTTTTCAGAAAAACTTTTTTCTTGCTTTACAACGAATGTGTTTTGTGATAAAGACGGTATGGTTTATTTTTTGTGAAGCCCAATTGTGGAGTGCAAGTGGTGTCTGATACATCTCTATCCCAAAAGAGAGAATCTGGTCAGGGGTCTCGTAGGTTTTGCAATCATGGTGTTCGATTATACAGGTGGAGTCATTTGGGTAGGAGGTGTTCATTTTGTTATAATGTGTTCATTTCACGATTCTATGTTTATATATTATATTATCAATACAATTATAATTTACTGATAGAAAAATATAAAAAAGGGAAGCGCAAGTGAAAGAAGCTGAAGCATTTGCTCTCATGCAAGCATAGTCACCATGTCGGAGTTTGGGAATTATCCGTCTAGGGAAATGTTTTGGAAAAACTCGGCAAAATTTGGAAAATTAAGGAATAAATCGGTAAAATGGCAGGCAAGGTATGAAAAATAAAAAAAAATCAGATGACTAATTATGGAAAATTATAAACAAATATACTTTATATGTTAGTTATTCATTTGTGAATAATATGTGTTTAATTCGTGAAATTCACAATTTTTTCCCCAAAAGTTGCAAATATTTTGTGAATGTCGTTTGGCAAAACAGCCAAGTATTATTCGAGACTTTTGAAAAAATCAAAGAACTTTGTTACTATGCTTGTAAGGTCTTATATTGGCAAGGATTTGGATTTAGGTAGACTGATTGTTGAGGGAGATTTTCCTAACGAAATCTGTTACCTTGCCCTCCTATGGAAAAGGAAAGTCTCTTGGAGACTCACTTTTTTCAAGTTATGAAGTTATCCACAAACATGAACAACTTGTTCTCCCATGTTCATTGGTCAGCTAGTGACATGGACGATCTTGCTGAAGGCAGCATGTCTAGGATGGATTTTTATTATAGTGTTGATTTGTTTTTTAAATATTTCTTAGGATTGCTTTCTATCCCATTATATCTCTTTAATTCTTATGCTTCTTTTTTTCAACAGAACTTAATAAATAAGAATAAGAGTAATAAATAGTACTGTCTAGAAAATGATGACATCTCACCACCACGACCACCATGGCACCATCAACTGCAACAACGACAACAAATATACCTTCTCCTACATTTCTCGGCGAAGCCATAATCTAATTTGAGAAATTATCTCTCCAAAGCAAATTACATCAGAAAATTGAGTTTACCAAATTAGGACTTGGACTGAACTGTGATTGTACCAAAAGCTTAAATTAAAAAAGCATTTAAGCCCACCCTTGCTGGGTTTTACTCCACAAGTAATGAACATGAATTCTATAAATTGTATTTAGCTCATCGATATATCCAGTAACCATTTGTCATATGCCCTATCAATTAGTTACTAGAACAATCATGCATGCCTGTGAAGCATGCTTAGAAAAAAAGCAGAGAACTTGAAGGTTCATCCTACTCTATGTTAAAAAGCCAGTGCTTAATTCTTTCTCGTGGACTCTTAACATTATCTCTTTACATCCATCTTCATGTATCTTTCTTGTTTTTAAATTTAATTACTACTTAAATATTGTGTGTTGCAGATGTAGGGAAGAGGATAAAGATGCCTCTTTGTATTATATTTTGAGCGTCTATGGACAAGGCCGCACAATTGTTTTCTGCACATCAATTGCAGCTTTACGCCATATTTCTTCTTTGTTGCGCATCCTTGGCATTAGTGTGTGGACTCTTCATGCTCAAATGCAACAACGAGCACGCTTGAAGGTGTTATCTTCAATTTTTTATGATTATAAATTTTGAGATTGAATAACCTGTTACCTTTTTTCCAAAGGTTTTGGTCTTCGTAGGGCCTTCTTTGGATGCATTATTACAAAGGCTGACAATTAAACGTCTTAGTGTCTAGGATGCATAGTGTTAAATACATAGCATGTTTATAAGGCTGGTATATTCACATTGGTTTAGTAGTCATTGTTCATAATATATGATGTACGAAATAACTTAAATTCTTTAATTTACAGACGTTGATTTGTATGAGAAAACCTAGGAATCCGAGCAATGAATGTAGTTTGAAAATTATAACTAGTGTGTGATAATTAAAATTAATTTTATTCAATGAGGATGGTTTTTGGTCCCAAATTGAGAGGATGGATTCAAGATCATGTTTTCCCTCACGCCAACCCACCCTCTCACTCAGTCAATGGGTGTGGACCAATTGGTCTTTCTCTCCCTCTGTTTGTGAGTGGACCATATGGTCTCTATTTGTTTTTTGCATAGTTGTTAAAGACGTTGCCTAGGCAACGAGGCATATAGCTGGTCTCGGGTGGCCTATTGACAAAAAAAGCCTTTAAATAAGTGTTTGTCCCATAATTATATTTTTTACTTATTATATGTTATTATTATTTTTTAAGTATCATCGAGAAAAAAAAGAAAAAAAGGAGAGTAAGAGGTCCGGTCTCTCCCTTTCTCCTTTCTCTCCTATTCGGCTTCATATTAACCGTCGGGCTATTTTTCTATTCTTTATTTAGTCCTACACTCTCCCTCCTCTCCTTTCACTCTCTCTCTCTTTCTCTCATGTTCAACTGTCATTGTAGACTGTTGTTTCTTTCTATTTTTTATCTCTCACAATTCTTCTCTCTCCCCCTTTTCGATAGTCACTGTATACTTTATTTTTTATTGTCTTTTTTTATTCTCAACATTTGAAGTTCCCCTTTATTATTCCTAGAACTGCCTCCAATGATGGTTCTATGATTTTATCAAAGTGCATATTGACAATAGAGATTTTGCAAATTATATGAATTGCAGGGCCTATTATTCAAGGAAATGCATCATACATTGATCTCATGTTGGGAGAATTTTTGCAACAAAAAGTTCATCAGGCGATGCCCCAAGGCACCTCAGTCTATTGCCTCAGGCATCCGTGGGGTCTGTCGCCTCAAGTCGCCATGACAACCATGGTTTCATCTTAGATTTTCAATGTTCCCTTAAAGTTTCTTAGATTTCTTTAATTTTTACATAACTTCTTTGGACTTCCTTAAACTCCCTCGAAATGTGTCTAACTTCCTTAGCGACCGAAGTTTATACCGAAACTGAAGCTTAATATTGATAGTTGCTTTGTTATCACAAGAAGCAAGGTTCAAAACTCGTCGAAATTTCGCATATTTCGACGAGATATATCGATCTCGGAGGGTCCTGAGACATTTGAACCAAAAATTAAAATTTTTACAATTTTTCGAGAATTTCGATCGAGATTTACGAAATTTCGACGATATTTCCGAAATTTCGGTTGATATTTTCGAAACAACAGTATGAGAAGAAAAAAAGCCCATTTTTTTTTGTTTTTTTTTTTCGTGAAACCCTGTTAGGGTTCACTTTGTCTGAACTCTGAAGCAAAAAATTAATAAAAGAAAAAGAAGAGAGGAGAGACTAGAGAGGAGAACGAAGGAAGAAGAGAGGAGGAAGAAGAAGAGAGGAGAAGTAACCATACCTATAGCATGCCGTCGCCATCGCCGTAGCCTGCCGTCGTCGTTGCCGTCGCCGAAAGCCCCTTTTGTCTTCGTTCTCCCTTGAGAGTCTGACTCTGCTCCTTTTCCTCATTCATCGAATGGTATACGAGGGTTTGGTTTATTTGGTTTAATGTTGGGTTTTTGCATATTAGCTGCTAGGTTTATTCTAATTTCCAAACATACTGTTATGTATAACAGTTTGCAAATTAACTATTTGTTTTACAAAAGACAAATAACCTCAACCCTTAGATTTGTAATTATTAATAAAATGACTATTATGCCCTTGAGATAATTCATAACCTCACAAAGCCTCCTTAACTGCTCTTGAACTATGGTTAATAAGTTTTAACCCCTATGGTTAATTTTTTACTAAAAATTAAGGTTAGATGCTTTAACCGTGAGGGATATTGAATCTTAACCATAGTCAAAGGGAGTTAAAGAGGGACACATTAATTTTTTATGTTTTATTTCTAAAACCAAGGTTAGATGCTTAATGCTTTAACCCTAAGGATTAGTAAATCTTAACCACAAGTAAAGGGAGTTAAAAGGGACACATTAATTTTATATTTTTTTTCCTCTAAAAACAAGGTTAGTTGCTTTAACCCTAAGGATTAGTGAACCATAACCAAAGTTAAAAGCACATTAAATTTTTTCTCTAAAATTAGATGCTTTAACCCTAAGGGTTAGTGAATCTTAACCACAATTAAAGAGAGTTTTTTTCTAAAAAAACAAACGTTAGATGCTTTAATCCTAAGGGTTAGTAAATCTTAACCATTGAAAAATTCTGTGTTTTTCACAATTTTTTTCTCCACTTGCGATATTGTTCCCTCGAGATCGATATATCTTGCGAAATATACGAGATATATCTTTTTTCCACGGCTCGAAATGACATGCGAAATCGAAATTTCGAACCTTGATCATAATACAATTTCATCTCTAACTGAATTGGAAAACCAAGCTATGACATTCGGATTTTAATTCATAATAACTCACAACTCCCATGGGCCATAGCCTTGTATTTGGTTTCAGCACTAGATCTTGCAACAATAGTTTATTTCTTCTTCACGTAACTAGATTGTCGCTAACAAGTGTGCACTATCATGAAATGGATCTCTTGTCTGTGATTGAGCCTACTTAGTCAACATCAGTATAGCCCTCCGCTTACAAATGAGCATTCTTACCAAACAACCTTCTCTCCGACACATATGTCAGGTATCACAATACCTTCTCAGTTGCCTCCAAATGGATAGTTCGGGCTTATGCATGAATTAACTAATTACACTTGCTCCATAAGTAATATTTGGTCGTGTCAAGCAAGGTTCTGAATATTGATTTCGCATGTCATTTCGAGCTGTGAGAAAAAGATATATCGAGGATATTTCGCAAGATATATCGATATCGTGGGAACAATATTGCACGAGGAGGAAAAAATCGAAAAAAATAGTGAAAAATGTGGAATTTTTTAATGAAATGTAAGGAAATGTTAAAATAGATGTTAATACACATCTGAGAATCAGAAAAATTAAAAAAACAACAATGTATATAAGAGATGCAATGAGAAGGGGGCCAATGATGTGCACTGACGCTGATGACAATGTATGATGATATTTCTCTATATTGTAAGAAAAATTTAACTACGTTTTATTCTCTTAGTCGATTGAAGCAAATCTATATGTAAACTCATTTTATTCTTATCGTTAATTTTTGATTTATTTTGTTGAATTTTTTGACAACAAAGAATAATTATAATCAAGGAGAAACATTAATTATTTCTCATGAATTCTTGCAAGAGTCTGAAGAATAGTGAACTTGTGAATCACGAGTTCACTGTTCTGTTTTTTTTTTTTTTAATACGTTATCGCACGATATTTACGAAATATCGGTCGAGATTGTTGAAAAATTATAAAAACTCACGAGTTCACTGTTCTGGTTTTTTTTTAAAAAATAAGATATCGCACGATATTTACGAAATATTGTAAAAACCTAAATTTCTTGTTTAGATGTCTCGGCACCCTGCAAATTTCGACGATATTTTGAACTTTGTCAACTCAAAATTTTCCCTACGGACACCAGGGTAAGTCAAGGAGTGAAAGTTGAACACACCACCACAAGGAGCAAACCCGGGATACTAGCCAACTGCACGAACCCCTGGTGGGTGCTAGAGGAGAAACTTAACCTATTCTAATGAGAGCTCTTTAACTTAGTTGTGGACTTGTGGTTTATCTATTTGGAGGGTTGGATTAGGATAATGAACATATCTAAATGGCCACAAAGGAATGTCCTACTGTGTCGGTGCATTCTTAGTTTTGTGCTATGTTGCATAGACATGGACACATGTGTCTATGCAGGACTCAAATACGGGGTGTCGGACAATGTGTACCCCGAAAGAAGATTGGGGCACACAAGAGGATATTATAATTTTTGTGTTAAAATTTTTAAAATTTAAATGTTATACGAATAATACTATGTATGATTAAAAAGAAAAAGTTAAATATGAAAGAGAAATTATTGCAAACAACACTAAGTAAATACATCAAACAATATTAGTAAGACATGAATTGAATTAAATGAACTAATGAGCATATTTTAACTCTAATTTCACTACTTGGGCAATTTAGTGTAGTCAAGGCATGGCCTAGGTGACTACCTCACCTGAACATTTCCCCGATTCTCTAATTAGGGTATATGATTTGCATTTTTTCCTAGTCAAAATAAAGTTTTGCAACTATCATTTAAGTTGGGTCTTTTTTATTTTAGGGGACCAGTGGTTCCTCTCTAGCGATGTTAATGCGTCCGGTTTGAGCACAGTTCATTGAGTTTGGGGTAGGCCCAGCTCGAGGCCTGTGTTTTTACAATAGGTTTTTATGGCATGAATTCAGCCCCTCGACACCCCTGTATCTCTCTCCCAACTTTTTTTCCTGTTACAGGGATTAGTAATTCCTCATATTCTTTCTCGATTTTTTCCTGTTGAAAACAAATGGATTGTGGTTATTCCCCTCTTTGCTTATCGGCTTCTCTTTTTCTGATTATGAGAGTTAGAAAAAAAATTGCTGAAATTTTTGCTAATTATATGCAGTTGTATTCATTTTTTTGTATAATAAATACTAAGAGTTTATGGGTATCCAGCATGTCTGTGTCCATCTAAGTCTAAAATGCACGGACTCTTTATTGATGTAAGTGACAACGGGTGTGTCCATGCCCCAATCTGTGTCCATGTCCCAATCTGTGTCCACGTTGTTCGAAACAGCACATGACTATTGTCTTAAAGAATCTGTGCAACGTAGGTTTTTTTTGATAATTAGCAATTTTTTTCCTCATATTTGCTATAGTTGTGGAGTCTATTACACTTTATTAAACACATATGATGACTTTGCATCAATCTGGCATCAGACTTTATTGCCTACTTCACAGAATTCTATGTGATTATATCAGTCTTGGGCTTCTTTTTGTTATGCAAAACTCTTTTGCATATTTTTTTTGCATTAGCAAATCACAAATGTAGTTAACATAAGATTGTAATAATCTTGGTCTTAAGATTTCTCAATTTGTTGCTATAAATTTATAGCTCTTCTTGAAAGAGACTTACGAATTTTGAAATTCCTGTATTTGTGTTGGTTCTTATGAAATTGATTTCTGGATCTTATGACATTTCAAAATTATGCAATTTTTTCTTGTGAGTATTATTGGTTAGTTCCAAGACCTACACTGGATCTTATCACTTATTTCAAATATACTTATATATATATGTATATATATATATATATTTTTTTTTTACTTGTAGGATCATTGCTTTGAGGTCCAAGACCAAGAGTGTCAAAGCAATAATGAAGATGAAGAAGTGGGGAATGAAGTGCCTGAGTTGAAATTTGAGCGGGGGTATTTGCTGAATTTGAGGAGTCAAGGCCCAGGCTGAGTGAGGATGTGAAACATCCAAGACCCATTTTGAAACCTCCATCAGAGAAGTCTTCTTAGAAGAGAGGCTGACATGAAACTTAAGATATGTGTTGAGCTACTAAGAGAGGGCATTCAAAGTTGTTGGGATCTCTGCTCTTGGAAGGGATAAGGAGGATAACCATAGGCTGGTCTAGGTTTTGTCACTTCTAAGCACACTTCTCTGGAGGAGGTTTCAAACGGGTATTGTAGAATTATTGAGTTCGGGAAATTCTTGGATGTTTCATATGAAGGTCATGAAACTAAAGCTATCTATCGTCTATTAAGAGCGGGCATTCGAAGTTGTTGGGGTTGCTGCTCTTGGAAGGGATGAGGAAGATAATCATGGGCTGGTCAAATTTGTGAAGAACCTGGAAAGTAACAGCAATTATATGTCTTTTGAGAGAGAAAGAAGGTAGCAGCAGGAAGTTAAGATGCATTTTCAAGAGGTAATCCATGAAGCTAAAATTAATCTTTTTTGAAAGTGAGTTGAATGGGAAGCAGAGATAGGTATTTAATTATTGAACAGTTGATTCATAAAAGGAGCTGAAATCTTTTGTTTTTTGATGAGCAAGTCAGAGAAGGTGGAGGAGGCTTTGGTGAAAGAAATTTTATTTGTTCCCTTTTTTTTGGGTGGTTGGGGGGAGGGGACTTCAACACTATGGCTAGGTAGCACTTGCATCTGTTGGATCTTGGGGGTTAATAATCTGAGGTTCGTAAATTAGGGGTTATTGATGTAGTGGTCATCAAGGTGAGGAATTTCTCTTTATCAATCTGTTGTAGAAATGTGGAGGATAGTTTTAGTTGGATCTTTACAGGGGTGTATGGTCTGACCGTGGCGAGTTAGAGAACCACCTTTGGGAGAAGTTGGATGCAGTCTTAAGTAGTTGGGGCCCCTTTGGTGCTTGGAAAGGGATTTAACATGATTACATTCTGTTTTGAGAAGGGAGGCAGCAGAGTATTGAATGGTATGAGGGAGTTTGGGGACTTCATTGACAGGAATGAGTTGATTGACATTCCTCTTAATGAAACGGCTTTCACGTGGTCGAATATCCAGATCTGTCCCGCTTAAAAGCCTGGATAGATTTCTGATTTTGCAGTTTGGGACGATCATTATCCTTTAATGCATCCAGTCGCTATGATCCTATTTCCATTATGTTAGAGATTGAGAGAAAGGAAAGACGTCTGTTCCTTTTTAGATTTGAGAATATGTGACTGATGGCACTCGATTTTTGGAGGTGGTCTCAAAAAGTTGGAAGGAATCCTCTTTTGAAGGCAGATCGATGCACAAATTTTTGGCTAAAGCTAAGGACTATAAAAGAAAGCCTCGTAATAAGGAAAGGAGATATTGGGAAACGTATCAAAAACAAAAAGAATTTGATGCAGGAGTCGTCTATTCAGGAAGATCACATCAGAAGGGATGAGGCCAAAGAGTACCTTAAAGCAATGCTATGTGATATAATTACATATGAGATATAAGTCAAGTGTTCATTGGTTAAAGGAAGGGAACAAAAACATGAAATTTTTTCATAAATGGCTAATGCTAGAAAAAGATGCAATTGTGTTGTGAGGCCTTGGTGGCCTGTTGGTGGAAAGAGGAGGAAGTATCGGATTTGGCAGTAATACAAAGATACTTATAGCTACAGACCTAAGCTGGACGAGGGTAGGTTTCGAGAGACTTTTTGATGAAAAAGGTGAATGGCTTGAAAGATCTATTGAGAAGAGGTGTGATCTTGTTTGCTATTAGTATTATTGGTGGTGATTAGGACACTGGGCTAGACGGGTTCTCTATGGTGAAAGAATTTCAAGATGAAGTTCGTTCAGCTTTCATGGCATTGGTTCCTAAGAAAGAGGTAGTAGAGGAGCTGAAATATTTTGGGCCTATCAGTTTAATGGGGAGTGTTCACTAGGTTATCTCAAAATTCTTGACTAGATTGAAAGAGGTGATGGGCGGTCTTAGAGACTAAAAGATTCTTGAAAAGTTTGTTTTGTAATATAAATGAATGCTTAGGTGGGAGACTTCAGAATGGCAAACTGCTTTTGTGTAAACTTGATATGGAGAAGGCTTATGACAATGTCAAATGAGAGCGTTGGAGTTTTTCTAGTTATGCTTCGTTGGATAGGGTTTAACCTTATTATGGATGTGGTTGTATGGTTTTTCCACGAGTATAGGATTCCTTAACTAAAGTTGTTAATGGGTTAATAGCACTCCACTTGGTTTTATAGAAATTCTCTATGTTTGAGACAGAGTGATCTTTTGTCTCCGTTCTTATTCATTGTAACTTCTAAAGCTGTATAAATTCATCACCAAATCCATGGAACTGTCAAGGACAAGTAAATAGGCCTTCCCACCAGCATCTGAAACATAAAGTAGATAGGCCTTCCCTTTATGATCAAGTTTATGGTTAGCTTCCACAGTGTATCAATAAGCTTTACTCCCATCTTGCCAGTGTCTCGTAATAAATCCCTTGCATACTTCCTTTAGGAGATGAAGATGCAATTGTTGGACCTGGCAACCTCAATCTCAAGGAAATATTTCAAAGGATCTAGATCCTTGATCTCAAATTCTCTAACAAGGAACTTCTTCAACTTTTGAACTTCTTGAGGGTTATCATATGTTACCACAATATCATCTGCATAAACGATCAAGGCTGTAGTAATTACTCACGAGTTCTTTACAAATAAAGTGTGATCGACATGACTTTGAATATACCTACATTTCTTCACTGAATCTTTCAAACCATGCTCTAGGAGATTGCTTTAGTCTATAGATAGCCTTTTGTTAATTTGCACACCTTTCCTTCATGACACAATATTAAACTTCGGTGTCGGTCTAAACTCTAAACTTCGTTCGCTAAGGAAGTTGACATGTTTAGTGGAAGTTTAAGAAAGTCCAAAGAAATCATTTGAAAATCATGGGAACTTAGGAAGCATTAGGGAAACGTTGGAAATTTAAGATAATACCTGGAAGAATTGAATACTTAAGCATAAATACACATACATAACAAAATGCAAGCATGTAGAGCATCAAATATGAGAATCATAGTAAGTTACATGTGCTGTCGCATGAATGTAGTCATTCTAGCTGTATTTTCTTTTTGATATATATTTTTTCTATTAGCAAATATTTTTAACTGTATACATTTCTCTTTAGTGGTCTGAGTGGGGTTGGTACGGACACCCGAAGGGACTAGTCCTTGCCAAGGTTGTTAAATCGTAATCAAATCGTAAAATTGTTTTAGTATCGATTCGATTCAAATCGGGATTCAAATCGTAAATCGTAAGATCCAATCTATTTTTTTTTAAAATACAAAAAATTACTAAATACATCAGAAATATGAAATAATCTATTATCCAAAAGATTTCATTTATATCTATTGATAAAAAAAAGTAATGAAATTTCATTGCATACACAATAAAAAACGTGAATGAACTCCATAAAATGAAAATAAAAACCTCAATATCATAAAGATAAATCAACAAAAGTAATCTCATATAATCATATTGTATGAAATCAAGTATCAAAAGACTTGTACTGTTGAACAATTAAAAAGACTAATAAAATAAACTATCAAGTTTTTCCAAAATCCCACTCCATCATCTTTCTTCTTCCTTATTTCTTCTCTTTTCTTTCCCATTTCACAACAGAGAGAAAACACAAATGAGGGTTTTGGCATGTCCGTAACATCGGTTTTCCCATTTCTTCTCTCTTTTTAAAAGACATAAAATACCTTTAGAAAATCCAAAGAATAAAAAATATTTTTTTAGTATTGGTCTGCAAAAGATGTTTCGTGCTTGAATCGTACGATTTGAATCGTTAATCGTTATCTGAATCACAAATCAAATGAGATTTATCTAATTAAGATTTTCACATTCGATTTGAATTGTTTTGCTTGGGATTCGAATCGTAGGATATGAATCGCAAATCGCAAGGATTTAACAACTATGGTCCTTACCACGAAAGGTCTGGGACACCCTCCATCACCAAAAAAAAAAAGTTCATACAAGGGTAAAATAGTCTTAGTAAAAATATTTTGTAATGCAGGCTACATTACTAAAGTTTTATTTCGCCTTATATTAGAATTAAATGCAGACCATTACTATTAAATATTTAAATGTCAAGGAATGAAATTTTTTTTGCATAAGAGATCTTTAAGGGCAAACCTTGGACACACCTTGTTTTTTTGATCCCAGAGGGACTTGGGTGACTTCTTCTCAAAGTGAACTCCACGGGTAGGTGATATTGCCCTTTAAATTTTCTTCTATTCTCTCTTAGATTTTCCTCCAATCTCAACTTCTCAATAATCTGGATGAAGATTTATAATGGATCTCTCAGATTTCAAAAGAGCAACTTCCCCCCAAAGCATCACATGCTCTGTTGTACTATAGGTAGTGCTATAAACAGAGAGAATTCTAAGCGGATAATGGTATATCAGAATGTGTATCTGATTACATACGGCTTACTGAATTTGATTAAATATCCGACGGCTAGTGAAACGGAGTATTCATATTCGACTTCGATTAAAATATTCGAATTTAGAAAATATTTGATTTATCCGATTATTTTAATAAAAATAAAGAGAAAGAACAATGCCAAAAATGTGAATTTTCTTTTTTATAAATTTTATTAAGATGATAAATTTCTGTTTAATCCTTCTTGAAAATAACAATTTAATGTCTTAGAATTGTGTAAAATCACATATTAATAAGGATATTTTTAGTTTTATGAAACTTGTAATATATTATATATACATATGCTCATAAATTATATAATTGGTCAGATATATATCAAATCAGAAATCCATATTTGAATTTGTATCCGATTATAAACTCATTGTAAAAGTACTATTTGAATATGCTCCACCAGATATGTATGAATAAAAATTCAGTAAAAGAATTCGGATATGAACCGGATACGAATAATATATGTATACACGTTAACACCCCTAACTGTTTTGAATCTACAATTTCATGAGATATTTCAAGTTTACTTTTAAAAAATAACTTTCTGGCTTTATTTTTATATTTCCCAATTATTGAGGCAGTGTTGGTGGATTTCGATAGACTTCAACCGAAGTCTAATAATTTTATAACTAAAGTATTACCTAAATAGATTGCTGTTAGTGGTTATGCAAATCTGAAACTTGGACCTGTATCCATATCAAAGGCCTGTACCCATATCACCCAAGTAATGTAGCTGTTAAGTGCGACTATTTTCCTTACGTAGTGTCGTAGTGTGAATATATGAAACTTGCATTACTCAAGTTCTTTTCTGACTGTTCTGCTGATTCATCTTCTCTTATGGTTGGATGAGTTCTTAAACATGCCTTCCGTTACTTATTCTAAACATTTGTAACCCAAACATGCATATATTCTGTATAATCGTGAAGTACAGTTGCAGTGTTGTCCAACGCGCTTGGTGCCATAAGATAAGCATTTAGGTCCATTAGGTTTCAATGCCCTGTTATGAAACTTAGTTCCATTTCTTGAATTATGTAGTTTCTGACCACCACAAAACAGGCTTTCAGGTTCATTAAAAGACTCATGTTGTTCCAGGAGATATTCCATTTGCAATAGCTTGCATTTTCTTGACAGCCTTACATGATATTCAAACTCCAAGGCATGTCCATGGGAGAGTTTCATGAGCATCTCCCTCTCTCTCCCCCTCTCTAGTGATCGACAATGAATAGAACTCACAAAGAAAAAAAGATACTAGGGGTAAACAAAGACAGGAAGAAAAACAATAGAAAAGGGTTTATGCTGGCATCTCCAAGCAACAATACAAGCAGTGAAGCACCTGCTAAAGACTTCTTCTTTTGCAAGTAGGCCTGCCTTGTCATTTGCAGACATTTGTACAAGGGAAACAAAGTGATCAAATTCATGACCAACTCTGGAATTTGCTTCTTGATGTGAGATAACTTCCCTGTTCTTTCTTATGGAAGCCCTAACTATCACGTCGGTAGAGGCTCCTTCTACTACTCTACTTGGTTTCAAAATTCTAGTTAATTTTAGACCTTCAAGGAGAGCTAAAGCTTTGGTACACTCCCTTTAGACTTTGAGCATTGATATTTTCTGGATCACAACCATCTTGATGCAATTCTGAGCCGTTTACGTTCGCTAATCACACAAATAGGATATTCTGCCTGAAGAAAGAGATCTCGACTCTGGGGTTCAACTTGATTCTTGACATACTCTTAAGAATGGTTATCAGTTAGGAATCTCATGATCATGTGTAGAGAAACGTAGACAAAGTTATACGATCCGTAAAGATGATAACCTCTAATATACCTATCAAAAGAGAAACAAAGAAGTCGAATCTTGTGATTGTCTAATATAAATGCCGAGAGAGTAGTACTTTTAAGTTGAACTGTCACAGGATTCTTCAATGGTTCTCTTGCATCAGCAAGTAACTTGAGCTTTTGTTGCATAGGGAAGTTACATTAGTTGCTGGAACATTGTCTTTCAAATGACAATGTGATTGGTCTATACCTTTGATGCATTTGAATTTTAATCACCAAGAACACTTCTAGCTTCCCAGACGTTTAGTGTTAAAACTTGCTTTTAGCTGTTTAAACCTTTCAAGATTATATGCTCCTAGTTATCCTATATGACAGCTTATAATCAACAAATGCTGGGTTCAGCCCTAGTTATAACAAAAAATAAAATCATAACAAATATTAATAAACTACCATCTCCTGTGACTTTTCCTGGTTAATGGCTACTTGCTTTTGTTGGACTCTGCATTACCTTTTTAACTAGAACATAACCACCGGGTGCTTGTTACTTGTTAGGCTGTAGATAACTTTAACTAGGAAACATATTACTATGCCAGTGCTGGTACCTTATCATCTATAAGCCTCATACATGAGTTGAACCATGGGGAAGCCATGTGTACCATGTACTGATTTTGAGTTTATGACACTCATTTTATATTTCAATGTTTTTATCTATCATATTCAGTTTACTTCATGTCTTGTTTTTTTTGTAGGGTAAAATTTGAAATTTGTAATCTTCTTTTTCTTATGTTTTATCCAGGCAATTGACCGTTTTCGGGGAAATGAACACGGTATACTTGTTGCTACTGATGTTGCAGCAAGAGGCCTTGATATTCCTGGTGTTCGAACTGTTGTTCACTATCAACTTCCTCATTCGGCAGAAGTAAGTGGACAGTAAGGGACTTTTCTGGTTTTATTGTTGCTCTTACATTCTTTGACCAAGATTTCTTTAACTATCATGTTAGGTTTATGTTCATAGAAGTGGAAGAACTGCTAGAGCTTCTGCTGATGGGTGCAGCATCGCACTAATCTCTCCGACTGATAGATCAAAGTTCGCCTCTTTGTGCAAATCATTTTCAAAGGTGGTTTCACTAGTACAGAAAGTTATTTAAGCCTTCTTTTAGATGTCAGTACTTTTAAAGAAAAAGTACAAATTTCTTTTTTCGATGTGACAGACATACAGTATTTCTTACTAATGCTGCACATATAGCCGGGCTGGTCCGGGGCAAATTCAGGCTTTGGCCCCAGGCCTCTCTATCTACACTGGGCCTGAACCCAGCCCAGTCAATTTTCTTTTTTTCCTAGGGGCTGACCTCGAGGAGGCCTGAACATGGCAAGCCCGAACTCAGCCCAACAGTTTGATATTGTATGTATATTTTATAATGAGCAATGCTAGGTCCACTTTCCGGTTGTCCGGTCTCCCTTATTTTAGTACAAGACAGAATAGCATGACACTTTTTTGTTGGTCCCACTGCAATTATTTTGTCTTCTTGTTTAAAAATAGTAAAAACTACCGGAGAGTGGATGATCGGAAAGTGGACTTAGCATTGCTCTTTTATAATTTGTTAAATACTAAATTGTATAAATATATAATTTTGTAATAAATTATATAGCTTTTGAAATATTATATTATAGTTTTTGAATTATCATAGGGTGGTCTTTATTCAGATGGGTGACAATTCTTTTGGAGTTCTCGGACAGCAAAAGCACTGAATTTTATGTCCAACTGTATCAACCAACCATGATATTTGTAAATATTTCATTCTTATAATTCCAATTCGTGTGATTCACTAAGAAAGTAGTTTCTGAATTTTATATTTTTCTCTATAAAAATATAACTTAACAATTCGGGGCTGGGCAAGGTCCTTGTGCTGGGCTAAGGTTAGTCCAAACCCAACCCAGACTCAATTCCGGGCCCAAAATTGAGCATAGTCCAGCTCTTGGGCTGAGCCAAGGTTAGTCAAACCCAGCTCAAACTCGAATTTGGGCCCAAAACTGAGCCTGTACCAGCTCAGGCCACAGAAACTCTAGCCCAGCTTGCTTTCCATCCTGGTCCAATGTGCAGCTCTATTAGTTAAATTGGATCAATCATCATCACTGTTTATGATATCTTCCAGTAATTTTAGTCATGTCATTACACATGGAATACTGACATTATAACTTGTGCTCCTAGTGATTGGGCCATGAACCACTCAAGTGCTAACCTTGAAGATGTTTCGTGTGGAAGTGGTTATTGTATTTTCTCATTAATTATTGTCTGCTATCTAAAGTTTAACTCATATAATTTCTTCTGAAGATGCAAATCATAGATGGGTGGATCATATTCGTTATAACATCCTGCATTGTAGAGACACTCATAATTGGTTTAAAGTTGTCATTTTTGCTCATAATGGCACCGGTGAAATTGTACATCAATTTTCATTATTTTGCTATTCTTACTATCCAAGGTCATTTTTTGGATCAACGGTTCTGACCGTGGATACCAGATCATGAATACTTTTCACTTTTTTGTATGTTCTTTAGATTCTGCAAACTTCTCATTTGGGAGAAAGAATTTATTCCTCATAATGTACTCTATCTCTTCTGTTGTTCTGCAACTTCTCTTGTTAGTAATCACAATGAAGTTTCTATGTTTGTTCTTGGAGTCTTGATAGAATGAAGAAACACTCTACATTTAACATTATTATCTAATAAAGATCAGTTGGTAGAGTTCAAAGTAGAAGTTCTGGAACTTTATTTTGAGTGTTTATTCCCAGATATTTGTTTTAGTTGAGTGTTCTGGATTTTAAAACTGCTTACTTACATGCATGACAATTGCCTCTGCTCTATACGCAGGAAAGTCTTCATCGCTTTCCTTTAGATAACTCATACATGCCAGAGGTTGTGAAACGATTATCTCTTGCACGTCAAATAGACAAGATTTCACGGAAGGACTCCCAGGTAAGCTGTTTTTTTTTTAGGATCTTGTAGATCTGTACTAATGGATCACTTGAAGTTCTAGTTGCAGTTTCAGGAATTGCTTGTTTAATGCAGATAAATCAAGCCGCTAACTTTAATTATAGAATAATTGAATAAGTGGAAATATTTTAGTCTCTTCTAATTTCATAATCTATGATGATGGCAGTAGTGCTCATTCTAGTAACTATTGTGTTGTATGGCTCTCTTAGTTTTAGAGAATTGTTTTCCCTTGTACTTCCCATCTTTAATCAGTACATCTTACTCATAGTTGTCAAGGTGACCAAGTGACCTGAGGCAGTAGACCTCCTGAGCGCCTGAGTCGATAGCTTGAGGCGCCTGAGGCATTGCCTGATGAACAATTTGTTGCGAAGCTTCTCCCTCTACCAATATGAACTCTAAATTTTTATCATTTTCTATTTAAGGTTGTCATGCATTTTGATTGTTATATAAATCTCAAAAGAGAAGGAAGTCTAAAATATTAAGCATGCACAACATAAAAAATATAAATTATGATTTCAATTATATCTATTGAGAAATTGACTATTTGTAGAATTATCTAACAATATTTCATCAATCGGGTTTGGTTTTTTGAAGAAAATATTAAAAAACCTTTTAACTCTAGTTAAGAATTTTTAACTTGAGAGTTAATATTTTTTTCCTAAAATTCAATATTTTATTATTGTACCCTTAAGTTAGTGAATCTTAACCACGGTTAATAGGGACACGCATTGACTTGTGGGTGCGATTGAACTCTCCCCGAATTCAATCGCAATTGACTGTGATTCAATCTCTAAAATTTAATCGGACAGGGGTTGAGAGAATAGATAAGAGGGAATGAGGGATTATGATTTGTGAGTATTGGTATTTTAACCGAACAAGGGAATTGATGGGGTATAGCATTAATCTCTTAGAGAGAGAGAGGAGCAAGAAATTGAGAGAATATGGAGTCACCGACTCACTGTGTGTGCGTGAGAGAGAGAGAGAGAGAGAGAGAGAGAGAGAGAGAGAGAGAGAGAGCTGTGTGACTGTGCGTGAGAGAGAGGGCAAATTGAGAGTAGGGACTGTGTGTGTGAGATAGAGAGAGAAAATTGCGAGAATAGGGACTGTCTGCTGATCGTGTGTGCGTGAGAGAGAGAGAGAACAAGGACTGTGAGAGAGAGAGACAGAGAAAGGACATATCGGTTACCATTCGCCGTCGCCGATCAGGGTCCTTCGAATTACAAAAAAACCCTACAACTAAGGGCTTATATGTAAAATAGCTTTATAAATTATAATAAAAATTGAAACACGTTATTGCTTAACTTTACCGTCTGGGCAAGGGGTCGCTTGGGTTGAATGGACCGCCTGGCCGCCTAGGTGACCGCCTCAGGCACCTGGGGCATCGCCCGTAACAACTATGATCTTAATGTTATAGAGCAAACAAAATTGTAATTTGTTGCTTATCACTGTTTTCATTAATGCATCTATGATTTGAAGGTAGCTTTGGGAATGTCTTAACATCAGTATGTGCTCTACTATATATCTAACAGTAGCGAATGCCATTTCCACTGTTAATCTGATTGATGACGGTCTTGTAATCATAGTTTGTAATTGATGGTACTATTGTTGAGAAACAATTTAAATGAATAAACGGTGTTCGGCAAAAATTACGGCCCCAAAGTTTATGTTTTACGTGATTAAATGTTCAAATATGATCACAAATGTTCGATTGATAATGATTACTTTGTTCCACAAAGAGAAATTCCAAGACCATCTTCCCCTTTATATTGCTCACATTATTGTCAAAATCGGATTGGATTGGAAAATTGGAAGGGACAGGATTTGAATTGAATTGGGTTTAAAAACGTAAGATCATAGGATTAATAAGGATTTTCCTTAGAAATTATGGGAAAATATAAAATAATACCCAAAATAAAAATAAAAATGAGACATGCTCAAAATCCATATAAAAACAAATTTTGTTCTTCACGTCTCAAAATTATAATCACTGGGCATGTTTTCACAAGAAAATAAAAATTAAAAATGGGAAAGGGCTATACATCATCAACTTAAACTAATTCGCACGCCCTTCCAATAATAAATAAAGACTTTCTAAAAGCTATTAACAGTTGCCGAGATTCAAATGCACAACAGGAAGTTTCAGATTCCATTTGATTCAATCTAAGAATAAAAAGGTAATCTAAAATTTTCTACTGCTGACAATACTCCTCTTCACGCAATTAATTAATAATGCTATTGTCATCGTCATATCCATCCTCCACATTGTCATTTGAGTCATCCATATATGGTGTTAGTCCTTTATCTTCCTCATCCTCATCAAGTGCTTCTGCTGCTGCTTCAATTTCGATGGCCTCTTATTAGTATTACCTTCCCCTTCTCAATAGTAAAATCTTATTGGGTCCTAAACAAGAAAATTGAGAAATGAAGTCTAAAAATAAAGTCAAATTATAGTCACAAACTCATGGGTTTTATATCCTGCATCTCTAAAACTATAAATTTGTTCATTACATTTCGTGTATATTACTTGGACCCATGGAAATTCACTTGCACATTACTAAGGAAATAACTATTAATCAAGCCTTCCCTTGTATGTATTGGGTGAATCTTCACTAGGACCTTGTATAGCAGCCAATGGTTTTGTTCCTTTCCAACATGTATTTATATAATTTTTCCTATCAGTTTTTACTGCCTTCCAGTTAAGTTAAGCATCAATTGATAATCTTAGCAAGGAGATGATCTGTTTGCTATTAAATTTTGTATAGATGCACTGATTGTGCATCTGCCACCTAGCAACACCTGCTGCACTGAAGTCATAACATTTCCCACTGTCTTGTATTAACTGCAAAATGAGCAGAATACTGGAGCGGTACCTCTATTTTTGACAATTTTATAGCCCTTAATATCTTTCTTCTGACCCATATAATTTTTTTTTAATCGACTACCATGATTTCCTGTTTAATTTTTTTCCATGCTGTGAATATATATATATTTATATATCTATATATTTCATTTTCAAGTTTTGTGGCTTCCCAGGAAAAGGCAAATAAAAGCTGGTTTGAACGAAATGCCGAATCAGTGGAATTGGTTGTGGAGGACTATGACAGTGATGAAGGAAGAGTGAATAATTATAAGGAAAAGAAAATCAGCTCTATTCATTTAAAGAAGCTGCAGCAGGTTTCTTGTAACTATTGGATATTCTCTCTCAACTGTATCATAGAACTTTCTGTAACAGTTGGCATTATAAATTTAGTATTGCTAATCTGAGAGTATCTATAAGTTGATCGGAAAGTTCATTTCTCATAAAGGACTTCCTAACATTTTAAATATTTCAATTTTATTTCAAATTGCAGGAGCTGAATATGCTGCTTTCATGTCCTTTGCAACCACAAACATTTTCACATCGCTTTCTGGCAGGGGTAATTGTTTATCAGCCTGTTTTCCTTTTCTTTTACACTGGTAACATTTCCTGTGTGCAGATTAGTGTTTTAAAAGGTGTGTGATATCGAGGCGGAGCTTAAGGAAAACGCCTTGAGGCTCAAATCCCATGAGGCCCACGCTTTAAAGTGTGAAGCTCACCTGAGGCATATGGCTCACATGCCTTGAGGCTCGCTTTATGCATATGGCGTACACCTCATACATTAACTAAAATTAGAATTCTAGTGGATATGACATTAAAAATGATGTTATTATGATGATATTGGGTTCAACTAATACTTAATTTATTATGTAACGTTTTTAGGGTTTTAAAGAAAAAACAAACTCTTTGAGTCTAATTCACACTATTTCCCAAGTAGACATTGCAAAAATTTAAAGCTAGTAGCCTACAATATAGTTCATGAACATCATCTTCAATATGTAAATGAACAAAAAAGTAAATCTAAAATTCAGCATTTGCTTTGCTCTTCTAATATTTTTTTTTTTGATAATTAAATAATTTATATAATATTTCTTATGTGTACGAGTGTATAATTATCCACACACACAATGTACACGAATCCAAATATATGTATGTATCTCTCATTCTCCCTCTCTCTCTCTCTCTCTCTCTATATATATATATATATATATATATATATATATATATATATATACATACTATAATCTTTCATTAACTTCTTGAATATTTTTTAGCAATTTTTCTTATATTTTATTTATTGGTTAAAATGAGAAAGCATGAAGCTTTCTCGTGAGGCTTATGCCTCATGCCTCGAGGCTTACGCCTCACGCATCTTGAGGCCCTAACTTCTCGTTTCACGCCTTCGTGTTTTAAAACATTGGTGCAGATAGCTTGACAGTAGAAGCATATAAATTCTATTCTGTTGTCCATTGTCTTCGGTTGTTTATTACATGCTTGCTTTGACTGCTTAATGGATCATGGTCACCGTAAGTAGGGAATTAGTCTATCACCCATTATAATTGTCCCTGCCATATTATCGGTTTTATGTTTCTAAAGTCTATTTGGTTCTCTATTTGGAATATATATTTTTTCTTTGAAAACGAGTCAAATTTTGCACGAAGCATGTACATTTCATAAAATATTTTGCATGACCTTTAAAATCTCGTCCTGTTGTTACAGACTCCATCTAAATCTGACAATGAGTTGGTCTAGTCTGTACCAAGTCATTTAAGTTTTGGTGTCTCGGCCAAGTTGGGTAGCAGAAATTGAGATTTAGTTACTTGATTTTGACATTCATAAATTATTTCACAGGCTGCTTAATTTCTGATGTTGTTAGCATTGGCATGAACAAACTGCTCTTATTGTATTTATTCTCTTTTATTGGTTTTGGATGCTTCCTAATATGATTTCTTTTCTTCTTCTATTTGATGTTTTTTTTTTCCACTATGTTTTCAGGGATTTGAAAATTTGAAATTTTGTCTAATGTTTTACCAGGCTGGTGTTTCACCTCTCCTTCAACACCAATTTGAAGAGTTAGCTAGGCAGAAATTAGGTGACAACAGGAATTCTGGAGAAAGCAAACGAAGGAAACTGGTGGTTATCGGTCAGGATTGCATGGAGCCACTCCAGGCACTTCGGAATGTTGGCCATGAGGTATGGCTTAAGAATGCACATTTTGAATTGCAATTGTCCTATTTCCTTCATAAATAATTTTTCCATAAATAGAGGCATCCATGAATCTTCTCGGGCAGATAGATACAAATAGTTGCTGCATAGTGTAACTTACACATGGCTCATGTTCTGCCCCCTTCACCGATGATTGTTCCATAATGGGCGTTTATGAATCTTCTCTGGGCGGATAAATGCAACTAGTTGATGCATTGCTTAAATTACACTGACACTAGGTGTCTGAACAAGGATCCCATTAAGCCTTCACGCTGATATGTTTGTATGTTCATAATATAGGATATACTTAAATTTAGTATGTTAGGATTAGAAATTTAGAAGGGCAAATTTGAAATGATTTTGTGCGGCTAACATGTCAAGAATAATACCACTGCTCTCTGTCCCAGACTCCCAGTTAGTAAAGGGTTGACATACAACCTAGAGGTCAGGGGTTCAAGTGGCAGGATTACCACCAAAAAAGAACACATGTCAAGAATAATGAGTGTAAGCATTCAGAAAAATACCGAGTGTAATGTGTAAAAAACCCAAGAACCAGAATAGCACTGGTTCATTAAAGTTTGCCAATTGTGTTCAAATTATGCCATTGGTGTCCAAGGTCTCTCTTGGACAACATGACATGTATCAACATAGACTTCCTCTCTTCTTTTCATACAAATGCCTAGATGATTTCTTTATCTTTTCACTTTTCAGTGTTAGATAACAGAATTCCAAAATTTCATTATTTTAGTGATGATAAGCCTTTATTATCTTCATATGGATAGATATTTATACATAAAAAAATATTGAAAACAAGTGTATGCAAATTGCATCAAACACGCGAGAAAGGTATATTCTGATGTCAGCATGCATATCCCACCCAGATTGTTTCTGAAAACATCCATCTTTGTTTTGTAGCCTTTGCATGTTCTAGTGATTGTTTTATCTTCTTTCTATACAAGCTTCTGTCCCAAATTCCCAGACACGTCAAAATAGAGTGCCATATCCCTGTCCGATCCTTCAATTTCATACCTATATGCTAGAGTCCTAACGGGCCTAACCATACATCCCTGGCCTGGGTAATGCAGTTAATCTCAATTTCAACACTTGAATTTTGGTGATTGAATTCTTAATAAAGTCCCAACTGTAGTTTGTAAAAGGGAAATTTTCTTCCACCTCTTGTTTCTCTTTGGTTTCTTCTCTAGAATTTATATTAGTATAATTCATTTCAAATCGGTGTAGTCAAGGTGATGCCTAGGCGACTCACATTTTCTTTATAAAATTTAAGATTTTCATATATTATTGAAAATAAAGATTAAAAACTAAATATAGATTCATGAGACCAAAATGTCACTTAAAAATAATAAAGCTTGGAGAAAAGGGGTAAGAGAGCTTAATGTAGAATCCCTAGACAAACTGTTGAGTAAAGAAGTGGTATATTTGTGTGGTTGTATGTATTATTTTCTTATAGATAAGATTTAACTTTATGTGGTCGTAGACACACCTTTTCCACTAGCATTAAGTGCCTCAGAGATGAGTCTTAGGCACCACCTAGGCCGTCTTCGTCTCAGAGTGCCCACCTAGACCCTGATCACAGGCAATAGGGGTCTTGGCTAGGTGAGGTGGTGGCCAAGGTGTTGCCTAGGCAACATTTTGACTACACTTTTCAACTTTTGGTTCTTACTCTCGTATTTGTCAGGTGTGCTTGGATGTGAAAGAGACGGCAGAAAAGCGAAGAAATATGGAGAATATAAGAAGAAAAAGAAAAGATGAGAAAAAACGTATGCCTAATTTCCCTTGTGATTTCCCCTTTTTCAAGTTGATTAATTTTCTAATGAAATTCACGATTGTGTTTTTCCCTCTGCTAGGTTTGCATGATCAACGAAGAAAGGAGAGGAAAAGACTGAAAAATAAGAGTGAATAGAATGGGCTAAGACCCTTCAAAAGGAAAGTAAGAAACTAACAATGTGCACCCTTATTACATAGGCTTATTTATTGGAGAACACGAAGCGATAACTGATCATCATAAAACATAAATATGAAATATGCACTTGAATATGTAGTAATCTAGTTAAATTTTAATGAAATTTTTTGTTGATATTCGAAAGGGTTAGTTGATTTTATCAAGAAACAGCTGCATCTATTTTGAAGAGCCCATAGCACAATTGTACACTATATCTCACGAAGCGATAACTGATCATCATAAACCATAAAATATGAAATATGCACTTGAATATTTAGTAATCTAGTTAAATTTTATGAAATTTTCTGTTGATATTCGAAAGTGTTAGTTGATTTTATCAAGAAAACAGCTGCATCTATTTTGAAGAGCACATAGCAGAATTGGACACAATATTTCTCTCTATATGTTCAGATAAAACCAAAAAGCTAACATCAGAAAGGACACAGTGCTACCAGATGGTAAGTGGTGTATCCGACGATAAAGACCATGTTGCACATTTTTGCAGGCTGTTGGAATGGAAGTGAATTGACCTATGTTTATGGCTTACAAATCACTAATTATATTTGAGGTATCTGTGCAACTAAACATCACTCTAAAATTTCACGGATACATGGATTGGGAAATAGGAGCATCTTGTGACTGGGTAATCAGTCCTTAAGAACAATTGAAAGGGCCTCTCTCCTAGATGAAAATGAGCATGATTGTATGATTTTAATCCTCTGTTCTGTAGAGTTCATGTCAGAATCTTCTACCATTTCTCTATTTGTGCAGGGGCCATGCCAATCTTCTTTGTATCGTTTCAATTTTATTGGATGATAGCCTACACCTCAGAGGGTTTAGCATATTTCTGCCGAGCCTTAGCAGTGCATGCTTGCTTGGCTATGATTGATCACTATTCCAGCAAGCGACGATTGATTGATCAGCAATTGTGCAATCAAATCTCTCGTTTCCGAACTACCAATCTTGGAATGATTTGTTTTGCTAATATGACCAAAAGATCACTCTCAATCTGTGTAGGGGCCATACTAATCTCTCAATTCTTTTATGGACGAGAGCTTGCCCTGTGAACAATATCAGATGCAAGGGACATTTTACAGCCAATGGCTGCAAAAGGCCCCTCACAGCGCCACAAATGAAAAGGGTTAAATTCCTTAGGATGTCCAACAAGGGGAAGGAAATCGAATTCAAAACCTCTGTTTCCTTCCTGAAAAGGGTTAAATACCTTGAGGGTGTTCAACAAGGGAAGGAAATGAAACTCACAACCAAACATGTTTTTTCGCAACTTTTGACTTTTTAGAGTAAAAGAAAAAAACTGTAATAGTCTAATTAGAAGTTTATCCAAATTCCAAACACTATTTAAGCGTAGTTTAATAATTAATACAAAGCAATGCTAGATTCAATTTCCTCGTCATCTACTTTCTCCCTTTCTAATTTAGAATATATATATGACATCTTTTTATAGGCTACTAATTTTTTTTTCTTATTAGAAAAAAAAAAAAAAAGAAGAATGAGAGAGAGTGAATATAGCATTGCTCTTAATACAATAATAACCCCCACAGGTGTATCCTAGTTGTGGAAGGACCAAACTCTAAACTTAAAAGGTCTCGAGATCGAATCTGGGTTCCCCTCAGGGTCAGGATACCAACGTTTACCAAAAAAAAAAAAAATTAACGTTACCAATGTTCACCAGTCCTAGTAAACCATAATCTAACCATTCAACCATTGATCTGGACCATCCAATTGATGGGTCCACTATCTCAATTATGATACTCAGCGACCAGTCAACCCATATGGGACCCGCAAGATGATGCCCAATTCCCCTGTGCATGACATGTGTACCTCCCTACAAAGGAGGGCATCTTATTCCCATGCTCCCGACCTCACATGTCATGACCAATATCATACCCGTCATTCCACTCAGGTAGATCGTTAGTTAGAATATACAGTCAGATTCCCAACAAAAATCCACAAAACTCACTTTATGCACGTGCTCTTGTTGTAAGCCTTGCATTTTCTTAATCCTAGGATTGAAGATTCTTAATCAGAGTAAAAAAAAAAAAAAGCAGAAATATTCTCTGTGGCCTCTACCAGAGATGATCTGTAATTTACGCCCGTTATAATCGCGTGAAATTAGAGTCCCCAGTCTGTCCAAAACTGTGTGCCCTAGAACGGTAGAAAACCTGCCTTAGGCGAGGGTAAACAAATCCGGGACCCACCACTCTTAGTGGGCCTACATCCTATCACCATCACGGCATATACGACATCAAGTCCGTTCGTACCCCTCCATTACAGACAAATTTATGTGTTTGACAAGTACTGAATCATAACCACTAACGTTCCTTTCTTTTAACGTAACCTTAAAAATCCCTAAATACCCATTTTACATTTACATATTGCAATTCATACCCTCTTCTTTATAAAAGGACCCAAAAAATCACTTTTCACTCTGATCAGTCCTCTCTCTGTCTCGCCGTCAATCATGGCGGCTCTGAACTGCTCAACGCCGGAGCTCAGCAAGCTTCTCGGCGGCGCCACCAACGCAACTGCCGTCGCCGCCGCCGACTTCATCTGCGGTCGATTCGAAACGGTATCGAAGAAATTCGAGGACACCACCTTCGCCGTCGACACGACTTATCTTCTCTTCTCGGCTTACCTAGTCTTCGCTATGCAGCTTGGCTTCGCTATGCTCTGCGCCGGCTCAGTTCGCGCCAAAAACACCATGAACATAATGCTCACCAACGTCCTCGACGCGGCTACCGGCGGTCTCTTCTACTACCTCTTCGGCTTCGCTTTTGCGTTCGGCGCTCCCTCTAACGGCTTCATCGGCCGCCATTTTTTCGGCCTCAAAGCTTTTCCTACACAAAATTACGATTACAGTTACTTCCTTTATCAATGGGCTTTCGCCATTGCAGCTGCAGGAATCACCAGTGGCTCTATTGCAGAGCGAACCCAGTTCGTCGCTTACCTTATTTATTCTTCTTTCCTGACTGGGTTTGTTTATCCAGTCGTTTCTCACTGGTTTTGGTCTCCATATGGTTGGGCTAGTCGTGGAAGAATTGATAATAATCTTCTTTTTGATTCTGGGGTTATCGATTTCGCCGGCTCCGGCGTCGTTCACATGGTCGGCGGCATTGCCGGACTCTGGGGAGCTCTCATTGAAGGCCCACGAATTGGCCGGTTTGCAAACTCCGGCCGAACTACAGATCTTCGCGGCCACAGCTCTTCGTTGGTAGTTCTGGGTACGTTCTTGCTTTGGTTTGGCTGGTATGGATTCAACCCAGGTTCGTTTTTCAAAATCTTGCAGGCCTACGGAGATAATCAAAGTTACTACGGGCAATGGAGCGCCATCGGCCGGACGGCCGTCACGACGACTTTAGCCGGATGTACGGCGGCTCTAACGACCTTGTTCGGAAAACGATTGCTCGTCGGTCACTGGAATGTCACCGACGTCTGTAACGGATTACTCGGTGGCTTCGCGGCGATTACCGGCGGTTGCTCGGTGGTGGAGCCATGGGCGGCTATAATATGTGGCTTCGTGGCTGCATGGGTTTTGATCGGGTGCAACAAAATTGCAGAGAAGCTGAAATTCGACGACCCATTAGAGGCCGCGCAGTTGCACGGTGGGTGTGGAGCTTGGGGGGTTATCTTCACTTCGTTGTTCGCAACAGAGGCGTACGTTAACGAGGTGTATCCAGAAAAGGCAGGGAGGCCGTATGGACTGTTTATGGGAGGTGGTGGGAAGCTCCTAGCGGCGCATGTTATCCAGGTGGTGGTGATTACAGGGTGGGTGAGCGTCACCATGGGAGTACTGTTTTATGTTCTTCATAGGTTTGGGTTGTTGAGGGTGTCGCCGGAGGATGAGATGGCCGGAATGGATTTGACGAGGCATGGTGGGTTTGCTTATAACGACGGCGATGGTTTGCCGGCGCCGGGAGGTGGGGTGATGATGAGGATGGTGGAGCCCAATGGGAGAGGTAACCAGAATTCTCAATCAGATGTTTGAAGGAATTATGAAATTATTCATGGGTTTATCATCTGGGGTTTTTGGATTTTGGATGGATGAGGTTGAGATGATGAAAGCTTGGACTGGATTTTCTTCTCTCGTCTTCTTTGTTTCTTTTGCAGGCCGGTGAAATGGACTGATGGATGGTTATAGACTTTAAGTTAGCATGGTAGTGGTTTGTGATTATGTACGTTATAGGCCTGTTTGAATTTATTTACTTATCTACCGAAAAAACAAAAAATTAATTTACTCTTTTTTCTTATCCTTAATTTGGTCTCTAATAGTTTTTTTTTCCTTCTTGTAAAGAGTGCTAGCCTACTCTAAAAGCCCAATCAAGAGTCCCAAAAGCAACCTATTTAATGTTATAAAACATATTTTTTTCTTTTTAGGGAAATGCTTTTGAGACTGCATAAGGGCCGAGACCTCTGAGACCTCGCGCATGTGCATGGGATTTCAGGTGGGGCCCACCATGTGATGATGGGCCCCACCTGAAATCTCGCGCACATGCGCGAGGTCTCGGCCCTAATGCGGTCTCAGTAGCAAAGTCCTTTTTTTTAGGCCTCGGATTGTCTCTCGCGAAGCCAGAAAGGGCTCTCAGGTTCCATACATTGTACAACATTTGGCATAAAAATAGGAGAATTCATTTCATTTTCTCCCCATAATTTTGACTTGTCCTCATTTGATCTCTCTCATCCTTATTCTCACACACTTTTACATCATGGCCTCATGATTTTGATTTCTCCACCACTTGTCATCTATTCTATGGAACCCCGAGACAAGCCCTTTCTACCTCCCCCAGAGACAATCCAACGCCTTTTTTCTTTAAGTTAGGACACTTGGTTGGCGAGACGGAGAATAAATAATGCATAAGAGTTGGTCTAGCACTCTTTAAAAAAAAATGATTGGGCGAGGATAAAAATAAAATTAAAAAGCCCTAAATCTAGCAAGGCCACTCATTTCAAAATCAAACGGCTACAAGTTCCAAAATCTTTAAATAGTGGTCCCACTTCAGTGTTGCCACCATTAGATAGTCAATCTTACGGCCTTGACTCTCGATTGTTCCGAGAGTTTTAAATCACTTTCCAATATGTAATACAATTACAAAGCTAACACAATTTATCATGTGTTTAGAAGAGCATTGATTGTTTGTAGTCTTAGGCTACAACGATTATTATTGCTAACTTTCACTCCTTAAACACATGTTTGGACCAAATTGTGTAGACAAGAGAGCAAGTGGGTTGCAACGACCATTGTAGCTAAGTTTCACTCCTAAAATACTTGCTTCGGTAGAGTTGTGGAGACTCGAGAGCAGTCTCATTAAGAGTGGTTGATAAGTCTAATCTTTAACTTGGATAACGTACTTTAATTGGGGTTGCGGCCTAACTGCGGATACCAAAGAAAAAAAATAAAATTGACTACTGAAAAAATTAGTGAAGCTGAAAAATGTTCTTTTGAACTGATTCACGATAATATTTATTAAAATTAAGCTTCATCCACGAGTACTCTGGTTTCTGCTATGCCGACGAGTTTATCTATCTAAGAATGTTGTTTCCATCTCATAATTATTGTGTTCTTCGGAAAATATTTGAACATGTGCTACGTGGCAGGCTCTCCTGAGTTCTAAAGATTCGGACTCCATCGATCCGCAAGGGGTACCTCCCCAATTAATGCGAGGGTGTGCTAGTTTCGGCCATATGAGAGTGAGGTTAACAAAAGCCTTAGTATTATAATTTAGCTTACTAAAAAGTCATATAGTATGAATAAAGTTGTTTTTTCCTCTCTTTTCTTTTCCCAATGGTTTTATCTTAAAAATAACCTAATATGATTTTTTTAAACTAAGTCTCCATAGTTAAAATAAATAAAATTTCATTCTTTTAAAATTCGTATATTATTTTTCAGTAAATTATCAGCTCTTTAAATTTATTTTTAAAAATAATAAAAGTATCTTTTCAAATATATATTTAAAATGATAAAATTGTCACATAATTACATTTCAAATAACAGTAAATCTTGTTAAATGTATTTTTTTAAATAACAAAATTATCCTTCTTCACATATATTTTCTTAGCAAATTATCTCTCCATTAGTATTTTTCAAAATGCCTCTTTAGTAATCTAGTTAACTTTTAATGTATTTTTTGAAGGAATTATGAAATTATTCATGGGTTTATCATTTGGGGTTTTTGGATTTTGGATGGATGAGGTTGAGATGATGAAAGATTGGACTGGATTTTCTTGTTTCTTTTGCTGGACAGTGAAAAGGATTGATGGATGGTTAGAGTTAGCATGGTGGTGGTTTGTGATTATGTACATTACAGGCCAGTTTGAATTTATTGACTTATCTACCAAAAAAAAACAAAAAATTAATTTACTCTTTTTTTATCATTAATTTGGTCTCTAATAGTTTTTTTTTTCCTTCTTATAAAAGAGTGCTAGCCTACTCTAAACCCAATCAAGTGTCCCAAAAACAACCTATTTAATGTTATAAAACATATTTTTTTTAAAGTTGGGACACTTGTTGGCGAGACTTGGTTGACGAGACTGAGAATAAATAATGCATAAGAGTTGGTATAGCACTCTTTAAAAAATGATTGGACAAGGATAAAAATAAAATTAAAAAGCCCTAAATCTAAGCAAGGCCACTCATTTCAAAATCTATAGCACTCTTTAAAAAAATGATTGGGCAATGATAAAAATAAAATTAAAAAGTCCTAAATCTAGCGAGGCCACTCATTTTCAAAATCAAACGGTTACAAGTTACAAAATCTTTAAATAGTGGGCCTACTTAAGTGTTGGCACCATTAGATATTCAATCTTATGGCCTTGGCTCTTGGAATTATCGAGAGTTTTAAATTACTTCCCAATATATAATACTATTACCAAGTTAACACAATTTATCATGTGTTTAAGAAGGCATCCATTGTTTGCAGTCTTAAGAGTGGTTAATAAGTCTAATCTTTAACTTGGACATCATACTTAATTGGGGTTGCGGCCTAACTGCGGATACCAAAGAAAAAAATAAAATTGACTACTGAAAAAATTAGTGAAACTGAAACATATTCTTTTGAAATGATTCACGATAATATTTATTAAAATTAAGCTTCATCCACGAGTACTCTGGTGTCTACTATGCCGACGAGTTTATCTATCTCAGAAGAATGGTGTTTCCATCTTCATGAAAATATTTGAACATTTGCTCTGTGGCTGGCTCTCCTGAGTTCTAAAAATTCGGACTCTATCGATCCGCAAAAGGGGTACCTCCTTAATTAATGCTAGGGGTGTGCCAGTTTCAGCCATATGAGAGTGAGGTTAACAAAAGCCTTAGTATTATAATTTAGCTTACTAAAAAGTCATATAGTGTGAATAAAGTTGCTTTTCCTCTCTTTTCTTTTCCCAATGGTTTTATCTTAAAAATAACCTAATATGATATATATATATATACTAAGCCTCCATAGCGAAAATAAATAAAATATCATTTTATTGACATTTGTATATCATTTTACGGTAAATTATCAGCTCTTTAAATTTATTTTTAAAAATAATAAAATTATCTTTTCACATATATTTTTAAATTGTTAAAATTGCCCATAATTACATTTCAAAATAACAGTAATATCTCGTTAAATGTATTTTTTAAATAACAAAATTATTCTTCTTCACATATATTTTCTTAGCAAATTATCTCTCCATTAGTATTTTTCAAAAGGAAAATAGTCACCTTCTTGGGCCAAGGAGGTGAGTTACCGTCTTGTCCTGCTTTTTGGGGCTACGTGCCCCCTTTTTACTCCCATTAACAGTGGTTAAGATTCAGTCACCCCTAGGGTTCACATATCTATATACCCTTGGTTTTTAGAAAAAAATATTTTAAAAAAAATTAACCAGAGGAGTTGGTTAATTTTTTAACCATAGTTCAAAGGGTTTGTTAGAGCAAGGAGGAATAGTCCCCTCCACGGCACGAGGAGGTGACTATTGCTCTTTTCAAAATCCCTCTTTAGTTATATATTCCGGAATGACAAAAATATTGCTTTTCAAATATACTATCTAAAATAATAAAATTACTCTTCTCCACATGTAATTTCTAAAATGACATATATTTCTCTTTACGTGTATATTTTTTTTAATAATTAAAAAATCTCTTCACATATATTTTTTAAAATGAAAAAGAAAAATATCCTTTTACCTCTATTTTCTAAAATAAGAAAAACACTCTTATTATAAAAAAAATATTCTAAATAATAACAATTGTTCAACTAGAGTTGACAAAAGTAATATTTTAACATATTTTTATTCAAAGGACAAAAATACTCATTCTTACACTTGATTTTTAATTTTTAGTTAATCATAATACAAGTAAAATCAAACAAGTTTCAACTTAATTTTAAAGATACAATACAACCAATTAATAGAAAAAAAAAATAAAAAAATTCCTTTGCCTTAAAAGTTTTTACTCCATAAATGATTTATATCATAAAACTATTTACGTGCAAACATGGTGTGCCATGCCAATACTGAATTGTGTTTATTACTCATTGAAGATTGCATGAAACAATTTTTATCCCCAGTGGCTTCTTTAATTTACCTGTCTTTTGTACTTTTGTTCTTGATTGCATTTAATCATTCGGCTGTAAATTTATTTTCCTTTGCTAATGGAGTGTATCAGGCTCCTTCCCCATCTGATTACTTTTTTGATTTAAAAAAAAAAAAAAACACTAGTTTTTGTTTTGTCATCTAACCATGTTGAGCACATTCCTGCCCTGTTCTTTTGCTGAACTGATTCCAAATTCTAAGCCCGATTGATCTTTTATCAACGAGAATCAATTCAGAATAGTCATAAGAAAACCAGTGCACAAATTGGGCCAAGACCACAAGTTTTCGTTGTATCAATTAGTTTGCTGCTAGCTTCATGTTTTGAACAAATCAAGTTCATGGAAGGAGCAGCTATTTTAGCAAATTAGGGCCCGTTTGGCATCACTCTCAAAGAATAATTCTCTATTCCCTAGGAATAACAACTCTTGAGTTTCTATTCCCAGGGAATAGAGAATTGTTCTTTGGGAGTGATTTGTTTCAGCTCCGCTTTAATAAACTTGTGGCAGGGCCAGCCCATCCATTAAGCCATCAAAGCTTTTGCTTTAGGCCCCATTAAAAAACAATAAAAAAATAATATTAAAAAGGCCCCATTTATATTTAATAATTTTTAATAATATTAAAAAAAATTTAAAAAAAAGTCTCATTTAGAATTTTCGTTTTAGGCCTCGAAATGGCTTGGGCCGGCCCTGACCTGTGGAAATGCAAACTATTGAGTAAGAAAATTACGACCCGGAGATCTTATTCTCTGTAGTTTTTGCGGGCTTTGCCCCCACCTTGAACCAAAAAAATTCGAAATACACATCTCTGACCCAACCCATAATTTTCTCCGACTTTCAACGGGTAAGGGTTGATGTTTTGGACATGTGGATTGAGTTTGGGTTGGGTTTTCAACCCCTTTATACCTGGGGGATTGTCGGATTCAAGATCCCTTTTGTCCAAATTCTCAATTAGTTTACAGCACATATGTACATGGGCGGAGCTAGTATTTTCTTGCAGGGGCTAACAATGGGATGTTGGGTTTTGGGGGGGCATAAGCACCTTTTATTTTTAGGGCAAAGTTTGTAGGTCATCTCTCGTTTGTTTGTGTCTATTTGTAAAGAATGTTTTTTTTTTTTTTTGTAGAGTAAAAACAAAAAGAATGTTTTTTTGAAGTTGGGGGATCGCTGCTGTCCTTACCAATGGTTAGTGGTTAATATTAAGGATTTGAACTCTTGGTACTCATCACCCCGAGGAATAGATCTCGAGACCTCTCAAGACCTCACCATTGGAGCAAGAGGGAGGGTGTATTGAGATATGGTGTTCAAGAAAGTTTTTCAAAATCCTTGCTCGGGGAAAGAAAGAAAAGAAAAAAGATTAAAAAGGAAAAAGACAAAAGACTAAGGGTGCGTTCGGTTGGCGAGAAAGTGGGTGAAGGAAAAGAAAAAGAAAGAAAAAATTAAATTAAATTAAATTAAATTTTCTTACAAAATAACCATCAAAAGAGGGATGAAGTTTTGAGAGAAAGTTTGTCACAATTGAGAAAGTGCAAGAAAATAAAAGTGTGTTTTTTGCAAACCAAATACAAGAAAAGTACAAGAAAACACACTTTTCTTTCCCTTTCCCTCACTGCCAAACAAACACAAGGCGAAAGAAGGAAAATGAAAAAAGCCAAAAGAGGAGAAAAGAAGATGGAAAATCCATCCATTTGGGAAAGAAAACTCTCTGTTTTACACTATGAATTTCAAGTTTACTAGTAAAAAAATTATAATTATAATTTGATTGTAAATAAGCTAATTTTTTTAAAAAAATTTAAATCGTTATTTTAAATAAATTAGGGATGTGAATTAGGGTTGAGGGGTTCCTTATTGGTTTGAGTAGGGACTCTTTATTTAACCTTATTTATAAACAGATAAGATTCGATTGGAGACTTTTTATCCAAACTGACTAATTGCAATTTGCCACTCCATACTCATCAAACCTTCTACCATTTGAGTTTCATAATTCATACACAAAATGTCCCTTCTAATGGTATGATTATGATATTCACGATCATCTAATCAAATCCACTTTTGACCTAAAAATCTCCATGGAGAAAATGGTGGGTCACAATCAACTACAAATGATCCCTCCTACTCAGCTGAGGCAACAATTTTGTCATCAAACACATTCGACTGATGATCATTCAAAGTTGGAAAATTAAAACACTAGATGCAATGGGAAGCCTTCAAGTTGTTTTTTTTTTCCTTTTTTGCTACAGAAAAGAAATCTCTAAGCATTCACATTTCTTTTAGCTCCTAACTTTATGTCAAAGTCCAGTGTTCTTAAAGAGAGTAGCTGTCTAGCTGAGATTTTTTTTTTTTTTTTTCAAATTATGCGGTTAGGCCGTAACTCCGGCTAGTGTTTTAGTATCTGCTCTAAGTAGGGTTAGCGAGCAGGTGGATATTCCAACAAACACACCCCTCGAGGACTTGATCCCGGATCTATCAAGTGGTGGCATATGCACACCACAAATGGGGCAAGCTTCACTTACGGAGTAGCTGAGAATCTTGAGAATATGAAAGGTTAACCATCAAACAATGCTTGCAGAGGGGCAACAGTGGGGGTGGTAATTGGTCGTTCGGCCTTCAAAAGCCTATGTCAAATGTGTCAGGCTTTAGGCCGGTCCTCTTCAAAAATCACTAAAATTCAAGCCCATACCCGGCCTGTTGCCACCCCTGGCCCGTCAGTCCCCTTCCTGTTTCTGCAGCCTAGATCCCCTCTTACTCACTGCTACTGATCAGAGAACATCATTATACTTTAAACCATGATTCTCATCAGACAGATGTTCAATGGGTTGAAACAGCGGCAAACAGTTCAAACATGGAGAGTTATCATTTGGACAATCAATGCAAAACATTTTACTAAACATGGCCATAACAATACTGCAACTCCCTAGGCAAAATTGACACTAATAATGATTCAACCCTTGAAGAAATGCTGGTAAATTTGAATTCCAGTATTGTTTAGGATTCAGCTACATCTACAGCTCCTATGGAGTGGGGTGCATGCAAGTGCAATATATAAAGGATAGTGAACGTGCCTCCGAGGCATGGATGCATACCACATAGAACACACTTCGCAATCAATGTAAGGTTACCCTCATGATGAGCGAGTCTACTGCCTATATCAGATGCTTAGGATTCTTGGAATGACATAAGTTCTAGGCTGTAACTAACCCAAGGAGATCTCAACCAAAAAAAAAACTAATCCAAGGACATAATGGCAATCCAAGTGACTTTAGCACACATCCATGTCACGTCATGCATAGTGCAGCAACTCCAGAGTCCTGCATATATATATATATATATTCTAATGGTTTGAAGAGAAAGATGACACTGGCTCACATGCATAAGAAAGATATGAAAGAGATTGCATTGACAGAAGCATGTTTGCATGAACGATTCCGATAGTTTGTTTATAGATGGCATATTGACTGCACTGAGATGTTGAAGCGAAAGCCAGTTAGGAAATAAGAGTATTCCGTAGAAACCTAATCACGTACGATTAAATGGATCATCTCATGTGTGCACCTCAAGCACGCACCGGAGGCAATTGCCTTCATGCATCAGATCAAAAGCCTTGTTGATGTCCCCAAGAGTCAAAGTGTGGGTGATGTACTCGTCGACCTTGATTTCCTACAATAAGTTGGAAAAGGAAGAGAGTAGAATAGTGAATGGGGAGGCAAACACCATATTTGCATTCTCTAATCAAGTTGTGAGTGCAAACCAGCCAAGCATTGTTGTTAAAAATTAAAGAGGAGATGTAAAGGTATAAGCGAAATCATAGAGAAGTCGATACCTTCTTCATGTACTTTTCGACAAGCCAAGGTACTTGAGAACGGCTCTTGAAACCACCAAAGGCTGTTCCTTTCCATGTACGCCCAGTCACCAACTGAAAAGGACGAGTGGATATCTCCTGACCTGAGGCTGCAACGCCCAAAATAACGGACGTTCCCCAACCCTGCATGTTTGTGACCAAATCGAATGTGTTATCTTTGGTGCCATACAGCTACGGCTGATTAACGAACCATCCTGCTCATGAACAGCTCGAGCTCGACTCGTTTTTTGATTGCTAAATCAGATGATATATATAAATATATAGGAGCAAAAGAATATACAAGACAGCAAAAGGGGGCACAAGATAGTGGCCCAAGAAGCTGAAAGACTCGATTGAGCTCGAGCTCGAGCTCGGCTCATTAAAAGCTCGATCGAGCTTGTCTATTTGATAAACAAGCTAAGCTCGAGCTTGATTAATTAATGAGCGGAGCTTGAACACACTACTACTCAGCTCATTAAAAGCTTGGCTAACCTACTAAAATAATTTTAAATATACTTACTCCATTTAAATACTAAAATTTTAGGTAACACCATAATTTATTTACCTATACGAGGATAATAAAGTAAAATTTGCAGCTATTATAAATAGCTATATCTAATAAACCAAGCTGCTCGCGAACTGCTCGAGCTCGTGTATTAAAGCTCAAGCATGTTTGTTTAATAAATAAGCCAAGCTCAAGCTAGATTTCCGAGCTCATTTAATTAATGCACAAGCTTGAACATCCCACTACTCAGCTCGGCTCTATATCACCCCTACATACAGCTGCTTAACCCCCATCATAGAGAACTCCCAATTTGAGCCACCTACACACGCAAAACAATTTACCTTGTGACAGCATTCTAAAGCAGCCCTCATCACAGAGACATTTCCAATGCACTCAAAACTGAAGTCGACACCACCATCAGTGAGATCAACAAGGACCTGCTGTATTGGTCTCTCATGGTCTTTTGGATTCACAAATTCCGAGACTCCAAAATTCTTTGCTGCAAAAATAATAGATTTCCCAGAGGCAAGGTAAGAACAGTAAATCACAAACAAATGTTGGCTCATTAAAATGATTCCTCTTAATAGATCTCTGATAATGAAGTTCATTATAAATGGTGATTTATAGAACCCAAATACAAGTGATTGGTTTGTTATTGGAGCCTGGTGGTAGCTTGATGCCAATTAGCATTTTGTGAGCCCTTGCACAGTAACAACAGCCTCAGAACTGTGTATTCGGGGATTTACTCAGATCTGCTTAACATACAAAAGTTTATGTAAATGAAATCCATGAGCTCCAATTGGACTGAGCACAAGTTGAACATGGAAAGAGCAGCTGCATAGAGTTGAAACATCGAAAAATATATGGATTCCCGTGCCAGATTATTTAAGGGGGTTATGATCACAAGAGTTTCTAGTGCCAATACTAATTCAACTCTAACTCCAGCCCTTTTCGCATTTCGGAAGCACGAAAACACCAGTAGCTCCAGACCCCACCACACAGCTGGTTTTTATTCTTATCTCTCAAGTTCTTGCTTCCACACACTTCAAGGAAATGGAAACCAACATACTACATTAGCTACCATCAGATGAACATTTTTTGTTTCTCTTTTTACCAGATTAAACAATTGCAAGACATCGAACCGTAACACTTGGCAGTGAGAACCACTTCCTTATATGGAATTCAGTAAAAATGCACATTTTTCTGTGCATTTCTCAAGAATTTGGCCACGAGCCCTTTGCATGGAGCAGCAATGTAGCAGTGATCCATGGTTGGAAGAACATGGCAGGTATATATAAAGGGCAGTAGGTATTGAACTGCATGAACAAGGATGTTATCTTCCCACCAGCCCAATATCAGGCTCATCTCATTGACTCTTTAAATCCCTAGGTATGTGAAATATTGGCTAATAGTGCAAGATATGTGTCAATGCCTAACAGAATGAGTCTCACCTTCAAAGAATAAATAGTACGAACGGGGTTCTAACTCTACAACTGAAGTGGGACACCATTTTGGGGAATGATCAGAAGAAAGAGGATGACAAATGTATAATGCATAAGGCCGTGCTTGGGAATGAAAAGTACAACCAACGTTGTCAAAGTTGAATCAAAATGAGTAGATTTGAAACGAAACATAGTAAATTATTCATAAATTGTGGGATTTAAATAAACTGGCGTCCGAAAATAGGAACAGTAGATATTTCCAAGACAAATAACTAAAGAGAACATACCACATCGTTCATGGTTCCTCTTAGAGCACCATATTCCCAAAAAGTATTGAAACCACTGTCAACTCACAGTTTTAATTTCCAAGGAAAGAAATTCATTTTTAATTCCATTAATTAATAATGTCCCTACTATAATCAATTTCATCACAGTCCTCATTTTGGTTGTCCTAATTTCTTCCATTTTTCTCTTTTCCTTGTATATAAACTTACTTATTTTGTATTCCCTCCTATCATTCACCAGTTCTTTTTGAATCCCTTTCTCATATTTTATGGACTAGCACGAGAGGCAAGCCATTTGAATCATTTTTTGAGGTCATTTTCCATGCAAAAAGAACAATTACTGTATAAATTCATATAATAACAACTTTGAAAATCCCTTCATAATTGAGATGCAGATAGGTATAAGAAGACCACCTATATTCAAGAAAACTGTATTCATTGTTTCACTTGAAACAGTGTTTCAACTCAAATCATAAGATTTGATAGCATTTAAGATTTAAATTATGAATCACAATAAAATCATAAGATTCTTCTCAAAAAAGGACCCGGGATTCAGATCGTTTGAGAACAAAATCTTATTTCAATTGTAGGAATCAAATTATATATAGTAAGATTTTAACAAAGTGGGTACAACTACACAAAATTGGGGGAGAAATTTGAAAACTAAAATGAGGACACGCTTTAGGAACCAAAGCAAATTTGCAAGCTTTAAATAGTTGCGACAAGTATGCTATCTAAATAAGTGGATGCAAGGTTTTGAATCTCGATTTCACATGTCATTTCGAGCAATGAAAAAAAGATATATCGAAGATATTTCGCAAGATATATCGATATCGCATGAACAATATCGCACATGAAGGAAAAAATAAAAAAATATAGTGAAAAACATAGAATTTTTCAATGAAACTTCGGGAAATGTTAAAATAGATGTTAATACACATCTGAGAATCAAAAAATTAAAAAAAACAACAATGTGTATAAGAGATGCAATGAGAAGGGGGCCAAAGACGTGCGCTGATGCTGACGACAATGTATGATTAACTAATGGTAAAGAGCAGTGTTCTTCTTTGGTTTAAAATTTTATGAATTAAAGTTTTCACGCTTTTAAATAAGTAGGACCCATTAAAAGGTGGAGAGCAAGTATTGTTGAGCGTACTAAAGTAATATATACTAAATTAAAAAAATAAAATTATAAATTTAAAGATATTATCTACCCATGTAAAAATTATAAATTGTTATTTTAGTAAACTTATGTAATAGAGTCCTTCTAAGTTCTAAGTCTAATATAGAACTCCTTACCATATTGTTAAAAGCATGAAAATTTTAATATAAAGTTTTTATTTAATAAAGTAAAGTGAAGGATATTTACGTCCAAGTAAAGTTTTGTAATTTTTAATTTATGAAATATTATTAGGCTCCACTACTAACACTCTTATTTTATACAATTTTTTTAAATATCATTGTGTGTAAACTGTAATTTTTTTATATACCACTGATGACAATGTGAGTCTCTCCCTAATTCATTTGTAACATTCAATAGAGAAGAGAAGAGGGGAAGGGGAGAGACTCACTGACAGGCAACAGGAGCTCGGCGACGGCGAGGAGGTCCTCTGCTTCGAGTATGTACCCTCCTTGGCAAATTCTTTTTTTTTTCTCCTTTCCTTCTTATTAGTTCTTACCCATGGATTCTTGAGGGGTTTAACCCAGATTCATTTTTCTTTCACGGTCACGAGATCACTGTTCAGTGTTTTTTTTTTTCTTTTTTTATAATTTCGCACGATATATGGGATATATCGAGCGATATATCATATATCCCATATATCGTGAGATACTGAACGAAAAAATGGTAAAAAAAAAACCTAAACAGTGAATCTGGAATTTCGGTCGAGATTTACAAAATATCGTGCAATATTTCGCAAATTTCGATCGAAATTTATGAAAAATTGTAAAAAACTTAATTCTTGATCTAGATGTTTCGGGACCCTCCGAAATCGATATATATCATTGAAATATTTGAAATTTCAAACCTTGTGGACGACATCTTAGCAAACAATGGTTAAGGTACAACTAAAGGTTTACGGTGGCTTAATTTGAAGGCATAGTCTGACACCCACTGGCAAAGCAAGCTAAAATAAGGCTAAGGCAAGAGCTCTTCTAGGGATTTGAAAAAATATTTGCTAGTTCTTGTGGGGTTCCACCCAAAGAAAGTAACCTTTTTGCGTAAGTTATGTGGTGGCAAGATGGAAAGGTAGCCCTTGGAAGCTGGCTAAATTGGTTGATTACCTCTTACTCAGTAAGAGACCTATCTATTTTGGTTTGGCATACTCTCCCTTGTGTTAGTTACATTGGCTAAACAAGGTCTGTAGAGACCCGCGTTTTATTTCTTGATATTCGTGTGATGCATTTAATGTTTGTTCCTTGATGAGTTTAAGTTAAATTAAAAATGACTAAGTATAGGAATTGCATAAATTATAGAAAGGGTGTGGTTTTAGCAAAAACATAAATAGTTGAATTTTGAGATGATTTCTCCAAAAAATGGATGTTTATGGGTTAAATAAAGATATGTAACCTTTATGGGATTTTATTATTACTTTTAGAGTGGTTTAATTGAATATCGAAAATTTTACGTCGGGCAAAATTTCACTTTTAGCCTAAAATTGAAAAATGAGATTTTGATTTACTAGGAATTTGATTTTCTAAGTATTTTTATTGAATCCAAATGGAGGGTACTTTCTTATTTTAATTTAAAACGTAAAGTAAATGAAATGCAAAGTTGACTAGTGTTGAAGAGAAAAAGGTGCTATTGCTGTTTGCTGTAGAGGAAGCAATGCTGCAGAGAAAAACAAAAGTGCTTGTGCAACCTCCGATCGATCTAAATTAAGCTCCGATCAATCGGACAATACCCAAAGAATTTTCCACGATTGATCGGAAGTAAGCTCTGATCGATCAGAACCGTGCAGAATTTTAGAAATCCGCGGATTTCGACATAAAAAGGGTATTAAGGGTTCCAAACCCTATAAATACTTCTTTATTTCGGGGTTTAGGGTTTCCTAAGCATTCTAAACCTAATTTTGAGAGAAAAGAGAGATCTAGGGTTTTGAGAGAAAAACCTTATCACTCAAAGGAGAAAAGGGCTTTGGAGAAGAATGAGATTCGATTAGAGTCTTTCTCTTTGAAGATTCGAGTCACAAGAATCCATTCGCAAGCTTATGATCGTAGGGGAAACAATCAAGAGAGATAGATATACTATCCCTAGTCAATTATACCATGGTTATTAATGTAAAACGAGAAGAAGAACAAGATTGAAAGTAGATATGACTTCCTTTCTATCAATACTATAATCATTGATGCTAATAAGGAAAAGTAAGAAAAGTTTTGAAGTAAGAGCATGATTAAAGTATGCTTTCATTGTAAAATCGCTCTTAGGTAAAAGTTACAATGATTTAATGAGTTTTTAATTATGGTTGAAGTATGTACGATCTAACAAGAAGGGGGGGGGGGGTTTGATTTCTGGAGTATGTATGATTGATTATGGAGGAAGGGATGTATGCCGGAGATTGTTGAATGATTGTATGTTTGGATGTATAATTTCAGGATTTGTGCAACTAAGGATTTTAGGGCTATTACCTTTATGTAAGTACCACTTGAAATCAAAGTATGATGAATGACCTATTACTACTTGATGTTTGAAGAACCATGATCATGTATGTTTAAATTGTACCAATCTTGAGAATATATGCCATGATGATCATGATTGATATATGATGTTTATTATTATTACATGTGTGATATATGTTCGGGTAAACGAACCTTGAATTATGGCCTTGGTTGCTTATGATTTTTATCATTGTAGTGTGAACTGCCATGATGGATTTCCGATAGTTCTTGACTAATAATCTGGGTGTAACTTATTCGAGGGTTTATCACTTGGTCACCCACTTCACTCATGATAATGATGTATGCACAAGCATGATAAAACTCATGAATACTAATAAGTGTCACACAAGTATGCATGATAAAACTCACGACTACTAATAAGTGTCACACAAGTATGACTGCATGATTGAGTTTCTTATAAATTATGGACACCAGCGAAGTAAGTTACTCAAGGGTCTATCATACCTGGCTTCAAGATAAGTTTCTCAATGGTATATCATACTTGGCTTCAAGTCTAAGTTTCTCAAGGGTATATCATACCTAGCTTCAAGTCTAAGTTACTCAAGGGTACATCGTGTCTGGCTTCAAGTCTAAGTAGTTCAAGGATGCTAGTGTCTGGCTTCAAGTTGAGTTTCCAAGGGTACTAGTTATCTGGCTCCAAGAAAGATCTCAAGTGTACCGACGGAAAAGTAAGAAAAATAAGAAAACACAAGTGAGTAAAAGTAAGAAAAGAAAACAAAAGATGTTTTCGCACTTTGATTGATGTATGTATGCACTAGCAAATATCCCGTGCAATGCACGGGCCGATATAAAAGAGAAAGGTATTAAAAAAGATCCAAGCGAAACTCCATAATGAATAAAATGGTGAGAATTGCATAACAATTCACTACTGATGATATTCCTCACTTCAACCAAAACTGAAAAAAAAATCAGCATATGTATGGTATCAATAGAAAATGGGAGGAAAACTAAGCAAAGAACCCTAAGGTTATCCTTGCAAGCAGACTAATGGACAGACTACCAGCATCTCAGTGTGTCATGTAGCAGTAGCACACTTGCAGAGGGGTTGGTCTCACTATCCTGTGGTCCTATCTAGGTGATTATCAGACTGAAATTTAGGTATACATATATGTATTATTTGAGGTCTATAGGCCATAGATTTCTGTTATTGTCAAATGGATGCCTTAGATGGATGGTTACAATCACCTAGTGTGTTTTTAGTGTAGATGATATCATTAGGTGTCAATAATCTCAAATTCATACTTGTCTAAGTTGTCCGTAGCAACATCTCGTAGATTCCCTATGTTAGGGGTAGACTTAACTATTTAGCACGCCGCATGTAGTGGATAGATCATTCCTGTATCGTCCAATAATTTCTTTATTAGAAATACTGAAAATGTATAGAGGAAACAATAAAACGTGGTGAATAGATCAATAACTTTTATTCAGCCTGTATTTCTTTTTAATGTCTTCAATGAGATCAACACATGAACCGTCTGAACCCAATTCCATGTGGCTTGGCTCAGATCCAGTGCCAATCAAGCCAACTTCGATCTCCTCACTCTTCCTCTGCCTTGCCTCTTGTAACGCCGGATAAAGAAAACATGTTTATCACTCTCTTTGAGATATTCTAAGTACATCACTCATCTCCTCAGTTTACTCAGGTTTTCATCAATAGACAAAATATTATTCTAACCAGTGTTTCATGTAGAAACTCTTGAAGCAGCCACAGGTACCACAACCCATTTATGAAAGCATCAATGGGTCCGGGTCCAAGTGGACCAACTAATCATGGTTCATACAGTCCCAAGCACCAAACCACAACACATTGGAAAAGGCTGCTTCCTTCCCTCTATGCTATAATATTGATATGTATTATAATCTGAGACATTGAGCATCACTTGCAGCCAGTTTAAAATGATGTTGTATGTTGACGTTTACGCAAATGGTTACATGAATATGATGAATCAACAAAAAAAAAACCTGACACAAGGATTAGATCTACTAATCCAATTAACAAAAAAACCTGACACAAGGATTAAATCTACTAATCCAATTAAATAAAATCATATCTGCCTGTGCAACCAGGTACATTGAATCCACAGGAAATAGAGAACCGGTTTGCAAGGACCTATTCAGGATAGCCCATTTCCTTCAGCAGCCTCTTCCCCGTATTCAACTTTTTCTCCGCATGTGCTTTCCCTACTACGGGCTTCTTCTTGGCCTTCATAGCCATTGTAATTTATCAAGAACATGAATCCATTTATAGGAGATGATGAGAGGGAGGTGGAAAGGAAGATTCGGAAACATTACCGAGAGAGGGACATTTAAGTAGAGAGCTGTAAGTGTTAGAGAAAGAAAACAACCAAGAAGATGAAGGGGAGGAAATGAGAAATTATAAATAGGTGGGTCCTACTCCCTAGACTTTTTAAACGTGTGTTAATGGGCATGAATAGGGAAGGAATGAGAAATAAGAGATTAGGGGGAGAGATGATTTCTTGGGAATATAAACAGATAGAGATAGAGGTGATGAGAGAGTAAACTGAGGGAGGGAAGGGGTTACGAATGGAGAGTGAGTGGGGTGCATAAGAATAAATGAAAAGTTAAGAAGTTTAATAAGATAGTAATTAATGAGGAGAGAAAAATTCATACACACATGGAGTAAAGTTATTAGTTAAAAGGTGTGCCATGTGGCACCATTTTGAAAAAAATAGAGAACAATGGAGTGTGCCACATGGATACCAATTGTTATATAGGAGTAGTATAGATGCCTTGATAAACCATGATAAATATTTTATATTAATGCTTATGATATTGTTAGCTAGGATTTTATGTCTACCGAGCCGCTTGTGCTCAACGGATATGTTTCTGAGTCGACAGGTTTAGGATTCGATATTTGTGTAGCTGAACCTTGGATCGAGGAGGAATACATAGATGAATCAGAAGGTGATTATCCAGAGGAGGAGAGGGATCTGAATCGATATCCCTATTATTGATTTCAATTGTTAAGACTTTATTTCAATGTTAAAGGGATTTGTAATCAAATTTCATTATGGATGATGTTTAGGTTGAATTGATAGTTTGAAAATCATGATGGATGATTCAGATATTTATATTCAGTTTAGTTGTGGATTTTAGATTCAATTAACATATATATTGAAGAAATTTTCAGGTTCATATTTTAGTATGCCTTATATGCTTCAAACATGACAGTATGATAAGTAAGTCACATGCCAAGGTCTCACTTTATCCTAGGTGGGATTTTGGGGCGCAACAAGGTCAACATAGACCCACTTGCATATAGAGCTCTCATTCTTAACTTGAGTTCGAATTACTCTTTCTATTCATTAAAAAAAAGGTAATGACTAGATAAATAGTAAGAATAATATAAATTTGTTATAAAAAAAGGTATGGATAAAGTTAGAAATCCAGATACAAGCATAGAGGGTCAAGCACACAGGCTGTCAAAGAATTTGTATTATATTTAGTACATCATTGTTAGAAAATAGATTTGCTTCAAGTTGAGAGGTGGATTACATGTATTCACAGTTGAAAGGTTTAGAGTTGGTTGGAAACCCACTAAGGAATTACAGATGAATAATTTCATTTCCCAAAGTTCCCATAATGTATGTACCAACACAAATCTAGGAAACCCCATCTTGACCCCATACTTAGTTCACTTGTTTGTGTTCAACACAAATCCAGAAAACCTCATCTTGATTCCATATTTAGTTCACTTGTGTTCTGAAGTTTGAACATTTATCCCTCAGAAACCTTAATCTGGAACTAAATAATGGCAAATAGTAAAGGAGACAGGTTAGCTCTGACGTTTGAGAAAAGTCATGAGAACACAAAACAAGGCTGTAAAACCTTACCGAGAATGTTTCTTTGCAAAGGGAAGCTTAAAGTTTTGTGTTTGATAGCTAATAATATGTTGGACACATCAAGTGACTTTAGGGAAGTATTTCGACTGGATTTTGTTTTCTTAACTAGTTAAACGACATGATCAAAAGACCAATTATAAGCACTACCTTAATCTGGAACTAAATAATGGAAAATAGTAAAGGAGATGAGTAAGGCAGTGACGTTTGAGAAAAGTCATGAGAACACAACAAAAAGATGCAAAACCTTCTACGAGAATGTTTCTTAGCAAAGAACAGCTTAAAATTTTGGGTTTGATAGCTAGTTACATGTTTTGACACATCATGCAACTTTACGAAATTATTTCTACTCCACTTGGTTTTCTGAACTAGTTAAACGACATGATCAAAAGACCAATTATAAGCACTTCAACAACTCTTCAACGTAAGAGTGTCCTCAATGGTTGAATGACCAAACATAATGAAGCTCCATAACAGATTTCATATTTTTGTAAAATAAGTTCAAACAAATTATTTGTTAAACATAATTTTGGGCCACTTAATTACAGGGGGCTCCTCAAGTATACTGATTATAAGCTTACTAAAAATCACGTGAATAAGGGAGAGTTAAGGATGTGCCTCTTTCAAATTTTTTGCTGTCGATATCGATGCCAATTATTCGTGAAGCACCAGCTGCTTTTGCACCCTCTGCGACCTATCAAGTTATAAGCAAGCAATTTATTAAAGAACAGTTGAACAGTTGACCAGCCAGAACAGGATCATGAGCTAGGAGGTCTTTGCCTGGACAACTTACTGCAAGGCCAACAGTGCCAAGGCCAAAAACAGCAACAATGGAACCTGGTTCTACTTTTGCTGTGTTCCAAACTGCCCCAAGACCTAAAGGATCAAAATTATAGGTTAAGATGAATAAAGAGAACACATAGTGAACTGATTAAATATACTTCAGCAAAAAAAAAACAATACAAGAATAGCAACAGAAGTATACAAAGCATGCCCATTTACAATCATACTATCTTTTACACTCAATGAAAGGAAGGGACACTCAATGAAAGGAAGGGTCACTGGATAGATATGCATATATTTTGTTACACATAATCATAAAGTTTTAAAGTAGGGAAAAAATTGCGGTTGATAGAAAACTTCAACCAAATGTGGTGTGGCTTAAAAAAAAATAGAAAGTGAGTATTATGTGAACCACAATAAACTTATGCTGCCTTGAATTCCTTGTCCATTAGCAAGTTCAACTACAGATGGAATTGGAAACTTCATGATCAAGCAATCTTCTGAATTTGAACCTTCGGAATCAATCAAATATGAATCAAGACAGCCTCATTCTGAGCAACAAAACAAAAGGCTATTTCCCACTTGCTGGATACATGTGCATAAAGACATTCTTGGTTCTACCTTGCAAGTGTGGACTCAGTTAGAGAAAAATTACCAATGTTCTTTGAGGTCATGTCCAAATGTCCATTTTTTATCAATAAGATCATATGCATCAAAGGGGAGGAAAATAAAAAAGCAAGAATTCACTGATTGGTGAGTTTTCTCATTTCTTTTTATCAAAATCATGTTTATTATAAAACAATTTGGTAAATAGTGGTAAGTTTCATGGATTTATATTAAAATGCATGAACATTAGTTGATTTAGGTTTTAAGGTTTCATTTTGTTTATGTTTTCTCTAGTTTTTTTTAACTAAATAACTAATTGTAGTTATTTTCATATTACTTGATTGTTTTAATCATGGTTCAAAAACTCGAAAACTTGACTCGACTCGAAAGTTAGCTGGGTCGAGTAATCCGGAAAACTCAAAAAAACCTTGACTCGGTCCAACTCGGAATATATATGCAATAACTTGAAAACCCTGAGTTAAAAAACTCAAAGTACACTGGTTTTACAGCCTCAAACCTAAAAACTCGGTCTAACAGAACCCATAATAGATTGTCTTTGTAGACCAAAAAAAAATTGATGCAAAAATAGTGTAATGTTCGAGTTTAGGTTTAAAAAATGAAAAACAAAAAAATCTTCTGTGACTTGACCTAGTCTAGCAAGTCGAAAAACTTGGCTTGATTCGACCGAGTCACCCGAGTAACTCGACAAATAGTGTCTCCTTCAAGTTTTGAGGCGACTCGACTCGAAATTCAGTTGAGTCAGGTAACTCAGCCGAGTTACTCGGATGACTCACTGAGTTTTCGAACTATGGTTTTAATATTTGATACTTTCATATTGATATTTTAAGTATATTTTTTTACTTTTGCCTTCCTAGTGCCTTATTTTTTATTATTATTTTTTTTCAATGTATAGTCCGAACTAATATGTATCGATTTCAGTTGGGGCCGATACAATACCCGGAACCCTTTTTTTAAATCCTTGGTCTCATAGGAGAAGAAAACATCCTCAATAAAAATGAAACCTATTGATACATAATTACATTAAACAAGGTCAATTCTGATAACCCTTGCAAAAGAGAATAGCACATTAATCCAGCAAAGAATAAGTTCATTGCATTGGGGGCTGTTATAAAAAACAACACAACGGGGCACAAAAAGCTGGTAACCAGGTATAAGACCAATGTAGAGCATTTACCTTAAGAAGCTTAATAGGCATGCGGTTAACCAGCGAATCTTTGGAACATGAACCCCATTGAAACGAGAATGGATGACCTTAGCAAATTCTAATTTCAGCGATTTCATTCTAACTGTCGGAGTATAGAGACCTGTAGTTTAAAATGGATTCAATCCCTTCAAATGGCTCTAAGGCTAGTGAGATATATACCGGCCCACTATCCAATGTAAGGATCAATATGAAGCATTTTCCTTGAAGAGCATTTATTGAAATGCAGTTGAACAGATAAAACGTTATTAACCAGTAACTCCTCAGACCACGCACCCCGGGCATGAAAGGACTTAGCAAGTTTTGATTGATTGCTTTCCGTGATCAGTTTTACTAAATTACGAGTCTTGGAATTGAGTTGGACCTAAATAAAGGTTTTATTTCTTCTAGTGATCATGTGAACCCAATTCAATTGTTTACTCATTCAATGAGTAAACTTTAAAGTCCAGCCTATCTAGTTTCAAAATTTCAAGTGGATAAGTAAGAATTTGTAAGAAGTATTTCATTTGTCTATGATTGAGGATTGGGACTTGTGATTTGGAATTCAATCCCATCAAGTTCAAGTGACTCTTTTTTTGGTTAAAGTTCAAGTGACTCTAAAGGTAGTGAGATATGTACTCATTCATTATAAGATCTTAAAGCCTTTATGCTAACTCCAAAACTAATTTTGAACCATCTTACGAGAATATCTAAATGTCAGGGACAGCTGATCTTAATTCTCATAAGATAGAGGTAGGACATACAAGAACAATCAGTCATGGAATGCAATAAAGATAGAACTGCTGATAAAAAGTAAAAATGTAATTTATCATAAAGTACACTTGAACGGTTGCACATGTTGTCGGTTGTACATGTTGTTTGGATAAGTAATACACTTTATAATAAAGCAAACACGTGTAACCTGCCTGAATAATAAAATTAGTTTATAGTACCATGAGAAACAAACAGCAATTTACAATACACCCCATCGATCTAACACCAATGGTCAAACGAAAACAAGGTCCTTAAAAATAAAATGTTCAGTGCAACTGTTCCCAACAAACCATTCAAATAACCAAGCACCCCAATACTAGTGTCTAATCCAATCTACCACTAACAAACCAATCATATCAAATCATCGGCACTTGGAAAAGAATCGGTCCTAATCAGATTAATACAAAAATGATGCAGGTTATCAAAATGCCATTGGGCATTGTTAAGCTCGGAGAAACAAGGAGAAGATAGTGATGAATATAAGAAGTGAAGAAAAGAAGAACGATCATGTGGAATCAGCACCACAAGCCTTGATGGAGTCGGAACCACCAAGAGGATGGAATCAGTACCACCCAAAAGAAGCATCATCAGATCAGCACCACCCAAAAGAAGCATCATCAGAGAGAAGACGCACGTGTCTTTTACATTTCTTTTATACTTTTCATATTCAACCCTAGAAAGTAACCTATCAGAAATGTACCCATTTTGGACTAAATCAAAGCAACACTAGCAAGTGCCCACTGCCCACCAATAAAGTGGCGCCTACCTCTCCTCTTTCCAATTCATAAAGATGTTCCTATCAAAGTCTGATGAGAGACAAGTTCTAGTATGCATGGGACAAGATTCTATGCAAAACATTTGGTAGAAAATTGATGTTGAAACAAGCTAAATTCAAATGTGAACTTATACAGCATCCAGCAGTGAACATATCTTCTGCTTAAGTTTGGCATGCTTACTATATAGAAAGACCATCAACATGTATGACTTATGCCTATGTAAGCTAGACGCTTCAAACAGAATTTGCAAAATGCATACTTGAATTTAAATTTTTATACGCAACAATGAAATGAAATAGAAATAGACTACATATAGGACATAGAGAAGGATAAAAGGACTATAAATTGAAAACCGTGTTTACACGGAAATTAATTTTTTGAGAGCAGAGACCTTAAGAACTTTAAAAAAGTGTTCAAAAGATAATATCAATATATTTTTGACTTCTAACAGGGAGAGATGGCACACCTGTAGGAACACCACAACCAAGGAGGCACACTTTTTCCAGGGGAGCCTTTGGATCAATCTTGGCAACACTAACATCATGTACAACCGTGTACTGACTAAATGTCGAGGTTCCCATGAAATGATAGATTGGAGTTCCATTTATCGAGAAACGACTCTTGCGATCACTCATCATAACTCCAACTCCAGTAGCTGCTCGGACTTTGCCACAGAGGTTTGTCTTCCCTGATTTGCAAAACTTGCACTCTCTGCATTCTGCCTGGTAACAAGGTATAACATGGTCCCCTGGTTGAACTTCAGTTACACCTTCACCAACACTCTCGACAATCCTGTGCGGAAATTATAACCAGATCTCACCGCTCAAAGCCAAATAAGAAATTATAACCAGATCTCATATCTCACAGCCAAATAAGCCAGAACGTGAATCTGTTGTATGAAATATATCTGTTGTATCATGTATGACATATAAAGAGGACTTACCCAGCAGCTTCATGACCGAGAATACACGGGAAGAGGCCCTCAGGATCCTGCAAGGGAAGTAAGTGAATTGCAGACCATAATATAATAGAACTTCTAAACGAGAGCTAAGACATGAATAATATACTAATAAAAAAACATGGACCTGATTAGGTAGAAGCATAGATGCAATGCTGCAAGCAAATGTGTGGAGCAGGTAACAAAAAAAAATTATTCAATATAAAGTACGTTTAGAATTTTGGAAAATGCTATAGCAAATGCGATTCCTGGAGTTTCCCTATCAACTCCCAGCATTTACCTCGCATTTTCTATATTTTAGTAAACCAATTTGTATTTTTTCCCTCTATGTTTCAATAAGAGAAGGGTTTCCCACTCTGAATCTGATTTCCCTGCGGCTACCGCTAAGCAGGGGCAGAGCCAAGGGGGGGCCTGAGGGGCACGTGCCCTCCCTAAACTTTTGATTTTTTTCTTATATGTATTGTGTATATGGCATGGGCATGGAGATCTAATCTCAACCAATTGCAATTGAACTCAGGGAGAGTTCAATCGCATCCATGGGCCAACACGTGTCCCTTTTAACCCCTATTAACCGTGGTTAAGATTCACTAACCATTGGGGTTCGACAATATAACTTTAATTTTTAAAAAAATTTATTAACTTTAAGGGTTAAAAATCCTTAACTAGAGTTTAATATATATTTTTTTCTAAAAACTAAGGTTATATTAGTGAACCTTAAGGGTTAGTAAATCTTAACCATAGTTAATAGGGGTTAAAAGAGACACGTATCCTGTGGGTGTGATTGAACTCTCCCCGAGTTTCATCGTGATTGGCTATGATTTGATCTCAAGTGGTGCCCTCAACTTTTGAATTTTTTTAAAAAAATATAGTTTACTAAGGATTTAGAATCCTCTACTTCTATAACTAGACTCATTGGAGTTGGGTACAACCCACAGGTCAACACATGTCCCTTTTAGTACCTCTTGATTGTGATTAAGATTCACTAACCCTTAGGGTTCAACCACCTAACCTTGGTTTTTCGAAGAAAATATTAACTCTAAAACGTTAAATTTGTTAATTAGAGTTAAAAGAGTTTTGGTCATGGAGTAGTCCTATTGAATTTTCAAAAAAAAAAAATCTTTTAACTATTTTGTTAATTATTAATGGATAACTGCTCTAAACTTTTCAAAAAAAAATATATTATATTAGTGAATAGGGCATTGCCATAGGTCAAGGGGACAACTGCTCCCGTAAACAAGGAGAAACAATATGTGTAGGATAGGACAACTGCTCCCATAAACAAGGAGAAACAATACGTGTAAGATATTGTATGGATGAAATAACCCACAAACTTAGTCGTCAAATTTTTTTTGGGGGGGCTCCGACCCCGAAACCCCGTCCCTTAAACCAAATGTGCCCCCCCCCCCCCCCCAGAGTAAATTCCTGGCTCCGCCCCTGCCGATAAGTAGTAGAAATAGAGTTGAATCCTAAATCTGGTAGAAACTCCACGGTAAATAGTTAGACACTTACATGCAGACATAACTTTGTAGATGATGGAAAAACAAGTAGCAAGAAACAATAAGCTAACTTAATGCATAACAATACCATATACCCCAGTCAAAAGTTTTGGGACTATCGATAATAAAGCTTAGATATGAATTTCTCTTTTAGGGTGCCCGTGCCGCGAAGAACAAACTGACTACCTTTATTTAATAACAAGTCGAGGAGCTATAGCAAAATCACTTCTAAAACACCGGTAAATAACATGTCCAAATATGTTCAAAACAACAGCAGTTACCCAGTAATATTACAAAATAACCCCGACACATTTTCTCACATATGATGGATTACTTACTAGTTAGACAAGTTCCACGCATATTAATCCATTCTGAAGAAGGAAAAAAAAAAAAGGCTTCTTGGGTCAATATTTTCACATTCCAATCAATAAAATTGATTTTGGTCAATATTTTCAAAATTAATCCCTCGTACGTTGAGGTGAAACAGAATTCTGACACTTTAAGTAAGTTCTCTCCTGATCCCTACCAAAAAAGGGTTCATATTCCATTATAGTGTTTCAGGCTTTCAGCAGTTTTTCATAAACCAGACTAGACCTGAGAGATTAGACCAGACAAGTCAAAACAGGTTCCAGAATCAATTTTCTACACATTATGAAGGAAAAAAAATTAGAATAACCAGATAGGCCTGGTTACTCCACCCCTATTTGTTAATTGGTACCTCAAAATAATGGAAGAATATAACTAAATTTTGATGGTTGCTACTTTGGAAACCCCGGCTATCCGGAGGCAGAACACATTGTTGGGGTAAAATGGACCATCCTTGAGATCCTCTTCTCCACTCAAGTGGGCGCTTAGGACTTGAATGAAGCCAACTATTCAGCTATTCTCCAAAGAATGAAGATAATTTAATACTTCCTTTGGGTAGATCATAGTTGAAGACGACCATGCCGGAGCATCTGGTGCAACTTCACCAGCATGAAGCTACCCAATATTACCACATTGGCAATATTTCACACAATGAGGATATAGTGTACATTCACACGCTTAGGGCTGCTAACAATAAAACGGATCTTGTCCTCAAGAAATCCTCTCCACTGGAAGATTGATCCCTAATTGAGTACTGTTCTATGTAATTTACCATGTAACAAAGAACTCAGCATTTATGATCCCATCTCGTCAAAATGCCCCAACTTGGAAAAAGAATTACTTGAGAAACTTAAGATTAAGAGAAAATTTCAAGCAATGGCCCCTTTGAATTTGATCTATCAACTAACTTTGAAAAGGAATTATTCAAGAAACTTGATAATACAATAACTTTTCTAGAAATGGATCCTTGGAATTCAAAATATCCTCGAAGAGGACAGCAATTGTAGTGAAATATGCCCCAACATTGAATGGAATTATTCAAAAAATGGATTTTGCATCGCTTCACTCTTCAATTGGATCAATCCTAGAAAAGGGGTAGCGATTGTTGGGGAAAAAAACTGTAAAATTATAAATTTTCTGATCATAATCTCAACCTAGAAGAAAATGAAATATACCTTGCCACTCCAAGTATAAGCATCGGTGTGGCAGAGAGCAGTGAATAGGATCTTGATTCGAACCTCGCCGGCCTGCGGTGGAGCCACCTGCACGTCTTGGATCACCAATGGCTTGTTGGGTTCCCAAGCAATCGCAGCTTTTCAATTTCAAAACCAGAATCAGAATTTTAAAAAAAAAACCAACTGGGGTTGGTTTAAAGAAACAGAAGAGATAGAGGTATAGAGAGTTAAAAGAGTTACCTTTGCAGGTGATGATCTGACCTTGGAAAGCCATGGATGAGATATTCCACAAACTTGGGCGTTTCTTCTTCTTCTCAGTTCTCACAAATAATGCAGAAGTGGAGAAGAGGAGAGTAAAACGGCAATCATATCCACAAAAACACTGAGAGTGACAAAAGTTGTTGACTGCCCACGCATCCCTTCCCTACCACTGTTTCCAAGTCGATTATTGGTATTATGCAGACATACACATACACATTCACATTCACATTCACATTCACATTCACTAATAAGTGGTTTCTACTCCTTAAAACATGTTCTTAAAAATCTTAAAACTATACATTGTCAAGCACATGCCTGTCGGCTATCAATTATCATCCTTTTTCTTGGAGAGACAGGTTTTATTTATTTTTTTTAAAAGGGGAACTCGGGCTGTCCCCAACCCTTTGGGTCAGGACTAATCCTGAGGGTGCGACGTGAGCCCACAACCCACTATACTAGGTAAGTCCCGGTAAACCTGTGTGGGATTGCCCCAAAGGGCGAGTGAGAAATGGAACCCGAGACCTCCCACTTGGGGCAAGGCGCAGGACCACTGGTCCACCCTTTGGGGTTGGATAAGGGTGTTGAACGGTATTGATCATGGTGTGATTTTGTGAGCTATACAATGGACCTAAAAAGGTCCACCATTTTCACTTGTCAATTTCCTTGGCTGTGAGTATTTCCTTGTATTTGCCTTCAGTCATTGCCTTGTGGTATGATTGATTTTACCAAAAATTTCCTTAGCTTTTTACTCTCTTTTATATAATTTTGATTATCCATTAAAAAAACAAAAAATTAACTGAGTGGATTTCCATTATTGCCCCTTTATTTTAGAGTTGTTTCTCAAATACTCACAATTAAAACCGTTCTATAAATAGGCTTATGTATATACTTGTAAAAAAAAACAATGGTACCTTGTCTGATCTTGTCTTTATGGGCAAGGTTAGGCCTAATCAATTTAGGCCCTTGAATGGCTAGGACAGGGTTAGGGTTTTACCCTTATAAGTAAGGGCAGAGTTAGGGCTAACCCTTGCCCTGTCCTGTCATGATCTTTGACAATCCTACTCTAATTTCAACCCCTTAAAATCCTAATCCTAATCCTAATCCCTTGAAACTAACTCCCCATTTGGTTGATTCTCTAACCCTAACACTTGATTACAACCTTAGTTTGTTATTAGGATAGTTTCTATTTTATCTACCTTTTTATTATGCTTGTTTTTAATTTACTTTTATATTTATTTTATTTTAAATAAGTTCAATTGAAATATCTCTTGCGTTGGCATTCAATGTAGAAAAAAATCTTGTTATCTCAAATGATAATTTTTTTTATCGATTTTCTTCCTTATATGTAACCATGCCTTGTCCCTTGATGGTAGGGTTAGGGCCTAGTCAATTCAGGTCCTTGAAGGGCTAGGGCAGGGTTGAGATTGACTCATGCCCTTCCCCAACCCTGTCCCATGATAGCTCACCCATGCACGTGCGAAAAATAATGTTTTTTTTGGACCAAAGAGAATATCATTAGATTTACTTTAAACTCTAGAATTGGATCTTGGAATGAGAATAACATCATTAATATAAGAAAGATTAACTCCAATTCTCAGGTCTTTTGCATTTTTTTTATTTAAAAAAATATAGTTAAATCATTGCATGTAAGATTAATCTAACCTCATTCATATTTTTTTTCTGTTCATTTTCCTGGTTTATGATGTACATTCAAAAATCGGGTCAAAATCGATTATTTCATGTCAATACATGTCGTGTTTGAAGGTAGAAGATGATAGGTTTTTACATGGATGGACAATTGTATCGACCTAATATCAACTTGTAGTATCAACCTCGTGTAAAAACTTCATTAAAACTTGAGATTTTAGAGATTTTTCAACTTTTTTTATAGACACTTTTATTAATTCTGTACTAAAACACTCATTAACCTTTAATCGCAACAAATGACGTGAAGACAAAATTAAACATATCTTTTTAAGGGAAATATAAATCAAACGTGTATTTTTGAAAAAACAAATGGGTGAGGAGCTTCGTGGAAGGCAAAGATAAGGGGAGTGAGGAGCTTCTCACATACTTTGATTTTGTCGAAAACTTCCTGGAGATCATGCACATTGAAAGTCCTCTCATGCACATACATAAACCCCTCTCTCCATTTATTCGTTTGTTAAACTAGAATAAACATTTCTTTTAGGTATTGGTGGTTGTAGAGGGGTATTTAAGATTTTGTTAATTAAGGACCAATAATGGGAAAATGCTCATAAGCCTCTTTAGGGAATTCTTTTTAAAATTTACGTACTTGTGGGGAACAATCCTCAGCTGGAGGGAAGATAAGGAAAAAAACTCAATGATTGAGTTAAACTTGACAAATAAGGACAATTTTGGAATTAAGTTTGTAGATATTTAGATGGACTCTTCGACAACTATTGTACGACTAGCAACTAACTATCGTTTGAAAAAACATTATTAAAAAAAATTATGGGGAGGGTTTTGATCAGCATACATACAAAAGTTATAAAAAATGAGAGGTGTGAAATAAGGTTGTGAAAATAGAGTAAAACTTGATAAGAGTGTGAAAACAGAGTAAAACTTGATGGCAATAAGTAAATGGTAGTTTTTAAATAAATTTATAAAAACTTAAAAGGAGGGTTCTTCGATAATTGTTGTATGACAAGTCTCTTTTATATAGGCTAGAGGCTTATCTTTTGTGACTTGCTAGCCATATCATCCGATCCTTGTAGTTTTCATGGTATGACCCAATTGACTAAAAGACACAAGTAGGCCAGCCAGCCTGCACGCACAACATACTGGATTATTGGGATGTAATTTTTTTTGGGTACATGACACGTAGTTAGGCAGCAACCTCATCTAGTTGTTTGATTAGTTTGGTCTAGAGTGAACATATCAACCACTACACTTAATTCGATGACTCCAGCACAAGTTTATTGCATGGGTCCCACTTTCTACCTATAAAACAACCGTGTAATGTGTAGAGTTATTGAACTACATTTGAACAATTAAAAATGGAGGCGTACATTTTGACCAAAACCAACACATAATGCAAGGACAAATGTTGGTTTTCAGCTAGGATTAGGGCTAGAGCGACTCTTAAAAATGTGGCCAACAATCAATAAAATAGTCCGTGCATTTAGAATAGTAAGACCACCCTCTGTGATTATTGGGCCGTGACCTTTCCAAGGGGTGGCCCCACAGATGAGTGGTCTTGATTCAAACATACACTTCTAAGTAAGGCTATGCAAGTCAAAATAGTTCAAAACTCATCTGTCTGATCCGACAGGCTAAAGAATGGGCCGGGCACACCAAAGACAGAGACATGTTCAAACCATTACCATGGATTTGAATATACTAATCAATCAAAAAACTCTAGTTTTCTTAGAGGAATAATCTTCTTAGTTGTTCTAAAGTAGTTAATAGTTACTAGTAGGTGGCACGTCACGTGAGAGCAAGGGGAAAGAGTTAACCACGGTTAATAGGAGTTAAAAGGGACATGTGTTAACCCGCGGGTGCGATTGAACTCTCCCCGAGTTCAATTGCGATTGACTATGATTCTATTCTTTAAATAGATAGATGAGGGGTAGTTTGAGAATTAAAGTAAAACATTAAATTAAAGTTTTGTTTTATATAAGGGTAGTTTAGGAATTTCTGAAAATTCATGGCTTGCCTCTCCCATTATAATAGTAAAGAAGATAAAGAAAGATGTGCCATAGTCAGTACATGGTCTCTTAATGGATCCGAGTCCAAAGTGGATCAAAAAAAGCAAGATAGTTCCGAATCGAAGATCCAATTACTTAAAATTCATCAAGCCCAACTTGAATCCAAATTAGGGGTCTTTTGGCATCATGGGAATGATGTTTTATTCCTTAAAAATAGAAAATAAGAAATATTGTTTGGATGCTTTTTTGAGGAAGCAAATCGTATGTGTTCTTCACTGAGTTCTTTTCTGTGGCCAGAAGTGTTGGAAGGCCGGGATCATTTTGCATGTAGGATTAAACAGTTGTAACCACATGTTGAAGAGATCTTGGCCTTCAACAACACTGACAACAAGGAAGAGCACAGATGGTATGGTTAAGTAGTAGCCACTAATGCATGTCAGCTAACCCTAAATGCATATTGGAAGCGACTTTACATAATTGGAAAGACTGCAAGGTGGGATGCCCATGGTTAATTATTGGTGTTCGGGTTCAGGTCACTTATTGGGTTAGAATTGACAGGCCTCCCTTTCTGTTCTCGAGTATGGGTGGTGATTTTTAGCAGCAGGGCAGGCTGGATAAGAGTCTCTAGGGCTGTCAATCCGGGCCTCTTACGTCTGCAAAATTGAGAATTTTTTTCACCTCTAAAACCCTGCAGGCCCAATTGGGCCCAATTGAGCCCGCTAACATGAGGATTGGGCTTAGGAAGTACTCTCTATGGCTCAACTCAATCCTCTTGCAATATACATATTAATTAGTAGGAGAAAATACATTTACACCCTTGAGGTTTGACAGAAAAACACATAGACCCCCTCAGGTTTCAAAAAATACATTAGATACCCTTATTTTTCAAAATATTGATACTTACACCCCTTCCATCAGTTGAACGTTAGTCAACTGATGGAATGATAATGTCATGGGATAAAATGGTATGACCTACCAAAAATACCATCTCTAAAATTCTCATTTTCTATTTTTCTCATATACGAAATTGCCATTTCATTTTTAAATGAAATCAAATCCTCTAGGGTGACCACGTGTCCTCATTGACACCCCTTGAGGTGGCCATGTGTCATTTTTTTGACACCCTTGAGGTGGCCACGTTTCCTTCTTGACACCCCTTAAATGAGGTTAGATTCACCCACCCCTATGGTTCACCTGACCATCATTGCTTTTTTTCTTCTAAATATTAATTCGTTTTTTTAAAGTTTAATAATTGTTTTTAAGACTTTTTAATGTTAAAATATTTTTAAAAATAATTAATATTTAGAAAAAAAAAAACAAAGATGGGCGGGTGAATCTAACCCCATTTCAGGGGTGTAAAAAAGAACACGTAGCCACCTCAAGGGTTCACCCGCGAATCCTTGTTTTTTTTTTTTATATTAATTATTTTTTAAAATATTTGAATATTAAAAAAGCCTTAAAAACAGTTTTTAAATTTTAAAAAAGAATTGATATTTAAAAAAACCAAGGATGAGTGAGTGAACCCTAGGGGTGGGTGAATCTTAATCACAGTTAAGGGGTGTCAAAAGGGACACGTGGCTACTTCAAGGGGTGTCAAAAAGGACACTTGGCCACCCCTAGGGTTCACCCGCACGCCCATCCTTGGTTTTTTTCTTTTAAATATTAATTATTTTTAAAAATATTTTAATATTAAAAAAGTCTTTAAAATAAGTATTAAAATTAAAAAAATATATATTTAGAAGAAAAAAAACCAAGGATGGGCGGGTGAACCATAAGGGTGAGTGAATCTAATCCCATTTAAGGGGTGTAAAAAAGGAGACATGGCTACCTCAAGGGGTGTTAAGAAGGACACGTGGCCACCTCAAGGGGTGTCAAAAAGGACATGTAGCCACCACAAGGGGTGTCAAAAAGGACACGTGGCCACCTCAAGAGGTGTCAAAAAGGGCATGTGGCTACCACAAGGGGTGTCAAAAAGGACACGTGGTCACCCTAGAGGATTTGATTTAATTTAAAAATTAAGGGATAATTTTGTATATGAGAAAAATGGAAAATGAGAACTTTAAAGAGGGTATTATTGGTAGTTCATACCATTTTATCCCATGACATCATCATTCCATCAGTTGACTAACGATCAACTGATGGAAAAGGTATAAGTGTCAATATTTTGAAAAGCAGGGGTACTTAATGTATTTTATGAAACCTGAGGGGTCTATGTGTATTTTCGTCAAACCTCAGGGGGTGTAAATGTATTTTCTCCTAATTAGTATATGTATAGTTACTACTGCAATTGCCCTTCCACTTCAACCCTATAGAAATACTAAGGCCGACACACTATCCTTATACATAGGGGTGATATCGAGCCGGGCCGAGTAGTGGTGTGTTCAAGTTTGTTCATTTATTAAACGAGCTCATAAATCATGTTCAAGTTTAACACGTTTATTAAATAAACGAGCTTGAGCTTTACTAACCGAACTCGAGCCGAGCTCGAGTAATTCATGAGCAGCTTGTTTTTATTGGAAATAGCTATTTATATTAGGTAAAAAAATCACTTTATTATCCTAAACAAAGAAATCACGGTGTTAACAAAATATTTGGTATAAGATTATAATTATATAAAGGGTATTCTTATCATATAAAATACATTATATATTAATAATCTTTACTAGTATATAATACATATAATTAATTTTAATATTTAAATGAAATAAGTATATTTTAAATATTTTGGTATGTTAATATGTATATATAATTGAATCGAGCAGGGGTATAATCAAGCTCGGCGTGTATACTAAATAAACGAACGATATTTGAGCTTTTAACGAGTCGAGCCCGAGTGGTTTACGGACATTTTGTTCAATAACCACCCCTACTTATACATCTAGTAATATCTATTAATGTATCTTAAGGTCCATGATAGCATACCCTAAGCCGCAAAGTTATCACAAAACTAAATTTAGATTAATATCAATATCTCATCATCCAAACCCAAACCCCGAAATACCCCCACCAACAAACAAGACTTAATTTCATTCTCAAAATGCCTTATAAGCATGTACCATGAGATGATTACATTACTAGTTGAACGGGTAAAAAAAATATAGCATTTGATACCTTGTCAACATGGCTGCACTACACGAGGGTCTTTACTCTTTATTAATCAGACCACACTCCAATTTCATATCGACTCAATATAATTTCAGTTTTCTCCACCATGTTCGGCTTTATCCATGCTTAGGTGGGCATTGATGGTGGTTTAAGAAAAATTATTCAACAAATATTGGAAAAATGTTTTCCATACCTTCTTTAAAGCCCAGGGCCGACCCTAACCTCGAGAATCGGGCTTGGGCCGAATCCTTACAAGCAAGGGCTAAGCCTGGACAGACCCAGCCGGCCCATTTACAGCCCTAGCCGTTGCAAAACCCTGAAAAACAGTCTCAAGAACCCTAGAGAGAGAGAGGAATGGCGATGGAGGTAGCAGAAGAAGAAGAAGGGAAGGAAGTGATGGTGACACCAGGTGAAGTGTTGGGGAAGGCTTCGAATCTTATCCCAGGGAAGGGTGCCTACGTCGCGCCACACAATAACACCGTCTACGCTTCCCTCTCCGGTCGCCGCACCCTCATTCCTCCTCCTTCACCCGATTCACCAGACCAGGTTTTTTTTTTTTGCCAATCCCAACGCAGTTAGTTTTTTTTTTTTGTTCTTTCGTTCTTCAATTCTAGGGTTTAGTATTTAGGGTTTTAGCTCATTTCCCAGATTGTTGCATGATTCAATTTGTTTGAACATCCTGCAGAGACCAACGGTTGAGGTCACTGGTCACAAGGCTCATGGCGCCGTCCCTGAACCCGGTTCGATCGTCATTGCCCGCGTAAGCTTTTTGTTCTTGTTTCGTCTTTGCCATTCATTCGATATTTCGATTGCAACTAGGTCTTTTATTAAGATTAACTTAATAGAAGGAATTCATAAGACAAAGCGCTTTTCTGCAATTTAGGGCAATTTCTGCTATAATATTAACAACCCCAAAATAGTCGCGGTGCTAATTTTGTAAAAAAAATGATTTTTTTAAAACCCTAATCAGTGGGTTTCAGCTTATTTCATTTTGTGTTATGAACCCTACACTACACATCAACTGATTGGTTCGTATATTTTGTGTTTTTTTTTTGTTGCAAGAATTGAATTCATCCATCTGTCTTTCAAATTAGAGTCTCTTTGGAAGCACGATTTCAGTTTACTAGCCTTTGATGACAACCCCCTTTTTTTTTCCCGAAGATTCCTACTCTCTTCTATGCCCACCCCAGTCCTAACCTCCTTTCCAGCTAATTTCTTCTCCATTAACCAACCTACTCCTCCATTTATGGTTGCTTTTCTCACAATATCAGGCATTCTTCCTTTCAAAAGAAGGGACGGGTTTCAAAGTAGAAGAGCTTGAGTTTTGCGCCTAGTATTTCCTTTCTTTGTTGACCGAAAGGCGGCATGAATCTTGATAACTAGGTAACACTACAAATAAGTTCTCTTAAAGTATTTTCTGCAAATATTTTTTCTTTTTGCAATGGTCTATGGTTCTAATATAATGGGACCGTCTATGCATAAACCCTAGAAATTGAGGACATTCTCATTTAATACTAAATTCCTAGATTGTGAGTTGTTTAAACTTTAAATGCATCACACCAGTGAATTGCCTTAATGAGACCTATTTAGATTGGATGAGAACCACTTGGATTACTGTTAGGACTGGGAGAATTAGGTATGAATATCTTGATTGGATGATTTACTCATGTAGTTAATAATTTTGAAGTTTGGTGTGTTTTTTTAAAATTTATAGGTATATAACTATATATGTATATTTTGTGGGTGTTGGCATAAAATTTTAAATTTAGGGTGAAGCTACCAGCACACCACTATTTATTGACTAGACACCATTTATATTATTTACTAACTGGACACCATTAAAATATAACAAATTCTACGAGCACACCAAGAGTAAAAAGATACCTATAAATTTTCTAATCATACACCTTTTTAAGGGAAATACTTTTTTACGCGCGCGCCTCTACACCCTCCCAAGTGTCCCTTTTTAACTCTCACTAATAGTGGTTAAGATTCATTCACCTCTAGAGTTCTTTCATATAACCTTAATTTTTAGAAGAAAAAAAAAATAGGGAATATATTAACCTTAGAAATACTAACCTTAGGTAGATTGAGCTTAACCATAGTTAAAGGGGCTATATAAGCTAGCACGTGTCAATTTTAACACCCATTAACTGTGGTTAAATTCACTCACCCTTAGGGTTCACCCATATAAGTCGCAACGTGTCCAATTTTATTGAAAGAGTAGCTTGGTAGCCCTGCGACCATCGTGAAATAACTATTTCTGTAGGATTATCAATATAAAAAATAAGCACAAAGCATATGGAAGGAGAAAACATATAGAAGAAGACGAGAAGGGATATAAAAGGAGAAGACATTGAGAAGATTACTTCTATAAAAGGAAAAGATTGTTTGTTAGGAGAGTTTTTAGTAAGGGTTTAGCGATTTGGGGTGTGGGTGCGCATAGAAATACAAACTATAAAAAATGTAAGTTATTTTTTTAAATGTTGTCCAGTCAGTAAATAATGGTGTGCTCGTAGCAGCACCTAAAATTTAATTGTTTGTAGTTAGTGATTTTTATAAATGTGTAATCCAATTTTGGGGTATGACTAGTACCGCTCCTTTTTAATTATCATCTCATTTTGATATGATCCTATTATTAATGAACTCATTTATAAGTTTTCATTTAATCTATTTTGGATGCGAAAAAACAAACAACAGAAGGCAAAACAGCAATATGAAAAATCCTAGAAGTGAGAAAGATGAGGAGGGGAGGGGGGGGGGGGGGGGGGGGTTGTTTCTAGAACCCTCTTGGGTTTTGATGTGAAGGGAGGAGGGATGGCCTCCTAGGTAGGGAGGGAAGGACAATAGGATTTCAAGAGACCATCTAGCATCAATGAGGAAGAGAGAGGTGCCATTAGATAGAGAGACGCTCTATTAGACCGGGAAGAGTCAAAGAAGCAAAGTCTGCCCCTTGAGACAGTCGGGACTCGGGAGGAGAGAGCTTTGATTAAACAAAATTCCCATTTAAAATAGTCACTTCAGGGGTTTGATGAACTATGCTCATTTTATTATTAAATGCAAAATTTAAATGAGTCGATATTGAAATTATCACTTAAGACAAACTCATTTGAAAATTTTGGTACATCCAAATGTCCCATTATAAATTAACTTGCTGGGTCCAGATTCAACTCATGCTCAATTCTCACCTTTTGTAACTCAGTTGACAATCGTTCCATGTTTGAGTCCCATTTGATGTACTTGAGAAATCAGAAGATATGCTCTAGATTCCTCTACAAGAAACCGGTCACTCACTTTTTTTTTATCAGTACGTATGTCTTTCTATTTGCTTGAAAATTATGTTTGCAACATACTAACATGTGAGAATGGTGGCATGCTCTCGCTATTACTTGTAGCGCATCATTTTAGAGGGCATGCATGGGTATGCTTAGATGATTCTGATTTTATGCTCAATGTTTATGGCAGATTACTAAAGTGATGGCTAGAATGGCTTCAGCTGATATAATGTGCGTCGGTCCCAAGTCAGTGAGAGAAAAATTTACTGGCACTATTAGGTATGTAAATTACTTTCTATTTTTAAGAAAAAGAAAATTAGGGAAGTTCATCTCTAATTTAGAACTTTTTGGATAGGTAATGTGTGATAAAAATAATTAACTTCACGAAGTAATAGTCATAGTGTAGAATATTTGGAATTTACTGTAACTCTTGTGCATGTGGCATATCCATGCATTACCTAGACCACATAAATTCCTTATGGTAGAAACCAAAATCACACGTATAGAAAGTGCTAGACTTGCTACCCTTGATCAGAGTGGAAATATGCGTGGCTTACTGATGGATTACAACAACTAGACTTGCTAGTTGCTACCCCTTTTTTGGACTATAGCTTGGGAGAATGACTTTGCTCTAGATGGAGGGATTGGGTCCTGGCTTTCATCTATTTAGCATCGTTCTCCAACTTGGTAAATGACACTCCAACTGGTTTCTTCTAATAGCTCTTGGGGTTTACGGCAAGGTTTCCCTTTTTCTCATCTTCAATTCATTGTAGTTGTAGATGCATTTAACAATCTAATGGCGAAGCTGAATCTTTTGATCTTATCAAGGGCTTCCTCGCAAGATCAAGGGGGCTGGTATCATGTATCTTCAGTACATTGATGACACCCTTGTGTTTGTGGACGCCTCCCTAAAAGAGTTCCATGTAAAGAACATAAGAGAAATCCATAGATGTTTCGAGGCGGTATCTTCGCGGTTTGTGCACATACTTTGGGGGGTTGGTAACCTTTCCTATTACATATTGTGGGCTTCTTCATTTTCTTTTTGATTGATAATAAGATCATGCATGGATTATTTAGATTTGGATAGAGTCTTGCTGCTTTCATTAGGTCCACCCGGGTAAAGGGGGCATCCTGGCAAGTGGCAGGAGGGAACCAGGATTTTCTAGTAGTGGGGGCACCCATGATTGATTGGAAATAGTAATAATTGTTGATGGATTTTGTGGAGAAAGATTAGGTGGCTGTGAAATATTTAGAGTCTAGGGGGATGGGAGTTCGGGGGCAAAGCCCCCGAAATTTTTTATGACAATTAAGTTCTCGGGCAATTTCGTTCATACGTTTTGTACATATCTTATGAGTATTGTTTCTCTTTGTTTACGGGGCAGTTGTCCCCTTGCCTAGCTATGACCAGTTAAGTAATTAAATTAAATGATACAAAATATTTTTTTTTTCAAAAGTTCAGGAGATAGTTGCCCCCTGCCCACAATTATGCCATATTAAATAATATAGTATATTTTTTAAGGGGAGAATTGCCCTGTTTTCCATGATTATGCTCAGTTAAATATTTAAACAATTTAGTATAAAACGAGTCCGGATCCTATCCAATTGCGTTGAATTCGGATTGTTCAATCACACTTACGTAGCCCCCATTTAATTCTGGTTAAGAACTTTCAACCCTTAGGGTTAATTTTTTTTTCTAAAAATAAAGGTTAAATTGTTGAAAACTAAGGGTTAATAATTTAACCATAATTAATGGGGGGGTTAAAAGGGACACGTGTGGGCCGAGTTCAATGGAATATGATCTCAACTCACAAAAGAAAAAAAATACTTTTTCTCAAAATTTGGGTCCCCTGCCCCATTCCCATGCTATACCAACAACCTAGGCACGTGGTACGGGTGCCAAGTGTCTAGGTGTCTAGGGGTGTTCGGCACGACAAGCTCTGAAAATCTCAATATGGTGGCACAGACGTATAATTTTTTTAAAATGATTATATATATATATATATATATTATAACTCAAAATTTTTAAATAAAAAGAAGGGGATCACTAGTCCCCAATTTTTTTAAAAAATTAGATACTTAAGTTATAAAAAATACTCATATAGGGAGTAAAAATGAGCAAAAAGAGAGAGAGAGAAGAGAAAATAGAGACATATATATTGATCGCTGTTGTTGTCGCTTCTCTCCTAATAACATTTCGTCTATATTTCCAAAAAAGCAACAAAATTTGACAAAAAGTTCATTGCAATTGTATTTTTAAAATGACATGACATACTTGAAGCACCATGTGCTTAATCATAATGTTGTTGTCACCATGACATGGTATAGGCACATACCATGGAGTGTCGTGTCGGCACAACAAAATTTGGGAAAACTGAAGTGCCTAGGTAACACTGTCTAAACCTAAAAAACAAATTGTTTTTGACCCCACCTAACTCTGCCCCAGCACCCTGGAGCGAGGGAGTAACAAACAAGCTTCGGAAAAGTATCAAAAGGACATGCCGGTCAGATGGAATTCATTATGTAGTTCCAAGGGCAATGACAACAACCCCTGCTACGAAGGCTAGGGATACACGAACTTGACTAATTGAAGAGCAAATGAAAAGAAGCGGCAAGACAAGGACCAATACTTTACTCCATTAAATAAAGTGAAAAGGCCAATTAGGTTTAAAGAGGAGAAATACAAGCAAAGTGAACTCAAAGGGAATAGTAGAAAGAAAGAACATGAAACAAGAGAGAACAATAAGACCTCCCTATCCCCAAGGATACTAAACAACAACGAGCTTACTCATGAGGTAATAGGGACACAAAATCTAGACCCCTCAAATCATCTCTGACGGATATGCAAGATATAAGCACATTTGCTGTACATGACCAAATAGCTTCATATGAAGAGGACAAGTTGTCAAAGACTCTCTTGTTCCTCTTCTCCCAAATGATGTAACTATTGGCCTTGGCAACAAACCCCAAAGAACCTGCATGTTCTGCTCCATTCCTCTCTGATAGTCCAACCGGAGAGGGCTTCCCTGAGATTGGGGGGAAAACCCAAGACATCCGTACACATGATAGAGAAACATCCTATAACCCTATAGTAAGACCTAAGAAGACAATGGAGCAACAAATGATCAACTATCTCCTCGGCGAAACACATGAGCACTTGTTTGCCAATCTCCAACCTCTATTTTTCAAGTGGTTCAAAGTATGATATTTGTCTTGTGGCAATCCATAGAAAGAATGCAACTTTAGATCGAATTCATGGATTTCAATCAACTCCGAGAAAAGGACGGGTCCAAATTCGTATGCAGTGTTTGATCAAAGGCTCTCACCGTAAAACTACTCTTGCCATCCCAAAGTCTACCATCTCTAACATAGATATTTGGTCTACTGGAATTTAAATGGACCAAAAACCTATTCAGATCCTCAAGTTCCCAATCATTTTAATCCATTCCCAGTTTGGGAGTCCAAATAGGGTTATCAGGACTCACTTTAAAACAATAACTCACCTTACATATTTATTTAGCGCAATGGATATCAGTTACAAGGGCATATGGGACCCGGTGTTGGAGAGAGTGGGGAGAAGACTTGCATGCTACAAGAAGAGTTTCCTATCTCTAGTTTGGAGGATGACACTTATCAGGAGTGTTTTGGCCAGCCTACCGGACTTTTTTTAATGTCAATTTTCAAGATGCATGCCTAAGTTTCAAAGAGCCTCAAAAAGATTCAAAGGGACATGTGGCTTGGAAGAAGGGATAGGAGGAGATTCCATCTAGTCAAGTGGGGTTGGGTTTGCCATCCTAAAGGATGCAAAGGTTTGGGCTTCAGGAGACTTCGGTGCATGAATGAGGTGCTGCTTGGAAAGTGGTTGTGGAGGTTTCATACGAAGAACATGGCGCTTTAGAGGAGAGTGGCTGGTGCAAAATTTGGAGTCCTGAATCAGGATTGGGATCCCAAGCCTCCTATCACTTCCTCATATGGAGTTGGGATTTGGAAAGAAATCATGTAGGCTCATTATAACTTCTTAGAGAAAACCAGTTTTGTGGTGGGAAATGACAATATAGTTCGATTTTGAGAGGATGATTGAAGTGATGTTGACAAGCTTCGTGATCCCTGCCCCTGCCCCTGCCCCTGGCCATAATATTGTCATGGCCAAGGATGCTCTGATTAGAGATTGTCTTGAGAGAAGGGATGAGAGAGTAAGGTGCAGCCCAATCTTTAGAAAGAACTTGAGAGACATCGCTATGGAGGAGTGCCTTCATCTCCTGGACAGACACAACTTGAGCACCTAGAGGGGAATTAATAGGGGGTCTTCACTGCCACATTGCCACATACTTCTACATTTACCTTCTACAGTAGGAAGCAGGTGAGCTGGTGTGTAGACCAGAGTTCAGGAAGATCTGGAAGGCTATAATGCCGCTAAGGTACGTGTGTCTGTACTCTGTAGATTGGCGTGCTGGACAAGATCCTTACAGTTGATCACTTGAGGAACCGGGGCATGCAAATTCAAATTATATGCATCATGTGTCGGGAAGGAGAAGAGAACGTGGACCATCTTCTCTTTCATTGTCTGACAAGGTGGGTGATATGTAGGGGTGGTTATTGAACAAAATGTTCGTGAACTACTCGGGCTTGGTTCGTTAAAAGCTCGAGTATCGTTCGTTTATTTAGTAAATGAGCCGAGCTTGAACACCATTTTCGAGCTCGTTTAGTAAACGAGCCGAGCTTGAACACACCCCTACTCGGATCAATAAAAGCTCGGTTCGATTACATAAATAAATTTATATATATATATATATATATATATATTTAAAATATATTAAAATATATATAATTTATTTAAATACAAAAAAATAAATATATTTATATATTTATTTTATTAGTTAAGTATATAAAATAATGTAGGGGTATGGGTGAGGGTGAGTGTGCTTTGTGTGGGTGTGGGTGTGTCATGTGTGTGGGTGTGAATGTGTATGTCGATGTGTGGGTGTGAGCAGGGTTACCAAGTTTGCTACATGCTATAGCGAACCGCGAACCGAGCGAACCCGAACTGGTTCGTGGTTCGGTTCGGTCTGGTTCATGAAATTAAGCGAATCACATAGTGGTTTCAAAACAATCTTAGTCTATCAACTTTTTTTTTCAAATGCTGATATTTCTCATTAGGTTCGACAAATTTATACTTTTGAGTTCACAAACCGTTCATAAAAAATTATTTTTTAAATTATTTTTCAAATAATTATTTGTAATATTTTGTTAACATGCTTAAAAGATATATATTTTTATAATATAATATAAAATATATATTTTGTTTTACATGCTTAAGTGGCGAACCAAGCTAGCGAACCAAACTAAAGAACTTAAGCGAACCGAAAAATGAATTATCTCATCCTACCCCTAGCGAACCGGGTTCACTCTAGAGTGGCAAATTGCAAACCGCGAACCCGAATTCGAACTGAGCGAACCGAAGAACTAGGTAACATTGGGTGAGTGTGGGGTGTATCATGGTGGTGTGGCCGTGAGTGTGTGTCCCACAACCTTTCCCACGATAACACCTTGTGGTCTTGACAGTGTTGCTAACAAAACAAAAAAAAGTGTGATGGGGGACCAAATATAGTCCCACATCGGTTAGGAGAAGAATGACACCAAGTAAGTTGGCTATATAAAGTAGGTGCTGACAAAAGAGAAACACTGAACGTGATGTCCACTCTCACTTCTTGGCTTGGTTTGGCTCAATGAGAAGGAACACATGGGTTGGCTACTCCCCATTTCCGCTCGGCTTGGCTTGATAGCAATTTCAAAAGTTTTTATTGTTTTTTTTGAAATTTTAATAATTTAAAAATCATGAGGCTCATTAAAAGCGAGCCTTGAAGGCATTCCGAGCTAAACTCGAGCTCCTTTTTAGATGTTCACGAGTCCTCACGAGCCGAGTTCGAACAAGAGAACTAATGTATGAATTGAGTTCGAGCCAAGCTCGAACAAGAGTAAAAATTAGCGAGCCGAGCTTGAACACCCCACTACTTGGCTCGTTCGGCTCGACTATCACCCCTAGTGATATGGAGCCTTTTCTCTCTTTTTGGGATCTCTTTGTGTTCCCAAAGAAGCCAAATAGATTTTCCTCAGCTGGTCGGTGGATGTTTTTAGTAGGAGAGGAAACTCACTTTGGGAGATGGTGCCCCTTTGCAATCTGTTGGGCATTTGGAAGGAAAGGAACAACATAAACTTTGAGGGTACCGAGTCATCATTGCCATATCTTTACTCATCAACTGAATGGTGTTTGTGTAATTGGACGGTCTTGGTTAAGGAATTCACAGGTGTTCGTGCATCGGACCTCATGTATAGATGGAGTCAAACTGTTTTTTGTTACTCCTGAATACTTTTGTTGTATCTATGCAAAGAGAGGTTTCCCATGGGGAATTACAACAAGTTGGAAACTTAAGAGGATTGGCTCATGCTGTATCTTGACGAAGAGTGGAGATAGTGCGTATTGTGTTGAGCTACCCGAAGAAATGAATATCGCACCATTTTCGAAGTCTGGTATCTGAGTATCTTGAAACTTGTCCACAGGAGGTGGACAACAACTCGTTGGAGTTGAGTTTTCTCCCACCTTGAGGGAATGATGCATCTGGCATCGAAGGGCTCGCATTGCAGCCAATAATAAATACAATGAGGGCCTGCAAGATTCTTAAAGGTTTAACAAAGGAAGAGAAGAACTTTAGGGATTAATATTGCTGTAAATACATTTAAGATGCAACAGATCAGTCCCCATGACAATGTCAGAATGGGAGGGCAAAAGGTGCTGATATCAGCAATCAGCATGATATCTGCACAGGTGGTGCCACATATATGTCACATCAGTAACGTTTTTAGATTTTTTTAAAGTGGGAAGCTGGTTATTTTTATAGGAAATATATGTTTCTTGCGGACTATAGGACTCAATTTAGAAGGTTTTTAGAAGGTGCCTTTTGTATTTAGAAGGTTTATAAAGGGGATATATCGGCTGTATTATGTATTGATATTCTGAATTTTCCTGCAACTACATTGGGACCTCCACCAATAAAGTTTTGGGTATTTTTTAAGTTGTTGAAAGTTGAAACCTTCCTCCTTAGTATCTTTATATTCTAGAATCTAGACTGCTTTTTCTGTAGTTTCGCCTTAGATTTACTTCCAAATCTTAGAATTCCAGCAACTTGGTTGTATCAGTAGTCTCTGCTTGTGAAAGGTGCTTGCAGGCTCAGATAAATAATGACCTTAATCTACTTTATAATCAAGGTAGTTTGGTGATCTTTAATGTTAAATGCATACAAGCATGAAATGGAATCCTTGAGATCATATCTTCATGCGGCCTTGTCAAAAACAGTTGGGCTATACTGGAAATCTGTCCTTTTTATTCTGATCACTTGAGAACTAAACGGTTTCGTTGACAAATTTATTACATGCCCTTTTCCTACTCTTATATGTAAAAGTGTAACATAGAGAAATGCCCATCTGATTAAACTAGGAACAATATGAAATTGTCATCTACATGCTTGCAGAATTTTTTTGGGACTAGAATTCAATTATTGTACACTTCTAGACATTCACGTGGGTCTATCACTTCTCAGGTTTGCACATTTTGTTGTAATTTATAGCTCTAAATCTTGTACTATCAACAGCATTAATTGGCATGGACTGTCACATGTATGAGATGTTTTCATTGATGCCTCTAAGTAACACTCGTTTAATCTTGTCGATGCATTGGTAGATGATTCTTCATTTTGCATTGTTGCTTTATGAAGTTTGCTTGTTCTAGTTGCGCGACAATGTCTTCTAACACTGATATGCTCAATGTGCCTACAGCATGACTAGTTTTAATCAAGTCATTTTATTTTTTGGTATCTTTACCTTTTTCCTGTCATTTTTTTGCGTGCAACTGCTTCTTTAGTCTGATTTGCTTCTATGTATTGGACATATTAAAAAGATGGTTGTGCATTAATTGTATTCTTTCTATGATGCCTGACATGCTTTATAAATACTTCAAACTGTACATTTGACTACAGCCTTAGATTTTTTAGTTGTTTGTCACAATTGTATAGAATTGAGAGAGTAGGTTTTAGTTGTGGTTCTGCAAAAAGTATTTATTATTGTGTTAGGAACTCAACAAAAAGTCCATCTTAACAGGCAGCAAGATGTTCGAGCAACAGAGATTGACAAAGTGGATATGCACTTGTCCTTTCGCCCTGGTGACATTGTTAGAGCTCTTGTTGTATCCTGTATGCTAATGTTCCTGCTATCATTACTGTGATTATTTTTAATGCGATTGTGTCTGTTCTCTTTATATAAATTTTATTATATATAAGTGGTAATTTGATTGACTACTCTTTTGATCTTCTTTTTCATTGTATGTTTTGTCTAATTATTACATTCTTGTAAACTCCATCTTGCTGTTCTATTTCGCTTATATATATATATATATTGATTACCGATCAAAAAAAATTATTACATTCTAGATGGGAACTCATTATTTGTTGCGTCATTGTTTTTTTCCCCTTTCCTTTACTTTAAGCTGTTATCATACTGTTGAAAACACAACCATGTTTAACAAAAAGTATTTAATCTGTTATCAAGTGCTCAATAGCATCATAAAGGAGTTGAGGCTCTAGATATGCAGCCCGATATATTTTGGAAGGAACAAATAGGGCTGTAAACAGAGAGAATTCAGAGCGGATAGTGGTGTATCTATTCGATTACCCTATCCGAGTTTTCGAATTCGATTCGATATTCAACGGATAGTGAATAAGAATATTCATATTTTGCTTTGACTAGAATATTCGAATTCGGGTATTATCCGAATACTTAATATATAAAACAAAAACATAAATCCTAATCATCTTCTTCTGTCTACATGTTCCTCATAAACCCTAAACAGAAAGAGAAAAAGGCAAATTCAGTTGTAAAATACAAAATTGAAGATTATATTGTAACTTTTTTTTTGATCTGTAGCTTATATTGTAACTTGATGGAAGGGATTAATGAATCACACTTAGATTTAATGAAAAAATTCTCAATTTTACATTTTAAGATGCAAGTAATCATACCCACCAATGAAAATCAAATCCAACAAAAAATGAAGGAGAAAGGAAAGTGATGGCAAAGAAGATGGAGGAAATCAGGTATAATTTGGTAGATCAGGCCACTTCTAAGGATTCTACTTCATCTTCATATATCATTTGCCATTTGCCATTTGAGTTTGCTGTGTTGTTTTTGTTCTTCTCTCAATCTCTAATCCCTTCTCCAAAGTTGAACCCAAGTGCTAAACCCTTCCAGTATCAGAAATCCTCTCTTCTTCCTTCCTTTTGCTACAACCACCACCACCACCGCCGCCGCCGCCGCCGCCATTACTACATACTACTCCTCCACCTTTTATTACTACCCTCTTTTAAGAGAACTACACCTAAACCCTCAATATTTTTCAAAGGGTTATAACAGTATGGGAGGCATGTGGGATAGAAAGAATATAAGATATGCTTTCTATTTAGTCAGATATTTAGGGGCAATTGGTCGTTACAATTTAATATACCTTGTAATAGTACTTGATCGTAAATTTAATAAACCTCGTAGTAGCTACAATTTTGTAGAATAGTGACTAGTATGGGGTGTCGAACCACAGAAGATTGTGTTGGTTTCGTTGCCTTTTTCTCAAGATTATTTCTAAGTCAATGGATAACAAGATTGATTGATTTTAACCTAAGATCTAACATATTCTGTTTTAACTAATTAAACTAAGAGCTTTTGGTGATATATCGGTGAGAGAAGATCTAGGGTGTTTGAATCCACCACTAGCCTCATAATTAAATCTACAAGTATTAATTCAGGTTTCTCAAGTATAAACAATAGGGATGAGATCGACCACAAGTCTTAACTCATCAAAACAAGAATGATTCGAGGGATCAAACTTTGGGCATATCCTATCTTCGGTCAACACGAGTGATACACACCAAATTAGGGTTGTGAAATCACTCGTCTTCCTTAGCATAGAATATCTTATAATTTAATTCCTCGACAGTAATATTATTGTATAAAATCCATACCAACAATCACAGAAAGATGACACGAATGAATTCAATCTCAACACAATAAAACCTAAGACAAGAACAAGATCATATTGAAACTGATTATAAACTCGAATAAACTGGATGAAGAATAACCCTCTCATTATGCAATCATTGCTTATATAAGGAGAAAACCTAAATAAAATACAAGAGATACAATTACTTGGCTAGAGTTTCATCTAAACCCTAGAAAAAGAAATTAGTTCATGCTGAGGGCAAGAGACACCGTTTTCGATGAAGAACGTGAAGAATCTATCCTCCAACCTTCACAGATCTCCAGAGCCTTCTTCCTTCAAAATCTCCAAAATTTAGAACCCTCTCCATTGCAAGTAGCTTTCCCTTTTATAAAGACCCCATCTTTGTTGCTAATTCAACTTTTAGAAACTCCCAAAGGGGCAACACTTCAGATTTTGTGCATGGATTACGAGACCAAAAATGCCGATGGCGATCGATCATCGAATATGGACGATCAATCGTCCATTAATGGGCTTTCTTCCTTGGCTACGGGTTTGTGGACGATCGATCGTCACTGAGTTGACTGGCGATCGATTGTCCTTAGGCAACGATCGATCGTTACTTGCTTTTCTTCTTTTCTTTCCTTCTTTTTGGTCTTTTCCTGATGAGGTTCTTCTACAACTTGAGATATTTTAATTCTTTTCCTCGCTTGATCCTGAAAAAAACAACCAAGTACTATAACAGGATCCAAAAGAGAACCATAAGGTACTCACAAATGCAGTTTGAGGTGCATAAATGTGTAACAATTAGCACCGTTCAGTACTAATTCCGTACAATAGTGACTAGTAGGGGTGTCGTCGTGTGGAACCACAGAGGTTTGCATTGGTTTTGTTGCCTTCTTATCAAGATTATTTCTAAATTAATGGGTGACAAAAGTTCATTTAAAGTGTATTAAACTAAAACATAAATTAATTAACTTTTTCTAATTATGGAATCAACTAATGGGTTTTTGGTGATCTTAAGGAGAGAAGATTTAGAGCATTTGAATTCACCACTATCTTTATAACTGATCCCAAATTCATCTATTCAGATTTCTCGAATTGTAAACAATTAAATGGTTAGCATGAGTAATACACATTAAACTACGGTTGTGAAATCACTCATCTTCCCTAAGCATAAAATATCCCAGTATTTAACCTCTTGAACAATTATTACCATTGCATAAATTCACAATTAATAATCACAGAAAATTAACGTGAATGCTTTTAGTCTCAATTTCATAACACCTAAGACAAGGATAGTAATCCATTGAAATCAAATATAATAATTAAAACCGGTTGTTAAAACAACCATCTCATTATGCAATCAATGTTTACAATCTTAAAATCTAAATAAAAACAAAAATAGAGATACAATTACTTGGCTAGGGTTTCATCTAAATCCTAGGACGGAAGATTAGTTCATGGCGAGGGAGGAGAACACCTTCTTCATCGACAAACACGAAGAACACATCTCTTCACCTTCACAAATCACATATTTCCAGAGCTCTTCTCTTTAATTCCCAAAATTCAGAACCCTTTTTAGGGCCAATAACTTTCCTATTTATAGAGAGATAGTTTCCTTTCTAATTAGGGTATTAGGAACCCCAATTGGGTCAAAACTCCTCACTTCCGTGTGCACATCTCAAGGCAAAAGCGTCGATGGACGATCGATCGCCAACTGGCTGCGATCGATTGCAGGTACTGGAAAATTTTAAGGTAGCTACTGTTTTTAGGTGATCGATCGCCCATTGTGCTACGATATATCGACACTGTTCTGACCACGATCGATCGCCTTGGTATCACGATCGATCGCTGCTTTACTTTTTTTCTTTAGTTTTCTTCTTTCTTTTGTTCTTCACATGGTTGGGTTCTTCTGATTCTTTGAAGGTTGTAAATCTTCAGATCTTCTTTTCCTCACCTGAACCTGAAAGAGACAAAAGCAACCAAGTACCGTAAAACAGTTTAAAAGAGAACTTTAAGGAACTAACAAGCTTAGTTTGAGATGCATAAATGTGTAACAATTAGCACCAATCAGGGCCATTTGGCATCGTTCATTTGGAACGATTTTTTTTATCCCGGGAACAGAAACAGTGTAAATGTGTTTGACAACTCATTTTTAGGGAACAAAAAAAAGTCGCTTCTCAGAATCTGATTAAAACGAACGAGATAAGCGTGAAAATGGACGAGATAGACGAGGCATACTTTTTTTTTGGGTATTTTATGACACTTATAAATGTGTTGATGATATAATTATATTTAATGCTTACAATAATTTTTTTTTTTTTTTTAATCTAAACATAATTATGTTATTTCTTGTCTTCATAATTGATTCTGACTAATAATTACCAAACGCGTCACTGCACAAAATTGATTATATGAATCAAAACTTATAAAAATTAATTCTTTTTCAGAATGAGAGAATCACTAGGATTTAATGCCAAATGGCCCTTAGCAAAGCGGATAGTGGACTATCCGTATCCCCTCCATTTATAAACAGATACACTCACGGGTATCCGAATCAGATCCGCTGGATAACTATTCGGATAAATTTCCGCTTAAATGGATTCTGATACTATCCGGATCCGTTGACAGCCCTAGGAACAACGACTCTTTTCGTGAATTGTTTTGCAAATGGAAAGGATTAGATAATATGACCATAGTGACAAAGTCGGGGTTCAGGAATAATTCGGTCGAGTCAAGTTCAGTGAAAATTAAAAATTATAAAAATATATCAAACAATTTGATTAGATAATATACAAATAAGTAATTTACTTGCGGAACTGAACAAGTTATTCACATTTTTCTATGATATATTCGTGAATTTCATGAATAATTTGGCACACCTAAAATTTGCGAATAATTCGGTACACTTAAAATTTGCGAATAATTCGCAAAATTTTCAAAACTTTGGAGGATTTTGTTGTATGACACAACGAGAAGCTTATGTACCCAATTTTCTTGAATATCTTTATTTGGGCACCTTTTGTGTTTTGTTGGGGCTTGTAGAAAGAATATATTGGAAGAACCTATGAAGATAAACTCAATTTGATTCCATTAAATATGTATTTTTTATTCGGAAGAAAATTATAGAATTGCTAATTTTTTCCACATAGTTTTGGGATTTTAAAATTTGTGGGTTTCCAAAGTAATGGGTGCAACATCTTTTGTGTGGTCGCCCTGTGAAGACTTCTGAGTAATCGTGGAGGGAACTGGAAAGGGGTTGGAAGCTATTTTGATGGGAGTGCTATTGGGTCCTTATTATGGTTAGCAATCAAGCATTACTTAGGGATGAAAATAACATACTTAGAGTTGCAGTGAGTGAAGCGACTGTAACAAAGTGGGCATCCAGGTCCATCACCAAGAGCATCAGATGTTTGAAGAGAATTTCATGGTGCCTCTGATGTTAGATGATTCTGAAAATCCAATTCACTAGATGGATAAGAAATGCAATTCACTGGGCAGATAAAGAGGGGATTTTATGGGTATATGGTATAAACATGCACTAAGGAACTTTTTGTCACGCCCCAAAACCCCACCTAGGAGAATGTGAGATCTTGGCACGTGACTTACTTAACAAACCATCCTGCGAAAGCATTTAAGGCATACTAAAATACGAACCTAAAAATTTCTTCAATTAAAACATCAATTTAAATTCATAATCATTGACTGCAACTGAAATATAATAAATCCTGATCATCATCAAACTGAACTAAACATAAATATCTATAAGGTCAATTAAAGTCTCCCTGAACTTTGACCACCAATAAATTAAATTCAACAATAGGGCCAACGATCAAGATCCCGCTCTTCTTCGGGATAATCACCTTCTGGTTCCTCGAAGTATTCTTCTTCTTCCAACGGTCTGGGCGCACAAATATCAAATCCTAAACCTGTCGACAACAAAAGTCATCGACTGAGTACCGAGTTACTTCGCGTATATAACAGACCATAGTAGACAATATAATAAATATTAAATGACATGCAGTTTACAGATTCATACATCAGTTCAAATACATAATCAGAGTGTGGAAAACAACTAAATACATTATGTCAATTTCTTTCTTTTCTTATTTTCTTTTCTTACTTTCTTACTTTTCTTATTTTTCTTACTTTATACTTTATCGTTTAAGGAACAACTCATTCATATGCAGTAGTAATAACTTAAAATACCGCTTTACCGTATAAGGAAAGGGGTTACTATACTTTACTTTACCGAGATACCACCCTTCGTACATTACCCGGTACGAATGACTTAGTACATTTCCCAGTACGATAGCTTGCTTACTTTGGCATACTTCTCGCCCTTTGATGGTATCCAGTGGTGCACAACACATACATGCATTATCGCTTTTGTGTGTTCTTCTTTCTTACTTACTTTCTTTATCTTAGGTCTTACTTATACTCTTCTTAGTGTCTTAGATTCTCTCTTAATCATCATACATCTTTTTCATTCGTGAGTGCTCAATGATACACCTTTTGTTTAAATTACACCTAAGAGTAACTGCCAAGGGCCATAGTACATCTCACCATAGTGTCCCATTCCATTATGTTAACCAGGCCTAGGCAAGCTTGACTTTCCTTAAAGGCTCCTTTACCTAAATGTATATCACGTATAAGGAGCATAAAAGAAGTACACAAAATATCATATTTCCAATGATTCGACAATATAAAATCACAGTTTATATCAAAGTACACATAAATCACGATCTAATGTAAATTTTAAAATCCCTTTTTTGTTTAAATCAAGATCAATATCCTAATTATAACACCTTTCATCAATCAGAATTTTCATGAATTATAAATATAAAATCAAACTCACATACGGTTAAAATCTCATAATAATTCATCCATTCAATTCCATCCATTCTCCTCAATCATCCGCACACTTCAATAAAATTTTCCAATCCTTCATTGAATCATAAATAATTTTAACATATTCTTCAAATCATATTTTAACAAATCCATAAATAATAAAACAAGAGCCAAAATATGGTTCTTTACATCCTACATACTTTCAAGTTCTTTCTTAGGTTTAATTCTTTAATCCATCCTTTTGATTAACATTCAAAATATGGAAGACTAGGTTTGTTATTTACCTCACTTGATCGTTTCTCTACGATCTATCGCTTGTGAATAAGGCTCTATATCGATCTCCAAGCCTCCTTCCTTTATTTTGATCTAATCCTTGAACTCCTCGAGATTCCCCCTTTTGGTCTCTTAGGTAGCTCTCCCTTTTCTCTCTTTTAGGTTTAGAAGCCTATGGAAATCCTCACTCACGAGTTGAAGGGTTATTTATAGAGTTTGGGGATCAAAGAGAACTTAAAAAGTCAAAAATTGGCGTTTTCGCGCATATTTCAGCGCACACCGATCGATCGGCGAGTTTTGGCCGATCGATCCCCGCCACCACTGATCGATCGGCGCTAGTTGGCCGATCGGTCGGAACCCTTTTTTTTTTTTGAACCTTGCTCTGGTATTTTACCTGTAACTTTTGACTCGGTTATCGGAATTGGACGATTCAACTTGCGTTGGAACCGTTATTCGAAGATGAACAATTTCTTGTCTAATAGACAAACCCCAATTTCAAGTCCATGGAGGTTAACATGTCTCATCAAGTTGGATGAAGGTGAAAGCGAATCTCGAAATATTTGGGTTAATGCTGAGAACCCAAGGTTTGAACCCCTAGACTCCTTGAAGTTAGAAAATAGTTACCTTAGCCTAAATTTTAAGCAATGAGGTAACCCCTTAACCCGAAACTTTTAATTTAATAATACTAATAATAAATTAATCACTATTATTATTATTATTATTACATAAGGGGTTACTACATCTAGGCCTCCCACATTAATTCTCATAGAAACACATGCATAATTCAAGCATATTTATCTATAATATTAAATCATATAACATGAAAACGAGGAATTTAATTCGGGTCCTTACACTTTTGCTGAGGGTTGAGAAACTGACAGATTTTACATTCTCATAGCTGTGAGAGTAAACAATTAACTGTGATGATGAAGGCTGAAAGCTAGGTTATCAATTAAAGTCATGAGTTCTCTAGGCTTCTAAAAGAATGTGCAAGATAAATATTTTTTTAAGAGTAAACTTTTGTCAGGATTTTAAATTATTTCTATGGATACTAGGCTTTTGGTGGTCTTTTTTGCTTGTCTTCATGCTACATGGTTCTTACTCTTGAGTAATCATGCTATATTCAACATTAGTTGAAATTTACATTGCTTATGAGTGAATCAACTATTCACAAATAAACTTGTCGACTTTAACATGATTCCTTTGATAAGCTCTCTCTTGGAGATGCACGGGCATATTATCTTTCAACTGCAAAGAATGAACTTGGTGTTGTATCTGCTGACAGCATAGCAGGTAATTATTATTTTTACTCTATTTTGGAATTTTAACCAATATATTCTTGCACTCCTTTAATTGCTAGTTTAATTCAATTTGTTTCATGATAATTCATTGACTATTTGTCCTTATGATTGCTTGAATAGGTTTCTCTGAATACTTGTTATATGCTTTTTTTTCCTGCTTGGATTAGTCCAATGGAGTGTCTATGTATCCATGTTCCAATTATTGGGCAACTTGAGCCAAGGACTAGTCCCTTCGGGTATCCTCACCGACTCACTCGAAATTTTCCTTATGGATACCAAGTGGATGCCATTACTTTTGTTTTTTGATCGATAAACGAAGCATATATATATATATATATATAAAGGGGGAATCATGGGAACAAAGATACCTCGGAAAGAAAAACAAGGCAAGGTTCACGAGGTCGTGAACCAGACCATGGAAACAAAAAAAAGAACCACTTTTCGAGACTCAATCTAACAAAATGTCAAAATTCACCCCCGACTGCCTAGACAAGCACCAATCCACTATGAACGAACGTGTTCGAGATCAGATGCGTTCATGCCATTACTCACAATGAATGCTTTTAAAATATCATATAGCTCTATTGATAAAAAAAACATTTCATATAGCTCTAGATGGACGCGTTCCATTTTGCTCCTTATCTACTCCAACAAAATTAATTATTTCACTTGTGGGGCTTTCCTCTTGATTTTAGCCAGTGTAGTCAAGGCGTCTAGGCGATTAGCCCCGGCTAGGCGAGGCGTTGCCTAGGCGACGCCTAGGCGTGGCCTAGGCGATAAATTTAATATAAATATATATATAATTATATATATATCACGTATATATATAACATCAAAAAGATCAAAACTCCACACCCACATTCTACAAAAACATAAAATAAAAAGTCTATTACAAGCATTCATCACATAACCAAAGACATGTTAACATAGTGGAGTATTAAACACTTCAAAATCTGGGCAAAATACCCAAATTTGTGTCGTCCATGTATAATATTAGGCAGAGCCCCCTACAATTGCCCGGGGGGGTGGCAGGGGGGGGCAGGGCCCCCCTGCGACGCACGAAGTGCGTCCGCAATCTGGGCCTAATAGGCCCAGATTGCGTCGAAAACGATATTTTTAGTGAAAAAAATTGATATTTTTAGTAAAAAAAACGATTTAGAATTTTATTACTACTTCATTACATGTTTTTATATTTTTATTTATTTATTGGGAAATTTTGGATTTTTTTTAAGCAAAAAAAAAAAAAAAAAAATTTTTTTTTATAGGATCGCCCGCCTAGAGGGGCGCCTAGGCGACGCAGGCCCAAAGTCGCCTAGGCGACGCCTTGACTACACTGATTTTAGCTAGTAGCTTGTTGGCTTATACCAATATATCTGACATAAATGCTGATGCGTATAGGATGAATGCGCACTGACACCCTTATATCATCTTGGTTTTATGGACTTATGTTGGCGAAGCGACAAGTGCATTTATTTATACATTTTTCATAATAAATACTTCTTGTAAGTCGATAAATACCATGTTTGAAAACTCGTCTCGAAAGTTAACCGGATTGAGTAACTTGGAAAACTAAAAAAAAACTCTACTCGACCGTCTCAGAAAAATATATATGTATATATAATTATATATTATCAAACATAGATAAAAAAAAGCCTAACATTCCAACAAGTTTTAACAACCATAATAAACAGGAAAATAAATATCCAAGGTGAAGTAAAATAATGATGACAAAGATAAGCACGAGCATTAACATGAAAAAAGGAAATCCGAAGATGAGGCAATGACACCAAAGGCTGTGGTCAAAACAGGGGCAAAATGCAAACATGAAAGGGGACCTCTAGCTTGAATGGGGCCTTTGGACCCCCTTTGTTTTGCTTTCAAAATTTGGATCATACTCAGCATGAAGGGAATCCTGTTCAAATCCAAACCAGAAGCGTTGAGAGGTTGATGATCTGAAGCGCTGCTTTGGGTAGTAAGAGCGTTCTTCTTCTTCTTGTTTGAGAATGGGCGTGAATGGGCTTCTAGTTTTTAAAAGGGATAACAATTTAAAAAATTCCATCTGTGTCCCTTTCACACCTCAGTCAAGTCGAGTCACCGACTCATCTCAACTCGGACGAGTCAGTCCAAGTTTTGGTATTTTTATTCAGCCTGAGTTTTTTGGGTGAGTTGGAATGAAACCCAGCCAAATGGAATGAAATCCAGCCAAATTGAGTTGACTCGGCTGAGTTTCGAGTCAAATACCATATGAAGATCTTTTTTCTGACCTAAACTTCTCAATCAATTGTCTAACTAAAAAGAGAGCCTTAATAGTAGACCTTCCTGGCATTAATCCAAATTGGTTTTCTTAATTATCTTTTTTTTAAATTTATATATATATATATAAAATAATAATATAAGAGAGGTTCACTAGGGGGTGAGCCAGAGTCAACTACAGCAAGAACCCAAAAATGGCTAACCCAATAAACTACTCCATGGAAAAGAAAGAAAGGACAACTGAAGCTTGTCCCTAATCCTATTAATCGAACAACAAGATGACAATGATTGCGATATATCGCATCTCATCTTTGCTTCAGTTTCCCTTAAGTTCTCAACCACCGTCTTATTTCTCTCCTTCCAAATGCCTCACCTAGGAGAAGCCTCCAAATCATCAACTGAAACCCAGTTGCATCTCTCATGAACCAATTGGATAAAAAGCCTTGAAGTTGGAAGGGAAAACCCCCAAAAAAACCTCTAAGTGAGATAGAAAATGCCCTTAAATCCTAGAAACCAGAGGGCAGTGGATTAAAAAGGATCCATGTATTCCTCCTCCGCTATGCACATGAAACATCTGTTAATAAGCTTATAACTTGGTGAGGATTTTGGGAAGCTTGTTGGGGTGAAAATTGGTTTCATCAAGGTGATTCAGGTCACCTTCAGTCCATATCAGAGAGAGAGAATTATTTTTGCATGTCTATTTTCCTTTTCCTCTGAGTTTATGATTGTCCAAGACGAGAGAATTTTGCTGGTCTGCCAACCAGATCCTAACAAGTCTCTTTAGGGTGATTCAATCTCTCACAATGGTCACACTTGAGTTTTGTCCCTATCTTCTAAACTCATAGCTCCCTTCGGCTTATGAGAGTCTCATTTTCCCCTTTTATATGACTTTGCAACTTGCAACTGTAGCTAGGGCGAACCGTGCTAAATTATTTGGAGCAACATGCAGGGCACTCTGTCTACTCTCTTCACCTTGAACAAGGGCATACACCTGATATAGGGATGACAGCTCATCCTTACTTGGGATTTGAACGTGGGACAGTTCAAAATCTAAGCTCAATGCAGCCAATAACTTAGATAGCCTGTTGTGATCCACAAATCGTCGCTATTGTTCACCATCAACAGCACACACTGGTTGAAAAAATTGATAGTGATCCAACTCCTCCCACATAGCTTGAAGACGAGCAAAATAATTAGCTAAATGTTTGTCATCATGTCATAAATGAGCAATCTCCTAGTGCAACGAATAAACCCGTGCAATATTACATGCCTGAGAATAGGTCTGTGTAGTTGAATCCCATATTTTCTTAGCAGTTCTAAGGAAAAGAAACCACAAAAAAATCTGAGGTTACAGAGAGTGAAGCAACCATGACATAACTGCAAGATTTTCAGACTCCCATCTATTATACGGCGGATTGGAAACACTGTACTCCACCACATGCCTAGTAATGTGTCAAGCTTTTCCTCTACTTATAATAAACATTCTGGCGGACTGAGATCATTCCAAATAATTGTGACCATCTAATTTTACAGTTGTAATATGCAAATTTGAATTCTCAGGTTGAGAGCACACATAGGAGGAAGGACCCGGGTTACCAGTGCTCGACTCCATACCACTCACCCCTGATATACTGCCAATTTCAGGATAACACTATATGATATAAATAGATCCAGGGCCTCCTAAATACCAAAAATAACTCCATCAACAAGGAGCACAAGGCTGATATACACAAATCAGCTTGTCAATCATAATTAACAATCCCCACGAATCAAAGAACTACACTCCATACCATAGTCACAAAGTTAGGATTCGGGAATAATTCGGCAAGGATTAAGTGCGGAAAAATTCGACAAAAGTCGAGAAAATACGGGAAAACTTTGGGAAAAAAATGGAGAAAAAATTTATTATTTTAAAAGTTAGTAACGATACTAATTAATATATCTAACAATTTCGTGAGATAATATACAAAAAGAGTAACTATAATCAACAATAATAAGTTCATAACATCATTTTAACATCAAATTCATTCCATCAAAGCATTAAATTTCATTAAAATATCAATTATCAAGATTAAAAACAAGACTAAAATACGTATATTAATAAATCACTCATTTATATTCATCAATCCCTCAAAAGAGCATCAAAGTTGTCAATATCTGCATAATCTTCATTTCCAAAAAATTTCAAGATTATCCGTTTTTTTTTCTTCGTATTATTCGTTTTAAACATGTTTTTTTTTTTTCGTTTTAAACGGGTTTAAATTATAATACGTGTTTTATTCAAAAAACAGGTTTTAAACGTCGTTTTCTACGGCAGGGTATTAATGCGCGTTTTAAACGGTTTTTTTTTTCAAAAAAACGCAGTTTTTTGTGACTATGCTCCATACCACTTACCTCTGATATACTGCCACTTTCAGGATAACACTATATGATATTAATAGGTCCAAGTCTCCTAAATACCAAAAATAACTCGAACAAGGAGCAGAAGGCTGATTTACTCAAATCAGCTTGTCAATCATAATTAACAATCCCCACGAATTAATTAACCGTTTGGTTTAATTGATTTCACAGCCAACATACCCGAAAAATAAGGACAACAAATATACCATAAATAAGTCCTTGTAGAACTTCAATTCTTGCCTAAACTTCATGAAAAGTAATTCGATAACTTTGATGACACTTCATTGCAAAAAATTGGTCCTAAAATCTCCACCCAAGTGATCAATCACAATACTGATTTTTCCCCCAAAAATCAGACAGATGGGTATAAGGATCATGCATTCAAAAATTCTGGAGAAAACCCCCCACAATTCTCCAAAAATACAGATCTCTAAAACCCAACTTTTTCTGACCTAGGAACACTGTTCACAAACACTGTTCACCACTCCGTTCACGAACAATGTCCGCCTCATTGTTCATGAACACTCCATTAAAAAGGGGAAAAAAAAATGCAGGCATTGTCTTCCTACTCTGATACCATGTAGAAAACTAGGGTTTGATGATTTAGGATTTGAGAAAGAGAGAAATAGAGAAGAAAAGAGAGAAGAGGAAAGGGGAATGGAAGAAGTTATCTCCATTCCCTCTCTATCTTTTTTTCCCCAATAAAAACTCTAATTTTTTTGCTTAATCTTCTAAATCAATTCTTCCTTGTTCTGCCAATAAGAGATAACTAAAAATTCGAAAGTACTTCCTATGCAATCTGACGAACACTATGGGACAAACACCATTCCATTTAAAAATCCAACCATTTACTGTAGTAGAGACGAGTCCTTGGGGAAATAATTCCATTGGGCGTGCACTCACTTATTCATGGATAAACCCCACATGAAATTGATGCCATAGATCCCGTTTTTGATACCCTTCCCATTCCTCCTCTACTTTTGCCTCTATAGCAGATAGCCCCCAGTGGAATGCAAGCAAAATCTTCAGTTCCTGTACTCCTCAACTCCATGATCTCATTGTTCAAAACCAAAGCCGTCATGAACTCTGCAATTTACTGGGTAGTGCACTCAACTTTAAAGAGGCCAGACTTACGGATTGAGTCTGACACTCCTCTTACTGTAGCAACCTTCAGCTGTAGAAGCATTGGTCTTTATGAATCTTTAAAAATTCGGTGTTGAGTTCCCCTCCATGTACCACACACCGGCTTTGAGTTCCTTCAAAGGTTCGGCTTCTACTGCCATATAGTGCTTTTTCCTGTGTTTTTAATGTTTTCCACATCCTTGGTCAGATTCATGTTTTTGAGGGACATGAGGGATTTCTTAACCAGGATTTCATGTTGATTTGTTTCCCGTTTCATGTCCCCTTTCCAGATTCCTTCGTCTTCCTTTCTTCGGAGTAGATCATAGAGCACACGCTGAGCATTGGAAAGCTTTGGAGAGCGTGAATTGGAGTGGGGTTGCTCCCATTTGAGGGATGGATTTTCTTGTGCTTGGCCCATTTCTTAGACTTTCTAAGGAAAACCCCATTTGAATGCTTAAATCATATAACAAGTCTTCTCACTTTCTCATCCCTCTTCCAAGTTAGTGTTTTAAATGAACTGCTTTATATATTACTAAAGAGATGAAAGGACATCAGTACACTTTAAGTACAAGTAATAAAACCACTAGAGCACAAGGGTAGAAAAGAGATAATATTTAAGTAAAGAGTAATGGGCTTATTGCCCATTACATCAATTACAAACTCATGAGATGATCGAGCATAGAGAGATGAAAGTTGGGCAAGGAAGATGAATAAATATATGTATGCATGGGTAAAGCAAAACTAAGAAAAGAATAATTTTCTCATTCAGGTAACTTATAATGGGATAAACATAAAGAAAAAGAGCACCCAACAGATTCAATTGATAGAATGAACAAAAACTTGCCTGTGATGAAATTACGAACTTCTTAGAGTTGTCTATGACATACAAGAAACTGAAAGAGGGCTTAGAAAATAAGAAGACCTGAACGGCTAAATTATTTAGCAGGCTTGGGGTTTCTTCTCTAAGATGCATGGGGCTTGTTCTTTAAAAGTCTTAGGTGATTTTTTTTTTTATCATTCTTCTTTTGTGAGTTTGGGAACTGTAAAATAGGTTTTTAGATGCTTTCTGGATTTAATCTTTCTTTTTCTTTCGAACCAGGTTGGACTGGCCCTGCTATCCTGGCTTGGGTTGATCTCTGGTCTGGGTTTTAAAACGTTGTTCCAAATCTCTATCTTCTATTCTATTTTATAGTTATATTAATCCAGATTCAATTTATGGCAGAATTTTCCAAACCAGGAACCTGCTAAGTTGATTTTTTTTCATTTTATTTTGTCCATGTCTCAATCAAAAATGATTTGGCATTGTTTGTTTTGATTTTTTTTTCTTTTATCCTCGATTGAATGTAAATCCATTACCAACGACCTAGATGATCTATCACAAAGAGGTTAAAATCGGTCAAGAAAGATTTGTAATGTATATATATATATATATACACATGCGTGTGTATAATGGATTCAAATGAGGAAAGGAGGTAACCCTCAAACAGATTCAGGGATGGGTGGAGGGAACAGTTAACAGCTTCAAATTGTGGGAGGGGGACACTCAGCTAGGGATGGAACACTGTTAACAGATTCAATTAAGGAGGCAGGGAAAACTTGCGCCGTGTGTGTGTGGAACGCTCAACAGATTCAAACGAGGGGAGGGAAGGAGGGAAACACTCTTAACAGATTAAAATTAGTGAGGGAGCAAAGACTAAATATATTCAAAATGACATATGAACAGAAAGGGAGGGAGAGGAAGGGAGGTACAAATGACAGGTATGAACAGAATGTTTCATGCTACGAAATTACCAACATGCATCTTACTTGGAGTTGTGCCTAACACCATACAAAGAGACTTGCCTGCGGATTGCTGTGCCATCAAGTTCCTGATGCATATAAGTTATCTTAATCTAGTATTATATATATAGAGTGGTAACTACTTGACATCCCTAACCAGCTAACAGTTATAAACTAACTAATGATGTTTTGCATATTATTCCAGGTGCAACCATGGTGCCAATCAGTTGGACAGAGATGCAGTGTCCATTAACCGGACAAATTGAACAAAGAAAAGTTGCTAAGGTTGGAGGTTGACAAATCAAGATGAAACCAAATTGTGAGTGTTGTGATGATATGCTTGTTCACCCAATTTCTTGTAGCGAAGGGAATAGTGTAGGAGTTAGAAAGGAAAGTCAGAGAAATAATGGTAGTTCTTTTCACTGTATCATTTAGTTCAACATTCCACACCAGTTTTCAAAGAAAAGGATTTCAGGATACAATTTTTCTGTCTTATGGTGCCGCCCATTTACGTCAATTTGTTTAAATTTTGTAATGCATCAGCTACTTGTACCCCTCATCAGGATGCCATCCCCCTTGCAGTAATTGTCATAGGAAAATAATCCCCCTCTTCAGCCAAGGAGGGGACTATGGCTCATTGTCATAATAGTAATGTTCATAGCCTAAGTAGCCAAGTTTCTTACCAGAACGTATGACCAATTTTTTTTTTAAAAATAAGGGCTTTGCTATGGAGACTGCCCTTGCGCCTTAAAACAAGTCACATTGGTTATGCATTAGAGACCTTACGACAGAGGGTTCCGTGGCTTCCGCCTTAGGGGGTGTCTTTCATTCAGCACCTACATTCCCCAATGGACAAACATTCTATAGGTGAATGGCTGCTTTATAGATGACGCTCTCAATGCAAATATCCTTTTGGAGGGTTATGGAACCTTGTGGTTTGAAGGGCACGATTGAGTTTTTTTTTTTGATGGTGATAGAGTTTGTTAGGCTCCATTCTTTTGGTAGAACTTTTAAAAGTCTGGAACATTAATGTTTTGGAACAAGAGGTAAGAGTATGGGAAGAGAGGGGAGATGTTTTCTAACCCTTTGCCTCAATAGTTTCTCATATTCATCAAGTTCAATTTAATTAGAGGAACTTAAAAAATCCAAAACTTTTTGTAGAACTTAAAAGTTTCATATTTATAGAACTTTTGCACCCTATGGAATAATATAGTTTTTAACATTAAGTAAAATTAGGCATGAAACAATGAAAGTTCTAGACTTTAAAAGTTCCACCAAAAGAACGGAGCCTTAAAGAATAGGTATATCAAGAGCCTTGATATATTTTTTAACCTATAAAGTACTTTTAAGGTTGGATTGTCTTAAACATGTTAGGTATAACAGAGATAACAGAATATGTTAAGATGAAAAGTAGACCAATCTAAGAAGATTTTCTATGGTGATCTCATTCATTGTAAGACTTGGAAAATCTGAGATCAAATCATTTCTCTCTCTAACTCCTAAACTTTTCTAAAACTACATTGGTAGATTTTAATTGTATAACTCTTTCCCTCTTCTTTCAGCACAGATCCTCCATTCTTTATTTTTTTTTCTCATAGCTTCTCTCTCTCTCTCTCTCTAGGTGAAAGGGTCTTTTTGCTGGAGGGAAGCTTATAAAAATGAAGAAAATAAAGTCCTATATGGTATCTCAAGGCTATTTTCACAAATGGCATTGCTAGTAGTAATCGCCTACACATCACTCTCCTACAAATTTTGACAAGCAGATTATTTTTTCTCAAACATGTGCAACCAATTAATTAAAACAACAATCATTTTTTGTAATATCCATTACTTGTTTTAGCTGGTTGCGGGAGAATGGAATGAGGGGGGGGGGGGGGGCGCTGGATTCAGTTTAGGCTCAGTGGGGGGGCGCTGGATTCAGTTTAGGCTCAGTCCGTCTTAGTTATTTTCATGTCATACCCAAACCCATTCCAATATATGAAGCACATCACTTTTCGAATGTGGACCCACCAAAAATGTTGACTTTTCCATATATCTCTTCTCTACCAATATAATAAGAGAAGCGGGTTTAAAAAGTTAGTTGGTTTTTTTTCTAATATTCTTAATGAGTCCCAATTTTATGGTATCTTATGGTTAGTAAGGGTGAATTTTTTATATTTTTCTTGTTTTGTCCATAACTCAATATAAAAAAAAAATTAAGATATTATATTATCTTATTTTACATGAAAAAAGTTAGTAGGTGTATTGAAGTAATATCAACTACAACTAATAATAATCCCTCAATATCTCCACAATTCCCTCAAATCCTTATTCTTAATCTTCTCTCATGCTCCTTCCTTGGTCTCTTAATGAAGAGGCACACCCTCTTCACTGGAGTCCCTCTTCCCAGTCTCTCTTCCATCCCCTCTCTCTCACGTGCATCGCACGTGCCACCCACTAGTATATATAAATAGAAAAAGATTAATGGTTGAAATGATTGAGACAACAACATTTCTAAAAAAAAAAGGAGAGTGATCCTCTAAATGACTCAAAAGGGGAACATTTGGTGGGTCCCAGCTTTGGTATCAAGTAGACTAAGTCCATTTTGTGGGTGTATGTCGGCACACAAACTTTTTATTTTATTTTATAAAAGATAGAAATTTTTATTGATTGAGAAAGTAATCTTAGGCACACAGATTCAAAATCAGCAGGAAGGAAATCATGTTACAAACCAAAATGAGCTAAACAATGAACTTTGACCTCATCTAACAGTAGCTTCCATTCCCAAAGGGGTTGAGCATAGAATGCTTGGTTGACAGTGCCTAAGCATTAAAAACCTCTGAAAATCTTCTAATAAAACATTTGCTATTTGAAAGATCTGATTCGGGTAGAGTTGAAAATTCTTAAAATAATTTTGTTGCACGCATCCCATATAGCCCATGCTATCATAGTTTCCATCTCTAACTCTTCTTTTGTAGCTCTCGACTCCAGCTCAAAGACAATTTGTCGAAAATCTAGGTCCTCCGTTGCAATCATTTTTTGCACTCTTCCTTTCAACAGTGACCACACATTTCTAACCAAACGGCAAGCCCATAGAGCATGTGTCACAGATTCCGAGTTATAGGAACAAATATGACAAATTTTTTTCATAGGAACTCCTCTCTTGTTCAAGTTCGCCATTGTAGGTAATGAATTTGTACATGCTCTCCACATGAAATGTTTGCACTTATTTGGGATACCAAGGCCCCATATCCGCTTCCACAATCTTCTAGTTTCCTCCATATTAGATCCCTCCGCTTCATTTACCGTAGCCGAACTATCTTCTCCTCGAGTAATAAAGTAATATGCCGACCGAATTGAGAAACCTCTTGATTTACTATGTGACCATATAAGTTTATCTGGAAAATCAAGATCACTCAATGGAATTGCCTTGATCATCTCTGCATCATGATTACTAAATATCCTATCAATAAGAGGTACATCCCACATTCTATTCACCGGATCAATCATATCCCCTACGTTCATTAGATAGTGGGCTTCAAAATTATTGGAAAACTATCGTGGTGTCCATTTGTCTCGCCATATATTTATGTCATTTCCATTGCCTACCTTCCAACTTGTTCCCTTTTGAAGAATACTTTGAGCTGCCATAAAACTCCTCCAGATATAGCTCGGGTTTGATCCCATGGTTGCATTGAGAAATGACCCATGAGGGAAATATCTAGCTTTGAATACTCGTTAAGCCCAAGGTAGTGCTTGCTAAGAGTTGAAGATTGAATCCCTACCATATTTCGGATCTCTTGTTGAGTCACCGTATGCATGCTTGGGCTAAAGAAAATTGAAGTCTTCTCGTGGTTTATCTTTTGACCTGAAGCTTTTTCATAAATCTTGAGAACTTCAAAAATATTACTGCATTCACTTACACTGGCTTGGGACATAAGTAGACTGTCATCAGCAAATAAAAGATGGGATATCTTTGAGCCATACCTGCTTGCCGCAAATCCATGAATTAATCTTTTATTTTCCGCCTCCCTCAATAAAGCCGACAGCCCTTCAACACAGATTAAGAATAGATATGGAGAGAGAGGATCTCCTTGCTGCTGACCTCGGGTAGATTTTATGTACCCCTGGGGAGACCCATGTAGAAGCACCGAGTATGTTGGTGTAGACATGCAGCTCATAATAAGATCAACCCATCTATCCTCAAAGCCCATCTTACTCATCGTCTCTTTTAAAAAGCTCCATTCCACTCTATCATAGGCCTTGCTCATATCTAGCTTCATAGCCATCCACCCCACTAGTTTTCCCCTCATCTTTTGTTTCATAGAATGCATTAACTCATAAGGAATAACAACATTGTCAGATATAAGCCTCCCAGGAAGAAAAGCACTCTGAGAGTCGGAGATGATCTTTGATAACACTCCTTGCATATGATTCGCTAAAACTTTTGACACTATTTTATATAGAACATTACAAAGGCTGATGGGTCTATAATTAGACATGCGAGCTGAGTTTTTAATCTTAGGAATCAATGCAGTGTGAGTGAAAATTTTTTTTTCTTAAGCATATAACCAGAATTTAGGAATGAAAGAACTGCCAAAGTAACTTGACTACCTACTATATTCCAATAATGTTGGTAGAAAAAGCAAGACATACCATCCGGGCCAGGAGCCTTAGATGGATGCAATTGAAAAACTGCTCTCTTGACCTCGTCAGGTGTGAATGGGCTCAGGCACTTTCTATTTTGATCGGGATCAACAACCTTTTCATAACTCTGGTTGTTCTATCAATGAGAGGAGGGTTGCTCGACTTGAAAATATTTTGAAAATAATCATTAGCAATATTTTTATCTCATCTTCATCCTCCCTCCAACTACCATTCTCATCCATTAGCCCCATAATTGTATTTTTTCTTTTCCGCTGAGAAGCCCTTTGATGAATTTTTTTTATATTTTTATCCCTCGATGCTAACCAGATAGCCCTTGACCTCTGCTTCTAGTAGACTTCCTCTTGAAGAAGAAGGCCATTAATTTCACAATTAATCTGACGAATCAAATCTTGATGTCTGCCCCTCCTTATTGTCCTTCATTAAATTTTCTAGAATTTTTTATTTTATTACCGAGAACCTTCCTATCCTTCCCAATAGCACTTTTGCTTCATACAACAAGCTGGTATCGACACTCCTTAATTTTCTTGGTTACCTGATACAAAGGGCTTCCAGCTGGAGCTACATTCTCCTAGACCCTTTGGATAATACCTTCACATTCTGGTTTAGAGGCCCAAATCTCTTCAAACTAGTGAATCCGCTTTTTTTTTTGGATTTAACTGATCTACCACCTCAATGAGAAGAAAGGCATGATTTGAGGTAGTAGAAGGGATATGATGCACACCTGAGCCCTTAAACCAGTCCAACCAACTTTTTGAGACCAAAGCTCTATCTAACCTCTCTTGGATATTTGCTTCATCCTTTCTCATATTATTTCACATAAAATCAACCCCTTTATAGCCCATATCAACTAGTTGCATTCAACGACAACCTCCTAAAACTCCATCATTTTATGTTGATTTCTGCACTGGCCCCCTTGCTTTTCATTGCTGGATAGAATTTCATTGAAATCACCCATGCAAATCCATGGCTTCCTGCACAATTGTCCCAACATCTTCAATAAAGCCCAAGATTCCTTCCTTTTACTCGAGTTCGGATTTCCGTAGAAACCCGTGAGTTGCCATTCACTATTATGCCCTAAAATGATGAGAGCATCAAAATGAGTTTGAGAATAATCTTAATGGTGACATAAGAGTAAGCCCACCACTCTTCCCAAGACTAGGAATCACCAAAGCATGATGAAAGCCTAGTCTAAACTTTATTTCTGTCATTCTTTTTGAATCCATTTTTGTTTCCATGAGAAACATAATGGAGGGATCTTTTTCCTTCACCAATTGATGAAGGTCTCGAACTGCACGACAATTCCAGCTTACAAGCCTCATTGGGATTGGTGGGGTTGCTCTGCAACTCCCGCCAAATTCAGACTACACTCTGACTGTGTTGTTTACCCAATCTTTTTCTCCTTTTTTTTTTTCAGACCTTCATCTTCCTCAATACCACCGAGGCTCAACTGGGGTCCCCTCTTTACTCCAACTTGAAATCTGTCTTCCTTCTCTTTCTCCCAGAGCATCAAATCTGGCCTAGCAAGCTTTTTCCATTTCAATATTTCTCCTATTTTAGCTTTACTGATTGCTAGCATATGATCATTAGTGACCTGGCCTTGGTGTTGATTTTTGGTTGGCATACCTTGGGCCTTGGAGAGGGACCCTGCGAATCCCACATCAGATTTAATGATATGGGTTTTACCCATACCCACTGTGTGCCCCATTTCCTTGTTAGCATAGTCGGTGCTTTTTGCATTTGAGGAGATTCTCTCATAATTAAAATTGGAAGGAGTATATCTTGCAAATAATTTTTCCTTATCTACAATTGCCATTTGAGGATTGCCCATACCCACCGAAACAATAGCAGCATGCATGCTCCTCCCTTGATTCCCTCCTACGATTTCGAAAACCCCCACCCCAGCTGTAACCGCCCCTCCATCTGTCACCGGTGGCCGGAAAATTTTTTCCTAGCTGTATGGTTTGGATGAAGAGGTCTCCTCTATCATCTCCAGTATCCGTGATGAAGATTCCACAACTTGAGTTAGATTCTCCTTTTCCGACAGATCAACATCTATTACTGACTTTGAGGGTTATATTGCACCTTGCAGTGGCTTCGAATGAGTCTCCAATATCATCTTTACTGTCATGGGGTTTTGTTCCAAGTTCTGCTCCACCTCCGACGAAGTCCCCTCTACCCCTGTCACCATTAACTCCTCTTCGTGCATGAGATTAACAGCTTGAATTAGTGAATTGTCTTCGGAGGGACTGTCGATCGCTTCCCCATTGGCTTAGGGGAGGGTTCCTCAACGTGAATGGACACACAGACTTTTTTTTGTATGCCTTCAACCCTACAAAGGACATGTTAGTAGAAGTACAAATTCTAAAGGGTCTAATTTGTCTCACTGTATTACGAGTGTTTTCATTGATATCCACAATTAGAATGTGAAGGTCTAATTTGTCTTTGCACACTTACAAAATGGACTCCAAGTAAACCCTATTATTGCGTTGCCTCTCTTATTATTGCTCATCATCAGTAATGGCTACTTATAAAAAAGTAAGCTAGGGGTGTTACTCAATTTGAGTTGGGCGGAGGCTATTCCTTATAAAAAAAATGGGTAAAAGAAAAGAAAAGAAAAGAAACAAAATTTTTCTTTTAAAACAACTATCAAAAGATGGAGGAAGTTTTTGGGAGAAAGTTTGTCACTTTTGAGAAACTACAAGAAAATGAAAGTGTGTTTCTTGCAAACTAAATGCACGAAAAGTGCAAGAAAACTCAATTTAATTTCTTTTACTTCCCCTCACTTTCTCGCCAAACAAGTGAGAATGGTGTGTTCATTTGATGAGAAAGTGAGTGAAAGAAAAGAAAAAAAGAGAAAGTAAAAGCAAAGAAAGGAAAAAGAAAAGAAACTTAAATTTTCTCACAGAATAACCCTCAAAAGATGGATGGAGTTTTTGGGAGAAAGTTTGTCACTATTGAGAAAGTGAAAAGAAAATGAAAGTGTGTTTCTTACAAACCAAATGCGAGAAAAGTGCAAGAAAACACACTTTTCTCTCACTTTCTAGCCAAACGAACACACCCCAAGGTCTATTTTACTATAAATAGCTGGTTCAAGAGATAACCGGAGCTCCCCAAATATATGCATTGATAGGGCAGGGCTATATTCTAGTTGAGCTGAATTGAGCTTGGCCAAGCTTGAGCTTGGTGCGATGATGCTCGAGTTCGGAATGAGCTTGGGTTGAGCTCCAATCTCAGGTTTGAGCATGGCTTGAATAAGCTTGATTGACCTCAAACTTAGTTTGAGCTTCAATTTGATTCAAACCAAGCCGAGTTCGGGTTAATTCAAGCTTGATTCAAATTTCAGATTTATTTTGATCAATTTTACATAATTTTAATAAAATTATTTATTATTAAATTAGAATACAAGGAACTACAAAAAATCAATCTAATCATACATTACAATTAGATTTCAGGATAGTCCTCATACGTAGAGAGTTAGGGTTTTTATTTTTTACTTCACATTTCTTTTGTTATTATTACCTCTACTTATTTATTATAAGTTAAAAGTATTATTATATATTAATTTAAACAATATTGTTAAAAAATATTATTGTTGCGCTCCAAAATCTCATGTTGGTCAAATGAGACTTTGGACTCGTGACATTACTTGTGTAATCTTATCTTAACAACATGCAAGGCACAGCAAAATGTGAGTCTGAAAATTTCTCATTCAAATGATAATAAAAGTCATCAATAATCAATATAAATCATCTAAAATTGTTGACCAACTTAAACATAAATAATACAATCATCCATAGTGATCTCAAATACTAGAATTCAAACCTAAGCAACATCATTAAAATCTCTTATTACAACCATTTGAACTGAAATAAATGAAACTCAATAATACGGGCAGCGATATAGATCGATCTCTCCTTCTCGGTAATCACCTTCGGGCTCTTCCGAGTATTTTTCCTCAACTCAAGGTTCAACTGCGCAAATATTAAATCCTGAACTTGCCGACAATAACAATTCGGTTGAGCAATGAAAACACTCAGTGTATATAAAGTCTAGAGAACAATATAATATCATGTACTCATGATCATGCTTTATCATAAATATCATATCTTACAATTCATGATGCGAAAAACATGTAAGCATAACATAACATCACTCATGGCATGTTCAAACTTGTGACTTGTGTAGACTAGTAAGACTGCGCATGTTCATGTCAATTATTGTAAAATGAGTATCAATGCATGTATGATTTTCGACAACACTTGTTACATAATATTTGACAACCCTTGTAACATAATATTTGACAACGCACGTAACATAATGTGCTTATGCTTATGAAACATGTGTCAATGCATGTAATCATGATTGTGCTTATGCTTGTGAAACATGTACTTGTGAGATTTATGATTCAGTGAAACTTGTGCTTGATTAAACTTCATCTAAGTTATCCCTTAGATTCCGATATCTTACCATCGAAACTCCACCAAAGTAGCCCATACCATGATGATAACAAATTCTAGGTTATTGGTATCATCCTCTAAGTATTTGCATATCCGAAACTTAACCAATTAATTGATTTAGATACATATACAAAACATATGAGATCATACCATAATACTTTATTATATATGGAGAATATTCACAATAATAATCATGCTCAAAACAATCAACAAGATCCTCATTGTAATACCAATTATAATTATCAATTCCACAATCCAATCACAATTTCACATAAATCAATTCCTCCATATTCAATCATGTGAGAACTTTGGAATACATCCCTTCCTCCATTATTCAATCACATGTGCATGAAATTCCAGAAATCATCATATTATCATGTAGCAATTTACAGTAATGAAATCAATTCCACAATCCAATCACAATTTCACATAAATCAATTCCTCCATATTCAATCATGTGAGAACTTTGGAATACATCCCTTCCTCCATTATTCAATCACATGTGCATGAAATTCCAGAAATCATCATATTATCATGTAGCAATTTACAGTAATGAAATCAATAGCAAATCATAATTCACATTCATTATTCCATTCCAAATCTTGACATTAAATCCTACTGAAATCATGCGACCATACCATCAAAACATGAGAGCATATAAAACATATCTAGATCTTGACAATGCATATATTCTTATAATAATCATTAGGTTAGATAGTATATCGACATTTCTCGATTGATTCCCTACGATCAATCGCTTTTGAATGGTCTAAGGCTTTGATCTCCGAGTTCTCATTCTTCTTCCAGCAAAACCCTAGATTAAACTCTCTCCAGGATTTCTGAAACTCTTGGAATGTTTAAAACTCTTAAAATGTTTAAAATCCTAAAACCTGAGTAATGACCTATTTATAGGGTTAAGAGTCCTAAAACCTTTTTATTTCTCGAAAAATCGAATTTTAGAAGTTTTTTAAGACTTTTCCTTACATGTTGTTCGAATGCCCTATACCATTTTTCTGAATTTTTGCTTTTTCTTCCATTTTTCCTTTGTTTCAATTTCATGAACACATCATAAGACATTAATTAAAATAGAAAACACCAAAGAATTTATTATGACGCGAATTCCAATATTATTATTTATTTTTACATAAATATCGAGACAAAAGAGTTTGTGGTCTCTGTAATTATATAATATATAATATTCGAGTCGAATTGGGCAAGATTTCAAGAATGCCTTCACACAAAAATAAGTAGTTCGTCAGTCACTATAACATTATAAGGTTTGGTTGGCCTGGAGGAACCAAAAGTACCTAAAAAGATTAGGGTAGGAAGCTTTATAGCGTGGTAGCAAGAATGGATATGGAATTCAACCTTTGAGGCGATCGAAGTGATGGAATAGATGGGTTGCTAGGCTTTTGAGCAACCGGAGATTTCTGAGTCGGAAGCAAAAGGCGAGCCTAGTTGGGCCTCTACGATTGAGTCACTTCACTTCACTTCACTTTCGACAATATCGTGCAAGTTGAATATAATTGAGCCTAAACAAGCCAAACTTTGAGCAAAGTCAAATCAAACCGGGTGTGACTCAAGCTTGGCTTATTTAAACATTCAAGATTAAAAAAAAAGTTTTGTTAGCTAGTTGTTTTGAGGCTAAAATATCAACTTGAGCTTGACTTCAATAACCCGAGCCAAGCTCAGCTCAAGAGCGAAGCTTGGCTTGAATACACCCATAATTAAACAGGGATATTTTAAAATTTACATAAAAATATTTAATTGACAAAAATATCCGTATTTTATTTTTATAATTCTAAAATTACCTAGCCTCTTTTTGGAGCTCTAGTTATTTCTTGAACTAGAGCCCTTGTTTTTAGTAAAACTTAAAAGTAAAAAATAAAAAAAAACAAAGAAAATCTTTAACAAAGAAATAGAAGAAAGCCATGTGGACTAACAAAGATTCCGTGGATGATTTTGCTCTCTGAATATCATGAATAAAATGTGACCGCATAACCAACTAACAAAACTACTTGTTATAAATATAAATAAATATTTTCTTCCCATTGTTTTCTTGCTAGCCAAAGGGAAAAAATTTTTAAAAAAATTTCATCCTTATCCCCTCATGCACACGTGCGTACACACGTGTTTTTCATTTACCAGTGGAAGATGAAGTCCAATCACAAAACCGCATACGGAGCCAAAGGAAAAGCCTTTTGTGACAGGCAGAGGCCCCAATGTCGGCATCTTCAAAGATTACAACACCCCCAGTCAAACAGTCCAATAAAAATACCAATTGCCTACTGCCACGCGTCAATTGTCAGTTAATAATTCTGGCCAACGTTTGACCAGATGGATGGAAGCAAAGCTTTGTTTGTTACAATACTACCTCCCAAAACGCTCAATATCTCTCGTGAAAATATCTCCAAATGTCTTACTAAAATCTCGCCCACTAAAACTATGTGACCCGCCCCTAGGATGTTAAGGTGTGCTCCTAAGAATTCTTGGGGTTCACTTCTAGAGATAGAAACTTTTAATGAATTGCTAGAAGTTCTCGTTTTGAGTTTTCTTTGGCTACTATGATTGGAGTAGGGCTATCAATCCGGCCCCTTAATGAGGGGCTCGACATGGCTCTTCAAATCCCATAAAATAGATGGTTGATTTCCTTAATAAAGTCCTAGGGCTGAGCTGGGCCTAATTTTGAAAGTCCCTCTTATTTAAAAAGGGACTTGGTAAACACCTAGTATGACCCGATCCTCTATTTTATATAACATTCATATATAATATAATAACTTAAGACTTGTAATAATAGAAGAGGCTAAGCATTATTGTGTGTATGTATTGTTGTAATTCAATCTTCACTAATTAGCATAGTTAGTACTGCAACAAGAAACACCAAAAAATTGAATCTAGAAAAATAAAAATGCAAAGCACAAGATAAAGATTATATGTGGTTCGGCATAAATGCCTATGTCTACCGCTGGAGCAATTTACGAGTCTTTTACTATAAAATGACAGTAAAAGGAAATACAAGAAAATGTATTTCAATACCCGAAACCAATACCAAAAAGCCTTTGTACACCCTTCTTTCTCTCAAACTCTCAAGCCTGTGAAAACCTCACAAAAGACCATCAGTCTCCGTTTACGATCAAATTTCCTTTCACTCTTTATACTACCCGGTTAATAAAACTCAATGAATAAAAAAGCCTTAACTGTTAGATCAAGAGATGATCTAAGGGAAAAAATAAAGACATAAATCTAACATGTATAATATATTAACACTATTATTTTTCTAGAATCTTTCTAATATAATAACTTGTAATTTTTTTCGTTAAAAAAATAAAATCTAATAGAGGCTAAGACTTATTGTGTGTATGTGTAAAAAATTATTAGTATAGCATATTTTTAGAATCTTTCAATTTCACTACTTGTAAGTTATAACAATATTAAAATTCTAACAATTAGGGTGTACTAATACTAACAATCTAACTATTAGGGTGTTCTAACAATTGTGGTGCACTAATACTAACAATTAGGGTGTGCTACTACTAACCATCTAACAATTAGGGTGTTCTAACAATTGGGGTGTACTAATACTAACAGTTAGGGTGTACTAGTACTAACAATACTAAAATTCTGCCGTTTTGCTCTTTGAGTTGCGTTGTTAGTCCCAACCCTGAATAAAGGAGGAGAGATGTATGTAGGGTTGACAATCAATGTGGAAAAAATCGTTAAAACATGATATAATTTTCTTTGTTTTTCCAGTCCTGCCCCAACTCTTACCCGGCCTTGAACCCTGAGGCTAGAACTTGAGCCTAGCTAGTTCAAGCCCTTTGAGGTCTAGGGCCGGGTCTGATAAGACCTAGGCCTTGCCCTAGCTAACCCTTTGATATCCTTATATAGAAGGGAGCATCTCAACTGCAACCACAGTTGCAACAAAAATCCCTCCAATCCATTGCATGTACTGAAGCCAGAGTGCAAATCTTTTAGGTAAAAAAGAATATGTACTTTTGGAATCCGTATTATAAAAAAATTGGGCACATGTGCTCTAACTCTTTTAAAATTCTACTTGTGTCAACATTAGTCATTGAGAATTAAAACTAAATCAAGTAAGATTTTATAAAACATTTAATTATGAGGCAGAGCTCTGTGGAACTCCCTTTCAGTATAAAGTTAGTGTCAATCTTATACTTATGGAGAGAAATCTCATTGCAAAATTACTACTATCTCTTTCATAATTGCAAGGTTGTCATCATATTTCATAATTGGACACATGTGCTCTAACTCTTTTAAAATTCTACTTGTATCAACATTAATCATTGATTGAGAATTAAAACTACACCAAGTAAGATTTTATAAAATGTTTAAATATGAGGCGGAGCTCTGCTTCACGAGCAGAGCTCCCGTTCATATAAAATTAGTGTCAATCTTATACTTATAGAGAGAAATCTCATTGCAAAATTGCCACTATCTCTTTCATAATTGCAAAGTTGCCACCATCTATGCATTGATATTGCTCGTGAAGCAGAGCTTTGACTCATATTAACACTTTTACACACTAGGGCTTTGTCCTAGTGGTAGTGTATCCCCCGTCCATTGGGAGGAGGTACTAGGTTCCATTCCTGAGAGGGTGGGAGTTTGTATTTACTCACCACCCGTCCATTGACTAAACAGATATCAACACCTAATCGGCGTTGCGGCCTAAACGTATATCTCGAACCAAAAAAATGGTTAGACCTTTATTTTGAAAGTGAAACATGTCATATTTTTATTGGTATGGTTGGACTGATTATCAAAAGTGATATATATAGGCCTTAGAAGATTTGTGTGCTTCTAGATGACAAAAGGAAAAAGATTTTGATGCCCAAAGTGACGGGTGGGGAGGGGGATGTAGGGCTTTTGACTATACAATATGGTTGCAGTCAAATTGTGTTGGGCAAAGGGATTACTCAGTTTATAAGTTTATTATATCTACTAACACTGACAACTAATTAACCACAGATAAATGATACGGACCATTGTTTGAAATCATAATCTCACGAGATCTTATTTTATGGATCATAATTTTGTCAAACGTACGTACTTTTAATCAAAGGACTCTTACCTTCCCAATCTCTTTTACTTTTTCCATGTAAAGATTCCTTCTCTCCACCCCCCATAGTATATAAATTAAGAAAAAACACCAAGAAACCCATCACTGCCGTACTATCTTACTCTTCCTCTTCTTCATTGTTCTTTCTGTTCCTCTTGGTCTTCTCCTTTCTCTTTCTTTCTTCTTCTCTTCTTCAATGGCTACAGAGTCATCAAAACCAGACCCCCCCATGAATCTTAGTATTATCGTCGAACGGAATCCTGCGGAATCACGTTTATCTGAATTGGGTATTAAGTCATGGCCTAAGTAAGTGTTTTCATGAACTATATTGTTTGTTCTTGTGGTGATAGTGGTGGTAATTTGTATTTTCTTTTGGTAGATGGGGTTGTCCTCCGGGAGTGTTTCCGCTTAAATTCGATGCCCAAGAGACATGTTATCTACTCAAAGGGAAGGTGAAGGCACACACAAAAGGTTCATCGGAGAGTGTCGAATTCGGCGCCGGAGATCTTGTGACCATTCCTAAGGGACTCAGTTGCACCTGGGACGTATCTGTCGCGGTCGATAAACACTACAAATTCGACTCTTCTTCTTCATCATCGTCATCTTTCTAGTAATTTTGATCACTTTCTTCTTATGAATTCATGTTCTTTCATCATCATCTTCTTTGTTCTTCTGTAATGTTCACTGGGTTTTTTTTTTGTTTTTTTGTAAAACTTGTAAGGTGTTTAGTGTTGTGATTCCTAGTCAAAGAAAGAAAAAACAAACAGTCAATGCATGTCCCATTCAAACTAATCTAATTTATGTCTTTGAATGAGCTTTTAATGTTCCTTTGACTGGTCAGCTGAAGAGATTTTTATCACTGAAAGCACTTCTTTTGTATTTTTGTGACATGTAGATATTGGAAAAATCAGTGATTCTTGCTTTTTCACGTGTTCTTGCCCACCTTTCTAGGGTTTAGTTTACCAATGATGGTGACTCACTCTGCACCATTGATCTCAACATGGACGGTCTAGATTGAAAGTATGGTCAATATTTTGATTTAGAATACGGTTCAGAAGGGGAATATACCATGCCCTAGGACTAGGGTTTCTACTACTTTTGGTAAAAGGGGTTGTATTGATTGGCTTTGTCCTCTGCTCAGCTGGATATGGGTGAGCTTGGAATGACGACACCCAGCCAAACAGAACTTTTATGACTTCTATTCTATTCTCTTCTAGCATTTATTTATTTATTTATTGAAGTTTATAGGTGGGAGACATTGGTACTTATCCTTTCAAGTTTCAACCACCAGTTCTTTGACATCTCTGGATACCTTCTTTTCCAATTTTTTTTCTTTTTCTATTTTTAGGGCTTGAAATTTGTAGATGGGTTTTGCTAAATCTTCTTAGTGTCTATAAGGGTCTGTTTGGATGCAGTTTTCTTCCAACATTTATCTTCACGAAACATGTTAATGTAAAATGTTTCAGTTGGACCTTTTCAGAGATTGTTTTTGGGTTTATTTTTTCTTTGAAGAATTTTTAGTTGATCAGGAGACAAAGTCAGAAGAACAACCATAGATTTAAAAAATAAAAACTTGTATCATTTGTATGAACATGAGCATAGGTTTTGAGTGCTTTACCATGTTCCCAGAGAGAGAGAGTTGAACACCCGTAGGTTTATTCGAACTTGGTTGTAAAACCATGGATATCTTTTTTTGGAATGAGGGTATCCGGGCCTCTTAGAGCACCCGACTAAGTCCCTCGGCCGTGCAGATCCCCTTATACCACATAACCAGTTAAGTCAGGATAAATCCTGAATGGGGGCTAACAAGGGGAAGAGACTTGAACTCAAGACCTTCGCTTCTTGACACGTCTTGGCCTCTATATCTATTTCAACGTTTTTTAGTGCTTTAATGTGTTTCTACTCAAAAAATTTGATCCTGTTTATTCCTCTCACAACAAGAGGGGCTTACCTAGAATGAGAATGGACCAACTATGAAATTTTGAGTTGAATGGAAATGTGGAGGAGAGCGCCTGCCCAAACAGCATTTTGCAGAAATACCTTAACGTAAGATATCTCAATTGCATCCTTTCAGTTACATGATCCTGAGAGTAAGCTCGAATAACACCCATAAGTGGAAACATGAAGCTCTTACCATAATTATTTGAGAGCTTATTGTCCTCTTTCAAATGGTTGGCTTTCAGATACTTGATATTTAGTATTTAGGCGAGTGTTAGTGATGAGATTACTAATTGCACTAATTTCCCCATTTTATGAATGTGGCTATGTGTGTAATCATGGATCTAGCATCCCTATAGTTTGTGGCCGTAGGGAAAATTCTGAGTGGGTCGGTGCAGACACCCGAAGAGACTAGTACTCCTTGCCTTGAAGGGTTTGGGACTCCCTCCGTTACCAAAATTAAAAAAAAAAAAATATGGATTAATGTAGGCGATTGGTTTCGACATTCTCGACATCAAGGGAAGGAGACTGCATCTCCTTCCTCAGTCATCAAGATTATGCAATGGGATTTCCCATTAAATTGACGGGACCAACTTTTTCGCGGACTAGGACTAGCCATCAGATGGAGGGGATCCGAAAATTTCCCTTGAATAAGATTGTATTAACTGCATTACTGATATTAGACTCTAGCATGTGATTTGTATCTGATCGATCTCAGGAACACTCCCTCACCTTGAAGCGATCTCTATTTCTGTCAATGTTCAAGTTCGCGTCTCCTCGGCAATCCGTCTACCTTCATTGAAATGGGTGAGGTTCATATTTGATAACCATATTTTCGGCCTGGATTGTTAGGATTATGTACTGGTTTGGCCTAGTCAGATGTTCCTGTTGACACAAAATTTCGTGGACGAAATAATGATGAATAAAATATTTTATTTATTTTCAGTTTGGTACAACTCTCAAGAAATCCTCTGATTAGCAATCAGAAATTTCTAAAGTAGAAGATAAGGGCCGAGGCGTGATCTCGATCTTCTTTGAAGGTGTTGATGTAGCTTTTCATTTCTTCCGGGCTTCGCGCTTGATCGGCTAGAAAGTGATTCTGGAGGAGAACTAGCTTCTTTGCAGCTTTGTCTTCTCTGGAATGATTTGATTTCTTTTCTTTGAAGGCTAGAGAATGCTTCTGAGTTCTCTTCTTTGGCTTCTTCTGAATTCTCCAATCTTTATAGACTTTTAGAGATAAGGATCTCAAGAGTCCCACTCTATTTAGTAGTTTAAGGGACGGGATTTTGATAAGCCTCACCCATTTAAAGATAAGGATTCCAAGAGTCTCACTTTATTGGTTTAAGGGATTTAGGAGATTTTGATAAGCCTCACCCATTTAAAGATAAGGATTCCAAGAGTCCCACTTTATTTAGTGGTTTAAGGGACTTAGGAGATTTTGATGGGCCCCACCCATCTTCTTGGGTATTGAGTCCAAAATCAGGTTTTTTGTGTTGATGGATCGACCCATTTATCGAGTGTGTGACCCATTTAGATTTGGACTTGGGTTTTGAGTTTATGGGCTTTCTACTTCGTGCCCAGACCCGAGCCGTAAGAGGCTCATGCCTTGCCATTAGGCCCAATTTAAATGTATAGGGCTTTTTTAATGATTTTAGGCTCTTTATATAATTTTACGAGTGTGTAAGGACCTTTGCGTAAAATTAATAAATTTTAGGGTTCTACAGATTGCCCCTTCAAGGGTATAGTGATGGAACTCATGAGTGACATTAGCGTAACCCTTGATTTAGTGTTTGATTTGGATTTAATTTTGATGATTTAGTGTTTGACTTTGAGTTTGATTTATTTTAGTGTTTGGCTTGGGTTTGATTTTGATGATTTAGTGTTTGATTAGGATTTAATTTTGATGACTTAGTGTTTGATTAGGATTTGGTTTATTTTAGTGTTTGACAGTGAAACACGAATCCTATTCCTAATAGGACAAGGAGACGATTTACTTCCTTATAAAACAGTAAGAGGTTCACCCGAGTTTATTTAACATACTGGGTACGTCGCTCTTTGAATGCTCCATTTTGGTTTTTTTTTTTCAAGGAACGAACGCTCCATATTCAGTTTTTTTGCTTTCGGTTTTTGGTTTTTTGTTTTTGTCATTCAATTGCAAACTCTGACAATGGCCCGGTTCTATTCGTACGTATTCTTTTTTTGTTTGCGTTTTGAGTTTTGACTTGTTTCTTTGTTTGTTTTCTGTTTTTTAGATATGCTTTTTTTTTTTTTTTTTTGTTAGTTCAAGGCAGCCAGAAGATATTTGTAGAACCCAACCAAGGAAAGCCAAAGACTGGATTGTATATGACCTCTAAACTCCAAATATCGTGGCAGCTTGGCCGTATGGATGTCTAAGTTTTTTTTTTTTTTTTTTTTTAAAATTTTTTATTATTATGAGTGTCCATGTGTATTTTTTTTTTTAAATATATTTTTTTTTGTTTTTTTCTTATTATTTAATTTGTTGTTACTTTCTCTCTTTTTTTTAATGATTTTTTTCTTTATTGATTGTTAAATTTTGTTTGAATTTTTTTTTTATTATGTGTATGTGTGATATTTTCTTTTTGTGATTTTTTTTTTTTTTGTTTGGGGGTGATTTTTTTTTTTAATTTATGTGTTCTGTGTTTTGTTTTGTTTTGTTTTGTTTTTTTTTTTTTTGTTTTGTTTTGTTTTTTTTTTTTTGTTTTTGTTTTGTTTTGTTTTTGTTTTTGTTTTTTTTTTGGAATGGTTTTCGAATCGTTGTAGGGTAAAGTTTGTAGAAAAGTTGGAGAGTTTGATGAACTTCCATGTTTTCTGTCTTTGTTTTGCAGAGAGATGTCTTCTCGTCGATGCCTTCTAGGATATTATCAATAAGCTTGTCAACTGACGCCTTTCTCAAAATAAGCGGATAGCTGTTATTGGGGACTCGGACCAAAGCGAGACTTTGATTCGTTTCTACAAATAAAATCATTGTCCCGAGGTGGTGTGCTGGAGAACTACAATTTATTGAACACCAGATGACGACCAACCCGTGGAAGACTCTGACTCCACTTTCTTCTTGCAATCTTGAAATCGCGAGGACCCTGTTGGAGAAACCCTTGTTGTAACCTTGAATATAGACGGACCTGTTGGACGAGACCCTTGCTGCAATCTTAAAAATACATGGACCTGTTGGACGAGATCCTTGCTGCAATCTTGAAGATACACAGACCTGTTGGATGAGACCCTTGCTGCAATCTTGAAGATACACTACACGGACCTGTTGGATGAAGCCCTTGCTGCAATCTTGAAGATACAAGGACCTGTTGGACGAGACCCTTGCTAGATACACGGACATGTTAGAGATACCCTTGCTAGCAATCTTGCAGACACATGGACCTGTTGCAGACAAAAGAACCCAACAAGAATCTCCTGGTTGATGTAGCTTTTCCTTTCTTCCGGGCTTCGCGCTTGATCGGCTAGAAAGTGATTCTGGAGGAGAACTAGCTTCTTTGCAGCTTTGTCTTCTCTGGAATGATTTGATTTCTTTTCTTTGAAGGCTAGAGAATGCTTCTGAGTTCTCTTCTTTGGTTTCTTCTGAATTTCTCTCTGAATTCTCCAATCTCTCAATTTCTGAATCTTGGGTCTTATTTATAGACTTTTAGAGATAAGGATCTCAAGAGTCCCACTCTATTTAGTAGTTTAAGGGACGAGATTTTGATAAGCCTCACCCATTTAAAGATAAGGATTCCAAGAGTCTCACTTTATTGGTTTAAGGGATTTAGGAGATTTTGATAAGCCTCACTCATTTAAAGATAAGGATTCCAAGAGTCCCACTTTATTTAGTGGTTTAAGGGACTTAGGAGATTTTGATGGGCCCCACCCATCTTCTTGGGTATTGAGTCCAAAATCAGGTTTTTTGTGTTGATGGATCGACCCATTTATCGAGTGTGTGACCCATTTAGATTTGGACTTGGGTTTTGAGTTTATGGGCTTTCTACTTCGTGCCCAGACTCGAGCCGTAAGAGGCTCATGCCTTGCCATTAGGCCCAATTTAAATGTATAGGGCTTTTTTAATGATTTTAGGCTCTTTATATAATTTTACGAGTGTGTAAGGACCTTTGCGTAAAATTAATAAATTTTAGGGTTCTACAGTTCCATAGAGCACCACCCATTAAAGAAGAACTTAATATTGATATACTTCGATAATTCATTGATTTGCAATGACTCTATAGTCTATAGAGAGTTTAAATAGAAAATCGAAATGGAAAAATATCCCTAAAGATAATCCTAATCTAATATTACAGATATTGATCCAAGATTCTGATTGTGATGAAATACACTTATGATACAATTTATTTCATCCTACATTTATTTCCTTAATATATACTCCATTCTCTATCAGTTTATATGCCATGAAGTGAGTGCTCGGAAGACATGGTCTCAGATCTTGGAGAGGTTTCTCTATCCTCATTTGTTACATATCAAGCCAGATTAACATAAAATAGGCGTAAAACACTAATCTGCAATTGCATTTGAACCCAGACTCCATTTTATGGCTTTCTTCTCTCTTATCGAAATTTTCGCATAGTCTAGAGTCTAGAGTTCACGACAAGTTGGAGGGTGCAGTCTAGGCAAGATTAAGAGGTTTTGGCAGCAACTAAGACGTATGATTGTCATTACTGAGCTGAAGATACTAAATTATAGAGTTTGGTGTGAATATCTACAGATATAAGACTTCCACTGGTATCAGAGCAATTTCGTATGTGGTTTCAGTGTGTGAAGAAGATTGCCATCGTTTAGCCGGAAAAGCAAACATTTTAATTTCTTCAAGACTAAACACATTGAATCCTACATATCTAGGATTTCCTGATAATCATACAAAATATTGATGAAAGTTAAATTCCTGATCATCATACAAAATATTAATGAAAGTTAAATTATACCGTTTGATGAAATCACTTCAATGTGAGATTGATCTATATGTCTACTTTTGTGATGAACAGAATTTCACCGCCATTTAATATCATCGTGCTGATGATGAGATGGAACAAAGGTTGCCATAATTTGCACTTGTTCAATAAGTTAATCCCCAAAAATATATGTAGGAGGACTTTAAGGCTCGTTTGGTAGATCTTGACTGATATTGTCTATTTCGGATAGATCTATCCAAATTCGATTTGTGACGAAATTATCTGTAAGAAATAGATCTATAGACAGTCAAGCCACGCGTTTGGTAACACACAGTAATGGTAATTTTTTTTGTAAAACTATAATAATAATAATAATAATATGTGGGCAAAAGAGTAAAAATGAGGAAATCTTTGTTTTGTCTTCTATTCGCAATAGACGCGTGCTTCTTTTAAAAAAATTATTAAAAATTTGAATCTTATTTTTAGACATGAGATGTTTTTTTTTTTTCCTATATCAAGTAGAAGAATTACCAAACGATCTAAAACGTAAAAACATCTATATGCAATAGAAATAGAGACAAGTAGACCCGAAATTTAGACATTCCAAACGACACCTAAGTGGTCTTTCATATCTTCTTATGTGGGACAAAACCGGGTACCAATCTCGATCCGAGAGTGCACGCTAAAATGAGATCAAATGAACTATATATGACTAGTCTGTGGATGAGTTACCATATCTATAAAGTGGCCGTAGTTATTGGGAAAAAACCATAATCCAAATCCAAATAATAAAAGATTTAAGTAAAGTATCACTACAACAAAACTACCGAGTAACAACAGAAATTTTCCGTCTCTGATACGATTTTTCTGTGTCTAATACTATTAGACACGAAAATAGTAGCCGTCTCTATACCGTGATGGATGCTCACGTCACTGATGCTATTAGAGACGGAACAAATATCCGTTTCTAATATGTAATTAGACACGAAAATATTCCGTGTCTAAAACCTTTATTCGGAACATGTGCATACATTTATGACGTCACTATTTCCATCTCTAATGAAGCATTAGAGACGAAAATAACTCCGTGTCTAATACCGTGTTGGCGACGAAAATAGTTCCGTCTCTAATACCGTGTTTTGTCTCCAATATCTTATTTGTGAGAAATAGTTCCGTTACTAACTATGAATTAGAGACAGAAATAGTTCCGTTTCTAATATTGAAATGACATTAGAGACGAAAAATATTCCGTTTCCAATATTGAAATAACTTTAGAGACGGAAATATTTCTATCTCTAATGTTAGTTGTTTTTTTTTGGAAGAACCAGTAACTGTAACCCAAAACTTGTAACCTGTAACCTGTTTTCAAACAACAAAACCCACATAAATTCCACATAATATCCACGTTCCACATCCCACATCCACATTATGAACCCACATAATTAACATCCACCTACATTCATGTACCCTGTCACCACATCATGAAAAATATATATATGCTAAAGTGAAAAGCCAATACTAAAGTGACCATCCAAATAATCATTGGAAATATATATATTGAAAAAAGAGATATATATGCTAGACATGCAAAATTTGTACCAAGGTCAATGTGCACATCCACAATGATGAATATATGAAAAAAGAAGAAGTTTGTGTTAACAATTTAACTCTTCACATGTCAACCAAATATGTGATGATAAATCTCTAACCAAGGGGATTATCTGGGGACTGGGTGACATCGTCATCCTAAGATCGACAGTACTGGGATGGTGGTGGGGGGAAGGATGGAAATGCCTCAGTCTGGAAGAAGCCGGCAACCTCGGCTATGTACTGTCGGCATTCACCAATCTCAACCCGCATAGTCGCCAAAGTCTCGCGGTTCGCATCCTCCTGTGCCCGCTGCGCAGCCTCAGCCTCCTGTGCCCTCCGCCTCCAGTGATCTATATCAAGAGCATAGAACTGTGAGGGGGTAACACCCAATTCATAAGTACAGACACGCCTGTGTCCGTCCGGACCCATCACCTAAGTGAATACCTCATTCCGGGCAGTGCTACTTTCGGTGCCCTCAGGATGCTGACTCAACCTTTCAGTCATCTGCCCCTGCAGTTATAGATATATCTTCAAGTTAGATGATTAAGTACGTTATAAAAAAACACATTTTGCACCAATTACAAGAATACTTAATCATGAAATATGTAATCATATGTGCAACAACTCCGATGTGATTGACGAATGTCCCATCCTGTCGCTTATGGAACACCCCAAACATAGGAAGCCGGTCTGGCTCCAGCCCATCCGAATGGTTTGTACACTTCATGAAAAATTTAATTGCGATTAATACCTTCACAACTAATATATTATTGCAAGCATTAATTGAATACAGTCTCCTAAATGATGGTAATACATATACTTCATTTGCCCTGTATTGGGCATAAGGCCTCGTCCTAGCTATGTGGGACACAGTAAGATACGCTCAATTATTCCTATTCATCTCCCTGATAGCCTATTATTTATATGATGTCAGTCAGTTAGTATTGTGGCAGTATTGATCATATAAATCGAATATCACTGACTACTAGAAGATTAAAGCTCAAACCCTTTTCATACCTGGGCTCCTCTGTCCTCCAATGGTCCACAAGTGCCCTCCACTAGTCTAGTTTTACCCTATTATCTACATACTCTGTCCTCTAGAGTATTAAGAATAACGACAGGAAATAAGTATGTAATTTCTAGCTCAATAAAATATATTTAAATCCATTACAAACAATTTTTCAGCGATTTGCGATTTTATAAAAATATTCATTCATGCAACATGTTATGGATAATATTGCTTCAATATTGCACAAAGACTAAGAAGATATCACCACCTGATATGGGATGTAGGGCTACACCCAAGCCAAGCTAGCTCGTTGGCTCCACTCATTTCAGCTTGTTTTAACCAAGTTCAAGATGGCATTTTAGGCATGAACACCTTTTATTTGAGCTCGAATGTTTAAACAATCTGAGCTCAAGCCAGATCCTTTTTGAATCGGATCGGAGCTCAGCTCGTTTAGGGCCCGGATCCCAATTTTTTTGAAAAGCAATGTGTTGTAAAAATTTTAAAGTTGTCTTGATTTATCTATAGTATGAGGAAAAAAAACTCAAAAGTACTTGAATATGTCACAAGAGGAAAAAAAATATCTAATGAGCTTATGGGGAGTGCTAGCCCTACTCTTAGTCAACTCATTAGGTTTCAATAACAAGCTCAATCACACTCCCATATTAACACGTGTCTCTTTTAACATTTATTAATTGTGGTTAAGATTCACTAACCTTAGGTTTCAATAATCTAACCTTGGTTTTCAGGAAAAAATTATTAATTTTGTAAGGCAATGGTTAAGAAATTTTAACCCTCAGGATTAATATTTTTTAACAAAAACAAATTGAACCATAAAGGTTAGTGAATCTTAACTACTGTTAATAAGAGCTAAAAGGAACACGTGTTGACCTGTGAGTGAGATTGAATGATAGACCTATTAATCAAGAAAAAAAAATCTCGGGGGCTACATCTTCGAACCCCCAAACCGATTATTTTTCTTAATACATGTACTTCCCCCCCCCCCCCCCCCCCCCCCCGGGAAAAATTCCTGGCTCCGTCCCTGCTTGATATCTCCATTTAAAAACGTAATGGCTGGTCCACACCCTACTTTAAAATTTTCATCATAGTTGGTGAGTATTTAAAAGTGAGTTGTGAGCAAATGAGGGCAAACCATTACGTTTGCAAATCCAAGTACGTCTATCATGGCTGAATTAGGAGTGCCGAGCGAGAATGAGAGCGCAAGGGTTTTGGTTACTAAGTTCTATCCAAAAGGAATTTGAGGTGACCTCATGGTTTCTAATCTAAGCGCACAGTCTATGCAAGCTACCAAAACACAGCAAAAACCTAACATTTCGTACAAAATTTGAAAATTTGAAATGAAAAAATCAAAATTGGTCAAAATTTCCAAAGATCAATCAAACAAAATCCTCAAATGAATGCATGTACAATACGTCTACATGAAGGAAACATAGCCTAATTTTGTGTATCAAAATTTAGAAATGTCAAAATCGTGGGCATTGCCTGAGAATTGAGATCAAACCGAAATCCCAAATTCTCGAAATAGCTTAAAAAGTTAGACCCTTGTGATTCTTCAAAGGAGTCAAATCCTCTACGGTGATAACTGGATTCTTCAAAGGAGACAAATCCTCTACGGTGACTCTACGGTGATAACCAGATTTGCCCGAGCCTTACAATTCTTCAAAGGAGTCAAATCCTCTGCAGTGATAACTGGATTTGAAATCTGTCTATTCCAGTATGGCTGCATTCGGGCTAGTATGATGTCTCCGTACATTCTTCCTAGCCTTATGTTGTTTGATGGGACTTTATCTACTCCTTTTTAGAACCCGATTACGGGAGATGCTTTAAACTCAAGATCCGTATAGATGGAACTGGCCATAGAATCGATAGACTGAGATCTGATCATCAGATGCTTCTACTCAAGACCCACTTGGTTTGGCAAATCCGGTTATCACCATATAGGATTTGACTCCTCTAGAAGGACGATTTGTAGTAGCAATTCAAAAGAAAAAGGAAAATAAAAATTAGAGACCCAGTGGAGAAACAAAGATGACATGGCTCAAGGGCTTCAATGGGCCAGCCGGCGAGACTGAATAGATTCAGCTTGATCTTTACAGTAAAATTAGTAACATAATTTTTGAAAATCAAGGTAACAAAAATTTTCTGATACCTTGATCTCTACAGTAAAAATAAATAGTAACAAAATTTTTGAAAATGAAGCAACTACGTCTATTTCTTAAAACAAAAACAAAAATGAAAAACACGGACCCACCATCACCACCACCACCACCCACAACAACCACCGCACCACCACAATACTATCACCACCACCACTACACCACCACCCACCTCCACCTCCCCCGCCACCCACCACCACCACTGCTCACCACCCACCTCCACCACTACCACCACCACCACCACCACCACAATACTACCACCACCACTACCACTACACCACTACTCACCACCCACCACCACAATACAACCACCACCACCCACCACCGCCACCATCACCACCACACTACACCCATCGCCACCACTCACCACTACCACCATCATGAATTGAAATTATTTAATAATATTTACCAAACGAGTTTTTTTGTTTTTTTTTTAATTAAAAAAAGTAACAATTAATAATACCAAACGTGTTTCCTACTTAAAAAAGTTGAAAACAAAAAGTCGTTTCCAATTTTTAAAAACAAAAAATAAAAACAGAAAAATGGAAGTGTATCCAAATGGCCCCTAACTTACCGAGTATTTCCCCTATCTACCAAAATGCCGGTCCTCATTAGTCCCCGCCCCCGGCCTTTTTAACACATTAATTGTGCTTAAGATTTACTCACTCTTAGAGTTCGTCCATTTAACCTTGGTTTTTAGAGAAAAAAAAAACTGAAAGTTGTTTAAGCTTAACCATAGTTAAAGGGGATGAAATGGAAAGACATTTGTTTATGCAGTCAAATGTAGGGTGGGCTAATCACTACTCTTTACAATATTAGGCTGTTGACAGTTGGCACTCTTACTTGTTTGAGATCGAATTACAACCAGTTGGGATTGAACTCAGTGAGTGTTCAATCCCACCCACAAGTCAACACGTGTCCATTTTAACACTTATCAACAGTGGTTAAGATTCACTAATCCCTAGGATTTAACAATATAACCTTGGTTTTTAGAAAAAAATTTAACCCTATGGTTAAGAAAATTTAACCCTAGGGCTAATTTTAAAAAAACTATGATTAGATCATTGAATCCTAAAGGTTAGTGAATATTAACCATGATTAATAAGGGTTAAAAAGGACACGTGTTGGCTTTGATTGGATCTCTAATTGTTCACACCTATTCCTTGAGGTGAGGTGGGGTTGCCAGTTGCCAGTTACTAGCTTTAACCCCTACGATTAAAGCAATGGATTTCCTTTGGCATATGCGAGTATCACACTAGGGCAAGCCTCTTCAGTTGACGTGTGCACGGGTGTTTCGTGAAGGAGATGATAGCATGCAACTTGCACCTTTTGTTAGGTAGTATGTGTACACGTCTCAACTCGCCATGTGTCATCTTTTACACCCATTAATTGTAATTAAGATTTACTCAACCCTAAGGTAAATAATTAACCACAATTTTTGGCAAAAAAATGTTTTTTTAAACAAAAACCTTCGGTATGATTTACTCATTTGGGTGATTAATTTTTTCAAAGATCCTTTTCCTAAAATCTAAGATTAAATTATTTAACCTTAAAGATGAATGGAACTTAACCATAGTTAATAAGTGCCAAAGAAGACATGTGACGAGCTGGGAGGATGCGTGCCGAACTGAACACAAGAGATGTTTGCTATCACCTCTTTTGTGAAGCACACATGCACGGTCAGCTGCCAGGTTGCTTACATTAATGTTGTCCAGCTATAGTTGGAAAAAGATTACCTCTGGTGGCTGCTCGAGCTGGGCACCCGGGCATCCACAAACCAGTGGACAGGTGGTTGTAGAAGTCATTTCACTTTCCCCTTGATTTTGACGACTTCTCAATTGACAGCTTTTTCCTTTAAAAATCACCACACGTCCACTGGTTTGTGGATGCCAAGCACCCAGCTCGGGCAGCCACTAGAGGTAATCTTTTTCCACCTTAGTTTTGAGTAGATCGGATCGGGTCCGTTACTTATCTTATCTCGTGTTTCTTTTAACACCTTTTTAACCCTAATTAAACTTAACTAAATTAAAGTTAAAATTTTGACTTTTTTTTTTCTTCTAAAAACTAAAGTTAGATTGTTTAACTTTAGGAATGAATAAATCTTAACCATAATTGGTGAGTGTTTAAAAATGGGTGTGGACCAATCATTTTGTCATATAATGGAAACCACGGGTATGTTAAGCATTTTCCTTTTTTATTTTATTTTTAGTGCAAGCTGAGGTTAGGCGGACCCTACCAGAAATTAGAATAAAAAACAGAATTACAATAGAGGATGCAAGCGTCCAGTCTATCTTCATGCATGATAGTCAAAAGCGCTGGCGGGAGATCCCGTGGTAAAAACCAAAAAGAGGAAGTAGAGGAACACAATTTGGCAAGCCAGTACAGCTCCCAACAAACATGAACCACGTAGCAAGAAACAAAAAGATACAGAAGTCTTAACACCTTCCTAACTTCATGGCGCAATTTCCATGGAGGCTTGGAAATATGGCCTCGGATTCTCTCTGGCGATGCCAGAATCGGCAACCATAGAATATGGGACATGTGGTGGTAAAGTCAAATCATGGGACCGTGGTTTTGACTTCTCCACACATAATGAAACATGTGGCAAAAAGTGTGTGAGAAAAAGGGAGAGAGATATCAAGTAAGGAGAAGTCAAAGTCATGAGGAGAAATTGAAATGACTTCTCCCCTATTTTATGTCAATAATCGCAGAATGTATGGTAGCCCGAGAGAATCTAAGGCCTGAAAATATTCATAATGATGTTGACAATAAATTTGGAATCTGATTGCACTTGAATCTTGGTAATGGAATGATCTCATGCCACCTCAAACCCTTTCCTAATAGCACTTAACTCAAGGTGATTGATGTATTCTTTCGGACAGCCCACTGTGAAAGCAACCATTGGATATCGTCTATTGTGACGAATTATACCGTCATATTCTGTGGTCGTTACGTAATTTACTTATTCTTTATAGTAATAATTCCGTAGAATAGTACTAGTAAGGGTGTCAAACCTTTGAGGATTACGCTGGTTTCGTTGTCTTTTAGAAAAATTAATTTTAAATTAATGAGTAACAAGATTAATTGATTGATTGATTTTAACCTAATTAAACTATCAAATTTTATTTAACCTAATTATCAAGATCTTTTGGTTATATATCGGTTGAGAAAATTCAGGGTGTTTGAATTTACCATTAGTTTTATACCTAATCTTATTTTGATTTTATTCAGATATCTCTATTTGCAAACATTACAGTGAGAGTGACAACACGTCCCCTTTCAACTGATCAAGAAATATACAAGAGATTATATCTTAGGCATATCGTATCTTCAGTTAGCACGTGTGATATATATTAAACTAAGGTAGTATGATACTCGTCTTCCCTTAGCATAAAATATATTCGAATCTAATCTCTTGATAAATTAAAACTATTGCATAAAACTTATATTAAAATTCTAACGGAAATTAATACAAGTGGGTTCAATTTCAATTTCCTAACACATAAGAACTGGATAAAACTTTCATTGAAATCAAATTTAATTCAATAAATCCGGTTATTAAAACAACCCTCTCATTATGTAATCAATGTCTTACAATTAAAAAATCTAAATAAAAACAAAATAAAATACACAGTTACTTGGCTAGGGTTTTATCGAAACCCTAGAATGGAAAGTTAGTTCATCACGAGGGAGGAACACGCCGTCTTCATAGTCAAAAACGAAAAACACATCATTTTGGCTTCCATGATCTCTAGAGCTTCTCTTTTTTAAATCCCAAAATCTATACATAATGATTATGGTTAAGGGTTCTCCTATTTATAAAAAAAAGAAAAAAGATAGAGTCCTCATTAATTGAAGAGTTCTAATTGAAGTCAAAGTGTTTTTTTTCTCTCTCTAAACTCTCTTAGGGATGAATCTATGAGCGCAGGTTTCGGGGAAACCCAGATTTGATCTCACGGGAAGAATTTAGAGTTACCACATATTCATTCAGAATAGATAAGTCCCCGAGATTTGGATAAAGTCTTGGTCCACGGTCCGAGATCAAGGTAAGAGGTTCGGTTAAGTCCGAGGAAGGGGTTAGGCACTCCGACACTTCCACTTTTCAGTGGTTTTATGTTTAAGATAATGCTAATCATAAGAAAGAAAAGTTAAGCTAGGGTCAAACCCAGGTTGGGTTGCCTACGTACTCATATTAGGATGAGATCAGATCGATCGTAGTTCTGGTATATGAGCCCATGCCAAAGCTATGGGTATGTGTGTGCGTATTAGGGGTGGCTAATGGGCCTAGTTCGGTAAACTAGGGTTTGGTTAATTGAGATTAGTCAAAGTGCATGGTTTGGACTCGATAGGCCTTAGGCATATCCGGTAGACTAGGGTTGGGCCCAGTCAGCTAAAGCAAAGTTTGACCATGGATAGGATTGCTAACCGGGGTTAGGTCAAACTGACCACGGTAAGAGTTGCTAACCAAAGTTAAGGTTGGTACGGTCTGGCCTGGTAGGCCCAAGTTAGGACCGGTAGGCCAAGGGGTGAGGCCTGGTAGGCCCAAGGTGTCTTAACCAGGGGTTAGGGCTGCTAACTGGGGTTAAGAAGGTGGTTAACCATGGTTAGGGGTGCTAATCATGGTTAAAAAGTCTAGTAATGGTATTTTTAAATTTTTTTGGGATTTTTTCTAGTGGTTAACGACTGCTTAACCAAGGTTAAGGGGGGAGGTCACCATGGTTAAGGGTCTTAAGCAGGGTTAAATGGTCGAAAGAGGCCATTTTTGGGCTTCTCAGATTATTTTGGAAATTTGAGTATTTTTTCAGATTTTTTCTAGTTAAGGGTTGCTTAACCATGGTTAAAAGTTAACCAAACATGATGTTTAATCATGGTTAAGGGCTCTCACCAAAATGAAAATGGACACAGAAGATATTTCTGGACTCCAGGGAATATTTGTGATTTTTTGATAAATTTTTCAGAATTTTTTGGGTTCATGGGCTGCTTAACCATGGTTAAGGGTTAACCACGAGTGGGTTTAACCCTGGTTAAGGGTCCGGTTGGGGCAAGAGTGGGCCCAGGGTCCATGGTAGGGCCTAGACTGGCCTCTTACCCGGTCTGGGCCCTCACAAAGGTCTGAAATTGTAAAAAGGTAAAAATTTTATCGCATTTTTAACCATAGTTAGCATGGGTTTAACTACTGTTAGCGAGGGAACCACGGGAAAAAACCGAAACCACCCACAGGTAGCCTGAAGCCTAAGGTACGATTTGGGTCTTTTGTGGGCCGAACATGAGGTTGGGTGTGGGCCCCGAAGAAGCCCAAAGTTGCCTAGATGAATACAACATAAAATGATAACTTTTAAGAAAAACCAACCATGGTTTTAACCAAGGTTCGCGGCGATTTAACTGTGGTTTGGCTTAACCCTAGGATGATCTAAGACTACCGTTACGAAGCTTGCACTTCAGGGAACAAATTGGACATTTGGTGGGCCAAATAGAAGATCGGGTGTGGGCCCCACAAAGGCCTAAAGAGGGCTACTTCACCATTTTGCACACTATCGACCCCACTTTGGGGTCAATTTAACCACAGTTATAACGAGAGTCAAGGGTTGGGATTACACAGGGGAGTAGCCCTATGTATGGTAAGTCTATCCATAGCCCTGGTTTCGACCAGGGCCTGCCCTAACCACGATTAAAAAATGAGTTACATGAGGAGGACCCGAAACTGTATTTTTCAGAAATTTTGTTTTGAAATGTTTTTTTTTTTTTGGTCTGCTGGGGTGTTTAACCTGGGAGAATCCAAGGGGTTTCTCATGGATTGAAGACCCCCCAGACCCTGGGAGTGGCTGTGTGCTATGGTGGTGGGGGGTGAGCTCGTGGCCGTGCCTCAAGGAGATACCTCCCATCTATGAAGAAGATAAAGGGGGAAGCTCCTGTCCTTGGCTGAAATGGAACAAAATCAAGAATACAAGCAACATGGGACCCCTGGAATTGGACCAGGGGCCCCTTACAATGGTAATAGCAGAGCTAAAAAATGAAGAAGGGGTATACCCAGTTTAGCCACTACGGTGGTGAACACGGGGAGGGTGCTACGTGCGATGGACCAAGGGTTGTGGGGGGCTGCTGGGTGTCACGAGAGGTGTGTATGAGCTCAAGGTAGAGGTTGGAGAAGATGGGAACTCGGCTGGTTCGGTTCCAGTCGGGGGTCTCCACTGTTTTTTGTTTTTGAAAATTCTCAAGATAACCAAGCTTTATAGGCATAAGGGTGAGTGGCTTGAAGGTAATTAGGGATGGGTTGGTGGAGAGTAGAAGGCTGATTGGAGGGTCAAACTGAGGATTTACAGAGACTACAGGCGTGACAGTGGGCAGTCTATGCAACTGCACCTCTTTCATCGAAATGGTAACGTGGTATTTGAAATACCATGTTCTCAACATTTGAATTTTGAACCAAAGGGCTTTTGGACCAAAAACAGGAGGGGGTAGGAGAGAGTAGGGCAGCAGGGGAGCCAGGGGATAGCAGGGAGCTGCTATACCCGCAACCAGTTGGGTGGGGAAGACGATGAACAATCCCCCACCTGTTTTTGAATCTTTTTTTTTTTTTGTTTGGTTTCTTCATTTGGGCCCAACCACCACATGTGCGGGGAAGACAAAAAAAGTTTTACCTTATTAGAATTTTTGCCCTAAAAATTTGAATTTTGAAAAGCAAGTGGGTCCCACTCGAGTTGGGCCTTGTGGGCCCTTTTTTGGGCCCCAAAATGGGGGTTTTAACCATGCTTTTGGGGGTTTGGACTTGAAATGAGCCTAGAGCCCATGGGGTTTTAGCCTAGGGTTTAGACTAGGGCTAGGATAGGGTTGGACCTAGGGTTAAGTCTAGGGTTTACCTAGGGTTAGTCCTAGGATTTAACTAGGGTTAGACTAGGGTTTAGGTTTGGTTGATTGAAATGGGCCTTGAGCTTGTAGGGGATTTAGTCTAGGGTTTGCATTAGGGTATGGGCTAGAGCTAAGCCTAGGGTTAGGTCTAGGGTTTACCCAGGGTTAGACCTAGGTTTTAGCTAGGGTTAGCCTAGGGTTTGGTCTAGGGCTTAGGCTAGGGCACTACCTAGGGTTAAACTTGGGTTTGGATTAGGGTCTACCTAGGGCTATTAGGGCTTAGATTAAGGTCTACCTAGGGCTACTATGGCTTGACCAGGGATAACCATAGGTAAAGGAGATTAACCTTGGTTAAGCAGAGTGTAAAAATTAGGTGCGTACAGAATGTGAATCAAACTCTCACTTATGTAGGCAATAATAAAGTTGGAAAGTGTTAAAACACTATTCATGAAATATTATTCATGCAACACTGTTTATAATTTTACAACTGATCTTTGAATAATTTTAGAAAACTCAATTCTTATCGGATTGACCTGAAATTTGAAACATAGCTACTTTAGGTCATTTAGAATCTACCCAAAATTTTCAAAAATTTTGGATGAAGGAAAATAACCAAAATACCCCTTTATTGATAAAAATACGGTTTAGACAGCGATTTTGCTTTCTTTTATTCTTCTTTCTTTTGCTTTTTTCCTTTTTGAGATTCTTTGAATCTTTGAAGCATCTAATCTTCCATTTTATCTTATTTTCCTTACATGAACCTAAAAATGATTAAAACAACCTAGTACCATAAAACAATTTAAAATATTATTCTAAAAGGTTAACTAGTTAAGTTTGAAGTGCTTAAATGTGTAACAATTAGCACTGATCATCCTGCATCATTGTCACAAAGGGAACCATCTGTGTTGACAACCCATATACAAGCTGGAGAGGTAGGCCAAGAACAAAACCTCTGAACTCTGAAAGTGTATTCAACAAGAATTCCCCAACTCTTAAGGTAATCTCTATTGTTAGCATTATCCTCGATCTTTGGTTTTGAGGAGGAAAAGTGGAGTTTTGTATCCATGGTAATGGCATGAATGATGTCTGATGGTTGACTGTAGGAGTTGTTGAAAAGCCGATTATTTCTCTCCTTTCATATGTGATAAATTGTAGCACGGAAAACTACTTTTTCCCGCATTGAACTATGTCCTCTCCATTGAAAGCTCAGATGGTCCATTGAAGCTCATCTGGCTAAATCAGAAAGCTTCTATTACCATATATGCACAAACTTAGGATGTCTCCAAATTGGAGTACTGCATTGGAAAAAGAGGTGGGTATATTTTCTTGTGAAGAGGCACAAAGAATACACTTTGATCTACAGAGGATGTTGTGGCACACCAGCGCGTGTCTTGGGTTTGAAGGCTGCCCAAAATAGCTAACCATGATATCAGGCTATGCTGAGGGAAGTTTGGAGAGAACCAAATGATTTCAGACCATGCAACCTGAGTCCTCGGAGAACAAATTTCTTGCTAAGCTGTCTTGAAAGTGTAGTGACTAGTTAGGTGACATTCCAGATAATGTCATCACCTACCTGATCAGGATTGATTTGAATCATTGGGAGGTCCCTCCAAATGTTAGTAAGGTGTGATGAGCGAGCAGGAAGTGGAGACAAAATGCTATTCTCTAAAATGAAGGCAATTGTTGCATTAAGTGTGCGTTCGTTTGGCAAGAAAGTGGGTGAAAGAAAGAAAAGAAAAGAAAAGAAAGTAAAAAAGAAAAGAAAGAATGCTTTGTTTGGTTGCTGAGAAAATAAGGGATAGAAAAAAAAATAGGAGAAAATATGATTTTTCATTGTTGGGTTACAAAGAAAGTGAAAGAAGGAAAAGAAAATGGGAAGAAAATTTTAGAAAATTTTCTCCCATTTGATGAATTTAGAATCTTAAAAAAAACCTTGCATTTTGAATAGAATAGAAAAGAAAAGAAAAAGTTATCGGGTTCTCATTTCTCATTTCTCTCTTCTTCCTTACTCCAAGTCTCCAATGCTGATTTTCGGCGGCGGCTCCGGCGAAGACACAGGCGATTCCGACGACGGCAATAACATATTCTTCTCTCTCTCTCTCACTTCTATATCTCTCTCTCCCAAACTTTTGGTTTGAGGGCTTGGATTGATTTAAACAAGTCAAAATATGATTATGATAGGTTTTAATTTTGCTTTGTATAAGGATTTAAGTTTTGAAATGATTTTTAAAATTTTCATGTTGGATTTTAGTTGAAATAAGCAAAGAAACAGTGGGGTTTGGATTGATTTAAAAGTAAGATTATGATAGGTTTTAATCTTGATTTGAATAGTGATTTAAGTTTTAAAATGATTTTTAGAAATTCCACATTGGATTTTAGTTGAAATAAGCAAAGATTTACAAAAAAAAAACTGAAAACAGTAGCTGGGACGTCCCTGTCATGAGGAAGAAGATAGGGACACAGCTGGTATTTTTTTAATTGTTTTAGTTTTTTTGGAAAAAAAGCTTTAAAAAAATGTTTTAAAATATAAAAAAATATTCAAAAGTGTAAAATAAAATTAAAAAAATTTGAAGTTATTTTAAAGGATTAGTAAAATATTTTGATAATTTTAAAAAGGTAGGGGCCATTTTGATATTTTTTAAAAAAGAACAAATTTTCTCTCTAATTTTCTAGACAACCAAACAGGAGAAAATTTATAATTTTCTCTTCTTTTCTTTCCTTTTCTCTTCTCTTATTTTCTTTTTCACATTTTCTCGACAACCAAACACAACATATAAGAAAAAAAAGAAAGGAAAAGAAAAGAGATTTAAATTTTTTCACAAAATAACCATCAAAAGATAGATAAAGTTTTTGGGAGAAAGTTTGATACTATTGAAAAAGTTTAAGAAAATGAAAGTGTGTTTCTTGCAAACCAAACGTAAGAAAAGTGCAAGAAAATACACTTTTCTTTTCCTTTCCCTCACTTTTTTCGACAAACAAGCACACCCTACTAGAAAGCTTGGCGGAAAACTGCAATTGAGCACCTAGTCCCTCAAAAAGAATACCGTTGGGGTACCAAGGGTCATGCCAAACGGAGGTGTTAGTACCATCACCAATTGAGTGAAAAAATGAGGGAGCTAGTTGTACTATGGGATTTCAGAATTTTCCTCCAAGACCAAGAACAATCGTGAGGGATTTTCATGGTCGAAAGGTGCTTACTTTTAATGAGATTAGCGCGGATCCAATCTGCCCACGAAGACCTCTTTCTAGACACAATATGCCAAATCAGGCGGAGAATAGATGCCTTGTTACAGTCCAAAAGCTTGCGAATGCCAAGACCACCCTCTTGTGTTTTTTTTTTTTTGACAAGTTTTATCCCAACTAACGGGGATAATTTTTTTGGGTTTGGCTACACCCCAGTTCAAAGGAAATGTAGCAGCTCTTTTCAATGTTGATGAGGATTTTCATTTCAATGTTGATGAGGATTTTCATTGGAAGCAGGAATCAATTCGACCAATACACATGCATGCTACTGAGGACGGATCTAATAAGCTCTGCACGACCAACATATGATAGACAACGCCCTTTCTAAGCCATGAGCTTAGAGGTGATACAATCCATTAGAAGGCGGCAATGAGCCAAGGTATCGCACCGGCAATTGACCTATTTGCTCAAATGATAAGTAGCATACTCCTCATTTAAAAAAATAGAGCTAGAGTCCCTAAATAGTGAAAGTGACAGTCTTGTAAGCCCCCTCGTAACTAACTACCAACCCACTAACAATACGAGTTAGGATGGGTTTGTTTCTTACAAAATAATGGGGCCCTTTTTTTTTATTCCCAATTTACCCTTGTTCAAAATGGGGCCGCGCTGTTCCCCATCCGAACTCTAACAATACCACCTTCTTAATATGAGTCCATTTTGTGTGTGCAACTTGGCACACATATCTTGTGTACCCGCGATGATTAATTAGAGTGTCACGTACACAAACTATGACTATATTGGTAAAACACTCAAAATGAATTCGCCCTCTAACTTATAATTGTACTAACATGCCTTCTCTATTAGTGGGGACAATTAGTGGGGGAATGCAAGATCTGTGTGAACTCTCTCAATACAGCACAACTGGTTACTAACCATGTAGCCCCAATCTAGTTCTAAGCCAAAACTGATCATCTGGTTAACCAAGTGAGTTAGCCTAATTGCATGCCAAAACTTGGCAGGTGACAAGCAGTTTTAGGTCAAAAAGATAATGGTGGATAGCTTTTGGCCAATATGGATTAAATGTTGCAGTTTTTTATTAAAATAAATTGGTATTGGATGAGGCATCAACTTGATGCTTTTCAAAATTTTACTTAGCCTTTTATTTTATACTTTTCACTAAACTCAGGATATTATGAAAGTTAGAAAGAGACGCATTTCTTAAATTAGTAAATGGAAAGTAGAATCGTACAAAATTAGGTGCTTACAGTTTGATTATAGAATCAATAGGCAAAAGACTCACCGACATAAAAGTGATACAAGTTGTATAAATAATACTTTAGCTATAGCCATTGGTCTGACTGTGCTCTTGTGTGTGCGCGTTTGTTTACTGTGTTACATGATACATTAAAACCAAAAAAAAAATTTGTATAAATAATATAATTGTGGAGACTCATGTGATGTGATAACAAAATATCTTCTCCAAGCACGTGCCATATGGCATCAGTATGACCGTTTTCTTGGCAGTTAGGGCTATCAATCTGAACCTCTATCGAGGGTACCTGACCTGGCCCTCCAAAGCGCCCAATAGATAGTTTTTTTTTTTCCTTTTTTTTTAATCCAAAAGCCTGAGGGCCGGATACAGCTCTTATAAGGTCCTCTTAAGTGAGGGCTGAGCTAGAAGGGCCTGCTCATACCTCCGCATTTGTGTAAAAAAAAAATAACACACATACTAAATATTGCTTTTAGTACATCCTATATGTAACAATTTAGTGGATATAACGATGCAAGGAATGAACTCGTATATATAGGTTGGGAATATGGCCACATCAAACTTTGTTGTAGTAATGTGATTTACTTATATTCACGATTTACTTTGATCATTTCTTAAAGTAAAAGCTACTCGTGCAAGTTGATTTAATAAGTCTGAGTACACTTTCTATTTTTTATACCTATTATTCATAACAAAAAATTCTACACTAAGAAGTAGACTGATATGAAGAGCTTACTGGGAAGAATGTTAGAACAAATTGATATAGTTAGCCTACACATTATGAAAATAGTAAAAACTCAAAAGTATGTACTTAGGACGAGGCTCTATCTGCATTGTTTCCTTCATCATTTCTTTTGAGAATGTTGACACTACAAAAAAGCTACTGACTAGCGACGGAAAATTAGAGACGGAAAATATTTATGTCTCTAATACATCATTTTTAGAGACGGAAACTAGTTATGTTACTAATGTTCCGTCTCTAACATTAAAAGACCATTAGAGACAGAAATATTTCCGTCTTTAATAGTAAAAGACCATTAGTGATGGAATATTTCCGTCTCTAATTCTCATTTTGACATTTAATTCATTTTTTAAAAATAAAATTACCATTAGAAATAGATTTATTTCCATTTCTAATAGTAAAAAACCATTAGTGGCGGAATACTTCCATCTCTAATGCTTATTTTGACATTGAATTTATTTTTTAAAAATAAAATTATCATTAGAAACGGATTTATTTCCATTTCTAATAGTAAAAAACCATTAGTGACGGAATATTTCCGTCTCTAATGTTTATTTTGACATTTAATTCATTTTTAAAAATAAAATTAAAATTAGAGATTAATTTATTTCCCTTTCTAATAGTAAAAAAACCATTAGTGACGGAATATTTCTGTCTCTAATACTTATTTTGACATTTAATTCATTTTTTAAAATAAAATCATCATTAGAGACGGATTTATTTCCATTTCTAACAGTAAAAGACTATTAGAGATAGAAATATTTCCATCACTAATGGTAAAAAACCAAATTCGAGTTTCTTGTAGGGTTCTTTCCCCCCAAAAATGGAGATTTCGATTTTTTACCCTCTTTCCTGCCGAGCTTTTGAATCGTGGCCGCTTTGATGATTATTACAGAGAAGAGCCACAGAGAGATCTCCATGTACCTCTTCTAAGGTTCCTCTTTTTCTCTTCTTTTTTTGATTTTGATATTGATTCGATATTTCGTTTTTTCATTTTCGATTTCCTATAAATCTGCGGAGGGAGTTTGTTATGCAAAGAAGTATTACAGTCTGATCAAACATTCAGACATTGATGTCCCGAATCTACAGGTGAACTAGCTGATGCAGAGCTTCAAATCAAAGGAGTACGTTCGCGAAACCTTTGCTTGGATGCACTACTACTGGTACCTAACCAATGATGGGATTGAATTCCTCCAGACTTACCTCAATCGCTCATCTGAGAACGTTCCTGCCACTTTGAAGAAATCCGTCAAAACAGTTGGTAGACCCATGGGTGGTTTGCCTGGAGATCGACCCTGTTGATTTTCTTTTATAGGGTTGTGTTTTTTCCAAAGGGAATATCTCCACCCCTAGGATTCACCCATCTGAGTATTCGAGCTCAGATCCCCCCTCTCTCTCTCTCTATTCTTTGCTCTTTCTCTCTCTCACTAGAAGGAAGAAAGAGATGGCTAATTTTATTTTATTTTAATTCAATTTTGGAGATGGAAATATTTTCATCCCTAAAAGTAAAATACTTTTAGAGACGAAAATAATCTGTCTCTAATACTCTAAACCATTAGTCACGTGAGCATCCGTCACGGAATAGAGACGAACAATATTTTCTTAGTGATGGAAAAACGATTATTAGAAATAGAAATTTTCTGTTGCTAGTTGGTAGCTTTCTTGTAGTGTGAATGAAATGTGTAGATTATATATCAATATTATTACTCTTCAATTAAACCCTAGCTTGGCTCTCGACCTTGAAGTCAGGGCTTGTGTCTAGCAAGTTCAAGCCCTCTGAGAGCTATGGCCGTACCCTTATAAATAGGTGAGGGTTGGACATAGGGGCGGAGCCAATAATTTTTCTTTTGAAGGGCCAAAGTATATGTATTAAAAATATATTAGGATTTTGAAAAATGATGAAGCTAACATGAAATATTACAGGGCTTAACACCCCCAATATGTTTTTTTTGTGAGAGTGTCATTATATAAATAAAAATAACTATATCTTTTAATTTAATATATTATACATATAAAAAAATTACAAAATTTTGAGGGATTAAACTTCCCCCATATAAAAAAAAATTACATCCGAATTTGGGGGCACTAAATTTTAAAAAGTAAATACTATTTAATTTTCTAAAAAATTTATACCTATTTAATATAGAATTTTAAAAAAAAATTGAGGGGCCATTGCTCCTCCCCGCCCCCTAGCCCAGCCCTTTAACATCCCTATTATTAGTTCACATAAGTAGGGCTGTCAACGGATCGGATTCGGACCGGATCTGCCTAGATCCGAATCCGATCCGATTAAGAATCCGACTGATCCGAATCCGATCCGAGATCCGTCGGATCATGAAGTAACCGATCCGAATCCGATCCGATTATATATCGTCCGATCTGAATCCGATCCAATCCGATCCGAGTAAGGTTATTTTTTTTTAAAAAAATCTATTTTAATAATAAAAAATCTAATAATACCTTAATTAATACTAATTAATGTTAATTTTTTAAAAATTAATATTTTATACATAGAAAGTCTAAATAATATATTTAAAATAATTAAAAATTATTATTATTATCGGATCGGATTTTAATCGGATCGGATCACCCTATATCCAGATCTGATCCGATTATAATCGGATTCCACCGATCCGATCCGAATCCGATCCGACGGATCACATATAGGGTCCAAAGTCCGGCTAATCGGATCGGATTCGGATCGGATCCGGATCATGATCCGGTCCATTGACAGCCCTACACATAAGTAAGTTAAATTCATCATGGCATTGATTAAACACATAAAAATAAGGTCACTTAGAATTGAAGTCCCAATGATTAGATATATAATCGATTCCTTACACGATAAAGAGATTAGGGACAACCGTCATAACTCATAAGTCAGAGATTAAAACGTGAGGGCCTGTGGGCTAAGGATTTGAGGGGCTTCTTATCCAATAAGGAGAGTAGGGCTCGATCTCATCGTTAGTATGAGTCAGATTACATATATGAGATTACACATGTCGTGGGAAAAAGAAGAAGCCGTGTTTAGCTTATACACGCTGTCAGCTTTGTAACTGACCGCCATGTTCTTGGTCCCTTTTAACACCCTTTAACATAAGTAAATTAAAATTTGAAAAAAATTTCTTCTAGAAAACATGATTGGATTGCTTAAGCTTAAGGATCAGTAAATCTTAACTATAGTTGACGAGTGTTAAAAAGGGGGCGTGGACCAATGAGGATCGATACATAGTGGAAAGGCGTGATATGTTAAGCATTTTCTAAAAAAATAAGTTTTATACTTATATTATTTGATTTTAGAGAGTATAGCATGGCATTGAAACTTGAAAAAAAAATAATTAAGGATCTATTTGGATACATTGTCGTTTTTCTATTTTTATTTTCTACTTTTAAAAATTAAAAACAATTTGTTTTTTCAAATTTTAGAAAAATATACGGCATTACTAACCGTTACTTTTTTTTAAAGAATCCGTTACTTGTTTTAAAAAAGAATAACAAATTTAGTAAATCTGATGAATATTATAATTCAGTAAACCATTTTAATCTATGATGATGATGGTGGTCGGGGTGATGCGAAACATTTTGTGATTTTCACTTTTGTTATATATTTCTGAAAATAGTAGTAAAAGCAAATTTTGTTACCTTAAATTTTTTTTAAAATTATTAATTTAAAAAACAAAAAATTGAAACATGTTTTAAACAAAAATTTAGAAATTTTTGTTTTTAAAAATAAAAGTACAATCAAAGGAGACCTAAATTTTATATTATATTATTTCCCATGATTCATGGGAGGCACCTACTTCTTAACTTAAAAAAAATCTTTATAACCAAGTACAAACAGACAAGATAACCCACAAATTTTGGCCTCCAATTATTTTTCTCTAACTCGTGCACCTTCTAAACTCATTATATTTCATATTTGTTTAATTATTCTTAATTCATAAACTCATAAGCAATTACTAACATTATCAAACCTTATACTAACAAAAAAAAATCCTAGCTTTGTCCTGATGGTGATAGAGTACTAGATCTTATTAACTCAAACCTCTTAATTTGCTACTCGCTCCTGCTCTCAACCTCGCTCTCATCTTGAGAGGGCGGTTTATATAAAGTTTCATTTTTTTATTGTGCCGTTATAGGTTGCATATACAACGGTGGTTTATTGTGCCGTTACAGATTCAATATATAATGGCGGTTGAGTTGTGCCGTTACAGATTCTATATATAACGGCGGTTGAAATTGCCGTTGGAAATCGATTTTGTACGGTGGTTTTAGAGTGCCGTTATAAGTTTACTATATAGTGGCGGATATCAGAAACGCCGCTATAAGCCCTATATATAGTTGCGCATATAATAACCGTCGTTACAAAATGTTGTTATATCCCTTGCGACAAGACTTATGACGACACTTAAAGAAACCGTCGTTACAGTCATGTAACGACGGTTTAGTTAGGTATTGCGGCGGATTTTAGCCACCGTAATAAACCTTGAATTTCGTAGTGTATTTTCATTTCTAATAGTAAAAAAAACCATTAGTGATGGAATATTTCCGTCTCTAATACTTATTTTGATATTTAATTCATTTTTAAAAATAAAATTACCATTAGAGACGGATTTATTTCCGTTTCTAATAATAAAATACAATTAGAGACAAAAATATTTCCATCACTAATGGTAAAAAAAACCAATTTCGAGTTGCTTGTAGGGTTCTTTCCCCCAAAATATAGAGATTTCGATTTTTTACCCTCTTTCCGGCTGAGCTTTTGAATCGTGGCCTCTTTGGTGATTATTACAAAGAAGAGCCGCAAAGAAATCTCCAAGTACCTCTTCCAAGGTTCTTTTTCTCTTCTTTTTTTGATTTTGATATTGATTCGATATTTCATTTTTTTCATTTTCGATTTCCTATAAATCTGCAGATGGAGTTTTTTATGCAAAGAAGGATTACAGTCTGGTCAAACATCCAGACATTGATGTCCCGATTCTACAGGTGAACCAATTGATGCAGAGCTTCAATCGAAGGAGTACATTCGCGAAACCTTTGCTTGGATGCACTACTACTGGTACCTAACCAATGATGGGATCGAATTCCTCTATACTTACCTCAATCTCCCATCTGAGATCGTTCCAGCCACTTTGAAGAAATCCGTCAAACCAGTCAGTAGACCCATGGATGGTCCGCCTAGAGATCAACCCCAGTAAATAATATCGACTGTTGATTTTCTTTTCTAGGGTTGTGTTTTTTCAAAGGGAATATATCCACCCCTAGGGTTCTCCCATCTGAGTATTTGAGCTTAGATCCCCCCCCCCCCCCCTCTCTCTCTCTCTCTCTATTCTTTGTCTCTTCTGCCCACTTTCTCTCTCTATTCTCTGCTCTCTCTCTCTCTCACTAGAGGCAAGAAAGAGAAGACTAAATTTTTTATTTTTAAATTCAGTTTTGGAGACGGAAATATTTTCGTCCCTAAAAGTAAAATACTTTTAGAGACGAAAATAGTCCGTCTCTAATACTCTAAACCATTAGTCACGTGAGCATCCGTCACGGAATAGAGACAAACAATATTTTCTTAATGACGGGAAAATGATTATTAGAAACATAAATTTTCCGTTGCTAGTCGGTAGCTTTCTTGTAGTATGAATGGAATGTGTAGATTATATATCAATATTATTACTCTTCAATTAAACCCTAGCTTGGCCCTCGACCTTGAAGTCAGGGCTTGTGTCTAGCAAGTTCAAGCCCTCTGAGAGCTATGGCCGTACCCTTATAAATAGGTGAGGGATGGACATAGGGGCGGAGCCAATAATTTTTCTTTTGGGGGGCCAAAGTATATGTATTAAAAATATATTAGTATTTTGAAAAATGATGAAGCGTACATAAAATATTATGGGGCTTAACACCCCCAATATTTTTTTTTTGTGAGAGTGTCATTATATAAATTAAAATAACTATATCTTTTAAGTTAATATATTATACATATAAAAAAATTACAAAATTTTGAGGGATTAAACTTCCCTCTTATAAAAAAAAATTACATCCGAATTTGGGGGCACTATATTTTAAAAGGTAAATACTATTTAATTTTCTAAAAAATTTATACCTATTTAATATAGAATTTAAAAAAAAATTGGGGGGCCATTGCTCCTCCCCGTCCCCTAGCCCAGCCCTTTAACATTCCTATTATTAGTTCCTATAAGTGAGTTAAATTCATCATGGCATTGATTAAACACAAAAGAATTGAAAGCCCAATGATTAGATATATAATCGATTCCTTACACGGTAAAGAGATTAGGGACAACCGTCATAACTCATAAGTCAGAGATTAAAACGTGAAATGAGGGCCTGTGGGCTAAGGATTTGATGGGCTTCTTATCGAATAAGGAGAGTTGGGCTCGATCTCATCGTAAGTATGAGTCAGATCACTTATATGAGATTGATCCAGGTGTGGTAGTTATCCAATGAACAACGGGAAAAAGAAGAAGCAGTGTTTAGCTTATACACGCTGTCGGCTATGTAACTGACCGCCATGTTCACGGGTCCCTTTTATCACCCTTTAACATTAAGTAAATTAAAATTTGAAAGAAATTTCTTCTAAAAAAACAAGATTGGATTGCTTAACCCTAAGAATCAGTAAATCTTAATCATAATTGACAAGTGTTAAAAAGGGGGCGTGGGCCAATGAGGACTGATACATAATGGAAAGGCGTTGTAAGTCAAGCATTTTCTAAAAAAATAAGTTTTATACTTATATTATTTGATTTAAGAGAGCGTAGCATGGGCATCGAAACTTGGGAAAAAAAAATTAAGGGTCTGTTTGGATACATTGTCGTTTTTCTATTTTTATTTTTTACCTTTAAAAATTAGAATCGATTTGTTTTTTCAAATTTTAGAAAGATATACGTCATTACTAACTGTTACTTTTTTTTAACGAATCTGTTACTTGTTTTAAAAGAGGAAAAATAGAACAACAAATTTAGTAAATCTGATTAATATAATAATTCAATAAACCATTTTAATCTATGATGATGATGGTGGTGGTTGATGGAAAACATTTTATGATTTTCACTTTTGTTATATATTTCTGAATTTGGTAGTAAAAATAAATTTGTTACCTTAACTTTTTTCAATTATTATTAATTATTAAAAACAAAAAATTGAAACATGTTTTAAACAAAAATTTCTAAATTTTTGTTTTTAAAAATAAAAGTACAATCAAAAGAGACCTAAATTTTATATTATATTATTTAATTTAAAGGATACAGCCATGAGTCATGGGAGGCACCTTCTTCTTAACTTAAAAAAAAATCTTTATAACCGAGTACAAAAGACGAGATAACCCACAAATAAGGGCTGATGGCCAGGACCACGCCTCACGAAGCGGAGGTCTTGAGTTCGATTCCCTGCTCTCGTTGGCCACCCTCCGGATTTATCCTGACTTTCCCGATGCGTGTGGAGTGAGGGCTCTGCACGTGCCCGGGGGAACTAGTCGGGTGCTCTAATAGGCCCGGATACCCTCGTCACCAAACCAAAAAAAAAAAAAACATTTGACGCTTTGCCCTCCTGCTTCGGCTCTGTTACATAGTTTTAGAGTCCAAAACGTTATTCAAGTCCTTGAGATCCAGAAAGATTACTAATATACAATTGACAAGAACCGCCACACTCAACAAAAAACAAAAACACAAGACACCGCCACTTTTCCTAATGTGAACGTTGCATGATATTTTCATATCGGTCCTTCTGCCACGTGTCCAAATATTATATCTTTCTTAATCGCGTAGAGGTCTAAAAGGCCGTTGAAACTCTCAGTCCCATCCTTACACGCAGACAAAGCAACAACTTGTCTTACCCCTAAGGCCCTGGCTTGTCTCTGGCGAAGCCAGAAACCCTCTCGGGGTTCCAAACATTGTGCGACAGTTGGCAAGAAAATGGGAAGAAGTCATTTTATTTTCTCCCCATTCTTTTGACTTCTCCCCCATGTGATATCTCTCCCCTTTATTCTCACACACTTATAACCACATGTCTAAGTCAAAATCATGGGCCCCATGATTTTGACTTCTTCACCACTTGTCACCTATTCTATGGAACCCCGAGATAAGCCCTTTCTGGCTTCGCCAGAGACAAGCCAGGGCCGTGTAAAGTCCCGGACACGCGATGCCTCCTCACTTCATTACGTGTTTACTGCAACTCTCACGCGCAGTGATATCTTCACGGTCCTTCTACGAGAACCACGAGAAATTTCAGTCGTAGCTCTCGCAATCAACCTCCTCCCGCCACGTAGATCTGTTGACACGTGTTAAGTTAATGACGGTTAGATTAGATTATTTTAATCTTATCTTATTTTCTATTTATAGAACAACTTCAAACAATAATTACCGGGAAGTTATGTATAAGGTGGGAAACTCGTTTTCTAAAAAACTCGTTCCAGACTTGCTTTTCATTTAGTGATCAAGGGGGTTATGAATTTCCTATTTAGAAAGTAATGTGATAGATCTGAGTCTAAAACCTACGACATATATCGTAGGTAAGTATTGTTGAATTGAAACCTAATACTTTAAGACACCTATTTCTTCATAAATATCTCAAATAAAATATAATTTAAGGTATAATTGGTCATCTTAACATAATGAGAATGATGCACCTATATTTATTTATCGCTTCCTATTTCATAAGAATTTTTTGAACTTCGCTTCTCGCTTCTTGTTTTCGCTTCACGACTTGATAACTATGCTCCAAACCCATAACCTTACATTCAAAATCCACATAAACCAATGAATCCATCAGAATCAAACACTATTTTCAACTCTCTCTCTAAACTAGATTTCCCTTTCTCCATCTCAATCTGGGTATTTTGATTTTTACAAATAATTTATGGCTTCGAGCATAACCCATCAAATCGGAACACTCTTCGGAAAAAAATAAGTTTTATACGTATATTATTTGATTTAAGAAGGTATAGCATGGGCATCGAAACTTGGGAAAAAAATAACTAAGGGACTGTTTGGATGCATTACCGTTTTTCTATTTTTATTTTCTACTTTTAAAAATTAGAATCGATTTTTTTTTTCAAATTCTAGAAAGTTATACGACATTACTGACCATTACTTTTTTTTAACGAATCTGTTACTTGTTTTAAAAAAAAGGAAAAATAAAAAAACAAATTTAGTAAATTTGATGAATATAATAATTAAGTAAACTATTTTAATCTATGATGATGATGGTGGTGGGTGATGCGAAACATTTTGTGATTTTCCCTTTTGTTATATATTTTTGAAAATAGTAGTAAAAACAAATTTTGTTACCTTAATTTTTTTTTAAAAGATATTATTAATTTTTTAAGACAAAAAATTGAGACATGTTTTAAACAAAAATTTCTAAATTTTTATTTTTAAAAATAAAAGTACAATCAAAGGAGACCTAAATTATATATTATATTATTTAATTTAAAGGACACAGCCATGAGTCATGGGAGGCACCTACTTCTTAACTTAAAAAAAAAATCTTTATAACCGAGTACACACAGATGAGATAACCCACAAAAATTGGCCTCCAATTATTTTTGTCTAACTCATGCACCTTCTAAACTCATTATATTTCATATTTGCTTAATTATTCTTAATTCATAAACTCATAAACAATTACTTACATTATCAAACCGTATACTTACAAAGAAAATCCTAGCTTCGCCCCGGTGGTGATAGAGTACTTAGATCTTAATAACTCAAACCTCTTAATCTGCTACTCACTCTCAAACCTCGCTCTCATCTTGAGAGTGTGGTTTGTAAAAAGTTTATTTTTTATCTCTATTTTTCATGTTAAGTGGGATGCATTTTGTTATTTTCTTTTGTATGGTATAAGATTAGGGTTGCACAAAGCCCAATCGGCCGGTTGGTGCGGCTCGGTTTGGCTCGGTTCAGGCCGAGATCGGTCCAAAATTTAGGCTCAAACAGGCCAAGCCAAGCAAAAAAAAAAACCTCCCGGAAACTCAATTAAGCCGAACTCGGGCCAACCCCTATGCGGCTCGGTTCGAATATTATTAAAAAAAATATAAATATTATTTATATTATATATATAAATAATACAAAATATTATTAATTTAAAAAAAAAGATTCAAGCCGAACTCGAGCCAAGCCAAACCCGACTTGAGCTTGAATCATTTCGGGCCGAGCCAAGCTTCGGGCCGCGATTTCAAGCTCCATTTGGGGTGAGCCGGGCTTCGGGCCTCGATCAAATCATTTCAAGCTGAGTTGGGCTTGACCAAGCCTGGCCCGAATACAACCCTATATAAGATTCTTGTAAAGTTTGTTAATTACTGGTGATTTTGTAATTGAACTTAAAATGATACATATAACCGGACCGGACCGATCGATCGAACCAATAAAACTATGAACCGGTCCCCTTGTCGGTTTCCAAAACTCCCAAAATCGGTCTTTAAGAACCAGTAATAACAGGGTAGAACTAGTGGTAGAACCAATCAGAACTCGCCAAAATCGGAAAAATTGACAAAAATAAAAAAAAATTTGTTTTACAAAGAATACAGGATCAAATGAGACTGGTTGATCTACTGATTTAAGTCCTGTTCCAATAATGAAAACAATGGACTTAACATATCAATAGTTATCATGTTTGTCGTGACTATAAATTTAAATTTAAGTGTTGAATGATTTTACCATTCTTTTTTACATGCACTTTAAAAAATAAAACCAATATATTTATCCTTACAAGTATGACTCTTTCAAGAATTATAAGTTCGTGCCCTAGAGGTATTCTCATGTCTCGACCATAACCTAAAATAAATTTTGACGCTTTGCTCCTGCTTCGGTTCTATTACATAGTTTTAGAGTCCAAAACACCATTCAAGTCCTTCAGATCGAGAAAGATTACTAATAGTGCTATTGACAAGAACCGCCACTCTCAACAAACACAAAAGTATAAGACATCGTCAAAGCCTAACTTTTCCTAATGTGAACGTTGCAGGATATTTTCATAGCGCTCCTTCTGCCACGTGTCCTAATATTATATCTTTCTTAATCGCGTGGAGGTCTAAAAGGCGGTAAAAACTCCCAAGTCCCATCCTTACACGCAGACAAAGAAACAACGTATCTTACACCTAATGGCCCGGACACGTGGTTCCTCCTCACTGCATTACGTGTCGTGTCTCCATTAACGGTAACGAAGACATCAAAACGCGTTTACTGCAACTCTCAAGTAATATCTTCACGGTCCTTCTACGAGAGCCACGAGAAATTTCAGCCGTAGCTCTCGCAATCAACCTCCTCCCGCCACGTGGATGTGTTGACACGTGTGAAGTTAATAACGGTTAGATGGATTATTTTAATCTTATCTTATTTTCTATTTATAGAACAGCTTCTCCAAACCCATAACCTTACATTCAAAATCCATATGAACCAACGAATACATCAGAATCAAAAACCCTTTTCAACTTTCTCTCTTTAGACTTAGATTTCCCTTTCTCCATCTCCATCTGGGTATTTTGATTTTTACGAATAAGTTATGGCTATGAGCATAACCCATCAAATCGGAGCACTCTCCGGGACACCCATCCCGTCGGAATCCGGGACAAATTCCGGCGAATCAACGGCCGTTGTAAGTGCAGCTGCGGTCTGGAAATCAGAGCCGTCGAATCTCCGGTGCCGGATTCAAAAACAAGGACTAGATATGGACGCAATATCTCCACCGTTGAGTCCCTGCATGGCCACTTCGCCGGTGCTGAACGGAATCCGGGCTGATCTGTCTTCGGCGTGCCTGGCGTTTGAGACGGAAGATGAGGTGAGGGAGTATAGAGAAGAGGGTGCGCAGGTTAAGGGGAAGGGGGTTCCGGTTTTCGTGATGATGCCGTTGGATAGTGTGACGATGGGGAATACTGTGAATAGGAAAAAAGCCATGAATGCGAGCTTGCAGGCGCTAAAGAGCGCCGGGGTGGAAGGGGTGATGATGGACGTGTGGTGGGGGTTGGTGGAGAAAGATGCGCCGGGTGCGTACAATTGGGGTGGGTATTCAGAGCTTTTGGAGATGGCGAAGAAACACGGGCTCAAGGTTCAGGCCGTCATGTCTTTTCATCAGTGCGGTGGCAACGTCGGTGATTCTTGCACGTGCGTATGATAGCTTTCTTCCCCTTTTTAATCTTCTGAATCAAAATTGAAAAACCCCTCTGAATCTTTATAGAGAAAAGAGCTTTTTATTGAAATTTGAAGTTTTTCTTTCAAAAAAAGGGCTTTGGCTCTTTTGTTCTTTCATGGGTATTGGATCTTATTGGGAAATCTGAACTTTCCATTTTATGATTCACCAATTGGGTTTATCTAATTCAAATTTTTTATCCGTTTGATTATGATCTTTGTGGATCAGCTTCTGTTGCTTGATATGTGCAATTTGGGTGTTTTTTTGGGGGTACAGGATTCCTTTACCTAGGTGGGCGGGGGAAGAAATAGAGAAAGACCCTGATCTAGCTTACACGGATCAATGGGGAAGGAGGAATTTCGAGTACTTGTCACTGGGTTGTGACACCCTTCCGGTACTCAAGGGCCGATCGCCGGTCCAGTGTTATGCCGACTTCATGCGTGCCTTTAGAGACAACTTCAAACACCTTCTTGGTGACACCATTGTGGTAACTACTCTTCACTACCATTCTTGGATGTTAATGAACTTGGTTCCTCAATTTAGATACCCTGTGTGTGTAGATTTGGCTCAAAGTTTTGATTCGTTTACACTGTAATAACCAGTTCATATACCAATATTTTGGTGTTCAAGCATGGCAATTTGGGGTACCTTGATATAAACAGGTATTGGAGATAGATCACTCACTTGCTAATAGTGTATTTTGGCAACTTGTCATTTAACTAGGAGATGGTTCCATCTTCCATGACTATCCAAATATCAGCAGAGGTTCAAAATTCAAATATACCTATTATACATTGCCTTAGCCAAATAACGTACCCTTGGCTCCGAATCAGGGACAGAGCCTGGCCCAGTTGCCCCCTCTAAACTTTTGAAAAAAAAACTTATATATATAAGGCAATAGGCATTGACATGGGGCAGTGCCCCCTAAACAAGGAGAACAATACAACGTACGGATGAGATGGCCGTAGCCACAACCCCCACTAAACCCATAATATTTTGTACTCACTTAATCATTCTTCACAAACTCATCACCAATCACTAACATTATCAATCAACCATCACTTGCCCCCTTACAAGAAAACCCTGGCTCCGCCCCTACTCTGAATTCTTTGTTACGTGTCCATGTACTAGTCTGTTAAGTGTTAACTGAATTCCATAAATGGTATATTATCCAGGAAATTCAAGTAGGAATGGGTCCTGCTGGCGAGCTCCGATACCCTTCATACCCAGAGCAGAATGGGACATGGAAATTCCCAGGAATAGGAGCTTTCCAATGCTATGACAAGGTATGCAAAAGACTCAGATATCTTTCCTTCTTTTAGTAGATTAGATAGATATCCCTGATCTGCTTGTAGATTACTAGTTCTTATATAATTAAGAGTGGATAAATGCAGTACATGCTGAGTAGCTTGAAAGCTGCAGCCGAAGCTGCTGGCAAGCCTAAATGGGGAAGCACTGGCCCAAGAGATGCTGGCCAATACAACAACTGGCCAGAGGACACCCCATTTTTTCGCCGCGAAGGTGGTTGGAATGGTCCCTATGGGGAATTCTTCCTTGGTTGGTACTCTAAGATGCTCCTGGACCACGCCGAGAGGATACTTTCATCAGCAAAGTCTGTCTTTGAAGGTAACGGCATCAAGATCTCGGTTAAAGTTTCAGGCATTCACTGGCACTATGGGACTCGATCCCATGCCCCTGAGCTCACAGCTGGCTATTACAACACCCGATTCCGAGATGGGTACCTCCCCATTGCAAAAATGTTGGCACGCCATGGTGCCATATTTAATTTCACTTGCATAGAGATGCGAGATCACGAGCAACCCCAGGATGCTCAATGTGCGCCGGAGAAGCTGGTGAGGCAAGTAGCATTGGCAACACGGGAAGCCGGAGTTCCACTTGCAGGCGAGAATGCACTGCCGCGATATGATGAAACTGCACATAAGCAGATATTGGCTGCATCTTCGTTGAGGCTAGATGATGGGGGGGAAGATGATAGAGAAATGTGCGCCTTCACGTATTTGAGGATGAATCAGGAGCTTTTTCAGGCGGATAATTGGAGGCAGTTTGTGGGGTTTGTGAAGAAGATGAAGGAAGGGAAGGGGGAGAACAAATGTCGGGAACAGGTCGAACGGGAGGCTGAGCAGTTTGTGCATATTACTCGGCCATTGGTGCAAGAGGCTGCTGGTGCTCTCAGGCACTAATGAGGTCTGTCTTCTTGTAGGGTTTCTGTAATAGTAGTAATAATGGTGGTGAGATGGGTCTCTCCCTTCCAGCTCTTATTTCCTTCCCTTTGTTCTCTGTGTTGTGGTCATAAAAATGAGCAGTGTCATGATAAGTAGTTTGGGATTTTGGGGGTTGTTGATACATACATATTGTTGCAGTCTCTCTCTCCCAAGAATTAGGGCCAGAAATCCAATGGGTATTTCCCAGAACAGGAATGCTAGACAAGTCCACAAATTCAAAAAAGACTGAATTGACACGTGTCATTGTTGTAACCAATTACTTTTACAATGGAGTAAAATAATACCTTTTTATATTTTTTTTTATATGTTAAAATTGTTACTTTAACTAGTTGTAAAAATAGATATATAGCTCTTGTGTTTTATGGTAGAGTTTGGAAGTTGAAGTATGATAGGGGCTAGAATTTTTGCTTCAAGAATTAGGGCCTTGAACTCTAATGGATATTTGTAATGCCTTTGCTTAGTATTCCTGTAAGAGCGTGTTCTTTTGTGGAGCCTTATAGAATCCAAATCCAGCACTTTGGAAATTTTGTCAATTGACAATATGCAATTTGTTTTTTTTTTTTGGTAAAAGATGTGGACATGCAATTAACCTTAAACTTAACAATCAAAAGTCCAACTAAGCATAATTTTCAAATAGATTAGTGTTACCAAACTCAATCTTAGTGTTTGTATATACAAAAAAAAATAAAAATTTGTACCATAATAATCTAATGCTTATATTTAATTCCTAATATTTTTTAAAGACAAACTACAACAAAACATTAACTTTTCCATATTTTTTTTTTTTTGGTATGAGACATCCGGTTAGGCCGCAACCCTGGTTAGCAAGTCTGTTCTAAGTTAAAGGCGGGTGGAGAGTGTAACCCACTCTCACCGTCTTGGGAATGGAACCGGAACCTCCTTCTTAAGGAAGGGATACACCTAGCACTGGGCTATTCCCAGGGTGTGTAACTTTTCCAGTTCAATCCAAAAAAAACTTGCGAGGAGGTGCTGAAAGCCTTTTTACTTGAAATTGATCCATTGTCTGCTGAAAGCCTTTTTACTTGAAAAGCATCCATTTTCCAATGGGTTATAGAAAGTTTGGCCTATACACTTGAAAAGTACAAGACACCAAGGGACATTTTGTTGCCAACAGCTACAAAAGGTCTCACAATATAACCTTAAAGAAAATGATTAGGAATTGACATTAATTCTTCTAGATCGGATCATAACCAAGATTGAACTTGAGGAGAGTTTAATCATACCTACAAGTCAATACATGTACCTTTTAAACTATTAATTTTGGTTAAGATTCACTAACCCTTAGGGTTCAACAATCTAACATTGGTTTTAGAATATTAAAAAAAAAAAAACCTAACCCTCCTTGGTAAGCTTTTTGCCTCTCAAAATGCATCTCCAGCCTATGAGGCCCTAATGCTGGGCTTATCTTGGAAAATGTTGTCAATTAAAAGATAATTCACTATTAGGCTCCGTTCTTCTGGTGAAACTTTTAATGTCTATAACTTTCATTGTTTCATGTCTAATTTTATTTAATGTCTAGAATTATATTATTTCATAGAGTGCAAAAGTTGTACAAATAAGTTACTTTCAAGTTTCACAAAAAAATTTGGATTTTTTAAGTTCGATAGATGTGGACATCTTTATTAAATTGAACTCAATGAATCTGAGATACCATCGAGTAAAATGGTTAGAAACCCTCTCCACTCTCTTCGCAGACTCTTTCTCTTGTTCTAAAACATTATTAATGTTCCAAACTTTTAAAAGTTCCACCAAAAGAACGGAGCCTTATGGATTTGTCTCCTCCATAACACTCCTAATCAACATATTGATCAATATCTCCTTATTACAGTTATTGACCAGTATTAATTTAGCCATCTCAATAATGAGCTTCACTTGAGACACGACTCCCAAATTTTCTATTTTGAGTCATTATAGGACATCACCCCTGGGGTTGTCAAAGAGTAGGGCAAAGGTCAGTCCTAACTTTGCCCTTACTTATAAGGGCAAGATCCTAACCTTGCCCTAGACCTTCAAAGGCTTGAATTAACAAGGACCTAACCCTACTCTTAAAGGATAGGGCAGGAAAAAAGTAAGAAAATGTTTCTTATTCAAAATGTTGGGACGTTTTTCTATACCTACTAACAATCCAACAGATTACTCAATTGAAATTATTTAAAATAAAATAAATAAAATGTAATGATAAAACTAGATAAAATAAAACATATATTGACAACAAATTAAGGTTGTAATAAAAAAAATTGTGGTTCGTGTTAGGGTAGGGCTATCAAAGTCAGGGTTAGAGCGGGGTAAGGGCCAATGGTAAGGGCCAATTCTAATCATGTCCTTACATATAAGGGCAAGACCCTAATCCTACCCTAACCCTTCAAGGCGTAAATTGACTAAGCCCCTTGTTGGCAAGGTACCCTGTCAGATTTTTTTTTTGACAGGCCTAATCACTCCTCCTCTAGAATTATCAGTGGCCAATTTTTTCAAGTTAACCACTTATTATAACGCGTTAGAATAGGCATAAATAGATCCCTTGTTCTTCTTGCAATGGGGAGAAAATCTTTTGCAAGGATATCATGATTCATGATCTTTTCAAAAGAAATTCTTCAAATTGTAAGGAGAATAAAAGACTTATTTTAGCTAATGAAATCCTACCATTTGTAAGGAGTAAATGGATTTAATGTTGGCAAAAGAGTTCCTTCCAATTGTAAGGATAAAAGGTGTTCTTTGAGGATATAATAGGAGTAATCTTGCTCATGGAAAATAGGGGTGTCACTTGTCAGTATCACAATATTCATAATGTGTGTTTGTTTGTTTGTTTATTTAAATGAAATTAATTTATTTAAGTTTTAGTACATAAACTAGAAGCAAAAGGATTTTTATACAGCAAAGTTTTTTATTCAATTATGCTTATTTGTCTTCTAAGCTTGTACTACATGACCAGTTTGTGCCTTGCAGTCACTTGCTACTTAAAAAATCTTATTTAATAGGATTTTTCTAAGTTAATTTCACTCTCTTTACACAAACTTACCTCAAAATTACAAATTAGATAACGAATTTATATCAAATCACTTCCTATTTGACGTATAAAGTTTCGTATTGGTTAATTATTGGGTACCTTATGTTTAAAAATAAATCGTCTATGATCTTTCCAGTGGCCATGAGTGTTTGGAGGCTAGAATCAAATTAGTTTTACGGAGTTAACAGCTGTACAAGAGATCAAAACACCCAAGCTATAGGGAAGAGCAGAGAACATTTGGTTCCCTTATTTTCTCTTGCTTATCTTAATTATTTAAAGTTTAGGATGGCTAAGTTATTTTCAATGATTAAATATTATAATACCATGTGGCCAAGGTATATCCTACGTAGGGCGCATCGATTGGACGGTCTTGATTGCATTACGGACTTACAAATAATGGCACCTTTGATTTCACTTCTTTTTTTCTTTTTATTTTTTCAAACCATTGATTCCAATTCTCAACAATGTGATCTTCCACCAACACCGTGGATGTTGTTAGAATTATAGTACTTGTCCAAAGCTCTATCGATGAACGATTATCTAAAGTTATTTCTTCCAAGCTTAAAGGTCTTGTCGGTCTATTTCCATATAATTTCATAATTTTAAAGTTGTAGAGATGATTATGATTCTATAATCATTTTCAATGAGATCATGAAAATATCAATTTTTTTACATTTTTCATAATCATGTATGACGGTTCAAACCAAATGTTATTATTCCCAACCCAAATGATTATAAGTGATTAAAATACCCTTATAATCAATTATCATTGGAATTGATTATGCAATAATTGATTATACAATAATTAATTGTCTGATAAGCATTGTTGTGAAAATTCGGTTTGACTCTCACTCTACAAATAAGCAAACGTCTAAAGATAGTTCATTAGCTCCGTTTGTTTGCATGTAAAACATTTTACGGCATAAAATCATTTACACAGAAAATGTTTTACAAGAAAACAATCGTTTTCCAGCTTGTTTGTGCTCTTTTGGTTGCCATACTGAAAATTGGGTGGAAAATGACTCCATTTTACTTTCCAGTGTTTGCTTGGGAGGAAAATTCATCAATGAAAATATACTTCCTAATAATTGCATAATAAATTTCTCAATTTAATAAACCCACAAACATGTCTCAAAATCCATATTAACCTACAAACATATCTCAAACCAGATACGAATTATCATCCATCAATTTCAATCTATATTGTCCAAAATTAACATATTCAAATGGTACCTACCCACTATATTCACCAATAACAAAACATACCATAAAAAGTTTTTGTATCATCCTAAAAGTTAAAAAACTATATTAACCATGTTCAACCCCTAAAAAGAATATCATCAAAACAATTCATGCAACTATTAACATATTCAAAACAAACAATCACCACTAGAAGAACCCTCCCTCTGAGACTGAAATTTGAGCATCCACTGCTTGCGAGACTCTTCACTGTTGGATAGAAATCCATTTCCAATCACTCGGCGCTCTAACAAATAATCAAAGACTGAAATAAGTATTGAGGAATCAAAGCCTTTTGTTTTCATTACTTCTTTAAAGAGTTCTTTAGGAAAATTATCTTGATTCATTTCCCTAATTGCAGCAGCCATCTCTCCAATTTGTTGTGCCATCATTTCTATTTTATTTTCCATTTCTTCACTTTGACGAAGCATTTTTTCATGCCATCGTACATTGGATGATGTACTATTCGATGAAACTTGTTGCTTTTCGGTATGTGTCCGCTCTTCCTCAAACATTTCAATTCTCTTGTTTAGGTATTGATCATTGTTAGGATGTGCCTGATTTACAATCACAAAGTGTTAAGTTCATATTATAATATTTTAAATATAAAATTTTGAAATATTATAACATACCTTAATGTAGTCACTGTACACCGTAGAACTAGTTGTGATCATCTTAAGATTATCATCTCATCCAAATCCACTACCCTTACGAACTTTTCCAATAATCCGTCATGTGTTTCGAGTAGTTTTAAGGTGATTTTCCACATGTCCGACGCCACAAGACACATTGAATTTATCGCTAACTTCTTTCGCTACTCGGGTGAAAGAACTCTTCTTGAATGTTTTATCGATCTTATTTCCTATTTTTGCCTCTTTTGCTAGAATTTCAAGGCATAAACGATCCATAGTTTTGATCCACCTGAATTGCTTTTTTGTTCCCTCTTTTCTTTTGTCATCAACTTGATTTTTTGATGATTCCATTTCTGTTGGAAATAAAATCAAATGAGGTAAAAGATAACCTAAATAAAATCATTGAATCAAGGAAAGCATTTCATCTCATCATAATGGATGCGTTTATATAAAATTACATATATTCATAAACACAGAAAAGAAAATTGGAATGGTCTACGATAAGTCATACATCATAAGCACCAAAAATATGGAATGACTCATCATAATGGATAAGGTTTTATATAAATTCATAAATACAAGAATTTTCATACACTAATGTATAAAATGAGAGAAACCACAATCATATAAGAAAACATAAGAGTTCATCTCAACCATATATTCTACCTAGTTCGCCATCCATTTTAAACAATATACATCAGGAAAACAAGGATTAGCAACTCCGTGTTAGTGTGAAGCTCAGCCAACACCGAAGCTGACCGACTTGTTATGAACTGAACATAGTTTGAAGTACAAACATCTATTGGTTGCAGTCATTGGTAAATTATCAAAAAAAAAACAAACAAAAGCTTTATCTACTAAAAACAAGTCAATTCATCAAAAATTAGATGAGCATGATCAATATTCAACACTTTCTTAAATTTGAAAAGGAACTAAAAGTAAAGGCATAAGGAAGAGCTCATTTACAAACTGACCGGAAAGCTACAAACTGCAGTCGATATAGGGATTATCAGTCCATTTGAGCAGAGAGAGATAGGTTTCCGAATCGAATATTACTTGGACTGAGAAAAATATATTCCAGGCTAAGCTCGGTGAGCCTAATATTGCACAGTTTTGTTTTGTCGGTTCTAATATAAAAGCACAATTCTACTACTATTTCCTCTACCTTATTGGATGATAAATAAGTAAGCAAATATAGAAGAGTAAGCATGGGTAAGGGCATGTTTTTGGAAAGTAAACTAAAAAATAGAACCATTCAATGATAAAATGTTATTGCTGTAGGTGTAAGGGCATGTCCAAAGTATTTGGGTGCTTACTTATTTAAACTAAAAAATAGAACCATTCAATGATTTTGGTTCTCTTCAATTGAGTTCAAAGAATATTTATAATGTGTTTGATCTCTGCATATTGGTTGTAATTGGTTTAGTTATATTCTAAATGAGTGATTTTTCTTAGCTCTTTCATTTTGGAATCGGACTGGAGATAAAATTTGGACTGTTGAAATATGTTTGACATTGCATATCATTAATGGGCTGGATCTTAAGAGGGTTCTTGAGAATACTATCTACTTTAGTGTTCACCTGTTCACTAGATACTAAGACTAACCTACAGACAAATATACTTGAAGATGGAGGTAAAATAAAGAAACTAATAACATATGAAGACTAATAATGAAGAGAACACAATAATATACAACATAACGAAAAATTATTATAGCTAATGGGTGATTTGCTTGCCTTCTCATCTAGATTGAACCAACTTCACTTCTACACAGTTTTGTTTGATCAATTGATGAATAGCGGGTAGGGAGCATCATCCACAATACCCCATTGTGTATCATTTGTCCATATCCAATTTATTTGAAAGAATACCTACTTAATCTCTCTCTCTCTCTCTCTATATATATATGAATATATATATATCTATTTGAAATAATGTGTTAAATGAGATTTCATACACCAAATGATAAATACCATATGGAGTTTTATGAGGACCCATATATGTAACGGTCAAGACTTAAGTATGCAGAATTGAGGGCTGCCGCATTTGACGTACCCAAGAAGAACTCAGTTGATCTCAAGTATGTCATCCCATCATTTTCTATCCCATTGGAAGCAGATGCAATGGAGGACGTCAACATATCACTGATGCAGGATAAAATATCATTCAATCTGAAAGGGAATGTGAGGACTCGATGGAGGGTGGGAGTTATTGGGTCTGTTAAGTTCTGGGGTAGCTTGTCTGCCAATTCCTATTCTTCCCGTCAAACGGAAGCAACACATACTCCCATTGTAGCTCAAAGTCTAAATGATTCGGCTCAATTATGCCATTCATACCTGACTTGGGTTCTCTCTGTTAGGAAAATTGTTTGATTTACATACTAAAGTAATTCATCCATAAGAAAGAAGCAAATTCTTCAATCAGCAGCAGCAATTGCACTTGAATTACAAGCCGAAGTAAGACTTCAAAGAATATGGATAATTAACCAATTTACACATATTTTTTTTTAAAATAAAAAATAAAAAATAGTAAAGAAAGAAACACAAAAGCAAGTCTAAATAACTGAAAAAATATACTCCCATTAGACTCAAACTGTAAGATTGAGCGAAAAATCCAAAAAATGAAAAGTAGAAGAGCAGAGGAGGCGCACCTTTATATGAAGCTTTCTGTCTGAAACCAATACCAACGCCACCTTGGTGCAAATTAGCAAAGGTGAAGCTGAAATCACTTCGAAGTAACTAGAAAAATCATGAAAAGAAAGGATGAAAAAGAAGTTTAGAAGTTGGAAACCCCAAAAAGAAGAAAAGATGCTCAATCAGATAGTTATAAGAAGAAAAAGTTTCACTCAGATTACTCTCGAAAGCTGATAGGAACTCTGCATACCTAATATTATCCTAAGATCATCTTTGCTGGTACAACAAGACAGTAACCTTCAACCAGCTCTTAATCAAGACAAAAAAATAAAATTAAAAACTGCTAAGAACCCTAGGAGAAAAATCTAACAGAGCCAAGGTTCATATATAGAAGATCTGGGAAGAACTGCTAAGAACCCTAGGAGAATCGCCCTTTTCTTTTGTTAATCAAGAACTACAGCAATCTATGTTGGAGAAGAGGGATTACCAACGGCGACGAGGAAGACGACGGCAACAATGATGGCGACAACGACGAGGAAGGCGACTGCGATGGCAACGGAGATGAGGTCGGCGACGGCGATGGAGAACTATCTTAGATCGAGTCATTCTGTGCGAATGGTTGATTCAGAAAAACCATCGGGATTTCTAGTTGGCTCTTGCCCGACAATTTTCCCGACTGTTCTGGAAAATGACTTACCAAATTTTAAAACGGAAGTCATTTTCCTAAAATAGTGTTCCTTTTCTAGAAAATGATTTTCTTGGAAAATATTTTCTGTACAAACAAACATGTAAAAATAATATTTTCCAAGGAATCCATTTGTTTTCCCCTATTTTAGGTGCAAACAAACGGAGCCGGTGTAAAATAATTTTGTTTGGTAATAAAATCAGAAATTGTATAATTTTTCTTGATTGTTGGGTCATTTTATATCTCTTCATAAAAAGATAAGTTAAAATCAATGTTGTAATACAAAGTTGAGGATATGAATTTAAACCACCTTGACTCAGCCGATTTGAACTAAAGAATCATTGTACATGGCTAAGCTAAACAAATTCATGCTCCATCATAGGCAACTATGATCCTAACCATGCTAGTTTATAGGTAAGGAATTTTTTTTTGGGTTCAAATATCTGGTTAGGCCACAATCCCGGTTAGTATGGTTTGTATATGTTCTAGGGCAGATATTTCAACCATCACACCCTCGAGACTTGATCCTGAATCAATCGAGTGGTGGCATTCACATACCACCAATGGGGCAAGCTTTGCTTTCCATAAGCAAGGAAGTTAGTTCAGGCTAAACTTATATAAAACACATTACCGACCAAGGCCGAAGCCACATGGGGCCCAGGAGTTGATGCCCCCCTAAAAAAAAAAACTGCAGTTTTAATAAGGGCGTAGCATAGGAGAGGTGGAGAGTCGGGGGGACAGGGGCTCTAGCGCTCCTAAACTTCTGAGAAAAAATATAATCTTTACAAACGAACATAAATAAAAGCGATGACAACTTGGCCCTCAAAAAAATCGGGGGATACGTCCTCGAACCCCCATTGTTAGCCTCCCTTGCAATAGAATCTTGGCTCCGCCCTTGCTACCTATGGCGACAAAGGCGAGTGGTAGACGATGGAAACTTAAAGAAACCTGAAGAAATAGAAAGAACTTCAAGTTTATGAGATATAATGAATTCAGGCATATAAAGACAACACCCTTTAATTTCAACCCTTGAAGCCCTACTCGTTTTTTTGTTAGAGAGGTAATCTAAACACACACATCAGACCTACGGAAACCGCTAAGGTGCCATAGGGGTAAAATCACACAACCACTCAAAAAAGACTTGACTTAAGGAGGATTTGTGGTCCCTCAAAGGCTAGTACCCAATCGAGGTGAGACTATAAATGGAATAGTAACACCTAACCGGAATTCATTTTTCAAGCTCTACTCACTACACATTATCTGAAATGATTTCGCACTATGACAACAATAGTACCAATAGTAATCAATCTACTTTTATATAGTAGTGTAAAAGCACAACCACCTACTAGAAACCAAAAAAGAAAGAGGGAAAAATAAAACGAAAGAGTATCAAAGAGTTCTATAGCAATTCGTATAAGGAAAATAATCCTCTCCTCGGTCCGTGTGATGTGAGGAGGTGCGTCACGGGTCTCTTTTAATGCTACGTGTCCCTCTTTTGACTCCATTTAATTGTGGTTAAGATTCACTAACCCCTAATGTTCACCCATCTACCTTTGGTTTTTAGAAAAATAAAATAAATTTCTTTTAACCAGATGAGTTAAAAAAAATTAACTAGAGTTCATAGAGTTGAGTTGGCTTTGTGAGAGCAAGGAGCAATAGTTCGCTCCTCGCCAGTGGAGATCACTCTCCGTATAATATTAGAAATCGTCTTTGCCTTCAATATACTGTCGCTAGGGGTGTCAACGGGCTAGGCCGGGCTCAGATTAGCCAGATTAATAAGGGGGTTGGTTCGGGCTAGCCTGGCTATTGTTTCGCAGGCTCAAATTTTTTTTAATATATAAATATACGGGATTTATTGGATCGGGCTAGTCTGATTATAAGAATAGCATCATTGACACCAGGCCCTAGGCCTAAGGCTCTAGCCCAAGCTTGCCCAACTATTTAATTAGGCCAGGCCAGACATAGCGAGCCTGATCCATTGACATCCCTAACTAACACATTTTCCCATACATTTATTTAAAAAAATAGGAAAATGCTTAACATTCCCATGGTTTCCATTATATAACGAAATGGTCAGTCTTCATTGGTCCAAGCCCCACTTTTTAACATTCACCAATTGTGGTTAAGATTCACTCACCTTTAGGGTTAAGCAATCCAACCTTAGTTTTTAGAAAAAAATCTTATCTTTAATTTAGTTAAGCTTAACAAGGGTTAAAAGATATGTTAAAAGGGTCATGAGGACGCGACGATAAGTTAAGTAGTGGACCCACATCATTGCTGACCTTGTATTAATAATTCATCATCCCCTTTTCTTCCTTTTCTTTTTGGTGTAGGCATCATTTATCTACCTTAGTAAGTCAAATGTTAGCTTGGGCATTGGAGCTCTTGCAATTCATACCCTCGGGGGGATTGGATCCTCCAATCTCCCTCCATTGAAGGCCACACCCCCTACCACTCACACAAGAGGTGGGGTTGGATATGTATCGTACACTCCTATTAAAGTAATGTACTCTAAATTAGTAACTTTAAATATTGCTAAACTTTCTATATTAGTATTATTTCTTAATTTAATCTAACAACCAAATAAAAAAATCTGTATCTAATCGGCTTAGAGGTATATGGGTCTATAAAAAAAAATCTTTTAACAAGGATACTATGAGGGCCTAGTCAATCTAAGCCCTTGATGGGTTAGGGTAGGAATAGGGTATTACCTAAGTAAGGACATGGTTAGGATTGACTACTGATTTGTCCTAGCCCTATCCTTTGACAGCTCTATCCTAACTCCAACTCCTTCAAATCCTAATTCCTTTAAACTCTAATCTTAATCCTTTGATTGACTGATTCCCTAACCCTAATATTGTGATTATTCCTGTAAGGGTAGAAATTGGTAGAGATGCATTCAAGACAGCAATCAAGACCATGACTCTGATGACATCATATTTTGTAATCCGTATGATTGAATTAATCCTGATCTCCACTTCGGATCCGAGCCGAAGGTGCACGTCAGAATAAGAAGCCCTAGAACAACTCCAGCTCGGAGAGTCCAAAACAATTGACATCATAGATCCGTGGATCAGACGTATAGCTGTAAAAGACCAGACTCATCACATAAGATAGATCAAGGCAATAGATCAAGATGATCCCCACGTAAATAAGAAATTGGATCTATCATTATACTGGTAGAATATTACGTGAAGGGAAAGATCTCTAAGAAAAAAATGAATAATGGGCAGGAAAATGATCGGCAAATCCTATCTCGTTCTTTTATAAATACAGAGGTAAGGCTCAAGGAAAATGGACCAAAGAAAGGGCATCGAGCTCTTAACAAATCCTTGGACTGAGCATTCTAACCTTCTCTTCTTCTTTCTATCTTATTTCTTGGTTCTGTCTCTCTGACTTGACCGTCGGAGTGTCCTCATAGGTCAAACCTGCTACCCCGTTCGAAGAAAATTGAAGTTGCTGCAACCATCTCACAGGACCACACGTGGTATCCAAGTTTGAGAGCAAATATTTTTTTTCCACAATTTCATACTTTGATTACAACCTTAGTTTGTTGTTAAGATATGTTCTATTTTATCTAGTTTTATTATTATACTTATTTCACTTTACTTTATAATTATTTTATTTAAAATAATTTTAATTAAATTATCATCGGTTGATAATTGGACATTGAGTATAGAAAAAATTACGTTATCACAACAGAAAAAATTTCTCACTTTTCTTTTTCACCCCTATCCTGTCTTAACCCTTGAGGATAGACCCTTGAATGATTAGGACAGGGTTAATTTATTACCCTTATAACTAAGAGTACGTTAGGGCTAGGGTTGACTGTAACAACCCTAAAGTTGTTACGTATAATGAATTAGCCAATTCGAGATGACAATTCTCTTCTACTTCTTCTTTAATTCATTGATACTCCATTTAAATATTACAACTCTAAATTTATAGACTAAACAAGATTCTTAACTAAATAAATAACCTCATATCATAACAACTAAAAGATAAGATTTATCCTAATTCTAATATAATCCTAACCAATTAATAAAAAAAACGTTACACTGAACTCTTAGCCTACCTTAGTGCAATCCTTTGACAGCCCTTGTTAATATAGTAGCTAAGATTCACACTCGAAGCTTGGATCTAATCTCAGTGGATATACCTATTACCTAATAGTAGACAAAACAATTAATTTAATGGTCTGTACCCCCCACAAAAGGCCATTAGTGCTAACTTATTGGATTTACTTTTGGCTTTCAGTACCTGCCTCGTGATTTGCACCACCACCTACGTATCCTTAAAACGGTGATTTTCTACGGGGGTCCACACGTATTTATATGCCCCACCACCCTCCGATGATGCACCTTTACGTACAATGTGTTGGTGGAATCACGCGCACTTGGTGAGCGTAGAAAGAAGGCAATGATGCCACTTTATGTACATTGTTTTGGTGGAATCACACGCACTTGGTGAGCGTAGAAGGTAGACAGAAGATCGTAATTACATGAATAGTAAAAGACATGAGATCTTATCCAGTGCTAATTGGTGAGGAGACTGTCCTCACAATTTCACATGCTTATATATACCTTTCACATTTGTGCATGCCAAATTAAATGCATATCTTTTTGTTTCTACCATCTAAAACTCATTAGGTATGTGGCCGCATTTGGTGTGGACACTTGGCATTGGCGATCACTGGCGAATTGCTATTAGAGAAGATCTCAAATCATAGTGGATAGTTTAAAGATAATCATTATTTAATTACTCTAATACATTCACCACACCTTGAGAAATGCTAATGTGAAGACATCCAAACTCTTGTTGTCGTAACGATAAGTGTCCCCACTATTTCTGTACATTGAGATTTTTTTTTATTTTCTTAATCTATTTGAAGGATTACAATGCAAGGTACCTACAATGAGAGTTTTGGAATAAAAATTGATTTCTATTTTTGATTAACACTCCTTAAATTAGGATTATCATATGACATATTGGTCACTGATGCAGAAAAACCTTGTTGATAGAATACATGACGTTTCCTTTTTTTTTTTTGGGGAGATGCAAGCACACTTTCTCCATTCACAATAGTATAAAAACTATGTTTGTTCATAGAAAGTTGACTTTGGAAACTCATAGCAGGGGCGGAGCATGTAGGGGCGGAGCATCTCTACCAATTTCCTCCGCCAAAAAATAATTAATTTTTTTTTTACTATTATTACTAAGGGGCGTAGCATGTAGGGGCAGAGGCACGGGCACAGGGGGCCTCTAGCCCCTAAACTTTTGAGAAAAAAAAGAAAGAAAAAACTAAGTTTTAACTATATTATTTAATTTAAGAAGCACATGCATGGACAAGGGACATTACCTCCTCAATTTTTGAAGAAAAAAATTTAAATTTTATACTATATTATTTATTTTAAGAGATTATAACCATGGACGAATGGAGCACCTCTCACCTAACTTTTAAAAAATGATTGTTTACAAATGGACCCAAACAGAGAAGATGATTCATAAACTTGACCCAAGTGTTATTAAAACCAGATTGGACTGGCCTGTTGAACTAGTAAAACTGGGAAAAAGCCTTGTTGTCGGTTCTGAAACACCCAGAATCGGAATGTATTAAGAATTGATAAAACCGGTTAGATTTTTTGAAGGTTCAACCAGAAAATCGGGGTTAAAAAGGTAGAATCGGCCATAAAAAGAAAAAAAAGATTTTTTTACTAAAAAGGACACAGTGGAACCGACGGGTAGAATAAGTGAAACCCGAACCGGCCACTCTGCCGGTTCAAGGCCCGGTCCCGTTCTGAAGACAATGTTTGGCCCTAAAAATAAATTATTCCCTTCAAAAAAATCCTAGCTGTGTCCTGCTCACCTGCAACTAAGGAAGGAGATTATGTGTCATATCACATATGGTTAAAATCATATTTGGAAAAAAAAACCTACAAATTACATTCATGTGATGCGCGTGAGTCCTAATAAAGAAGAATATAAGGCCTTTTCAGTAAATAATACTAAATTGAATAGGCTTCCTGCAAAAGTTACTCAAACAAGTAGAAAGGCAAAAAACACACACACACCAAAAAAAAAAGAAAAAGAAAAAAAAAAGGAACAAAACGTGGTGGTGGAGCAACACCAGCAACTCAATAACTCATTCTCTCTCTCTCTCTCTCTCTTCTGTCTCTCTCTAGATTTGCTGTAAGTAGACGACGTTGAACTCGAAATTCAAGATCTGTAATTTGTTCTTATTCTTCTTCTGCTTCAATACTTCTCAAGATCCGTACTTTCTCTCTCTACCTGGATCTGCTTCTTCTCTCTCTTTCTCTCTCTCTCATCAATTAAACGTTAGAACCCCTTTCTCAGATCTCTGCCACATTTCATGGATCTCCAAACCCACCTGCATTTCTCTCTCAGAACTAGGGTTTCATGAACACATGCTTTTCGGCCGCCATTGTTGGCGCCGTACGATTCTTCAGGGTGGATATGGAAGGCGATGAAGAATTCTGCCGACAGCAAGAACTTTCTCTGAACCCTTTGGACAGTAGCCGTTACTCTGTGGTGGCATTTGAGCTTGTGGGTTTCTGTTTCTGACGATGGTTTGCGTGAACTTGATTCGGACAGAAGATGCGGATTTTGATGCTGCCTCTTCTTCTTCTTCTTCTTCTTCTTCCGCTGCTGAGTTTGGTTTCCTCTGGCCACGGTATGGTTTTTGTTCCTGTTTCTTTTTTTCTTCTAGTTCTATGTTGATTTCGAGATTGAATGTTGTAGTTTTTGTTTCTAATTGCGATGCTTGTTGATCTCTGGGATTGTTATTGTAGAGCAATTGATGCATTTTTAAGTAGTTCTGAGCAATCCTCATAAAAAAAATAAGCCACATTATGTTTTGATTCTTAGTAAGCTGGGACTGAACCTGTAAGCTGAGGAGTGCGACATTTTTGCGGGCTTTTTTTTTCATGGTGTGCTTTGGATGCCAGGATGTTGTAATAGAAAGGAAAGGGAACTGAAATTCTCATAAAACAAGAGCCCCATTTTGTTGTGCTTCTTAGAAGTCTGGGACTGAATCTGTAATCTGTGGAGTTTGACATTTACGGCGGGCTTTTTTCCATGCTTTGCTTTGGATACCAGGGTGTTGTAATGGAAGGGAAAATGAAATTCTCATAAAACAACATCCCCATTTTGTTGTGCTTCTGAGTAAGCTGGAACTGAACCTGTAAGCTGTGGAGTTTGACATTTATGTTGGGATTTTTTTCCATGGTGTGCTTTGGATGCCATGGTTTTGTAATAGAAAGGGGACTGAAATTCTCATAAAACAACAATCCCATTTTGTTGTGCTTCTTAGAAAGCTGGGACTGAACCTATGAGCTGTGGAGTGTGACATTTATGCCGGGCTTTTTTCCATGGTGTTCTTTGGATGCCAGGGTGTTCTAATGGAAAGGGAACTGATATTCTCATAAAACAACAACCCCATTTTGTTTGCTTCTTAGAAAGCTGGGACTGAACATGTAAGATGTGGAGTGTGACTTTTGCACCGGATTTTTTTACATGGTGTGCTTTGGATGCCAGGGTGTTGTAATAGAAAGGGGACTGAAATTCTCATAAAACAACAACCCCATTTTGCTGTGCTTCTTAGAAAGCTGGGACTGAACCTATAAGCTGTGGAGTGTGACATTTATGCCGGGCTTTTTTCCATGGTGTTCTTTGGATGCCAGGGTGTTCTAATGGAAAGGGAACTGATATTCTCATAAAACAACAACCCCATTTTGTTTGCTTCTTAGACAGCTGGGACTGAACATGTAAGCTGTGGAGTGTGACTTTTGCACCGGATTTTTTTACATGGTGTGCTTTGGATGCCATGGTGTTGTAATAGAAAGGGAACTGGAATTCTCATAAAACAAGAGCCCCATTTTGTTGTGCTTCTTAGAATGCTGGGACTGATCCTGTATGCTGTGGAGTGTGACATTTATGCCGGGATTTTTTTTTCCATGATGTGGTATGGATGTCAGGGTGTTGTCATAGAAAGGGAAATGAACCCAACTAACGTTAAGAAAATAATACATTTGGGAATGATTTATGGCTGTAGAATTAAAAGATATACATTCCAGATGCATTGCTTGTGTGCTTGGCGTGGTTGGTTTTAGTGCTATATTAATATATCGGCATCAATATATTAACTAATAAACCTGAGGAATAGACCTCAGATCATGACTTAAGTCATCAACTAACAAATTGCAACACCCAACATGGTGAATTAGCTATTTCCGAGTCATCCAAAGGCTCTGTCTCGTCTTGTCAGCATGAACATATGGACCTGTGAGCTGAATACATGTTTTCAATCATGTATCACCTCTTTGTTCAAGGGTATACTGGATTTGATACAGAGACTCCTCACTGTAGGCATCTAGTATGTCCTGATTTATTAGATGCACTTTTCTCTCCAACACCTCCCCGAAAGAATTTTCCAAGCCCTTATGAGCTTGTTAGATATGGTTTATGTATACGACCACATTGTATAGGTTGATTGAACAAAGTTTTTCAACTAAATGGTTGTACTGTCCACTAGGTAAAGGTAGCATCCCTCCCAAGTATCTGCTGGAATAGCTGAACTACGAGGTTATTGGTTAGCAGTCCAGTTTGTTTTCATGCAAGGTTGAAGTTTGAAGGACACCAATTATTTAATGGGTAAACTTCTTACTCTCAACCTACGAAGTTAGCTGTCCTGTAAAAGCGATTTTTCTGCACATCAATGCCATATAGATTTTCTTAGTGTTGGTAAATCAGATAGTTTTAACCCTGTTGGTTGTCGTTAGAGAAAACTAGTCTCGTTGAATCATTGACATATTGGCGGGATACTGTTGACTTCCCACCATCACCCTAAAAAAAGCAATGTCTAATTTGCTGCTTGCGTAGAAATATAGGAATAGTTTTAGTTGCAGAGGTGAAAATAAGGTAGATTGGATCGCACTGACGAAGATCCTATGACAATCGAAAATAATATTTTTTCAAACATTTCTGCCTACAAATAACTGCATTTGGACGTGTATAACCAATTTAAATATTTTTTTTATCAGTAACAATGAAGACTTTACTATATACTCACAATTAGGGCTACAGTCAAGCCAAGCTAGCTCGACGGCTTGTTTAAGCCAAGCTCGGTCCGGCTTGAGCTTGACTCAACTCAATATATTGTATACATATTTGCACACAATATTTTTTTAGTAATATTATTTATATAAATAAAAAATAATATTTTGACTTTCTTTATTGTAGATTGGAATAATTTTTAATTTTTGATAAATAAGTTTAAGATAATAATAATAAAAAAGTTAAGAAGTTAAAAGCAGAAACTTTGATCTAACTCTCTATTCTTTGGACCAAAGGACTACTCGCAAATCTTATTTTCGTATTTGAATGACTACTCTCTATCCTAGCTCAAACTTGTCCAAGCTTGGCTCAGCTCGGCTCGAATACACCCCTACTCAAAATGGAGGAAAGAATGAGGGAGCAAAAGTGATGACCACACCAGCAACTCCACTCATATGACAGGAAGTCCACAATACCATCAACTGATCTCAGTTGCCAATCCATTAATAAATTCCTGCGTCCCCCCCCCCCCCACCGAGGGGGGGAGGTATAACTCCCACATCTATGGAATCAAATTTATCCAAAAGTGTTTGATCATATCTACCATGAGATCTATAAACAATCAAGTTTCTTGCAAATTCATATGCGAAAAAGCCTTAACATAAAAGCTAACCAACATTCAACCATCTCTCATTTGTTTTTTTAATAGTAACTTTATTTAATTATTTTTATGGGCTAAGAAAAGCAAAGCGTTCAGGAGATACATTTTTCCATAAAATAGTGCAGCTCTATTTGTGTATATGTTTTTTCTTTTTTTTCTTTATCTGTAAACAATGGATAGATAGTTTGATAGATGGATATAAATACTAAATAGATTGGAAATGGAAGTACAATGAGCGTTGTTCATGAAGCAGTGAACCAAAAGAACAAGCTCAAAAAGATACAAAAGGCAGCCACTAAGCAAAGGAAGGAAGCGAAGACAAATCCTAAGACTATGAAGTAGAAAGCTACTATGAGGTAGAAAGCTGCTATACAACTGAAAAAATTGACAGTGCTAATTTAGATAAGCTAGGTTTCATTTGTTTTTATTTGCTTCATTGAATTAGTGGCCGGAAGATTCAGGATTTAATTCATGTGAGCAACTTAATCTGTATTAAAATAAATCGTTGTGGTGTATTTAGAAGTTAACTAGGCATAATATTCAGTTGTCTTTCTTAATGCAAGTTAGAGATCATTTGTGCATGTTCATTTAGTCATACTAATAAACATTTTCCCATTCAGGACATCTGTTACTGCATATAAACTTGTCTCCAACTGTGCTGCCAAACCAGCCAGTGTCTATGCGAAAAATGTCACTGTGTCGAGGTTAAGGCAAACTCTATTACAATCTGCAGAGGAAAAAATTGGGTTTCCCCCCTTATTTTCCTTCTTTGGGTTAGTTAAAGGCATGCCACTGATTACTGTCAAGTTTTAACTGAATGACTTTGTAACATTGTTGGAATTCTATTCCCCTAATGTGGCCTTAGAAAACTAGAAAAGTAATTATACAGAACTCCTACATGATAACACATAATGAGAATGCATGACATTTGCAGCCAATTCATACCTGCATTTCTCTTGGCACTTTAGGTCCCAAGAAAAACTATATAGGGATAACAGAACCATGACACCTTCCAATTGGCCTTTTTCTGATCCGTGACCCACTAGTTACTGTAGTATAATTTCTTGCTCTTTTTTCTGAGGTCTCCAGTGGGCCAGTGAAATCAGCATCAGACAACTGGAAATGGAGAGTCAATCAACAATGTTGTTTGATACTTTCAGGCGCAATGGAACCTCCATGGCATCTTACCCTTTTGCTTGGAGATTGCCTTTTGTTGCTTAAAAACATTGAGGTGGCGTTTTTGAAACAGATTTCAGGCAGGCAAATGGGACAACCGGCCTTTTGGCTAAGTCGACTGCTAAAGATGGAGGGGAAAGATTTGGGTTATTTCTCTACCTAAGGAGATGGCTAAATCTACTTTTGATGATGTATGGTATGGGAGAGCTACCTGGGGACCTCTCCTCCTAAGGAGATAACGAAATCTATTTTGGATGAATAGTGGGGAGAGCTACCCCCAGACTGTTGGTAATGCTGATATTTCTCCTTTTATGGAAGATAGAGCCTCATTATGACATGACTTATTATCTCAATTCATCTTGAAGAAGATGCAGAAATGACAAGCTCGATACGGAGAATATTTTGAAAATTTGCAAGGTCAGTTTTCTGGCCATTTGAAGGAACAGAAGCATGCATGTATTTGAATAATGGTTAGATTGGAGAATCGATACCCACCATGAAACAACTCATACTCAATTTGTGACAACAAAGCTGAACATGAGACGATACTAGGTTTGGTAGGTCTTCAAATCGTCTTGAAGGTCCAACTCCCTTAGTTTGAATGATCTTTTGTGAATGAGCAATATCAATATCAGAGTAGAGGGATTAAGGAGGCACTGGGTGATCCCTATGGAGATAATATAGAATTACAGAGTGATGTCCACGAATGATGTTAAATATAAGAATCAATTTCATAGGCTTGAGGAAAACCCAGTGCAGTCAAAATGTAGCCTAGGCAACCGCCTCGCCTAGCTAGGACTCCTAAGTCCTTTCACCTAGATCATGATCTAGGAGGACACCCACTAAATCTTATATAAGTTGAATTGAAAAAGTAAATTTCGGTCGGCTTGGCATCGCCTTGCCTAGGGAACCTCTAAAAAGTAAATTTTGACTACAAAGTGTAGGTTCTAGGGTGGGCTTTTTTCTTGGTATCCATAGTTGTTAAATCCTTGCCATTTGCAATTCAAATCCTACGATTTGAATTGAATCACAGGTAAAACAATTTAAATCGCAGGTGAAAATCTTAATTGGGTAAATCTTATTCTATTTGTGATTCAGATTGCGATTTGCGATTCAAATTGTACGATTCATGCAATTCGAGCACTTAACTAGAAAATCCTTACCGTGGACATGTCGAAACCCTTATTTGGGTTTTCTCTTTGTTGCTGTGAAATAGGAAAAAAAAAATATATTAGAGAAGAAAGGAGAAAGAAGAAAGAAAATGGAGTTAGAGAGTTGGGCTCTTGGAGAACTTGATAGTTTATTTTATTAGTCATATTAATTGTACAAGTCTTTTGATACTTGATCTCATACAACATGATTATATGAGTTTATTTTTGTTAATTTGTCTTTGTGATGATATTGAGGGTTTTGTTTCGTTTTTATGGAGTTCATTCGCATTTTGTATAGTGTATGCATTGAAATGTTCATTACATTATTTTATTAATAGATATGAATTAAATCTTTAGGATAATGGATTATTCCATTGTTCCAATTTATTAAGTATTTTTAAACAATTTTTTTAAAAATGAATTGAATCTTAAGATTTACTCTTTGAATCCCGATTTGAATTGAATTTGTCCTAAAACGATTTTACAATTCGATTACGATTTAACAAGGCATCCTTGATAAAAATCTTGTTTGTTATTTGTGGCATCTTCCTGCTGATTAGTTAATTACAGGAACTGAACATTCCTCTGTTAACTTGGGTTTAATCTCATTTGTCCAAGGAGAACCTTCTTCACATTTTTTTTGGGGTACATGTCACGTGGTTAGGCCGCAACCCCAGATAGTTTGGTTAGTATCTGTTCTAGTTTACGAGTGGGCACACCACCACACTCATTCTAAGGGATTTGATCCCTGGTTTCCTCCATGTGAGGGATACAACTCTGCCGTCTCAGTGAAAAGGCAGGTGTGATCCTTCTTCACATCCACATGTATTAATACCAGCTATTCAAGGTGTTGTTTCATCCTCTTCTGATGACTATGAACCAATACCTTCACCGATATATAACATATGAATTTGCTGGGCTTCTGTTTGCACTTTGCAGCAAGGTCAATGTTTACGAGTCCATCATTTGCTCCATCTGCACCACCCCAAATGCGGGTCATAAATCCTCCTTTGGGACCATCACTTGCACCTGCTCCTTCTCCTACATATCGAGGTAGTCAGATAAGTGCTTAACCTAAACTCCATGCCCTTCATCTTTGCTAAATTTTCATTAATAATGTAACCCATCTCTTGCAGGCTCTACTGTGAGTCCTAGCGGTAGTACCTCAGTGAAACATCATCATCCTCATCGGAGGAGGAGACCGCGTGCCATGTCCCCAACCCCATCTCTGGAATCGGGTAACTAATATTTGAGTGTTGCTTTAATTCTCGAATCCTTTGGCTATTTGAGTTTATCTTCTTTTTCCCCCGTGTTATGAGTTTCTTTACATCATTAATTTAATTTAGACATTGCTATGATTATGATATTAGAAATTCTACAGGTTGTGATCAAATTGCTTGTGTCGAGCCACTTACATCAACTCCCATTGGTTCACCTTGTGGTTGTGTGTTTCCTATGCAAGTCGAACTTCTTCTTGGGGTAGCTCTGTATGCAGTCTTTCCACAGGTTTCAGAGCTAGAGATTGAGGTTGCAGCTGGAACATATCTGAAACAAAGTCAAGTGATGATAACGGGTGCCAGTGCCAATAGTCAAAATCAGGGAAGAACAGTTGTAGACATTAACTTGGTCCCATTGGGGCAGAAATTTGATAACACAACTGCTGTACTGATTTATGAGCGATTTTGGCAGAAGAAGGTGCCTATTAATATGACTCTTTTTGGTGATTATGAATTGATATACGTCCATTATCCAGGTGGTTACCTCATTTTTATCATATATGATTTACTACTATATATTTGATATTTATGCTGTTGTAATTTCTGAAAGTGTCATTATCAGGGCTTCCTTCTTCACCTTCAAATGGGAGTTCCTTGGGGAGTGGTCCTAGTGGAAGTATTGGAAGACACGAAAACCCTATTACTGCAATATTTCTCAACAAGAACCAAAAGATGAATGCTAGAACCATCACTATCATTGCTTTGTCTGCGTTTGTACTCATCGTGGTCTGCTTTGGAGCAGTCTTCATTCTTTTCAAATGCCGGAAGGTTGTAAGACCATCATGTGCTGTTGGTCCTGCATTTACATCATCTGTTACTAAGAGATCTGGTAAGGTTGTTAGTTTATTTCAGTGTTCTGATATTTGTGTAGAGATTTGCCATGCAGATATGGCATGTGGTTGCATTAAGAAGTCATGTGATGTAGAAACTCTTCTCTTAGTTAAAATGTTTATAATTAATGGGGAAAAATTTATCCATGATAAGTTGATTGCAGTTTTGGCATGAACAATACCTCAAAGTTTGGATAGTTGCAATCAAATGCTGTTATATTAAAACTTCTTTCATGTGCTTTTTCAACTGCCATTGTTTCAAGTACTTCCTATTGTTATAAAACTTAAATGACTTTGTATTCTGTATTGACCTATGATTCAGTCTTTTATATCATGCTTGTAAGTATGTGGTCCTGAAATCTTTCTTCATAACACTGATTGTGACTTGATAAAAAAGTAGTACTGTTCCTACATGCATGCTAAAGCGCTTGGCAGCTTGTCTTATAAATATTGTGTGGCTGACTTAACTTTCTCCTTGTTACGAGTTTAAGGTTACAAATTTGAAATAACAAACAGGAAACTTTCCTTGCTGATACACAAACCAAAGACAGCCTCAAAACACACTTCAAATATCCTAGGTTCTGGTGTGAAGCATCACATTAGACCGGTGGATTTTCTGCAAACTGAAGATGCGAGATATGGACATCTTCCCCTACAAATCCATCTATAACAGATTCCTCCACCTTCCAATGAGTCTGCCCATAGCCTTCTAAACCATAATGAAAAGGGAAGGGGATAGGAGATCCCCTTGCCTCAGACCTCTAGAACGTCTGAAGTATCCTGTCGGGCTACTTTTTGACCAAGACTGGGAACGAAAAAAAGTCATATGCCTTCATCCAATTCAACCTCTCCATTTCACCCCGAAACCCATTCTCCCTTACATGTACCCTGAGAAAACCCATTCGCCATTACATGTAACGTTGTCATTAGCCTTCTCGATATCCAGTTTGCACACAAGTTCTGGGGTTACCACTTTTGATTCTCCAATCCACACAATCATTAGCGATTAAAGTGCCATTGAGAATTTTTCTCCATTGTACAAAAGTGCCCTAGGGGGGATAATTTTGTTCATTACCGTATTCGGTCTGGAGACTAAAGTTTTCACTAGAAGTTTATAAGAATTAAGAACTACCCAAATAAAGTGATGGGACGATAATTTTTAAGCTCCTTGGCTGCCCCCGTCCCAGGTATTAAAGCAATGAGGGTGTTATTTAACACCCGATCAAAATATTTGTCCCTACAGAATTTCTCCATTATCTTCATAAAATCCAAACCTAAGATGTTCCTACATTTCTAGTAAAACGAAATAGTGAACCCATCCGGCCTAGGGGATTTTCCTCAAACCATTTCACTAATAACCATTTCCACTTCCTCTTCGTGAAACCACCTCTTCAACCAGTCACTCAGCTAATCTGAAATCCAGTCAAATACCACCCAATCCAACGTATGTCTGTAACAAAGATTCTCCTCATAAAGCCTTTAATAATGCTCCGAGTTTTCCTTCCTCACATCTAATTCACCTTCCACCCAAACTTCCCCTACTAAGGCATGGGCTGATAGTATTAGCCATCCGATGGAAAAGCTGGGGGCGTTTGGCAACACTACTATAAGCTAATAATTACTTTTTGTAAATAATTGTTTTTTGTTAATTTGTACTTTTTTAAAAAGTAAGTATGGGGTTACTTATATATATAAGTACATTTTTTGGGTCCTAATCACTTCACTTCTACTAGGGATGGCAATGGAGTGGGTTTGGGCCGGGCCTCCCCCAACCCAACCCTTCCCCTAATGGGATGACTCCTACCCCATTCCCGTCCCAAACCCAGGTCGGGGTGGATGATCCCATCCCCGTTTATCAAAACCCTTCTTAACCCTGTCCCACCTCGTCCCATTCAGTACTAGTCGGGGGCTCGGGGCGGTTTGATATTACTACTAATAAAAAGTGAACCTTGGGAGGTCCACGTGGCGGATAGGGAGGGACTTTAGGAGGTGGGTGGAGAGATTGAAATGGGTTTATTCTATGGATCGTCTCTCTTAGGGGATGCAACTCTTCAATATTTTTAGGGTTTTTTTAAAGGGACGCAACACTTCAATTTGGGGGCTATACAACTCTTCAATTGGGGTGGACATGTGGCGCTTGCAGCGAGAAAATAGGAAAATAATTTAGGTTGAGTTCGGACTAACCTTTCCGGCCATGCCTCTTCTTTCCTCTCCTTCTTTTCCTATCCTTTTTCCCTCTCTCATCCTTTTAATATCAAAGCTGCATGACTGCTTGCTGCTTGGGGAGAGATATGTTGTTTGGGGAGTGATATGCTCCTATTCAAAGTCTGATTTCAACAAGGCCATGCACCCCTTGGGTACACTCTTCAAATCAAACGTTCAGGAACGTGTCCCCTTCCAAAGGGTTGCAACCCTTTGTAGTCCTCCATCTCATCCTACAGCTTCAAAGTGATCCACTCCCACCTCTTCAAATCAAAACGTTGCATCCCTTTGTATTCCTCCATCTCTTTCTATGTTTTCAAAGCATCTCACCTCTTCAAAACATTGCACCTCTTAATAACTTTCCTTTAAATGAGGGTGTTAGAAGTCAAGTTACCCTCGCGTTTGCGGGCCATACCAATGATAAGGGCTGCCGGATGCACCACTACCAACAACCTTCAAGATTCTAGACCTGCAAAAAAATTGGCTTGGTTAGTTGGTAGGACATCGTATTTTGGCAAGGGCAGTGAGGTTGCGACTTTAGTTTTTCAGGTATACAGTTTTTGTGACGATGAAGATCAAGAAAAATAATATAAGGTGTTTACATTCTTTAATCTCATTCTTTTATTATCAATGTGTAGTGTTGGAATTCAGTTTCGATGTTGTGCGCCATGAGGCTTGAAAAGCGGTAAGCTTGCTTCTAATTCCTTTAAATATGGCCTATATAGTATTGTGCTTTGTTATGCGACGGGTTCTGCTACTCTAATCTGTTTAGATATGGCAAACTGCCCTTTGGTCTACCTGATGGGTAAAACCAAACTAATCTCTCCGTAGAAGAACATCACAGAATCACATGTTGGCTCTACAAAGCTTTCGCCAACAAATCTTCAAAGTCGTACTTTAATTAAAGACCCTATCATAATACTTTTTAATAAGGGCCAACAAAAATTTTATACTAAAATCCGTTTTGTACTCTGTTTTCCTTCTCCGTTGTGTTTATAATATTGCGAGACATTAGAGGAGTGGACTATCTTGGAGACAATGAAAAAATCGTTCAACTATGAGTTTTTTATTTGGGCCAATTGATCAGGAACTACCAGTACGAATTTTATAATCTAGAATTAGTTTGTTAGGCCTGTTGGGTCTCATCAGGTTGAGTTTACTGACTATAGTATACATAAAACTTCAAAACACCTTACATTAAGTTCCTTATATAAATAATTTTTTTAGACAAAATTTCTGTACATTTTTTCCCATTGTTTGTGTATGTCATATTATTATATTTTTTTTTTCTTTAGACATTTTTAGAGCATCACACAATATGCCATGGGGTGGCTTGAAAGTGGTTCTAGGAGGTTGGGATAGAGATAGAGGGGTTCTAAGAGGTAGAGAGAGAGAGATAGATAGAGAGCACGTGTATGGAGATGAGCAGGTAAGATGACTAAGTATGGGAAAGGGAGAAAGAAAGCCATTTGTCTGATTAAAAAATGAATTTTCATTTTTTGATAAATTTCTTAAAAGCATGCCTTTATATATATATATATATATCCTCCGTAGAACTATACCAAATTATGGAAATTATAATAGAACAACATGATTGGCCTTCCACGACAAACTATACCTTACAAATTACTAAGAAAACTACAACATGAAGAGGAACCAAATCTCTGCGGTTATAACCTAATTGGACTCGGGGGAGTCTGGTTAAGCCACCAAGTTCGGCAAGTGTCCCTTTTGACAACCTATATCACCACTAGGGTTCACCAACTAACATTACTTTTTCTCTCTTAATTATATGGCATACGTTCTCTTCTTCAAATCAAATGAAGAAAATTTCTTATTAGTGTTTCCTTCTATTGCCTCCAGTAATGCTTTGTGGTGTTGTTGAGTTAACCAAAAAAAAATGAGGAAAATTTCTTATTAGTGTAGTCAAATTGCATAACATTACAAATAGGCTATGAGCGTCCCTTCTATTGAGGATACAAATCATTTAATGACTCAATGTTGCAAACCCAGAGTCATGGGTAGGAGTGAAGACCCATTTTTGACATAATTCTATATATTATTTTCTTAGTAAACTATTTAATTTATTATTATTATTTTTCATGGGTTCCTTGCTAGTTTCATATTAAAAGTAATATATTGAGGTAATTTTAGGATTAATGTAAGGGTAAAATAGTAACTTCACATTATAAACGGGCGGGGTAGGGGCGACTTAAATCCGTTCCTGGACCGAACCTGAGTCGGGTTTAACCCTTCATTCACAACCCTCCACCCCTACCCGTTTTAAGAGCTCCCCAAACCCTCGAACGTCACATTGTTTTTGCATCATCTTTTTTTGGGTCTACAAAACAACCTACTATGGGTTTTGTTAAAACTAGTTTTTAGGTTTGAGGCTGTAAAATTAGTGTACTTTGAGTTCTTTTAACTCATGTTTTTCAAGTTATTAAATTTATATCCCGAGTTGGACCGAGTAAAGTTTTTTTCGAGTTTTCTAAGTTACTCAACATAGCTAACTTTCGAGTCGAGTCGAGTCGAGTCGAGTTTTTGTGTTTTTGAACCATGATAAAAGGAGAGCTGTATGAAGTGCAATACTAAGCAGAAAAATAATGGTGTACATCAAAAGTCATATTGTCACATTCAGAGTTCAGACAACAAATTCTGTATGAACTAATTTGACTATGTGAGCACAAGATGAGTTGCTTCCTTCTTTTTTATTTTGCTTGAACCTTCACCAAGATGTTCCTTTTTTCTTAATATTCCTTTTGGGTCATTTGACTTGGTTGTACAGTACATCATAATATCTTGATAGGAAGAGCTGAGATTTCTTACTAAATTCTTTCATTAGAGACCCTCTTTAATATTGAATTTCAAGCTGGTTGATTAATTGTCATGTCCATCCACTTTCACCATCTCAAATTCCTAAACCAAACGAACATGATTAAATTGGCATATATTGTGCAGGCATCAGGTCCATATTATCAAGTAGTTTGGCAAGCCTGACATCAGAATCTCTTGTTTCCACCATGGCTACTTGTATACTCTCAGTTAAAACATTTTCGCTTTCTGAGCTTGAGAAGGCCACAGAAAAGTTTAGTTCTAAGAGGATTTTGGGTGAAGGAGGATTTGGACGTGTTTACCATGGGATCATGGAAGATGAAAATGAAGTTGCAGTTAAGTTGCTTACAAGGGATGACCAGAATGGAGATCGTGAATTCATTGCGGAAGTTGAGATGCTAAGCCGATTGCATCATCGCAACCTTATCAAACTGATTGGTATATGCATTGAAGAACACACACGCTGCTTGGTATATGAGCTTGTTCACAATGGGAGTGTTGAGTCCCACTTGCATGGTATATTTCCACGGCACCTTCTACAGACGAAAGGAAAATAGGAAGTATTGTAAATTTTCTGTATGTTGGTATTTCAGGTGCTGACAGAAAGGGGCCTCTTGACTGGGATGCACGGATGAAGATTGCCCTTGGTGCAGCAAGAGGACTAGCATATCTACATGAGGATTCTAATCCCCGTGTCATTCACCGGGATTTTAAGGCTAGTAATATTTTATTGGAATATGACTTTACCCCCAAAGTTTCAGATTTTGGGTTGGCAAGGGAAGCGACGGAAGGAAGTCGTCATATTTCCACAAGGGTCATGGGAACTTTTGGGTACATACAATTCCACTTTTATAATTACAGTTTGCATTGTTAAACGCATGCTTTTTTTGTTGCAGTAATGAATTTGAAGCAGCAAGGCCTTCCGGCATTTTATTTTATTTTATTTTTTTGACAGAAAGTTAAACCATGAATTTGCAGGTATGTTGCTCCTGAATATGCAATGACAGGGCATCTACTTGTCAAGAGCGATGTTTACAGTTATGGCGTTGTAATGCTGGAGCTTCTCTCGGGAAGGAAGCCCGTAGACATGTCCCAACCTCCGGGACAAGAGAACCTTGTGACTTGGGCACGGCCACTACTGACAAGCAGAGAAGGTTTGGAGCAGTTGGTGGATCCTTCCTTGGGTGGAAATTATGATTTTGACAATATGGCAAAAGTGGCAGCCATTGCTTCAATGTGTGTGCACGCTGAGGTGGCTCAGAGACCATTTATGGGTGAAGTTGTGCAGGCACTGAAGCTCGTATACAATGATATGGACGAAACCTGCGGGGATTGCTGTAGTCAGAAGGAGTCATCTGATCCAGATTGCAACTTCAAAGGAGACCTCGGCCCTTCTGATCGCAGTTGGTGGAATGCAGGTGGAGTTACCCCACGCTTGACTTACGGGTATGCCTCTTCTTTTATAACAATGGAGTACAGTTCAGGTCCACTTGAAGAGATAGATAATAGACCCTTTTCAACTCCAAGTTTATTCGGGGAAAGGGGATCGCTACCAACGAGGCACAGTAACAGATCAGGCCCACTACAGACAATTCGCAAGAAACCAGCCTTTTACAGATTAAGAGGGAGTATGAGTGAGCATGGGGACCTTCTTTTGAGGCGTGCCTGGAATGATGGGTACTGGGTTTGAGGCTTCTTTTGTACATTATTTTTCAAATGTACAGTTGCAAAGGAGCAGGGTGTTTCAGGCATGCTTGATTGATGTATTGTTGTAGTTGGCTTTGTGTTGATTTAAGGGGAGGAGGGAGGTGGGCCATGCTTCTAATTTTTGAAATCTTGATTCATTTCCTTATGTACTCGAGATGTAATTTAGATAATGTTTTTTTTTTTCCTGTTATTTTCTTGTGGTTTAGTGCTAAATTCAGTGAGTTTTTCTAGTGTTTAATTTTGGTATTTGCTGGAGGTATGAATTCCCCTTGTAAGTTCTGTACAACCTCTATCCATCTCGTCAGTGGACACTAGGATTCCATTAGTCCAGACTGTCCAACAAATGATTCACCAATTGGTCAGGCGACATGTGGAAAAGAGGAGTACTAGCCACAGTCACATTTATTCCAAACATTTCCACGCACACAGCTATAACATGTGGAGATGTTTGTTACTTTTACAGATTAAAAAGATAAAATACAGGAAGTGTTTGACATTTGTAGCCATCAAGTTGTCTTTGGAAGATTTGACGATTGGGGCTAGCAAAATCCATATGAAAAATTGCAACATATCACGAGAGACGAACTTTCTGTGGATTGTGTTCTATGTTTTTTATGATTGATCGGAAAATGGGCGAATTTATTCCTCTACGGATTATCCTATTGTCTAAGGCATGTGTCTTATTTTATTATTATGAGTCCATAACATGTAATATATCTCAGTAAGGGCATTTATGTCCATGTCAAACAAGTTTTTGATAAAGAGGAACCAGAGGGGGTGTGAGACACTATTCAAATCTCCCCCTTTTTCTCTTCTTTGTTACTCAAAACCTTGGACCAGTTCAAAGAATATGATTGTAGTGGTTGTGAGGCTATAGGGTGCACACACATTGAAGTGGCAGCCATTGACAGTCACCTCTGTTGCTCACATCACTAGTAGTATTAGTAGCGATAATAAGGACTAATTAATGTGCTGGTATTTTCGTTTGAGTCATTTGTCTTTATTTTCTTCTATAAAATGTTAGCTTATTTGTTTCACGGCTTCACCTTCCTCAAAATTTTAGTGTAAATTTTGTGAATTTGCTAAACATTGTTATCATTATTATTCATAGAGTAGTAATAAAAGTTAAAAATTATCGCTATTTTGTTTTCTTTGTTGATGTACTTGAGTATATCTCATGAAGTCAAGGATGATGATGATGTGTATTCTATTTTTCAAAGTATTTCATAAAAAGGTTAGCACATAATTTGAAAAATCGATAAAAATTATTGGTTTCGACAATAGTTGAGAAAACATGTTTCATAAGTTAAAGGAGTATTTGACTGGTATAAAAAACCAAAGTACATGTGTATTGTTTAGGCACTCTCCAACAAAATGAGATTGGTGAACAGGAAAAATGGTTATCCTCTTGATGTTTCTCGTGCTCTTCTTTTTGGTATGAAGGTTTCAAATCCTCCTGGTGCGAAGCAGTTCTTATATCATCTTACCTCATGTAACGGATAAAATTCGTAAAATAGAGCAAAAAGAAGGGGTAAAATAGTGATTTCTCATGCTCAGAAATTCTGACAATTTAGCCAAAATTCAGCCCACTTGGGCTATGTGCTGGCTCACTTGAGTGTTGTCTGACAGGTGGTCTTATCATGACTGCACAAGTCATGATGACTCCAAATGCCTGTAAATAAGCAAGAATCACCAGAGAGAAGGGATGGATGGTGCACTAGAGAGATGGATGATATGCAAGAGAAAGAGGATGGTGCTAAAGGCAAGGAGAATGATGCTAAAGGCAAAGAGGATGGTGCGAAAGACAAGGAGGATGGTACGAAAGGCAAGAGAGGAGATCAAGAGAAGAGAAGAGGAAGAGGAAGAGGAAGAGGAAGAGGGAGATCTGAGGAGCTTGAGTCATTCACACCCCTACCTTGAAGTGCTGTGCAAGTGGCCACTCACCTGATTCTCTCATCTTCCTTTGGTGTTCTCCGGCTACTTGATGCTCTTTATGGCCTCACAAGCGTTTATGGCTGTCAGATTCTCTCAAATAGGCCTTGTCTGCCTGATGCTCTCCATGAATGGTCACACTGCCACTTGCAGGGCCTTGCAATTGATCGTCTGTTGAGTGTCATCACACTTGAACTTGTGTCTGATGATGTGAATAGTGCCAAATCCGTTGTGCCGTTGTGCTATGAATAGTGTCAAATCCGTTGTGCCTTTGTGCTGTGAATAGTGTCAAATCCGTTGTGCCGTTGTGCTGTAAATAGTGCCAAATCCGTTGTGCCGTTGTGCCGTTGTGCTGTGAATAGTGCCAAATCCGTTGTGCCGTTGTGCTGTGAATAGTGTCAAATCCGTTATGCCGTTGTGCTGTGAATAGTGTCAAATCCGTTGTGCCGTTGTGCTATGAATAGTGTCAAATCCGTTGTGCCGTTGTGCTGTAAATAGTGTCAAATCCGTTGTCACGTTGTCTGATGTGAATAGTGCCGAGCTCGTTGTCCGTTGTCTGATGCATAACGTACACGTTGTCTGAGTCCGAGCTACGTTGTCTGAGCCCGAGCTACGTTGTCTGATGCATAACGTACACGTTCTGAGTCCGAGCTACGTTGTCTGATGCATAACGTACACGTTGTCTGAGCCCGAGCTACGTTGTCTGAGCCCCGAGCTACGTTGTCTGAGCCCGAGCTACGTTGTCTGAGCCTTATCCGAGCTGAGTCCTTTAGGCCATCCGAGCTGAGTCCCTTGGGCCATCCGAGCTGAGTTCTTTGTGCCTTCTGAGCTATATCCTTTGTGCCTCCTGAGCTACAATCTCCAGAGCATAACATCAGAGCTCGTCCTCAAGTGCATATGCCCAGTGCCCTCACGATAAGTATCTCTATACCATGCTGTGCTTGTGCCTTGTGCCTTACACTGTGCTTGTGCCTTGTGCCTTACACTGTGCTTGTGCCTTGTGCCTTACACTGTGCTTGTGCCTTGTGCCTTATGCTGTGCTTGTGCCTTGTGCCATACACTGTGCTTGTGTCTTGTGCCATACACTGTGCTTGTGCCTTGTGCCTTATGTTGTGCCTGTGCCTTGTGCCTTATGCAGTGCTTGTGTCTTATGCTGTGCTTATGCCTTATACTGTGTTATGTGCCTTATACTGACTTTATCATCGGAGCTTATTTCAGGGTGCACACCCGCCCCCTCAGGCTTATTTACAGGTGGAGTTTTGCTATCATTCCTCTACCAGCTAAGCAGCTACAGACGCGTGGCGTGCACGAGATTTTTTCCCTTTCACCTCATTAACGGGATCCTTCTAGAGTATTGAACTTCAAAACATCTCTTGAAATCCTTAGTCCTTTATTCATTCATTGAATGGATCAATCTAAACTTAATCCAAAGGCTCTTCAGGGCTTTTTTTTTTTTTTTGGATATCCATCAGCTCAAAAAGGTTAATTATCAGTGTTGTCATCTAGAGTCAAAGAAGAAATTTATATGTATGGATATCACTTTCTTTAAATCTGTTTCTTTTTTCTTCTGGGACCTCTCTTGAGGGGAAAGAGTGATGATGATGAAGAGATGTCTCTTTCTCTTGGTGTGTCAGTTTTTGTTCTTTCCTCCTTTTGCTGATTCTAGTAGTGCTACTAATCCTATACTGGTAAGTGTGGGTGTGAAGGAGTTGGAGTTGAGAGTTTACAAAATGAGAGAGAAACTGAAACTTGAGATCGAGCCAACACATTTCAAATCATTTCAGCTACCAGTAGTAAAAAAAATAAGTACGCAGATTTAAGAAGGTATTGAAACAATCAACAATGTTATGATTTGATAGATACAATGGTGCTATGAATATAATGGACTATGTACAGTGTGAGGTTGATCACACATTGTTTGTTGGACGTACACAAAGTAGCACTACTATTCGTGCTGCGTATGCATAGCAACACATTGTTTGTTGGATGTATTCAAAGTAGCACTACTCTTCTCGTTGCGTATGCAGATCATGACAGTAGTAATTGGTGACGATCAATAATAAATCCACACCCACCTGCTGGGTCAGTTAGTTGAGCACCACGCCCCATGAAGTTGAGGTCTAGGTTTTGACTTCCGGTAGTGAATTCGGGAAAAAAAAATTGGGTACTAAGTTTCGTAGGGGTGTGTTAGGGACCACAAACCCTCCTTTTAAGTCACGCCCTTTTGAAGTGATTGTGTGGGTTTACCCTTATGACACCCTAGCAGTTACCTTAGGTCTGATGTGTGAGTTTAGATTATCTCTGTAACAAAAAAAAAAATCAAGAAAAATCAAATACAGATTACAATTATTTTTCTTGTTATTAATTAGAATTGCTAGTTATAAATTACAATAACAAGATTAACAAAAAACCCTAAAGGGTGTAGCCTAGTGGTCAAAAGATGAACCATAAATCCAGGAATTAGTCTAGGGATACTCCCAATGTGTACTCCCAAATCCTAACCGTTTATCTCAATTATTAAATGGTTAGGATTGGAGCTAATGTGACATTAGAAAAGACAAAATAAACCAACTCAAATCCTAACCTTTAATTGTTGATTATAAACGGTTAAGATTAGGGAGTACCCATAGAGTGACTCTAAATCCAGAGGTCTGGGATCAAATCTGGGCATACCCACGTTTACGGGAAAAAAAACGTGTGCAAAAAGAAGATTTATGCTCCCACGTGGGAATATTGTAACCCCACATCGGCGAATGGCAGTTGGTTCCTGTGCTCCCTCTCGGAGCTTTCTACAGCTTTCTACGTTAAACACGTGGAAGCATGAGAAGACATATGGTGCGCACTTAGCGTATGTTGGAATTCCCTTATCCTCCACCATCAGAAGTTCAAAAGCAACAGCTAGTTTCTTCCAGTAGCTCTTGCTTTTGCCATGGCTACTCTGAGAAATCATCCTAGTTACCTTCCATTCCTTCACTGCTTTTCTTCTCGTTCCCCCAAAATTCATCAAACTCAATACCCTAGTTTTACTCCACGCACCAAGGCGTTGTTCTTCACTAATGTTTCAGAGAATTTTAGGGTTTTGAAATCGAGTTACAGCTCCAGAGGTGGAAATTACTCATTCTGCTGCTTCTGCAACTTGAATTCCGTCAAGGAACAGGATCCTGTTGAGGAGGTCACAGAACGGCCGTTATTTGATATTAATCTTGCTGTTATTCTTGCTGGGTTCGCCTTCGAAGCATATTCGAGCCCGCCTGTAAGTTCTTGATGATGGAGTTTCTTTTCTTGATCTTCAAAGCTGTAGTAATTTTTTTTTGTTGAGGGGTTTTGTTCCTTCTGTTTTGATCCAGGAAAATGTTGGAAGGCGCGAGGTCGATGGAGCGGGTTGCCATACGGTGTTTCTTTCAGAGTAGGTGATTCATTGCTTCAGCTTACAAATTATGAGTTCCTTTTAAGTTGGTTTTGGTTGTTTGATGCATCAGGCATATTTTCATGTCTGTTCTTTAAATGTATAGCTATATTTGTAATGTCTGGTCATTCTTCTCTGTATTCATATAAATTCCTTTAATACAAACACAGGCAATTAGATGGTTTATTATCCTTTTTTTTTGGTAATGGTTTATTATCCATGAGTAGTTGATGTTGTGCTGTTTGTTGTATTTGGCTTGTTTCCGCAAAACAGGAAATGCCCGATCGATCGGCCACTTATGGCTGACGGGAATGCTTAAACCGCCGATCGATCGGCCGGGGTGCGCCGATCGATCGGCCAAAGCAGAGATTTTCGGGAAAAATTAGTTTTTAGCTATTTTATGTTTTTTAGAAACTCTTATTCCGATTGGGGGACTTTCTAATTATCTAGGACTCCAAATTTAGCCTTATAAATAGGGGATTATGGGTCTAGGGTTTGTAATCTAATGATCTTGAAGATCAAGGGAATGCACTAGCATTGAGAGTGAGAGATAATGGTTAAAGCATACCAGGGCTTGGGAAAGGTTTAAGAGATGATAGATAGAGATTCTTCTTTGGGTTTTCATAGAGAAGGTGAGTTGAGTGCTTTTGTACTGGTTCCTCAAGGTTTCTGTGAATAAAGAAGTGATCGGATCTTGACCTGTGGATGTAGGCAGGTTGTTGTTGAACCACGTATATCTCTTGTGTTATCTTGTGGGTGTGTGTTTTAGTGTATTTTTTTCAGTTGAGTTTCATTATTTTTCCCAACAATTGGTATCAGAGCTCTGGGTTGATTATTTTTCAATGGATTTGAAAAATTCTGGGCAATTTTCTCTGGAGAGGTTTGACGGAAAAGGGAGCTTCAATCTGTGAAAAAGGAGGGTAAATGATCTCCAAAGGGGTCTCGTAAGAGCTTTGAAGGGGGAGTCCGGTAAACCGGAAAAGATGCCCGATGCAGATTGGGAAGACATTGAGGCAAAGGCGGTCAGCACAATACGCCTCTGTCTTGCAGATAACGTGATGCATATTGTTATGGATGAGGAATCGGCACCGGATCTTTGGAAGATATTGGAAACGCTCTACATCGGAAAGAGCCTTACCAACAAGTTATATCTAAAAAAAGAGTTCATACCTTAAAGATGGTGGAGGTTGCAGATCTCATGGAGCACATTAATGTGTTCAACCAGATCTTGAATCAACTGTAGAAAGTTGATGTCAAGGTGGATGAAGAAGACCGGACCGTAGAACTTTTTACATCACTTCCGGACTCATATGATCACTTGGTGACAACCCTCATATATGGCAAGGAGACATTGCTGATGGAGGAGGTCACAGTGCTACTCTCTTACGAGATTAGGCTGAAACGATCGCATGATGGGAATAATCATGCCATGGTTGCTCGGGGAGGAGGAAGGGACTTGTAGAGAGGATCTGGAAAAGGCAGGGGCAAATCCAAATCCAAGGGAAAAGGTGGGGTCTAGTATTGCAAAGAATTATGGACACTTCAAAAAGGAGTGTCTGAGGCGTGCTGATGGGAAGAAGAATTCTTCTGGAGGAGATTCTTCGATGGCAATAGCAACGGACAATGAGGAATACATTGGAGATGTTTTCACAGTCTCCAAAGGTATGGACAATTCTTCTGGTGGGTAGAGTTTGGATTTGGTGGCTTCATATCATATATGCTAAAATATGGAATTTTTTGATACATTCCAAAAGGGGACGAAAAAAGTGTTCTTGGGTGATGGATCTGAATGTGAAATCATGGGGTTTGGTAATGTAAAGATAAAAATGTTTGATAGAGTTATTCGGACTTTGGGAGAGGTAGCTTGTATCCCTAAGTTGCGAAGGAATTTAATATCCCTCGGACAATTAAACTCTAATGGCTGTTGCTACATAGTTGTAGGTGAATTTATCAAAATAAAGCGGGGAAAGCAGGGATTCTTGGTTTTGATGAAGGGGAAGAAGTGTGATGGATTATATTTCCTGGAGGAGAATACGGTGGTAGGTAGAGCTACTACAAAGTCTGCAGGAAAACGAAAACTTGATGTTGTGCAGAGGGTAGAAAGCTCACCTAAAGTCTCTTTCGCAGTCAGTGCAGAGATGAGTATTTCGGTAAGTTTTCGTAATGGTAGAGATGGTGATGATGTGCCTTTGACGGAGAGGACGGGTCTATGTCCTCGTCTGGGATTCTTCTAGATCAGAGAATGGGTCTTCAGGCTACACATGTGTTTTGACCATGTTTTATCGAATCCAGTGGAGTGCTTTCCGGGGTTGGATTCGAGGGTGTGTGTAGCTGGTGGGTCTCTTTCGCAGATGGTGCAGAGGCGGCAAGGTCAAAAAGATTCTTTGTGGTATTTACAAATGGGGTGACAAAACTTTGAGAGATGTTTTGGTTCCAGGTGGAAGTGCTTCCCGGATGTGGGTGAGGCGGTGTTCTATATTGGAGGTTTGCTTGGTAATTAGTAAATCGGTTCTCTTGATTCGTAGTGGTGTTGCGGAATTCTTGCCAAGATGGAGATTTGTTGTATTTGACTTGTTTCCGCAAAACAGGAAATGGCCGATCGATCGGTGGCGCACGACGGGAATGCTTGGACCGCTGATCGATTGGTCGGGGTGCGCTGATTGATCGGTCAAAGCAAAGATTTTCGAGAAAAATTAGTTTTTAGCTATTTTATGTTTTTTGGAAACTCCTATTCCGATTAGGAGACTTTCTAATCGTCGAGGACTCCAAATTAAGCCATATAAATAGGTGATTATAGGTCTAGGGTTTGTAATCTAATGATCTTGAAGATCAAGGGAATGCAATAGCATTGGGGGTGGGAGACAGTAGAAAGGGTTAAAGCATACTAGGGCTTGAGAAAGGTTTAAAGGAGGATAGATATGGATTCTTCTTTGGGTTTTCATAGAGAAGGTGAGTTGAGTGCTTTTGTACTGGTTCCTCAAGGTTTCTGTGAATAAAGAAGTGATCAGATCTTGACCCGTGGATGTAGGCAGGTTGTTGCCGAACCACGTATATCTCTTGTGTTCTCTTATGAGTGTGTGTTTTAGTTTATTCTTTTTCGTCGGGTTCCATTATTTTCCCCAACACTGTTTTTTTTTAAATTCATTTGTTTGTGCTAACTGATGTTTCGCAATGATATATATGAGTTGAGTTGATTAGAAACAAAGAAGTACTGAAAAATGGCCAATGATAGTGTGTTTGAAGGAATTTCCGATGCTACATTGAAAGGTCCAAGCATGAAGATCACTCTGTTTGTCACTAGTAGCTATGGTAAAAATCCTGGTGTGCTAATCACAATCATAAAGTTGGATGACATCAACTTCCTTGAGTGGTCTCAGTCTGCTAAGATGTATATCGGTGGGAGAAGATAGTTAGGGTACTTGATAGGTCGAGTGAAAGAACCGGCTATAGAGACCGAGACATATGACAAGTGAGAGCATAGTGACAAAGTCGGGGTTTGGGAATAAGCCGGCAGGGGTTAAAAAATTCGGGAAATAATTGGAAAAAATAAAAATAAATAAATTAATATAAAAATATATCGAACAATTTGATTAAAAAATACAAAATAAGTAGTTTTTTTTACCAAATTTCAAAAAATAATTCGGAAAATTCGCAATTCCAATAATTGGCAACCCAAAAATGCATGAATAATTCGTGAATTAAAAAAAAAACGGAGTTTTTTGTCACAGAGATTTGTGGGAGTAAGAGAACCTTATGGTTATGTCATGACTACTACATTTCATGCAACCATCGATTAGTAGAGACTTCTTGTTTCTTCAGACAATGAAAGAGATTTGGGATAAGGCACTCGCTTATTCCCCGCCTCGGAACATTGCCAGAGTGTTCTAGTTGAGGCAAAAGATAACTACTCTTTGTTAGTGGAGAGGAGTCTATCTACCTATTACTCCACTCTTTAGGGTCTTTGGGAAGAGTTTGACCATTTTCAAGTCATCTAATGGGACATTGATAAAGACAAAAATAGACACAGTAAACAGGTGGAAAAGAACAAAATTTTTGACTTTTTTGCGGGCTTGAATCCGGAATTTGAAGACACCCGGGTTCATATTTTAGGAAAATATGAGCTTTTTTCTTTGGACTAAGTTTATTCCCTAGTCCAAAGTGAGGAAAGCAGGAGAAAGACAATGGTACCTACTCCGACTAGCGATCATCTCGCCCTTGCCGCATCTTCTAGTGCTCCTCAAGGTGGAAAATACCCTAATCGGAAGAATAACCCTCCTGACAAAAATAAGTTGAAGTGTGAGCATTATGGGAAGACTAGACATACTCGGAAAACTTGTTGGGATCTCATTGGCTAGCTCGCAGAGTTTTCTCGTCCTGGATAGCAAATGGGCACCTCTTGCGATAACACTGCAGCTTTCATGCCCCTACCTTGGGTACCTCAATCGCATCTGCCCTTCCACCGGACCATCTTCCTCCAAGAGCTTCTCTAATGCAGATATTAATCATCTTCGACGCCTTTTGAGTCAGATGGAAGGTTTTCTGCCTCTACTTCCTTTGCTCACTCAGGTAGTCACGCATCTACTAATTTCGTTTCTCATCCACACTCCAGCCCGACCTGGATCATTGATTCAGGTGTGTTAGATCATATGAATAGTCTATATACTGTGTTTTCTTCATATAGTCTCTTGTTTGGAAGAGATAAAGTCAGGGTTGCTGACGGATCTCTTTCCTCCATCTCTGGAAATGGTGATGTCAAACTTACTAATGCCTTATCTCTTTCATCTATTCTTTATGTTTCAAATTTATTATCATTTAGCAGTCTGACCAAAAGTCTTAACTATTGTGTGACATTTTTTCTTACTCAGTGTGTGTTTTAGGACTTGGTGACGAGGAAAACAATTGGAAATAGTTGTGAAACAGATGGCCTCTTACCTCTTGGATGTGGATGACTCTCCTTCAACATTACAGATTAGTAGTAGCCTAGTAGTAGTAATACTGATGCCCAAATCAGATTGTGGCACAGTCGTTTAGGTCATTTATCTTTTAAGTCCTTAAAGTTGGTTTTTTCGGACCTGTTTAAATTTGTTCATGGTCATAGTCTACAGTGTGAAGTGTGTGACCTCTCCAAACATTGTAGATCTACTTTCTCTCCAAGTATGAGTAAAAGTGTGTCGTCTTTTTCATTCTGATGTCTGGGCCTTGCACCTACTTTGTCTGTGCATAGTTATCGATATTTTATTTCTTTTGTGGATGACTTATTCCGTCATACTTGAATTTACTTGATGAAGTCTCGTGTTGAAGTCCTGAACCTCATCAAGAAATTTCACAATATGGTGCTCACTCAATTTGAGAAGTAAATTAAAATTTTTCGCTTCGATACCATGAAGGATACCTCGAGGGTGATTTAAGGCAATATTTGGCAGAGCATGGATTGATCCATCAAAGCACATGCCCTTATACCCCTCAACAAAACCGGGTGGCTGAGCGTAAGAACCGTCACCTTTTGGAAGTAGCTCGAAGCATACTATCCGTAATGAATATCCCAAAGAAATTTTGGGCCGAAGCAGTGCACACATCCGCATACTTGATTAATCACTTGCCATCTCGGGTCCTGCAATTGAAGTCTCCTTATCAACTACTCTCTCCAGACTAGGCTTTGTTTACTATCCCTCATCGTGTCTTTGGTTATGTCTGCTTCATTAATATTTGGGGTCTCATCGAACCAAATTGGAACCAAAATCCATTCGTGGTGTCCTCTTGGGGAATTCCTCTACACAAAAGGGATATAGGTGTTTTGATCCCTTGTCGGAAAATTGGTTTGTTATCATGGACGTCACCTTTTTTAAGTCTTCTATTTTTTCTTCGTTCCTCTACCTCTCTTCAAGGGGAGCATAGTGAATTGTTGGAAGAGAGTTTGCCTTCAGTTCCACTTCTGGTATTGATCCCTGATTGTATCCATTTTGTTGCTCTTACTGAGACTACTGCTAAGAAGGACCTACAGGTTTATACCAGACACGAAAAGGAGGGGACCACTATGCTACGGTCATCTCCCAACTTTAACTCCTCTGAACCAGGTAACATTGCTCCATTGTCTTCTGTGATTCATATTTATGTTCCTGATATTGATAATGATATTGTTTCCATTGCCATACACAAAGGAAAACGCTAGTGTAAGATTCATTTTATCTCTAATTTCCTCCTGTATGCATCTCTGTCATCCTCCTATTCGGCTTTTTTGTCCTCTGTTTCTTCTGTGTCTTTACCTTTTAGGTTTCAGGTGGTTGTCTCTGATCCTAAGTAGCGCGATGCTATGATGGAAGAAATGAGAGCTCTGGTCAAGAATGATACATGGGAAATGGTTGAGTTATCTAAGAAAAAAGAACAATATGTTGCAAATAGGTATTCACCGTGAAATATAAGGCATATGAATCGATTGAGAGGTACAAGGCAAGATTGGTAGCTAAGGGGTATACATAGATATACGGGATAGACTATAAGAAGACATTTGCATCGGTTGCAAAAATGAACTCTATACAAATGTTTTCATCTTTAGATGTGAATCACTCGTGGCCCCTACATCAATTAGATACAAAAAATGCATTCTTCCGTGGAGATCTACGAGAAGAAATGTATATGTATCCTCCTCCAGTATTCAAGCTTCTTAATAGTGAAGGAAGGGTCTACAGGCTGAAGAAATCTATCAATGGACTGAAACAATCCCCCCGAGCTTGGTTTGAGAGGTTCAGTCAAGCTGTGAATATGATGGGTTACTCACAGAGCCATTTTGATCACACCATCTTTGTCAGGATAAAATGACAGATAGTTACAACATTGATTGTCTACGTTGACGATATTGTGGTGACTGGGAATGACTCTTCAGAGATCTAAAACCTGAAGAAATTCCTAGCTACAGAATTTGAAATCAAGGATTTGGGTAATTCGAAGTACTTTCTGGGTATTGAGGTAGTTCGATCAAATAAGGGCATCTTCATATCGTAGCGAAAGTATACCGTAGACTTATTTAATGATACGAGGAAGTTGGGTTATCGGCCAACAGACACTCCTATTGAGCAGAATCATAAGTTGAGCTCGAGTGACAGCCCATTACTAGAAGACAAAGAGATGTACCAAAGAGTGGTTGGTTGTCTCATTTATCTCTCTCACTAGACCTGACATACATATGCGGTTAGTGTAGTCAGTCAATTCATGCATGAACCTCGGATTGCTCATTATGAGGTAGTGGAGAGAATTTTGAGATATTTGAAGGCTACTCTAGGGAAGGGCCTTCTATTTGCTAACCATGGTCATTTCCGACTAGAAGCTTACACTGATGCTGATTAGGCTGGAAGTTAAATGATAGAAGGTCTACCATAGGGTATTTTATGTTCCTTGGTGGTAACCTCATCACTTGGAGAAACAAGAAGCAAAATGTAGTGGCTAAGTCAAGTGTTGAAGCAAAATATAGTGCAATGGCTCATGGGGTAGTAGAATTATTATGACTACTGATTTTACTACGATCTAGGGATGAAGGGGGATGTTCCTATGAAATTGTTTTGTGATAACAAGGTGACCATCAATATTGCCTAGAATCCCATTCAGCATGATCGGACTAAACATATTGAAATTGACAGACACTTTATTAGAGAACAAGTTGCTTCAGGAAATCTTTGCTTGTTTGTTACAACGGGAAATCAATTAGTTGATGTACTCACAAAAGGGGTTACTAAGGCTAGCTTAGAAGGTGTTCTTAACAAGCTGGGCATATTGAATATCTATGTTCAACTTGAGGGAGAGTACTGAGATATGATCTATTATGTAGGTGTGTTACACCGAATCACCCCTCAAGGGTATATTTGTAACTTTTCTATTAGGGTTATTATAAATACAAAGAGATTATGGAGAGACACTCTCTAATCAAGTTTTTCCCCTAATCTTCTTGTTTCTCTCTTTCATAAACTCTAGTTTACTATTCCTAATTGTCTACTCGAAGCTTTACCTCAAGTACCATTTACATTCAAAAAGTGTCGATGTTCTGATAAATCTATGCCTATGAAAGGCTTTTTCCTTTTGCATGAATAAATTCTTGGGTACGTCTTTTATGCATCACACATTACGTGGTCTTAAAATGTGATACATTATTTTTTGATTGTACCAAATTATATTTCACTATTGTAATAAGAAATGTGTAGTACAGTTGGAGGACAAGCATTCCCATTGAAAAAAGGATAAAAATATAATTCAAAGTAAAAAAGATTTACTCGATGCCAATATCTCCATAAATGACAATTTCCCAAGTGCTAGGAAGTCCATTTTGATATGTTGATATTGTTTCAAAATAGATGACGATTGAATTAAATCCACCAAATGTCCGTGCAAACCTTCGGCATAGAGAGGCTATGGTTATCATAGGTCCTGTTATTCAGTTCTTTCCAACTATCCAATAAAAATTCTTCTATTGCACCAATCTGTCTCCTTCCAAGTCCAACATATAACCGTTATTGCTTTACAACTACTTCTTTATTCACAGAAGAATTAAAAAAAATTTTTCTTCTTGCACCACATATTTCTTACAACAATCATCAAGTTATTTATCCAATTTCATTATCGCTCACCTAGGCAGCTGGGCTTGTCACCTTGCCTCAGAGCCTTGGTGCTCCTTGTGTTGGAAAATCATGGATCAAACCATAAAAATTCCTTTTATTTAATATGTTATGGAGTATTCAATTTCGCCAATTTTGAGCAACTCCCCATGAAGTCATCTATGTCACATGTTGGTTACCTTGTTTCCAAATCTAGTTTGAATACGATTTTCTCCCAGATCCAAACGAAAGAAAAAAAAATAGTATGCATATTCTTGTGGGTTTGATAATCACTAGTTAACTTTCAGAAGCCTAAAAAATATGTAGGAGGTACAAGAGGAAATAAAATATCTTGTGAGGTCGCCCCTTGAAGTTGGGAAATGATAATATATTTATATAAAAAAGATCTCTCCAGGGAATTAAAATTATTGTAAAAAAGCAATATTACCGTTAAATAATTGACCAAAGGACGCACCTCTAAAGTTTTTTTTTTTTGATCAATATCTCATATAATTAAACAAACAAGAAGAGAACAGAGAAAGACAAAGGACCATCCAGCTTACAAGCTAGTAAACTCCATCCCGGCCTACTACAATACCTCAAAACACCCCCCCCCCCAACGACTAAGATGCCTAATACAGAATATCCTGGATTTCCTCCCTTAATCTATATAACCCCACCCACTCCAAAACTGACAATTTGATTCGAGCACACCTCTAAAGTTCTTGAAGGATACATGCATATACACAAGTATATGCCCCTAAATATTTTCTACTTGAAGATGGTCATTCCGCTCCCTTTCCGCATAGAGCCGTGTGGAACCCAGGTATTCCATCTAAAGTATATTTTTTTCTATGGAATGCGGTTTTAAATAAAATTCTCACATGTGATCACTTGAAAAGTAGAGGGTGCAGGATGGCTAACCGTTGTTTTCAGTGCCTCAAAGCGGAAGAGTCGGTTGATCACCTTCTCTTGCATTGTCCTTCCACTCATGTGATTTGGAGTTTTTTTCTATCCCGCATGGGTGTGGCCTAGGTCTTTCCCTCATCTTTTCACAGTTTCTTATCTTGCTGGGAAGTGGTAAGTGGGGGAGGGTCGTGGATGGCAGTGTGGAAAATTCTTCCAGGCGCCATTGCTTGGTCTATCTGGAAGGAGAGGAATATGAGAGTTTTTGAGAACTCCTCCTCATCTCTTCCTCGTATTTGCATTAGAGCCAGGTCCTTGGCGGTGGAGTGGTTTGCAGTTAGGCAGGAAGGGTTAAGCTTAGACATGTTGTTCATCTAAGTTGTATTGTTAGTGGGGGTCAGCTTGGGGTTATGGTTTTTCTTTTTTCTTTTGCTTAGCGTCTTGGTTCACGCCTTCATGAACCAAGTGTTTTGCATCTCTCTGTACTTGTGATCTTTTTATTCTATATATGCTTGGTTTATCGATCAAAAAAAAATATTTTCTAGTCATTCAAGAAATTATTTAACAAGTTGAAATGGTTTTTTTATACAATAGAATAATATCTTTTTTCTCCCTTAAGCTTGAAATTTCAATTTGGTTTTCATACATGCAGGTGGTTTCTGCGTGAGGTATATGATGGTCAATTGTTTATAAAGTTGAAAAAAGGTGTGGATTTTCCTGCCATGGACCCATGGGTATGTATCTTTCTTAACCCTTCTCATTGAGGACATATTTCTGTCCCATATCTCCCATTTTGTTTTTATGAACTGCATCTAATCATGTTCATTTGGTATCTAGCAGAAACTGTATTATATTATAAATTAACTAGTGCTGAGATTGTTGCATGAGAGTAATCCCTTATGACAAATGAACCAGTGCCATAAATTTTGTACGAAGGACGCACAAGTGAAACCTCAACAAAAGTTCCCAAAACTTGTTTGTGTGACTGGATACGGAAGACTCTGTCTTAGCGATAAATTGGATAATCATCGATAAGGAAGAGTTTGTTTTAGCGATAAATTAGAGAATCGTTGAATTTCGACCTCCATGGAGATATTTTCCTCTCTTTCGGGAAATGGGATATTTCCTATCTAACTAGGTAAGTGGTCAAATTTGTCATTCAGACAAAAAGAGATTCCTAAGCAGGTAAATTAGAAAATACTAGAGTCTTTCAACTCTCTAGGTGTTTTGTATTATTTATCTCCTTGTAATTTCCCTTGAAGGGCCCTTGTTGCATCTGTTTTTTCTCTTTTCGTATTTGGTGCTTTAAGATGAATGACACATTTATGGAAAGGAAGAAAATAATTGTTGCGAGGTTCATCCATCGACTTAAATGTGCATTGTAACTTAGTTACATGCCGAGTATATTGTTTTAGTAACTCGGAATGTATGCTCATGAGTATGTAATTCAAGACTCATTTATGCAACCTTACTATTTTTGTTTAATTAATTTTTAATTTTTGGTGATGAACCCTACTCAAAGTTTATGTTTAGTTTGGGAAGAATAAATCACTCCTTTGAGTTGACGATGTCCTTGGTACTTTCAATAATTAGTCACGACGTCACGTGCTACTTAGCACAACTAAGAAAGGAATACTGGAGAATGCACTTATGTTACATGTGCCTGCTGGCGGAAGAGTCAGTGGATCATTTGTTGTTACATTGCCCTATTGCTCATGAGATTTGGGGTTATTTTCTCTCTCGGGTAGGGGTAGCTTGGGTCTTCCCTAACTCCTTCCGGAGCTCTTTATTTGCTGGTCTCGAGTTCGTGTAGAGGGTGATCGTGTGACATTTTGGGCTGTGCTGACTAGGGCTAGAGCCTGGGCCATTTGGAAGGAGAGGAATTATTGAGTATTCGAGAATTCCCTTTCTTCGATTCTTCAGATTTGTGCGCGCGTAAGGCAATCAATCTCGGAATGGTTGTCAGTATGCCATAGATCAATGGATGTGGGCGTCCAACTCCAAGCATTGTAGTTACATTTTACTAGTCTTCTTGCTTTCTCTTTTCATATAGCTATGTAGTCGTCTACTTTCATCTCAGGTGGTTACTTCTCAGTTACCTCTGGGTTTTGCTTGTATTATTCTTGCCTCTTTTGATTAATAAATTCTCTTGATTACCGATAAAAAAAAAGGCACTTGGATGCTAATCTAGATATGTGATTCTCACACACGAATGAAATATAATCTCTCACTTAAAAATTGTAGCATTGAAGTTGAAATCCAAGGTGTGGAGTGTCCTTAATACTGCTTCCAACAGATCTCTTCCACTTGCCTTCTTTTGAGGGTAAAGATGAGAGTTAAGTTTAAGCCCACAAGGAAATTCGGCTTTGCAACCTCTACCATTTCTTTGTCAACCTTTGGTATCTACCACATCTCTCTCTCTCTCTCTCTCTCTCTTTTCAATATATATTTATTATGTTTCTTGCTGTCTTTATTTCTTTCTTTTTTGATGTTCTATCCAATTTTCCCGACATAAACTACCCCAACATGCTTGAGGTCTTGCTGTTTTGTTTTTGCCTTTTGGTCTTATCACCTTTAGGTTTCCTGTGTTTTATGATTTAAAGGATCAATTTTCTGCACAGAAAATCATGCATTTTATAATTGCTGTTGTTGCTCTTCAACTTGTGACGTGGAAAGTTTGCTTTCAGGGAACAAGTGATCCATATGTGGTGATGCAATTGGACGGTCAGGTTGTAAAAAGCAAGGTTAAATGGGGGTAAGTAACTAGTGTTCTCATATGTGTAAAGTAGTACATACTCGATATTGTTTTCAAAAGAATGACCCCTATGATCAACTAAATGCAAGTGGGATGGGAACTAAAGATTGAAGTACCAAAGACATCTTTTCCTACTGGATAATATGAGAGGGAAAGGTCAAAAAAACTGCAAACTGTGATAGAGAGGCATTTTTATTAGTTCACTTTCCTTTTTTTTTTTCCTTTTCATTGATATAGCATTACTTGTCCCTTTATCTGATAAGTTGGCAAGGATTATTGTAACTGTGCTCTTTCTCCATCTTGATAGTAGTAGCTAAAGTTTAAGTATGTGGTTAACGGGTTTGTATTACAATGATTATCCTACATCGCTAGGAATGCCTGTTAGTACCTTGAGATTGCCTCTGGAATGCCACATATGGTAGCTGTGCTTTTCTTACCTTCCACATGATCTCGAGTCCTTTCCTTTTCTAATGTCTAGAAATGGTCCCACATTTGCTGTAATCACTGTAGGCTACCTTTCTAAGCTGAAGCTGCATGATCTATGATACCTTTATACTTAAGTCCTCATTAGGAACTGTAATGCCATGTTTGGTTGCTACTTCGCATAGGTAGGAACCTCGTGCTGTTATTATTAGTGATGCTGAGACTTGAAAGTACACATAAAATGTGTTATTATTATTTACATGGTTACTGCATTTTACTTGGTGAAAAAAAAAAACATGTATCTTGCATAATTTTTATGAGCAGACTCATAGCATGATTGGGAATTTGAACACCTGTAATTTGTGGAGTTGGCAATTTATATTGTAAAGGTTATCATGTTCCAAACTGTTGAACAGAACAAGCAAAAATGAAATTTACTCTTTCTTTTAGCCACGTCCTCTATACTCAAAATTGATTAGTAAGACTTGGACAACATTCTTATCAGAAGATTTTATTTAATATAATTTTCATGCATGTATTTAGACTCTGATGGAGTAAAACAATCTTACCTATTGTGAAGGAACATGCCATGTTTCCTAGAAGCTTAGTTCTGATTAGTTATATGAATAATTGAATGTGGGCAGGACGAAAGACCCGACATGGAATGAGGAGTTCACTTTAAATATCAAGAAACCTTCTACCAAAAATATTCAGGTCTCAATTTATCCATGATGAACTTTTGATGATGTCAATTTTAACTTAATTCTTGGGTCAAATTATCATTCTACATGTTTTTCAGTTTATAAATAATAATGTGTGTTGTAGTGTGTTACTTGTTAGTTATCAAAACATACTAGAACTTCATTTCCTTCTCGCATGAATGAAAGTAATGTCTTATTTTTGATATTCATGCCGATCTGTGGAGGCCTGTCGGCCCTGTCGGCCCTGTCTTTGATGCTACTTGTGGTTTCCTGTTTTCTACTTTTCATCATTGATGATTGTTCCTGCATCACATGGATTCATATGATGAAAAACAAACATGACGCTGCACTCAATTCAAAATCCTTTATAAAATGAATTGTACTCAATATAAGGCTCAAGTTAAAACCTTACAATCTGAAAATGGTGGAGTGTTCTTATCCACAAAATTGCTTTTATCTTCAAGAACTTGACATCTTGTCTCAAATGTCCTATCCCGCTAATCCGTATACTCCTCAACAAAATGGGTTAGCCCAAAGGAAAGATTGACATCTTTTGGGTGTTTTTTTACTGGTAATTAACATTTTTATGAACAATTGGCAAAGTACAATGCAACATAACAGGAAAAGAGTTTACAAGCACATAAACTTGGAAAAGAATGAAAATAAAGCAAATGCGGACACCCCCTACTCTCTAGCATCCCAAACACCTTCCCAAGAATACAAAACTCACACCAACAACTCTCTCAAATCCTCGCCTCAATGAGCTTCATTCGAACATCTTTAGGGTGTTACAAGATACGTATTGGAGTATGAATGTTCCTAAACATTTTTTGTTGTATGCTGTTCAAACATCATGCTCTTTGATTAATTGAATGTCTTCTAAAGTTCTCAGAGGTAAATTTTCATTTACTGTTTGTCACCAGACTTCTGATCCTTTTACTTTTACTCGTGTTTTTGGGCGTTTCTCTTTTGGATCCTGCATGAAAAACTTGATGATAGGAGCATTTCATGTATCTTCAGTGATTATTATACTATTTATTATGGGAACCAATGTTTACATGTTCCTTCAGGAAGAATGTATGCTTCTATTGGTGTTATTTTCCTTAAAAACATTCAATTATTTGCTAATCCAAGAACTTAACTGCTTCTATTTGTGGATAAAACAGATTTACCCATTGCTTTGCATAAGGGCTAAACGGTCTTGTACTTCTCACCCTCTTGCTCGTGGTTTCCTACCAGGCTCTTTTTACTCTGCTTATCTATCTTTTGTTGATTATATCACAATTCCTTCATCTATTCTTTCTGTTCTTGATCATCCTCAATTGAAGGCCGCTATGATTACTAAGATGCAAGCTCTTGAGAAGAAGGATACTTTGGAAATTGACTTCTCTCCCTCGAAAAAAATGACCAGTTGAATGCAAGTGGATGTTTATAGTTAAGAAAATGCCTGATGGTACAATGAGTGCTACAAGCGAGGCTAGTTGCAATAGGATATGGTTAGAAATATGGAATTTATTATTCTGAGACATGCATCTGTTGCCAAGATGAATTCTATTCGTGTTGTTATATCTCTTACAACTAATAAAGATTAGTCTCTTTATCAGTTAGATATGAAGAACACCTTTCTTCATGGTGTTCTTCATTGAGGGGTCTACATGGATCTCCGTCTTGGAAAACATGCAGAATTAAGAAAGCATTATATGGCCTCAAACAGTCACCTAGAGCTTGGTGTAAAAATTATAGTGTTGTAATTCTGGTTTTTGGATTCATAAGATGTTCAAGCGACCACAGAGTCTTTGTTCAGAGAAAGGGTTCAGGAACAACTATTCTCCTTGTGTATATGATATAGTTGTCACTGAAGATGATGCTGGCTCTATGACAGAACTAAAGACATGCCTCAGTAAGACCTTTGATGTTAAATACATTGGGGCACTTAGACACTTTTTGGGGATTGAGGTAGCTCGGTCTAAGAGAGGTATTTTCATCTCTCAAAGAAAATACATCTTCTAACCGTTACAAGAGACTGAGAAGCTTGGCACTCGTCCGATCTACTATTCCATGGAGCCCAATCTACACCTTGACTATATTCAAGAGGAATCCATTAATGATGTGGGTCAATATCAGTGCTGAATATCATTCATCTTGATATTGCCTATGCTATGGGAGTTGGTTTGTTTATTCCAACCAAATATAGACAGAGAATGGGTGACTCCCAAGTTTGGGATGGGATCCAATACCCTTCGATGTTGCATATAAAGGGTAGGAGGCAGAATTGAGATGAGGCATTGAGCCAGTTCATGCATGCTCCCCAGACTCCTCATCTCGAGAGATTTTTGTCGTATTTTGAAATATTTCAATTCATCCCCCGGTTGTGGGTTGATGTATAGTTGTCATGGTCATCTTAATGTGAGTGCTTTTTATAATGCTGATCGGGCATGCTCTTCTATTGATCATCATTCTATCTCTAGCAGCACATGTTTTGAAGGCAATTTGATCATTTGGAATAGCAAGAAACAGACAGGTTTTTGCTCTCTCGAGCACAGAGGTTGAGTATCGTGCAATGGCTCATGCTACTAGTGACTAGTGAGTTACGTTGGCTTTCTAACCTGCTCTCAGAACTAGTTGTTGCAATGCATACACCCATGAACTTATTATGTGACAATAAGCAATTATTCACATTGCTTCTAAATCGATTTATCATGAGTGCACTAAACACATAGAGGTTGGTTGTCACTTCATCCGAGATCATGGTTCAAATGTTGCCGATATATCGGTGATATCGGTGGACATATCTGTATTGCATGCAATCGACATATCTATATGTTGTATAAATTTTACATGATTTCAACCAATATCAACGATATCACATATATCGTGCGATATCCACGAGATTTTGGTTAATGTTGGCTTTTAAGTTATAAAACAGGGCCAAATCCTTTTTATAGCTTATTTACATAAAACATCATTTATGTAAATGAAAGTTTCTTTAATTTTCTAAATGATATTTATATGTAAATAAGGTTATATCCCCCTATTGAATTTAATGAAAATTATCCTAATTTTCAAATTCCTGAAGAATAAAAAATTAGCTTTCCAATTCAAATAATAAAATCCATTTTTTTGGGATTAGGTCAAAATTTCAACTTTCAAATGCTGAGGTATTTTTCAAACCTGAAATTTTCATAACTTCTACCATATCAAACCATTATTAAAACTCAAAATTCCGGTTTGCAAATTCTCATATTTTAGTATTCAAAAATATTTTCATTTACAGGGATAAAAAGTCAACTAACAGTTCAACGACAAAAGACTTACATTCAAGCTTTACAAAAATTTTTAAGCATGTTCTGCGTTCCCTCCATTTAAAGACTCCCAAATTTGAATTCCAAAAGAATCATATGGATATTTCTAGGTATGAATCGTATGGTTATAAATATGGAGGTGTACAACCTTATGTGGTAGTGCCGGTGACAGCTGTGCCTTAGTACCCCCAGTATCCACTGATGAGAGTGTTGATCCATCTACATCTTGGACCATTTGACTACTAATGTTATGTACATGTGGATACGTCATTGTACCATAATGTAATGAGGTGGATACAATATTGTACTTATGTGGAGAACCAGTACTGTCGTCATCCTAGTTTGAACAGAGATGACTTCGAGTCTTTGCGTAACTCTTTCTGATTCTAATTGTAGTTCTTGGGTGGGTTGGATTATTATTATGTATGAAACTCTTATTGTATATTTTTATTGTAATGAATCTTATGAAATATGAATTATGAATTTATGATTGATTGAGGAATGAATGAAACATTTTATATAAATTAGTTATGAATATTAATTGATCATACATTGTTGTTTTTTTACAAATTTTTTATTCTCAAATGTTAACATCTATTTTACTTGAAATTTTAAGGAATAGTTAACATCTATTTTAGTTTTTTATGAAATTTTATTGCAAAATTTCATGTTTTTTCTCATTTTCCTTTGACTTGCGATAAAATTCTTGCGAAACGATATATCATGCGATATATCTCTGATATATCTTTATCCCATCGGTGCAATATGTCGTGTGATATTGATATTTTGAACCTTGTTCGAGAGAAGATGGTTCAAAAGTTGTTGACTATTCCTTGTTTTCTTTATGTAGATTAGGTGGCTGGTATTCTCACTATGGCACTTGGTCCTTCGAAGATCCAGGAGTTCTTGCTCATGTTGGGCATGATTGATACCTATGCTCCATCTTATTTAGGAGTATGGAGGAATTACTATATCTTACGTTACCATTTGTGACTTATGCCCTCTTTTGTCTATCATACGTTTATGAGGCTGTACTTGTCATTTACTTTCATGATATAATTAATAAAATAATGTATTGAGAAACACATACATTCTTCTTTTTCTATACTTAAAAATGGTTACCTAGAACTTGTCTGTCCGCAATTGAACGAGGGTTTCAATCGTTGTTGAATGGCCTCATCCTCGCTTGACAATCTTCAGTTCCTTTCCCTGAATCTTAGTGTGCATGGAATTTTTTTAACTTTATTGCATTCAATCACCTATCCATTCTCTACTTTCTGATTAAACGGAGATTGAACGAAGATGGATACCATGATGAAAGTATTTCCTCATCATATTGTTTGTATGCATTAGATACTAAGAGGCAAGAGGAGATTTGACACTGAGATTTCAGAAATGGAAGAACCAAGTTTCAACCTTGAATAAGATTTCAGAAATGTAAGAACCAAGTTTCAACCTTGAATAAGATTCTCACTTGTGATCATTTGAAAAGTAGAGGATGGAGGATGGCTAATCGATGCTTCTTGTGTCTTTATGAGGAAGAGTTGGTGGACCATTTGCTTTTGCATTGTCCATTGAAAAATGCTAGGTCCACTTTCCGGTCATCCACTATCCCTATTTTCATACAAGAAGACAAAATAGTATGACACTTTTTTGTGGGTCCCACCACATTTATTTTGTCTTGTATAAAAATAGTAAAAACTACTGGAGAGTGGACGACCGGAAAGTGGACCTAGCATTACTCTTGTCCATTTGTGAGTGATATTTAGGGATTTTCCCTCTCTCGAATTGGAGTGGATTGGGTCTTTCATTCTTCCTTTCGCAACTTCTTATCTTATTGGTTTTTAATAAGTGCGGATACGGCACGAAAGACAATTTGGTTGTCTCTTCCTTGTGCCATAGGATGGACCATATGGAAAGAGAGAAACAAAAGAGTTTTTTAGGACTCTAACTCTTCACCTTCTCATTTATGTTCTCGTATCTGTATGCTGGTATATGATTGGTGCACCACTCGACCTGAAGGAGAGAATCTGGAAGATGTGTTGGCCCGATTGGTCTAGTTTGTGCTTCTAGATGGAGCATAGGATGCTTTATGTTTTCTTTGTTTATCTCTTTCTTGAATTACTCCCTAGTAAACTCTTTTTTGTTGTTATCCTATTTTCTTTTTGCTTTGTAGTTTGTGCTAATAATCCTTGATTACCGATAAAAAAAATAGTGGCAAGAACAATGAACACAACGTAATAAGGAAGAAGTATTTCAATCTAGCTTTGACAACCAATAACTTTGTTTTTATTTTTATATATATGTAATCTCCAGACCATTTTGGTCATTCTATGATTGCAAATAAGGGTTTTAGTCTCTTGAGTGCAAAGAGGGGAGAAGAGGAGCTTCGGTCAAAAATGTTGGCACTAAAAGTTGAGTTTATTCATTTTTTAATATTTTTCCCTGTAACCTTTCCTCTGTATCATACATTTCAGAGTGTATTGGAACCAAACACAAAATTAGAGAATTATATTAGAGTTTACTTTCGATGAGCTAAAAAACAGACACATATCTCAGATTATCGTGTGATATGCTCAATATTTTAAACCTTGCTAATTCTATGAATACTCTTCCCTTGGGAATTTGATCTCTTATTTTGAATGTGTCTACAAGCTGGAGCATCTTAAACTATTTAGACATTGTCTCGAACAGTTCGTCCATAAGAATCGATTACTATTTTGTCAATGTGTGGGCTAGTCGAAGTGGAGCATCCATAACTGGAATGCAAGTTGATGTGCTAAGGTGACATGCATGGGATGAACATAGGAATGCTTATATAGCAAAAGAAGTGGTACTTCTCTATTATTTTCTAGGATTTAGAAGTCTAAAGGGAACCTTTATCATCTTCCATATGAGTACATAGTCACATGTATTATTAATTTTCATTTCATTTAATTTGTATTGAATGGCTTTGCCGGGGAATGATATTCCCTTTAATATTGTAAATAAACCATTAGAAAGTTTAGAATTTGATCAAGCAGTGAAAGTATATGATAATAGAATAGTTGGAGTGGCACTTATAAATGACTTCATATTTTAATATACTATTTATTTTCTATCATGTGGTATTACTATTTATTTTCTAATATGTTGTATTCAAACTTCAGGTTGCAGCTTGGGATGCAAACCTTGTAACTCCACATAAACGGATGGGCAATGCGAGCATTAGCCTGGAATCCTTCTGTGATGGTGAGAATGCAATGACATTTATGTATTAGATATACGTTTTGAAATTAGCAAATTTTAGCCATGCATGTCACTTTAATTGTCATCTCTCTAGGTGCTTAGGTGGGATAGGTATATGCTTCCTGTCATTTGGGAGTGCTTAGATGTTTCTTGTTATACCTGTGTAAGCAATTGCATTGGCTGCAAGTGGAATTTGTATGAAATATAGGCTTATAAATTATTACTATTATTTGGTTAGCATAAGAAATATTTGCAGGGAACTGAACTTTATTCTTTGGGAGTACGGCATAAGTGTTATGAAATAGAGGCTGCAAACTTTCATCATAGAATGACTAAATGATGAAAAAGTGTTTTGCTAGGAAACTTGCATGAGGTGCTAGTGGAATTGGAAGGCATGGGAGGTGGAGGAAAGATACATCTGGAGGTAAATGTTACTTGGTTACTCAGAACTTTTGATAAGTCAAAAACTACTCTTTTTGTAGAGTCCATTTGTTCTTTTCTATTGTGAAGAATTAGGATAATGCACCTGAATTCAAATTGGATTTCGTAGGCAACAACTATAGCTCGGTTATTTGTGGATGGCACAACAATCCTAGTTTTGCAGGATTTCATTATCTGATTATAGAACATGGTTCAAAATTTCGGTATCGGTCGCCGTATCGGTAAGTCCAAAATAGGATACGTATCGGCGTATCGGTACCGTATTGGTTGGATACGGCGAAAAAATTTAGGATACGCTAAAAAAAACTTGGATACTTTGCATAAAACCTCTTTTAATGCAAATATAAACTAAAAACAAACTAAATGAAGACCTCTAACTACATTTATAATCATACATATGAGAGTTTAAAAATTTATAGGTTAAAAAAGGTGTGCGCACTGATAAATATGTATGAAAATACAAACCATAGTTACTTAACCAAGTGATAGAAGCTCACTTGCATTCATAAATCAAATGTATGAAAATACATAAACACTTGGATTCATAAATCAAATGACATACATGATTTTGAGTTTCATGTTGGCTCATACTTTATCACTGTGAGATCAAGAATTGAGTAGAGTGATACATCATAAGTGTTCCAGACATGATGACACCACTGTGTCCAACTCATCATCGTGCGGTACATGCCCAGGTACATTTGTACATGTCAGCTGCTGAGTCGTGATCTCTCCATAGCTGTAGTCGAAGTCCCAACTGAGCATCATAACCACATTTAATAGGAGTTAAAAGGGACACATTCTAACCTTTTTTTAAAAAAAATTAACTTTAAAATTAAAATTTCTTAGCCATAGGGTTAATTTTTTTAAAATCAAACCCTAAGAGTTAGTGTATCTTAATTACAGTTAATAAGAGTTAAAAGGGATACTTTTGAACTCTTAAAAAAAAAAAAAAATTAACTTTAAAGTTAAAAATTCTTAACCATAGGTTTTTTTTTTTTAAAAAAAATCAAACCCTAAGAGTTAGTCTATCTTAATCACAATTTATAGGAGTTAAAAGGGACACTTTTGAACCTTTTTTTTATAAAAATAACTTTAAAGTTAAAAATTCTTAACCATGGGGTTAATTTTTTCAAAAAAATCAAACCCTAAGAGTTAGTGTATCCTAATCTCAGTTAATAGGAGTTAAAAGGGACACTTTTGAATTTTTTTTTTTTTTAAATAACTTTAAAGTGAAAAATTCTTAACCATAGGGTTAATTTTTTTTAAAATCAAACCCTAAGAGTTAGTGTATCTTAATCACAGTTAATAGGAGTTAAAAGGGACACTTTTGAATTTTTTTTTTTTTTAAATAACTTTAAAGTTAAAAATTCTTAACCATAGGGTTAATTTTTTAAAAAATCAAACCCTAAGAGTTAGTGTATCTTAATCACAGTTAATAGGAGTTAAAGGGACACTTTTGAACTATTTTTAAAAAAAAAAATTTAACTTTAAAGTTAAAATTTTTTAACCAGAGGGTTAATTTTAAAAAAATAAACCCTGAGAGTTAGTGTATATTAACCACAGTTAACAGGATTCAAAACTTAAAAGGGTTGAGTGAGGCTAGCACCCCTTCAAATTGGGTAAAATACAATACAGGCTATGATCTTTTCTGTGTGTATCTGAGTGAGGGTAGCTACCTTAAAATTGGTAAAACAAAAGACAAAGGTTTGATCGTGTGTGTGTGACTGAGTGAGGCTAGCACTCCTCCTTCAAGGTAAAGCGTGCTCATGACTATGAGCTTAAAAGCCTTCAACAACAAAGAAAAAACATAAGAAGCAAACTAACAAACCTGTATGGCCGAAAGGGAAAGGGGCAAACCGCAAATTTTATCACTCCTCTTCGATTTTGCTCGACGATGGCAATGGATTTGGGTGACAACGGCAATGTCAATGAAAATGATGGTGATCTACACTCTACATGCACAGGTATGTACCCAGTACCCTAAATCCCTAATCCCCCTCAAAAATCTGATTTTTTTTCTTTTTCTACTTCTCAATCTCTTCTGTAGAGTGCATTTGAGATCCTTCAATGCGAATCTGTCCCTTTTTGGGGGGGATGGATATTACAAACAAACCCCATTTTGAATCTTTGATTAGTTTTAGTTTTTTTTATACTGTTAAAAACTCGTATTGACAGAGTATCGACCGTATCGGTATCGATACGGTCGATACTTTGTCGATACGGGGTATTTTTTTTCTTCAACTGTATCCAGGTATCGGGTGCTTGAAAAACCGATACGTATTGGCCTGTATTGGCCGATACGTATCGATATTTTGAACCATGTTTTAGAAAGAAGTTTTATTTCTTTTTAAATTATCGTTGACATGTTTTTGAACCACCACTAGCAAAAATGTATTTGAACTCTTCATTTTTCATAGAATTCTTGTGTAAGAATATAACTACTGCAAAATTTATAGATGAACATAGTAGTAGAAATTAAGAAACCCTAGAAGAAAGAGGAAGAAAATAGTAGAAAAGAAGAGAGAAATTTGATAGAAAACTTAGGGTATGTTTTCCCCCTTTTCTATTATTTATATCACTAATAAAGGAGAGGTTCTCTTATTTATTTATGTATTCCTTTTATGTCATATACATTGTAATATTGGTATACTATTAGTATTTGTATCTCTTATATACTAATAGTATCATAGATTAAAAAATCGCCGAAACCAATACTTATTTGTTTCAATTGAAGCCAATACCCGAAACCACACCTTTATGGACTCGGCCGAAACCGTTACATTCCGTAGGAACCGTTACATTTCGCTTGAGTTGGGGTTGGGGAATAATTCGGTAGGTGTATAGTTCCAAGAAAAAAATTGGCAAAATCAGGAAAACTTCGGGAAAAAAAAAAATGAAAACAATAATTTTTACATAATTATAAAGAGAAGGAGAAAATACATTTACACCCCTTGAGGTTTGGCTAAAATACACATAGACCCCCTCAGTTTTCAAAAAATACATTAGGTACCCTTGCTTTTCAAAATAATGGCACTTACACTCCTGTGTGTTGACCGTCAGTCAACTAATGGTTAGGCTCCCTTAGGCGGCCACGTGTCCCTTTTTAAACCCTTTAACTGTGGTTAAGATTCACCCACCTCCTTGCTTTTTAGAAAAAAATAATAAAAAATTATTAACCTTGGTTAAAATTTTCTAACTCCTAGGATTAAATTTTTTAAAATATTTTTTTCTAAAACTAAAGATATTTGAGTGAACCCTAGGGGTGGGTGACCTTAACCACAGTTAAGGAGTGTAAAAAGGGACACGTGGCCACCTCAATGGCCTAACCCGATTTTTTTACATGTGGACCTTAGGGGGCCTAACCGGTGTTTTTACACGTGGCCACCTCAGGGGACATGAGTCCCTTTTTACACTCCTTAACTGTGGTTAAGGTCACCCATCCCTAGGGTTCAGTTAAATATCTTTAGTTTTAGAAAAAAATTTAACCCTAGGAGTTAGAAAATTTTAACCAAAGTTAATAATTTATTTTTTATTTTTCTAAAAACCAAGGAGGTGGGTGAATCTTAACCACTGTTAACGGGTTTAAAAAGGGACATGTGGCAACCTAAGGGGGCTTAACCGTTAGTTGACTGACGGTCAACAAACAAAAGAGGTGTAAGTGTCATTATTTTGAAAAGCAAGGGTACCTAATGTATTTTCTGAAAACTGAGGGAGTCTATGTGTATTTTCGCCAAACCTCAGGGGGTGTAAATGTATTTTCTCCTAAAGAGAAAATACAAGGTAATAACCATAGTTACCAAGTTGGAGTTCGGGAATTATTTGTTTAGGGAAATTTTCAATTTTTTTTTTGGCAAATTCAGAAATTTTGAAAATAAAACATCCGGCAAGATATGAAAATTATTAAATGAGATTACTAATTATTAAGTAAAAAACAAACATAGTTCATATATTAGATATCCATTCGAGAATTTTTCTAAACTAAGTTTTTACTCGTTGGATAGTATACCATTAGTGGAGTATATCTAATAAAGGAATAGGAGAGTGGCTTTAATCTCTATCTAATCTAATTTTTCCCTCATCTTCTCTTTCTTCCAAACCATAATCACTAAAACTCTAGATTTAAATTATCCCTATTCTTCTTCTTCTTTTTCTTTTCTATTCTCTTCTTTTTCTCTCAATCCCTAATCACTAAAACCCTAAATCTAAACCCTAAACCCTCACCTATCTAAATTAACTTGGTATTAGAGCTTTAGATCCAACTTAAGGAGTCGTGGAAGGGAGCAGAGTTCAGCAACACTAATGGCATCAGCATCTGTACGAACATGTGACTTTTTTGGTTGAGAAAAAAAGTGTTACCAGTTGATAGATCACCATTTATAGAGATTGTTTTGGGATTTTTCAAATTTTGGAGATGCTTTTTTTTTCCCTGATTTTCTCTATTTTTTGGAAACAAATCAGACTTGAAGAAACTAAATAGAGTGATCTGTTGGGGATTTTTGGAGGTTCAACCTTGTATTTATTGGGCCGTATGAAAAATTCTAGATGTTTGAAACAAGTTTCGTGAAGATTGGAGGAGATTTGCAGAGTTGGTGATGATTTCTTGCCCTCATATATACCATTTTTCACTTTTCACCGATGAATTCTTGACGAAAAATTCTCAAATTAGTATGTGGATCTGAATGGTATTGTTTGACATTGGGTTGTTTTTGATGTTTGGTGCATTCCCATTAATATAAGGGAGTGTTTTTGGGTGGTGAAACCAATGTTACTTGGTTCGTCGGTTCGCAGTTCACTACTCTAGAGTGAACCCGGTTCACTAGGGGTAGGATGAGACAATTCGTTTTTCGGTTCGCTTAGGTTCGCTACTTAAGCATGTAAAACAAATATATATTTTATATTATATTATTAAAATATATATCTTGTAAGCATGTAAATAATATATTACAAATACTTATTTGAAAAATAATGAAAAATGCATTTTTATGAATAGTTTGTGAACTAAGGTGGCATTTGGTGACACTAATCTAAATAGGTAGAGCTTATTTGAAAATTGTGCTTAGTTGGACTTTAGATTGTTAAGTTAAAGGTTAATTGAATGTCTACATCTTTTTGAAGTAGGGGTTTTACCTCTTATTTAAAAAGTACCTCATAGCTACTTTTTTAATATGAGGTAAAACCCGTACTTCAAAAAGATGTAGACATCCAATTAATCTTCAACTTAGGAAATCTAAAGTCCAATTAAGCACAATTTTCAAATAAACTCTACCTAATTAGATTAGTGTTGCCAAACACCACCTTAAAGTATAAATTTGCCAAACCTAATGAAAAATATCAGTGAATTTGAATAAAAAATTGACAAACCAAGATTGTTTTGAAACCCGCTATGTGGATCGCTCAATTTCACGAACCAAACTACGAACTAGTTCGCTCAGTTTGTGGTTCGCTATAGCAGGTAGCGAACTTGGTAACCCTGGGTGAAACCATTGGTACGTTTTTTTAGGGTAGCAAAACCCTAATTTGGCCATTGGTACGTGTTTTTTTGGTTTGATTTGTGTAAATCAACCTTGTGAGTAGTATGACAGATGAGTTAGAGGTGAGCCAGACCTCTAGTACTCTTATGCATGGGGAGTAGATATAGGGGTAGGTCCAAGTGGAGGATGAGACCCACATATCTAGGTGGATCAACTCATCAATTCACTGGTACAAGATTGAAGGAGAGAGGAGGAACTCAAGCTTCTATCCATAATGCTATAATATAGCCAAGGTATTAAATTTCGGTTTTGGCATCAACTTCGGTCGCTAAGGAAGTTGACATGTCTAGCGGAAGTTTAAGGAAGTCTAAGGAATGAGGATGAGGTTTCTACGGAGATTTGTAGTCGAAGCCATGGCCTTTGAACTGTTGGAAGTAAGCGATAAGGAGGGGAGTTGGGTGAAGATTTCTGAATTCAGCAAAAGGGGTCACAGAAACTCTTTGTGGTTGCCGGAAGGAGCGATCCATTGGATGGTAAATCTGGTTTCCCATTGTCTGGTCACTTAGGGTTATTGTTTCAAGAGATTTGTAGAGAAAGGGATCTCAATACTAGAGGAGAAACGGAAAAATTCCAGGGGGGAGTATTTGGTTTTTCAATCTTACCTTAGCGGTGGGAGAGGAGGCAGTCTGTGTGTCCTGAGGGGAGGAAGCAACGCTGGATGGCGAGCGTTTGTGGGTGCTTTATCGATGTTCTGGTCTAGGACTTCAACCGGCAGATTGGTGGGCTCTCCACAGCCAGTTGCATCGTCTTTCTCTGGGGGGAGCACTCAGGCTGGCTGTCGTTCAGAACCTAGGTGGGTCTCAGTAGCCACATTGAAACGGTTGATGGGGTCAGTAAGATTGTGGTGGATTTAGATGCCGGGGTCTTTCATCACTGGGCAGAGGGTGTGGTTTGCACTTTGAGCATAGTTGGATCTAAATCAATTTGGTTTGAGGTGGTTCAACTTCTCGAACAACTGGTTCCAGTGGAATCCAAGGTGTCAATCTTTCCGTTTGAACCATTTCGAGCAATCTTTCACCCAAGGCATGGGTCCATGGTATTTTATATATGTAATAATCAGAGTTTCCAACTGGGTAGTGGCGCAGAGGTGGGTTTCCATAGGTGGCGGCCGGCGTCGAATGCCCTGTCATACATTTGTTTGACTCAGACTCGGTGGATTGCTTTGAAGGGTATTCCTTTTCATCTTTGGGTACCTTCGGTCTTCTCGCAGATTGGGCAGATCTGTGGTTCGTTGGTTGCGGTTCATCCATCTACGAAAGAGCGTTCTGATTTAGCAACAGCGAAGATTCAAATTCGGGGCGATGTTAGAGAAATCCCTCGCATCATTGCGTTGAACTTTCATTCGCTCTTTTACCTTATAGAGATCTCTACGTGGGAGGATGATGCCAGTGGTATGTGCAAGGTCTCGTCGGTATCCACGGAGATCAGGCAGCAAGCTAGTCTGGTGAGGGAGGAGATCTTTTTCGGCGGGCCACGTGGCGTTAATCGGGTGGAGGATCACCCATCTGATGTTCATTAGCGAGTTGTTCTGCAGAGTAGCCCAATCTGTGGCGTCTCAGATCCGTATCCCTTGGATGACAGGCTGGTTAGTCCCCAAGTAGAGAAATCAAATCTAAAAGTTGCAGATCCTATCTCTTCTCATCAAATCACAGGTTGGGGGCACAGAGCTCGGCGCGGAGCTTTCCACAAAAGGAGCAAGTTTTGAATTTAATCTCAAATCAAAGGGGAGACGTACTTGGCGGAATAGGTTGTGTGGCGTGCGGAGGAAGAAGCTGCGAGCTCAGAGGCGTGATCCCTTCTCTTGGGTAGGCGAGTCCTTGCTTGCTTCAGGAGATCTGAAACCTTCAACAGATTTTGGTAGAGATAGTGCAGGGGACGCTCATCTCCACCCTCCAGGTGTCTCTCATCCATCGGGTAGATCGCCCAAGGCCTGGGCTGACTCTTGGGGCCCTCAAGTTGAGTGTTTTGAAGCTGAGGGGCCCGTTACCGCTGGGCCGTAATCTGGGCCCACGGGGCAGGGGTTCGTGGATGTTAATGCATTGGGCTCAGCAAGGGATGGGTTGGGCCAGGTAGTTTCGCTCCGGGTTGCGCCCGTCGGTTTGGTGGATCCGGTTTCAAGTGGAGCCGACCCAAATTGTTTTAGGTTAGGGCCTGTAGCGCCCTTTATACCGTCGTCTTCAGTGGTTGAGATCCCAGAACTTTCAAGGCGTCGCATGTGGCCGGAGCTCGGGTTTGAGTTTTCGTCTGTAGGTAAGGCTGATCGGAGCCAGCAGATCCCGTTGGAGGTCGAGCATGAGGTTGGGGGTGGATCAGAGGAGAGAGATTCCGCTGCTGCTTGTGATAGGATCTTGCAGAGGACGGATTTCGAGGGTTCAGTGCCCCTAGGCAAAGGTATGGAACAGTTTTTTGGGGGCAGAAGATCGCAGGTGGAGGAGGGTGAACAGGGTGGGAGGTTATTGAGAGGAGGAAGTGCAGGGCTTGAGAGGCTTCAGAAGGGTCTCTCTTCCGCTTGTTTTAGCCAAGTATATCGCCGAAGGGAGAGGTTGTCTTCTCGTGTTCAGAGGGGTCGAAGATTAAAATCAATTGTTATTAACCCAACTCTTTCTCCTCTTAGCGTCACTTCGGTTATTCCTACTCAGCACTTCCGCTCCACAGGGCGTTTCCGTCTCCTTCGGAGGAGTTGTAGCGGTGATTCTTTGGGTTCTAGCCAAGAGTCCCTGGCGGTGCTAAGGACCGATAAATCCGAACCTGTCGAGATGGGCTTTGACGGCAAATTGAGGGCCACTGGGGTAGGACTGTCAGGGCAGGATGGGGTTAGTGAGCAGTCGGTAAGTTTTACAGATGCAGATGGTCTGTCCCAGTCGGATTCTGTGGTTAGGGACTCGTTTGATAATTTTTTGGCAGTGCCGCCGGGGGATGGAGTTTCCCTGGAAGATCGAGATGATCAGTTGTCTGTTTCGGAGAATTCCCAAGAGGGATCTAGTGATGAGGAAGGTCTGTGGAGATTGCAAGGAGCTGAGCTGGAGATGGAGGAAGCAAGCATCGTAGAATTGGCCAATGGTGTTGTTAATCCTGCGGGATGGAGGCTGAGGAAGGTAGATTAAGGAGGAGGGAGTTTTTGACAAATGTGTCTAAGTCAGTGGAAGTGAGTAAAGTCTTGGGGTTACGGTTTGATGGAGGCGAGGAACAGGCGAGAGAGTTTTTCACAAACCTTGAAAATAGGGAGGAGTTGGAGCCGGGGGGTCAGGGTGGAAGGGGAGTGGAGGTTTGAAGGTGGTTGAGGAGGTGGAGATTTGTGGTTTGGGGTTTGTGGTTTGTAGATGAAGATTTTGTCGTGGAATGTCTGGGGGTTGGGTAGGGGGGAGAGGAGGTTGGATGTGAGGGGAATGTTGCGGAAGGTTAAACCAAATCTTATTGCTTTTCAGGAAACTAAATTGGAAGAAATAGCTGATGGGGTTGTTGTAGAGATGTGGGATGATAGACATTGATTGGGTGTATGTGGCGTCAGTGGGGGCTTCAGACAGGCAGCTGGTGATGTGGGACCGTTTGATTTATGAGAAGGTGGAGGTGTTTTCGGGGGAGTTTTCGATTTCCATCCGTCTCAGGAGGTTGGAAGATGAGTTTGAGTGGATTTTCACCTCGGTGTATGGTCCAATTCTGAGAATTTTAAGACCAAATTTTTGGGCGGAATTAGAAGAGATCCCGGCGAGATGGCACCTCCCATGGTGCTTGGTGGGAGATTTCAATGTGATCAGGTTCCCTAGGGATAAGAAGGGTGGGACGTCCAGGAGAATTACCAGTAGCATGAGCAGCTTCTCAGAGTTTATTAATAGACTTGAGCTTTTTGATCCACCTTTGAAAGGAGCTTTGTTTACTTGGTCTGATAAGCGGAGCCCTCCGATTATGTGTAGATTAGATAGGGCTCTTTATTCGATGGATTGGGCAGATAAGTTTCCAAGCATATGTCAAGAGGCGTTAGGGTATGGAGGCTCTGATCATAATCCGATTCTTTTGAGGGAGAACTTGGAACAGAGGAGGAATAAACCTTTTAGATTCGAGAACATGTGGCTTGAGGTGGAAGGGTTCAAGGAATTGGTGAAGGAATGGTGGGAAGTGATGGCTTTTGAGGGACGTGCGGGTTATGTCTTCATGAGGAAGCTAAAGGGGCTCAAGGGTAAAATCAAAGAGTGGAACTCTAATTGCTTTGGCAGGGTGGATATGAGGGTGAGGGAGCTTCAATTGCGACTTAATGCTTTGGATTCAAAGGAGGAAAGTGAGGGTCTAGGAAGAGAGGAAGAGGTGGAATGGTTGGAGCTATCCGGGCATCTTCTTTCTTTGAGGAGACTAAATGAGATATCTTGGAAACAAAAGGCCAGAGTGCAGTGGTTAAAGGTTGGGGATAAAAATACAAAAAATTTTCATGCTTGTGCTAAGGCTAGAAAACGAGCGAATTCCATTACGAGTTTGAAGGTGGGAAATGAGGTTGTAGAGGGAGTTAAGGAGATTGGCCGGGAGGTGACAGGCTATTTTCAAAACCAGTTTATGGTTGATAGAAGGGTGCGACCTCAGATTCAGGGTCTAAGCCTTGATCATCTTTCCAGGGAGGAGGTGGGGGAGTTGGAGAGACAGTTTGAGGAAGAGGAAGTGTGCAGGGCAATTAAGAATATGGGTACGGACAAAGCGCCATGGCCAAATGGCTTCACTATGGGTTTCTACAATGGGCATTGGGAAGTGAAAGTAGATTTGATGAAGGTACTTGATGAATTTCATGAGAGCGGAAGATGGAATAAAGAGGCAGGGGCGACGTTTATCTCTCTTATTCTGAAGGCTAATGGAGCGGAGGCGATTAAAGACTTCAGGCCGATTAGTCTGGTGACTAGTTTGTATAAGATTGTGGCTAAGGTTCTTGCGGATAGATTGAAGAGAGTGGTCTGGAAGGTGGTTGGGGCTTATCAAGGCGTGTTTGTAAAAGGGAGACAACTGGTCGATGATGTTTTGATTGCTAGTGAGTGTATTGACACTCGGATTAGAAACGGGCCAGGCGGTCTTGTCTGCCAGGTAGATATGGAAAAGGCTTACGATAATGTGGATTGAGGGTTTTTGGTAGAGATGCTCCACCTTATGGGGTTTAGGGAGAGATGGATTCGGCGGATGAAGGGGTGTGTTTCGTCGTCCCATTTCTCGATTCTTGTGAATGGGTGCCCACATGGTTTTTTTCCTAGTTCCAGAGGTTTGCGATAGGGCTGTCCCATATCCCCTTTTCTCTTTATCATAGTGGCAGAAGCTTTGAGTAAACTCCTGTCTAAGGCAGAAGGTTTGGAGTTGATTAAGGGATTTCAGGCAGGTTTGGAGGGGCCCATGATTTCTCATCTTCAGTATGCAGATGACACCATTCTTTTTTTAGAGGCGGATGGAGATCAGGTGACCAATGTCAAAGGTGTTCTCAGATGCTTCGAGGCCTTATCCGGTTTGAAGATTAATATTGCCAAGAGTAAGTTGATAGGGGTAGGGAGGTGGAGGGAGGTTTTCTTCAAAGAAGTGCTAGAAGTTTGGGTTGCAGCTTGGTTTTCTTGCCTATCAGGTATCTTGGCTTGCCGCTTGGAGCGAATCTGCGGTCGACGGCTATTTGGGATCCGGTGGTGGAGAGAGTCGAGTTGAGATTAGCGGGTTGGAAGAAGAAATTTTTATCCTTAGGAGGGCGGATAACCTTGATCAAAAGTGTGTTGGCGAGCCTTCCCATTTTTCAAATGTCTTTGTTCAAGCTTCCTTGGGCGGTGATCATGCGGTTGGTGAAGCTTTAAAGGGATTTTTTGTGGGGGTAGGGGGATTCCAGGAAAATGCATATTGTGAAGTGGGATTGGGGTTTGAGACCACAGGAATTTGGAGGGTTGGGCTTCAGAAGAATGAAGTGCATGAACAAAGCCTTATTGGGAAAATGGATCTGGCGATTTAATACGGAAAAGATGGCGTTATGGAGGCGGGTTATTAAGGATAATTTCAGGGTATCTAGGGGCGATTGGGATCTGAAGCCGGTAAGGAGGTCTTAAGGGGTGGGAGTTTGGAAAGGGGTAATGACTTCTATGGCTTTGATTCAGGAGTTCCTAAAATTTAGGGTAGGGAAGGGGAGCAGGGTGCGTTTTTGGGAAGACGATTGGTTGAGGGAAGGGGTGCTCAACTTGAGATTTCCAAATCTTTATAGATTGGTGTTGAGGAGAGATGTGATGGTGCAGGAGTGTTATGAGATTCAGGATGGAGAGGTTCGATGGGGTCCGCGGTTTAGGAGGGACAACTTTGGGGAAAGAGAATTGAATGAGTGGTTGGAGTTGCAAAGAGTTCTCATGGCTTGCGTGATTCATCACAATAGGGAAGATAGAAGATGGGAAGGGGGTGTCGAGGAGGAGTTTTCAACAACGCACTGTTACTCGGTGCTTTGGAAGAAGGATGAGGGGAGGAGGGGAGGAGAAACATTGCTTTTCAGAAGATTTGGAAATATAACATTCCTTCGAAGGTACAACTTTCCTTTGGGCTGCCTCTCTAGACAAAGTTCTCACAGTTGATCATTTAAGGCATAGGGGAATGGTCATCCCCAATAGATGCCTTATGTGCAAGTAGGCTGAGGAGAATATTCATCATCTTTTCCTCCATTGCCCGCAAACACAGGTTGTTTGGAATCATTATTTGGGCCTTTTTGGGATGAGCTGGGTTTCGTCGGGGGGTTTGGGGGAAGTGGTATTGGGATGGCCGAAAGGTGTGTTCAACAGAAAAGGGAATGAGGTTTGGAAGATGCTTCCGGCGGCGATTTGTTGGGGAATATGGAAGGAATGGAATAGTAGAATTTTTGAAAATAAGGAAGAGTCGATGTCCAAAGTCATTCTCAAGATCAGGTGGTTGTATTTTTGGTCTTCTGTTCTAGCTGATTTAAAGAAGGTCCATTGGTCTGTTTTTCTGTATAGTTGGTCAAGTATTTTAGCTTGACTTTTTGTTTCTTTTCTGGGCGATGTTCCTTGCATCGTTTGTTTTTTTCTTGCCTTTTTAATAAATTGTTCTCGTTATTCATCAAAAAAAAAAATTACTACTATAAAACTTGATGGGACTATTTTTCTGACATTGTCACAATCTGCCATGTTGGTTAAGGGCAAGGGTAAGATGATTTATTTGACTAGTACTACTCTTATTCCCAAGCCCTCAAATCTAGCCTATGCTAAGTGGGAGGCAAAGAATGCCATTTTCTTGTCATGGCTTCTCCATTATATGTAGCCTGATATCAGTAGTGGGTATTTGTTTCTTCCTTTTGTGCGAAACATATAGGATGTAGTGACATGTACTTATTCCGAGATTGAGGGTATTATGTGAGTGTATGAGTTGCGTCAGAGTATCTGGCAACTGTACCAAGGAGTAATGTCTGTTCCCACATATTATTGCATTCTTCGTCGTTTCTGGGAAGAGCTGGATCACTATCAGACCTTCCAAGCGAACAGAATGGTGTGTTTGAGTTTCTTGCAGGCTTGAATGTTATTATGAACAAACGCGAGTTCATATTCTTGGCAAGGATCCAGTACCATCACTAATTGGGGTCCATGCGTTCTTACATCGTGAGGAGTGTCTTCGGAGTGCTATGCTCCAACCTTCCACACTTGATAGATTTGCATTAACCTCCTCATCACATAGGGGAAGCAATAGTGGCGGTCGTAGTAGAGGAGGTGGTCGGTCTGGACCCTCTGGTTCTTCAACTAAGGAACGAGGTAGACTTAGGTGTGATCATTGTGGGCGCCACCCAGTTGGAGAAGATGGGTGTAGAGATTTAGGGTTTAGAGAGAATAGTTAGGCCTAGGTTTTTTAGAGAAAAGAAGAGAGATTATGGTAAATTGCATAATGAGGGAAAGAGAACCCTACTATCATCTCATATTAAGAGAACATTACATATATACTCTTTTACAAATATACCATCGATATTACATATATCAACACTCCCCCTTAAGCTGGAGCATAAATATTAAACATGCCCAGCTTGATAGTAATATCTTGGAGGATAGCAGGGCCAACAGACTTGGCGAAGATGTCAGCAAGTTGTTGAGAATACGAAACATGCTGAAGAGATAATGAACAATCCCGAACTTTCTCTCGGAGAAAATGAATATCAACCTCAATATGCTTTGTCCTCTCATGAAGCACATAATCAGAGGCTGTTATCCAGTATATGGACCCTAGAGGGGGGGGGGGAGGTGATTAGGGTCAATGACAAAATAAAATTTCTGCCTTAGTTTATTTTGCGGAATTAAAGAATTTAAGGCAAATACAATAAGCAATAATTAACAAGAAGAATAAAGATAGAGATAAGGAGTGCAAACACCAAGACTTTGTTCCCGAAGTTCGACAACTTGTCTACGTCCCCGCCTTTTAGCTTCCCGCTTCAAGGATTCCCACGATTTTACTCGCACAAGCTTCTTCATCGGGTAAAGCTTAAACCTTTACAATCCCTTGTAGGCTAGGATACCACCTTTACAATCCCTTCCAGACTAGGATACCACCTTTACAATCTCCTTTCACAGGTTGAGATCACGACCTTCAATGCAAGAGAGCACCCTCTCTTTACTTCACAAAGCTATCCGGCTTCACGGACAAGAATCCACAATTCTTGATTTCTTTCAATACAAAGTGTGATTCGATTTGAATCCAAATACAAAGACTCTTTGATGAGCTGAATAAGATTGTTATACACACTCTAAAAATCTCTCAAAAGATTGGGAGTTGAAAGCTCAAATACTAGAGATTGGGATTTCTAGGTTTTCAATGTATGATCTTGATGAGAGTTGAAAGCAACTAAAGATTTGATCAATAATGATTCAAGAGTTGTTCAAAGTTTGTTTGATGTTCATAAATGAACTCAATTTATAGTTGAACATTCAATCTAGCCGTTGAGAACTCATTAATTGCGAAAATGGCCATTAAAACTAGCCGTTATCAGTGTTCCCGCAGTTTCCGTCGACGGATGGGATTCCCATCCTTTGAACCGTCGACGGTTCATGGGACAGAAAGTTTAAAAACTTTCTATAACCTCAACCGTTGACAGTTGGCCATTCCTCTGGCTCAGCCATCGACGGTTCATGAATGATTTTCCCATAAACCTCTGTTTTCAAAGACCAATATGATGAGAGTGATTTCTTAGGTCTTTTGACATTCCTTAGTCATGATTTTAACTATATTTTAAAATGTCCTTCGCCTTATAATATTTTCCAATAATTCTTAGGTTCCTAAGGTCAATCTAGGCACTTTGACCATTTCAACTTTCCAAGCATTTGAGGACTTTTTACATTAGTCCTAGACTCTTCAAAGTAATAAAAATTAATCTTTAAACCTTCGTGAGAGTCTGGATTCTTCTAGTCTTGATCTTGAATGATTTTTACTTTGACTTCATGATCCGACTTAGACTTTGGGTGAGAACTTCAATCTTCATTGAATCTTCAATTCTGGCTTTAACTTTGAAATGATTAGTTCTTCACTTTTGATATAATCTTGAATTCTTCAATGTGATATTGGAATTTCAATCTTGAATTCGATTTTGAGTTTGATGGCTTTTTCTTGATGGATCATTTTTGACATGTGATGTCCTTTCTTTGTTTCATGTCTTGAATGTTGAGCTAATGTTCTTGCAATCTGAATTTTACATTAACTTCATAGAACCATTAGTACCAAAGTGATCATTTCATTATTATGTTATCATCAAAAATATTATGGGTACATAGGGTTGTAACCTTTAGGCTAACAGAGGCAATCTTTGCGGCAACCTCATTATCACAATATAAAGACATAGGGCATTTAACAGGAAACCTTAACTCGGAGAAGAGTGAACAAAGCCACGTAATTTCACAACTGCCATGAGCAAGAGCCCAATATTCTGCTTCGTCACTAGAACGAAAAACCACAAGTTACGTTTTGCTTTTCCATGCATCCAAGTTGCCTCCAAGATAAGTACAATAGCTCGAGGTGGAGCGACGATCAATAATAGATCCGGCCCAATAGGCATCTGTATAGCCAGAGATCTCGAGATGCCCATGTGAGCGATATATAAGTCCACAACTGGGTCTAGACTTGATATATCGGAGAATACGATTGAAAAAAATTCGGTGAACCTCAAATCTAAGGTTTGAGTTGAGAACTCACAAATCCAAGAGGGGATGGTTAGGTTTCCCTAAAAGTCTTTCTACTCTTTTTAATATTTTAACAATTAAGTTATTAACTTAAGGGATGATTAACTTAAAGTGCGGAAATAGAGAGAAACAAGCAAACCATAACACAAGGATTTTTACATGGAAACCCTTCCGGGAAAAACCACAGGACCTAGTCCATCCAAGAGATATTACTAAGACAAATTCAACAAGAACTTACAAGACTTGAACTTGACTCCTTCGGACTCGACACTACGATCCTTCAGTTCTTAGTCTTCCACGCCTCGAAAAGTCATCACGTACTCATAAGTCCCGCGATCAACTGCAGCCGCTTGTACTTCTCTTTGTGTCTCAAAAACAACCACGATCTTTCGATCAATATCCGTTAACGACGGCTTCGGATTCCACCGACCAAATCACACATCTACGATCCTTCTCGGATCGATCTCCTTCGCAAAGGCTCCGGAACACTTTGACCAATTTGTTTTCTCCAGAACGGGTTGATGGTTTAATTAAAATCAAATCCTAGGTGAACTCTATTAATGGGAAAGTCCAAGCAAGCAAGAATGGAGCATTGACTTGCAAAATCTTGGATGGAAGAAGAACTAACAAAGGGGAGGAGAGACAATAAAAATTAGAGCTTTTATAAACTCTAAAGATAGTTAAAATTATTCTCTATACTCTCCCAAAGTTCCAATTTTCGGACTAGAAGAGTTCTAGTTATATAAAGAAGTTAAAAACCAAGTTTAGAAGTTGCTAAAACCCAAAAAGGCATGAAAACCGAAAATAGGAAGAAATCCCATATCAGGGTCGACCTTGGGAGTCACTTGGATCAACCCAACAGCACACTTGGGTCGACCCAATTGTCTTCCAGGGTCAACCTTGGGTTTTTCAACATTTTGTTTGTTTTCACCATAGTAAAATTTTTAGACTCAGGGTCGACCCAAAGGTGCAAACCCGATTTTTCAACTTCATTTTTAGCTCTTGCATCTATCACGAAAGTTGTAGATCTTTTCGGCGCGGTCGATTTGATATATTATGGAGCAAAATCCGAGCTACGATTTGGGAGATATGCCACCTACAAGCAACCTTGGTTGTTTAAGAATTTTGAAAATTTTTAACTTGTTTTGGGCTACATATCTCATCACCTAGGGTCCATATGATTAGTCTAAGACCATTTCCACCTAAGGTATCATGTTATAATTATTCTAAGTCAATTCCCACCTAAGGTAACATGATATCTAGGTTACTTACCATCCTATGAGTGAAACGAAAGAAATGATCAACCGAGTCTTCAACCAATCTTTTTCGGTCTTCAACTTCACTTGTCATGGATGCTTGAAGGTAATAACACAAGATACACATCTAATCACCTAGACTCACTTGTTTTGACATCGGAATGAGCCAACACTAAAATATAGACTTTACAATGATGAACAACACTAAGGTGTGAAGCACAGGGAGCATGTATGAACTGACTAACTATGCTGACAACAAATGTAATATCCGGTTGAGTGAGGGTGTGATATATCAAGCGACCCACAAGACACTGGTAGGCATGAGGATCAGGAAGAAGATCATCCTCACAATCATGCAAAGAGAGCTTTTGGATCCATAGGAGAAGTAGCGGGTTTACACCCACTCGTACTAGTATCGTTTAGCTGATCAAGAGCATACTTCCGTTATGACGGAAAAATTCCTTTCTTAAATCGAGCAATCTCCAAACCAAGAAAGTATTTCAGATGACCTAGGTTTTTGACATCAAAGGTACGCCCCAGCTCATGCTTAGCATGAGAGATGAAAGCAGAGTCATCACTAGTCAAGATGATATCATCAACATATACCACAAGAATAGTGCGACTTGAGGCACTAGAATGGATGAAAACAGTATGATCAGAGTGACATCGTTGGAAGGCCATGCTAAGGACCACTTCACTAAAGCGATGAAACTAAGCACGAGGTGACTGCTTCAAACCATATATAGACTTCCGAAGTCTACAAACCTTTCCAGACTCCCCTTGAAGTAGGAAACCAGGAGGGGGATCTATATACACCTCCTCGGTGAGATGCCTATTAAGAAAAACATTCTTGATGTCTAACTGATAGAGATGCCAACTTTGATTTGCCGCAAGAAAGAGGAAAATACGAACAAAAGTCAGTTTGGCCACAGGTGCAAAAGTAGCATCATAGTCAAGCCCATAAGTCTGAGTAAAGCCGCGGGCGACAAGACGAGCCTTATACTGAGCAACACTGCCATCAAGTTCCTCTTTGGCTATTGGGAAGGTGTCCTTATAGGATTGTTGGAAATGAGGTAGCATAACAGAGGATTCCTCAAAAGAGGCAATACCAGCAAAGGAGGCACTATGCATACTGATCTGCATGCTTTGATGTTCTTCCATACCACCAATCTCAGACATACGTCTTACTTAGGGATTGAAAAACCAAACAAGTAAATAAGCTGAAACTCTTAAACATCAACACCACCTCAACTGGAGGTTTAAATCAATTCTAATTTATACAAATTAGCAACTCACACTTCACAACCTTCCACCAAGGTTTTCAACTTCATGCAATCAAACACCAAGAACGCCTTAAAAATCATCCAAACATTCCAACACTTCAAAAAGGAAACACTTCTACAAAAACAAAAGACTAATTAGGTCAATAACAAATTTTTCAGCACAATAATAACAACAATAAATACTGTCAACGCCTCTTACGGAGGTTAAATATGATTATTTTTTTTCACAAAATCAGCTTACATAACAACTTTAGGGTTCCTGGAATCACACCCTTTCACCAAACAAACTCCAAACAACTATTGCTTTTTTGAAACCAATGAATCCACATATTTATCACTATAGATCTAATGATTCATAGTAGATCTAATTGTCCATCAACAACCCCAAAAAACCTTTTAAAACCGAATGATGTAAATCAAAATTTTCCTTGGTAAAATCATTCGAGAGCATAAAACAATAACTTAGATATTTCAAAAACTCAGAATAAAACTAACCTGAACTCCAAAAATATTAAACCATACCAGATTCACGTGGCACTATTCACGTGGCACTATCCATGCGGCACTATTCACACGTCACTACCTCTTTAGTTCTTTTATATTACTAACAGGATGAAATGGCATAATTGCCCTTAATTACCCATGAAATATCATTCTATAAAAGTCATAGCTCTCTTATGCAATCATTCATATCCGAAGTCAATCCAAATTGGAATTTTTCTCTCCACTTTTCTGAATCCCAATCCAAACACAACCCTGGAAAAACCCCGTCTTTTTTGTCTCGTCTTTTGCTCATTCTCTAATCATTTGAAAGCATTAAAGATCAAGGAATAACCCCATGAAAATACTGATAAAAACCATGTTTGATCAAGGAAAAGGCAAAGGAAAAGAATGGAAGATCAAGATAGGAAAAAAAAGGAAAACAAGAACTTATCAGTGACCGTAACTTGTTCTGGCTGGCGGAATTGAACGGCTGGCCTGATCGGACCGGCGGGAGCAGCAAAGAAGGAGAGGGGGCAGACTAGGAGTAGCGAAGGGAGAGGGACAGACCACAAGGAGAGGAGAGGAGAGGATAGCATTTAACCTAAATTTTTTTCCTTCTTACGTGTTCTTAAATTTCCTTTTTAAGAACTCTTCATCCTCAATTTCTCACTTGCGTGATAGGGCTAGGTCGTTGGCTTTGGAATGGGGATCAGTAAGGCAGGAGAGGGAGAGTCTAGACTTGCTGTTTGATTGACCTGGTGTGTCGCAGGGTTTTATTTGTGGGGTTAGTTGGGTATTCCTCTGTTTGCTTTTTAGTCTCTTGCATTGGTTCATGATCATGAACTATGCCCTAGACGATTTCATGTACCCTGTGGTTTTTATATTATGCTTATTTACCGATCAAAAAAAAACTTCACGGTGGAAGTGATAAAGCGACATCCCGCAAAAGCAACGAACCACAACTTTCCGAGGAAAATCAATATTTCAACTTCCAACAACTTCCTCTTTCTTGGGAAATCCAAATAAATGGCAAACCAAATGTATAATTTTCTGATTTTTGACTTTCCCAAATCCAAAAGTCGTAGAAGTTGAGGGGAAGTATATCCAAAGATTCCAAACGGAGGGATTCTTGAAGTGTTTTTTATTTCTTATTAAATTTACAAATTCCAAGTTTATAGGTGTCTTGGTGAATACTTTTTGTTGGGCTCATAACGTGGATAGTGGACTGGTTTGAAAGACTTGAAATGCTATGGATTTTTGTGTTGCAAGATTTTTCAGGGTTTTAAACTTGTGTGGGAAGTTGTATAGAACTATCAGTTCCCATGGAAAAAGGCTAAAGTGGGGGAGGATTGGACTCGATCTTGGTGGTGGTACTTTCAGCCGTTTCAGGTCAGCTGAATCATCCATCAGTGTTTTTTAGGGACAACTACAATGAGATCCTTAAGGTGTTCTACGGTTCTATTGGAGTTGCGGACTCAAATGAGGAAGAGTCAGTATCTCTTCCACAAGGAGTTTGTATTCTTAAAGAGTCAACTTTCAGGTCCCTTGGTGGGATAAGGTGACTAGTGAGGCACTATTATTTGGGTTTCTAAGGAGGGTAGTGGTAAATGGATGTTGACCTGTATCATAGAGCAATTAGAAAAGCTGCTAGAGGTTGGTCTGCCGTCTTTTCCCTTACACTATGGCTTTGTCTGTTTGGAGGGAAAACGTTGTGGAAAGGAAAAAAAAATTCGGAAATAATTTCTCCTCATTTGTCAGAGATTTTTTCCCTCAAACAAAAAGTAACAGTAGAGATTTTTTTTTTTATGAATTGGATTCTACAATCTTGGTCGACATGTGGAATGGCTCAGCTTCTCCGGCTTGGAAGAGTTGGTATTGGGATAATAAGATAAAGAATCTGCTTCAAGGCGATATTTCTGTTCAACACATCTAGTAGCTGATGGATTGGCTAACATTGCGTGTTCTAGTATGAATTCTGATTCGTTATCTTCTTATAATTCCATCCCTAGGAAAATCAAAACTCTCCTTCATTTAGATCAATTGGGTATAGGGGGTTTCAGATCTGTAAGAAAGTAGCAGTTTTCTTTTTCTCGGTTGTAGGGGTAAGGTTTATGTCCAACCCCCTCCCCCTCCCTCTGAGAGGATTTTATTACAAAAAAAAAACACTAGAGAATTATTTGCAGTAAAAAGCTCATTTTGCAGCATGTCAAACACCAAAATAAGCTTTTCTCCTTAAAATAATTCAGCGCACCTATTTTCCCTCCAAACAGACGCAGCCTAAGGGATGTTAACAAAATAGTGGCCTCCTTCTCTAACAGCAACATAGTTAGAAACTTTTCTATATTGCGAGTCTTTCCTAAATCTGGAAAAAAAAATTATTGGTAATTCAAAATATGCTTGGATATTATAAAAACATATTCGCTACAAATTAAGTACAATAGTCATTGTTAATAATTTTGATTTGTCAATGAAATATTATCTTGTTATAAAGACTATTGTATTGAGTTTCTTTTTGTAAAGGTATCAATTATCTTTGTCAATACATGACATTGCTACTTGCAGTAACTATATTCTCCTTTTAATTTTATTTTGATGCTGGTTAGGGGACCTCTCTCTCTCTCTCTGGTCTTTGGAGGATTTTCTGTATTGCTATTTGTAAACCCTTGCGAAATTAAAATTCTAAAACTGTTCCAGTTTTTTAATTATTTTTATTTTATCTTTTTATTGTTGCTAGTGGTGTGTTTTCAGGTTAAATACAAAAGCTTTGATGAAATTGATGAAGAGAAACAGTGGTGGAGGATCCCTTTTGTTTCAGATTTTCTTCGAAAAAACAGTTTTGAGTCTGCTTTAAAAATGGTTGTTGGTTCCGAGACTGTACAAGCACGTCAGTTTGTACAGTATGCATTTGGGCAGTTAAAGTCATTCAATGATTCATACCTTCAGAAGGACTGGTTATCCAAGAGTGGTAGCTATATAACTGAAGGCTTTGGGAAATCCAATAATTCGGTTGCTGTTTCAGACATGCCTTCAGAGCAGGAAAGTAGTTCAGAAGGCTCTTTAGATGATACAAGCAGCACAGAAGAAAGAAATATACTGGAGGATCTTACAAATAATGGTGATAGGGGTAGTAGAGGTAGCTCTTCACTAGAAACACATGTTGATGAAGCTACGCAATCAGACAAATACTATTGGAAAAACTTTGCTGATGTTATGAATCAAACTATCGTTAAAAAACTTGGTTTACCTGTTCCTGAGAAGATAAAGTGGGATGGATTTGACTTGTTAAACAAAATTGGCAAACAGTCACGAGAAATTGCTGAAGCAGGGTATATTGAATCTGGGCTTGCAACTCCAAAAAGCCAGGATGTTAATGATGCTACGACTGGCCCACCTACCATTAACATGATTCAGTCTTCTGTTCCAGATATTAAGAAGGCATCATGGGATGTGTTAAGGCAAACTGATTCCGTTTTAGGAGCATTGATGGTTCTGACTGCGACATTTTCTCAACAGAACAAGGGAGAACGCTTGGTGGGTAAGGATGAAACTGGAAAAGATGCTTCTATCATAGTGGAGGATGGTGCCTCTGGATACTCAACAAATGAAAAGGCAGGTATCTCTCCGGATGGATCAGTGTATGATGAAACAAAAGCAGAGGAGATGAAGGCACTGTTTTCAACCGCAGAGAGTGCCATGGAGGCTTGGGCAATGCTTGCCATCTCATTGGGCCATCCAAGTTTTATTAAATCTGAATTTGAGAAAATATGTTTTCTTGATAATCCATCCACTGATACACAGGTAAACATATTATCTTATAAGATCCCAATTTTCTTCTTTTAATTCACTTAACTTAATAAGCACAAGATATTAGTTTGAGACTTAAATTTGGTGAAATGTCATCTTAAATCTATGGAAATTAATTTGAACCATAAATTTGGTGAAGATATAATTTTTTAGATTTTAAAAAATTTCTTGGTATGTAGACTACTAAATTCTAAAAAACCGCAGGTGGCAATTTGGCGTGATTCTGCGAGAAAAAGATTAGTAGTTGCTTTCAGGGGAACTGAACAAGTATGTGTTTTTCTGTTATACTCTTGGGCTTAGGTAGAGTTGGTTTTGATTTATCTTCTGTATGAAAATTCTAAATTTCTTGGTATATTTTTTTTCACAGACAAAATGGAAGGACTTGCTAACAGATTTAATGCTAGTTCCTGCTGGGTAATACCTTATTTTTATCCAAGATGTGACATGCTTAGTGGTTTCCATCCTTATTTTTATCCAAGATGTGGCATGCTTGGGAGTTCCTTTACATCCTATGCATCTGATTTTTTTCTAAATTGTGAGTGTTAAAGTATTCTTTAATTCATTAATTGAGACGATATGAGCTTCAAGTGAAAGATGACTAGTGTAAAATTGACATTGCAACATTTTGTGATTGGTCTATGTACAACTTTGAGAATGACTGTCATGAAAGTAAAGCACAATCATGTAAGGATTGAGTTTCAAACCCAACTACCAAGCAGTACGGCTTTGGTATTTCACGTCACAAAATCCAGCACTTCGCAACCTATAAGATTGTTCAATCAAAGACAATGGTTTCTTGATCATAATGCTTCTTTGATTGGTTAGCCATTATACAATTTTGTGTCATATTTTGCCTAAAACAAAGTTTTTCTGTTCCATAATAAGCACATCAAAGTTTTTCCTGCATTATCCTAGACTGTGCGTCTTTGGAGTCATTCATATGAATGTCTTTGGAGTTGCTATATGCACCAATTTTTTTTCATGTCCTAGACTGTCTTTGGAGTCATTCATATGCATTATATTTACTCAGCAATTGCTATGGATTATTTTAAGAGTACATTTCTTTATTTTGAGAGAAATGTCATAAGTTACATGACTACATCTTGTCACTGGCTAATACTGACTTTTAATATACTTTTATAGGCTAAACCCTGAGAGGATAGGTGGTGATTTCAAGCAAGAAGTCCAAGTAAGAAATTTGGCTTAGATTTAAGATTATTTTTATATATCATTTGGGATGTTATGCATGATTGACAACTAATACTATCTGTTTCATGTTCATGATTTAGTGTTGTGGTTTTTTGTCAGGTTCACAGTGGTTTTTTAAGCGCATATGATTCAGTCCGGACCAGGATTCTGTCTCTCATTAAACTATCAATTGAGTTTACGTAAGCCATGCTTCCATTGGGATTCTTCTTTTGACTTTCATCGAAGCAAAAACTAACCTGTTAAATTCGCTATTATGTTTGTGTTTCTCAAATGTAATAATTTCTCTTAAAGCAACATACTTCTCTATCTTTGACAGCCTTATATGTGATAATGGGGATTGTATTAGTATGATTAGGATTCTTTGAACATGTTATTCTCTTTGGCTCTTCTCTTATAAATTTAGCACAACCTTTGCATTGAAACTCATATTATGTTTTTAGTACTTGAAATCTCCGAAAGCAGGATTCAGGAATTCAATTGTTGTCCCAGATGCATAAAGTTTCCTAGAAATGCATCTCCTTGCCAAGTGGTGCTTGCTCAGTTGGTGAGGTCTGATTGTGGAATACCAACAGACTTGGGTTCGAACAACAAGGTTTGGTAGAGAAACCAGCTTGCAAGCAGCTTACCTACTAAAAATATGCATCTTTTTAGTATCACTCATCTATACTATAATATAAAGAAATAAGACTCATCTTTGATCTCAAAACCCCAATCCCTGGAATTCTACAAGTGTCAACATGGCACCTCCCGTACCTTTCCAAAGAGTTGCAACTCTTTTCTTTTCTATGTATCTTTTCAAGGGATTGCAACTGTCTTCCCCTTAAAAAGGGGAGGTAGATGTTTCTTTGAGGAGTCTGCCAGTAGACATCTCTTTATATCTATCTATCTATCTATACTCTATAATAAGAAATAAGGATGCCACGTGGCATCCCTCTTTGATCCCTAAACTCTAAGCTAAGTAATTATAAAAGTTCTAGCGTGGGGAAACAGGTTACTGGACACATGACATTTATAGAGGGATTTGAGTTGGCATCCTTCTTTGATCCCTAAACTCTAATCTAAGTAATTATAAAAGTTCTGATGTGGGGAAACAGGTTACTGGACACATGACATTTATAGAGGGATTTGAGGTTATTTATAACCACGTTTCTTCCTACTATTGGTTGTGTTATATAAGTTAGTTTCCAAATGACACAACTTTTTCATATTCCTAGGCGCACCTGATCCTAAACAACACCCAAATGCCACAACTCTTCAGATGGTTTTTATTTAGATTACTTTTTTGCCGCAACTCTTCCCATCCTACATCTCTTAGAAAACAAGAAGTTACAAATGGTTTAGCTTATTTTGGTTGTTTTTCCATCCCTCTGTATCTATCGAGAAGAAAGGTTACAATGAAACCGCTGGCCTCCATCGTCTACATCTCCTTCACAGTGTTCTCATTCTAAAGAAGGAACATATGGAAGAGATTGCATGGGGGCTCTTGGGTTTTTGTTCATGGTGAGGAGATTCCAATGGTGCTGAAATCATACCGGAAATTTCATAAAGAGAAAAGTTTGAAGATATTGTTTTCTTGGGGGTAGTGTTTGAGGGAAATTTGTATGGGCCATCTGATTTGAAGGTCTTAGAGACAATGCCGACAAGGGCAGAGATATATGCGAAGTTGTTGGGATCGCTTCAAAGTCCCACGTTGGTATTGGTTAGTATGCTTCAGGTGCCGGCGAGTGATTTGTTAATGGTTTTGAAAGGCGTAAGCTCAGAATTTGGAAGAGGGTGACCACAAGAGAAGTCGATGAGGCCTTTTGCAGAGTTGTAATTTTTTTTTGGGGTCATTTGTTTTATCAATTGAATTTGATTGTATGTTCATTTCCCTTTCCTAATGGTGGAGACTTTAATGGGTTGCCGATTAGATGGGCCATGCGTGTGTCCAACATTCCCGGCACGGGCAGTCAGGTTTTTTTCCTTAACTTTTCTGAGTAGTTTGTTTGGATTTTTTTTAAAAAAAATTCAATTTAACAATCTCATTATGTTCTTATGAGTGGTTAGTTCTAATATATATATTTTCTTTTTAATAATTTTTTAATTTTTTTTATTGCACGGGTCTGTCTGCTAGTATTATATATTCAGACATCCCTTTTAATTCTAGAATTGAAGGATTATGCATGTATTTCCTTCAACATTTTGTAGGTCTAAAAGCATTCTTATGAATGTGAAGTCAAGCATACAAACATCTTTATTTTTGAAACATTTTGACTTACATTAGACATTGTGGATCTTCTTGTCCTTCTTCCCTAGTTTTTCAGACTGATCGATTTATGCTCAGAACATACTTATCTAAGTAGCCTAGTAATTGGGCATCACATTCACATTATGAATTCTTAATTGCATGCATAATAAAAAAAGGAGTGAATTCATAAAAGAAAAATCCTTACATGGAGAGTTAGGATTGTCAGTTGACTTCAAACGTTTGGCTATTTGGCTATGACGCATCCAATTACTGTCCTAAGCAATTCTGGCACTGAAACTAAGAAGCAGTTTTTCATTTATTTTTTAAGTTTTGGGTAGAAATAAAAAGTAGGTCAATACATAAGGAAACATCCATATCATGGGAGGATTAGACTGTTAGTAATATCGTAAGATCAATTCACACTTTTGTCTATGATGCACTCATTTAGTGCCCTAACATCTGGATGGTTCAAACTTCAAAATTACGTGACATGCATTTTGATAGAGCCTGGAATACAGACTGTATTTTGGACATAGTAAAATGAAATTTTGGTATAAGGGTGACAACTAGAGGCTCCTACTGAAGGACAATGAGATTATGGAAATGTGGATAAGCTATTTTCAGGAATTGTTAATGAACGTTAGGTGGGGACTTAGCACTAAGAGATGCTTACTCTGAGAAGATTACAGGGCATATTTCTATAATAATGTAACAATAGTGGAAGAGGTTACGGATAAATACACCTTAAATTATCCTCTGTCAGCCCAAACAAAATTTTCCTTATTTCATCATATTACTCTGGACCTGTTCTAAGAGAGTACTATTCACACCACTGTTCACGGGTTCCTCTACCCTTCCGAACAATGAAACCCTTGGTTCACAACAACTCTGCAATCTAGGGTTTACTTCTCCAAATAAAAGGAAATAGAAGAAAAGAATAGATAAAAAAATAAATTGGATTGTGCTTTAATAGCGAAATAAATTATAAGAGTTTAAAGAAGGAAGAAGAGTATGAGAATAGGGGAAATGTAGAGTGGTTCTACAATCCCTAAAAACCTTTATTTATCGAATTAATGGACATAAATACCCCCTAATAAATTGTCATATTACTAATAGTAGAATAATGACTAATCTATCTCTAACAACACAAGTCTCTATGTGTGAATGAAAATAAATGAGGTGCATTCTCAAATCTTGTACGAAGAATTAAACATTCAACTTTGATAGGCCATAACCTTTCGCTTAAGCATTTATTCAAAGGGTTTTGAATGTCACAGAAAGTTGGCTTCATAATCTACGACAACCTTATACTTTTTACGATAGTCAACCATTTTGTGCATAAACAAGCGGGCATGCAAAATTTTTGGTGCCTGGGCCTCGATCAGGGGTGCAGACATTGGTAGGGAGGCGTTCGTTTTTCCACCCTAAGGTGTGACTCTGTTCCTCTATGGTTATTTGCAGGGCCTCTTCTTTTATGCATCCTCGTTTGTATCTTCATTTTATGTAATTGCGGTTCTGATGAGTTGATTACCTATAAAAAAAAAGGGGTGGTTTAAGTTTTAAGTCCAAGGATAGAGTTAATGAAGTGATTTAAGGGTATTTTAATAACTATTGGGCTTATATTCAAGTTACTTTAAACCAGTGTTACATATCTTGTTCTTGGGTTTTTATCGGCCAAAGCTTTTCTTGGGAGATTTTCAAATCTGGAGTTTTTTCTGGTTATTTCTCGACTAAATCTCGCCAATGATTAAAAAATAATTAAAACTATAGAAATTGAGGGATGCCTTAACTTCGAAGGTGATGGAGAGATGTGCCAACTCCAAAGTTGAAGGAGAGAGACTTCTTCGTCATCGAAGGAGGTTTTTCTCCTCTTCTCCTCGTCTCAGTTGAAGAACTATTCTGCCATTTAATTATGTTTGTAACTCAACTCCCTCTCAAATCATATGAACTGATTAAACAGAAGAAAATCTTGATATTTTCAAAGAGAAAAAAGGGAACAAAGAGTTTAAATCGTAATATTTTGTAAATCTTGCGATAAAAAAAGAAATGTATTTCTTCTATCATAATTTTATACTTTAGATGTTTTTCTCGCGAGATTTGTAACACTGCTTTAAACACATGGTGAAGATTAATTTTTTGGTCCTTAAGTTAGCGTTTAGGATTTTATTTTCTTATTTATAAATTTCATGGAGCATTTAATAATGATTTTTTGAATCACTGTTAGGCCTATTCTAGGAGGATGACTAGAATGGAGTAGGAAGGTTGTGCTTCTTATGCCCTAGACTGTACAAGCTGGCCCCCAAAAAAGGCTGTGCTAGTCCAGGATCATTTTGATAGTAGGAATTGTGAGATTGAATGATCTTCTATTTTCCAGAGACATCATAGGGAAAGGGAGATTGAAGAGTGCATTAGTCTTCTCTAAAAGTTTGACGAATCTCAGATCTTCCAAGGGAGGGTCATCGCATTTGGGAAAGAACTTCGAAAGGCCTATACCTCCTGATCTTTCCCAAGACCTAATTTTGTCAATTTTCATTCTTCAGATTTTTGAAAAAATAAATCAAAAGAGTTAAAAGATTTATACAGTGTGATTATTGAAAACGAAGAGGAGGGCCTTGTCAAGAATCCCTTGTTTAGAAAGTCGTGGTAGGCTCTATCCCCCCAAAGGTGAACATGTTTAGTTGAACAATGATTTTTTTTAGCAATATCTTGACTGAGGATGATTTTAACTGTCGTTACATAACGATTTTGGTAAGACCCATACCGTGACAATCATGGTTACAAATATTTCAGAGATTTTCATAAATTCCTAAATAATTTGCGACCTTTTCGTCAAACAGTAAGTCACGAAGTATTTGCGACCTTTTGAAAAAATTGTGACTCTTCAAAAAGTTTATTTTTTAAACTTCACTTCCCCTTTTACAATTTTAAACTTCACTTCCCCTTTTACAACAAAAAACGACAAGTCTTCTTGGTTTTTGATCAGAAAACAAGATCGAGGCTATGTGCAACTCCATATGGATCTGATTATAGCTCTTGGTGAATAGTGGAGTTCCTGTGTAGTTGTTCACAACTAATTGAGTTTATATTTTCATTTTATATGATTAGATGCATGAAACAATATATGAATGTTTTATAATATCAGAATATCGTACATATTGAGAGCGTATATCTTTTCCCTCTTCCAGTTGCATCTTATATGCATTTCAATTTTTATTTTGGTTTTTTTTTAATCCTAAGTGCACATAAATATCTATTTTAGCATTTCCTGAAATTTCACTGAAATATTCATTTTTCCCCCTAATTTTTCCTCGAAAGTTGAAAAATCTGCCACTCCGAAATATCTTGTGATATATCCTGCAATATTTACATTTAAAACCTTGCTTGATGGTGCTCTATTAAATTGTGCAACGGAAAATTAGAGTGCTTTAGTGGTTGTGCATTCCTGTCCAAATCACTAAAACACCCCCACAAGGACAATGTCCATTACAGATTGAGAGTTGATTTTTCTTTTTATTTGTGTGAGTAGGACTAGTAGGCCTCGGAGATTCTCTCAGAGTGGACGAATTTTGTTTGGCCATTTGATTATCATCCCGTCACAGGGACAAACGGAAACACTAGTGAGAGAAAAAAGGTAAGGTAGGTGTGTTTTTTTATTCAACCACGATTCTTTACTCTTATATTTAATGAATAAATGGGTCATGTGGACAGAAAGATTCTTGATCAACAATGTGTGATCAGCAACTAATAATTGGCAGCCTAGATGAACAATGTTGTTTTCATTACAGTCAGTGTCGTATCCCAATTATTTGGGGTCGGCAACACGAATCCTATTATTCCATTCCATTCTATTAAAAACTATTACTTCGGTCAAAATATGTGTTATCAAATCTTTCCTTACTATCTTCATTCACGTCATTCTTGGCCTTTCCACATCATTTTAGATCCATCAACCTGCACCAATTCACTCCTCACTAGTGCCATTAGTGGTGTTGTCGACCGTGTCAAACCATCTTAGTCGACTATCCCATATTTTATCACCAATTGGAGCTATTCTCACATTACATAGAATGTTCTAAAATCTGATCTAATCTATCATTGTCTTTCCACTCAACATCCTCATCTCGGCTACACTGATTCTGACTATGATTATGTTGCTTCTTGGTCACCCAACATTTTACTCCATAAAGCATAGTTGGTTTTATTGCTGTATAAATTTTTCTTTTGGTTCGATTAGAATGTGTCTTGTCACATAGCACTCTAGAAGCACATCTCTACTTTAGCCACTCAACTCTAATTGGTCATGTGGACAACAAGATCCTTGGTAAACAATGCGTGAGTAACAGGTGATAATGGACGACCCCGATGAACCATTGCTGTTTTATGCTTGAAAAATGGGACAGTGTGAGATGGCCGTATGAGGACCCCACCCACATCCATACATACTTACAAACATATGCACACACACACACACACATTCCCCATGACCACCATCATCACTGTCCCCACTTTTTGGGGTCGGCTACAATAATTTGTCCACCAATGAGAAGATTCTGCATTTATAAAAATGGAACAAAAATAGTGCCCTCTCAAATTCTTGTGTATTTCACTACTTGATTGGCAGGTCACAAATCTATAAGTTTGTTCCAATCGTAAGCTAAGCATTATATGCCATTGTTAGTAAACCCGCTAAAAATTCCTTCTTCTTTGCATTCATGTTATGAATGTGAACTTCTTTTAGCTTGACAAAGTTAGAAGCTAAATGTGTTTCATGGCAGAGATGGTGGTGCAGAAGCAGCAACTAAATGGCATATTTATGTGACTGGTCATAGTTTAGGTGGTGCATTAGCTACCCTTCTGTCTCTTGAACTCTCATCAAGTCAACTAGCAAAGTGAGTTCTATCTCCTTTTACTCAACTGGGTTCATGTATTCTCTTTCCATTATAATTAGGTTATATGTGAAAATATATCTTCATTTTAGATAATATTGTATATGACTTTCATGCTGACTATGTGTTAAGTAGATTTTGTAGGTAATTAATATTTAATATTGTATTTGATTGATGTAAACAATTGCAGTGACTGGATTTAATAGATTATCTCGTAACTTTTCCATCTTATCATGCAAGTGTCTTGGAGTCCTGTCATGAATGTTTTAGATTTTTTATTTATTATGGTATGAAATGCTTACGTTTCTTCCATATCAACATGTAGACATGTTTTAAGAATGTGACAACATTTTATGTTTGCATCAAATACACGTAGATAGTTGACGTGTTTCCTGTAAATATATGCCTGAAAAATGATTTAAAATGTCAAACTCCAGCAAGGTGAATGAGCACTAAATCTGAAATCTGCGAAGGAGAACAAGAAAGAGAAGGGTGGAGAAACATGCAGAAACTTATAGCAATAAGCCCTACTTCTAGGCTATATTTTTAGCCTTGGCAGATGAGGAGAACTGATCTCGTATTAGGATGCAAAGTCCTTTACAAAATTGTATCACTACTTAGAATGCCCATATCCCCTTCTCCTTTTATAATAGAGTGGGCATATGTTACTTGAAACATTGAAGCTCCTAGGAATTAACCAACTTTGAAGCTCAACCAGTCATATTACTGTTTGACTACCCAAGATTGACTCTTTCATCCCTATTACATACATTACAGCCCATCTAACTATAAAATAGATGCACTCTTATTGGCCTTAACTTTTATATATTAGCTCATATTTCAGTACCAATATATGTTTGAGGGAACTCGTCCTCAAGTTTATTGCGCGAAGGTTGATTTTTGACATTCTTCCTGCCCAATGCTCCCATTTTAGTCTTTGTAAGCCTTACTTAAAAGAATTCCTTTCTTCACTGCGTCATTCCATGGGTCCATGACGCTTCCTTTACATGGTTTCTTTCGAGGTCATCTTCCAATCTTGCAGTAGTTGTTTTGAATAACAAAAAACACCATCAATCCAGTACTTGAACAAATCTCTAAAAAAAAATGATCATTATGAGTAGAGGAAGGATTTAATATATATGTTTCCTCTTCATGGGAATTTTTATCCTTTTTAGCCTGTCTTCTCAAGTCCATGGTAGTAAACCATTTTTGTGACACTGGATCAAAAGACTTGTATCCCTTTTGAGTGGAGGTATACCCTAAGAGAACACCCCGAATGGATTTGGGATCCAATTTAGTTCTTTTGACCCAAGGCATGATAAAGCATCCACAACCGAAATTCGAGGTGGAACAACAAAGGAGAGCTAATCTAGACAAAGAATGTTATGTGGAGACTTCAACTTCAGTACTCGAAAGGCATACAATTAATAAGGTAGACTGTTGTAAGAACTGTTTCTACCCAAAACTTCTTTGGTATATTTATTCTTGTGAGCAGGCTTCGGGCAACTTCCATGAAGTAACGGTTTTTTCTCTCTGCCACTCATTTTGTTGAAGAGTATATAGACATGTACTCTTATGTATCATACCCTAATGTTCCAAATATTTTTGCAGTCCACCTTCAAAGTATTTTCTTGTATTATCATATCAGAAGACCTTGATTTGCTTCTTAAACTCTGTTAATGTCATCTTAGGGAACTTTTTTATAATACTTGGAACTTCATCATGCATCTTTATCAAGTAGAGTCAAGTACACCAAGAGAAGTCATCCACAAGGTAATAAAATACCTATAGCCAGATATAGACAGAGTAGGTGAGGGTCCCCAGATGTCAGAATGAAAAAGTTGGAATGGAAAGAAACTTTTACAATGCTTGGACAATTTACATTGTAGATGATGATCTGACACAGACTCAAATAAGTTAGGAAAAATTAACTTTAAAGGCTGAAAAGATAAACGACCTAGACAACTGTGCCACAATTTGATTTGGGCATCTTTATTACTCATAATAAGACTACTACTAGATTGTAATGCTGAAGGAGAGCCAACAACATCTAGGAGGTAGAGTGTCACGTCCCGAAACCCATATACACAATATATCTCATATTTGTATATGTTCTCGAAGCTTGAACCTGGGACAAATCCTAAAAGTCAACTCATTTTATCTAATAAATAAAATAATTTCAGATTCATTAAGTTAAGAGCATAACTAAAGGTTCTAAATAAACATAAAGTGTAACTGAGATCCATAAATGTTCCTCTCAACAATCACTCACACTATAGAAAGGATTAAAACTATTCTACTTCTCCCTACTCAAGAGCTCCTAAGAACCTTCACGGATTTCTTGAAATAAGTAAACATAGCAAGGGTGAGCACTAGCTCAGCAAGATGAATACATACAACAATGAATATATATACTTCAATATTTCATTTGTTTCAACATGAAATTAAACTAGAATACATTTCAATTCATCTTCTTCAATTGAATTTCTTGGTTCACATAAGCGGCCCTAGGCAACGCCTCACGGTACGATTTTGGTTCGTACACCTGTACCCCTGTTGACAGCCCTTCTCGCTATACTTCAAGGCTAAGGGTGGCATCACTCACCTGTACCTCTGTTGGTGGCCCTCGGCAACACCTCAAGGCGAAGGGTGAAATCGTACACCTTCGGTTAGGTCTCTAATTTGTTCAACAATTATAATAGTTTTGCGGAAATAAGATATTATATCTTCCCCGCTATGGCGTCCCATACCACACATAGCAAGGCCAATTTAATTTGAATTTATTAACCAAGGTAATGCTCATCGTATCCTCCCCGCTATAACCCATGACGTCCTATATCGTGATAGCGAGAGGGATCTAGTGAAGCTGGTTAAGGTCTATGTAATTTAAACAATTTCATTCAATCATGCATGGTAGTTGATTTTTTTACAAGAATAACACAGATATATCATGGTAACAAAATAATGCAGTTAAAGTATGAACATCAATTTATTAATTACGAGAGAAGTCTAATTTAACATGAGTGTTCTAATATGCATAATTTCTAAGTTCAATTCAAGAGTTTAATTAACTAAAAATTTCAGGCAACAAACAATATTGGCCATCGATCTATGAATGACACTTGATCTATCCACTGAGTACTCTATGATGGGAATATGAAGATGGGCATTAGTGACCACTAGTAGGTCCACTACTTAAGCATATGAAAAAAAAAATTAAAGATCACCCTACCAATTTAGAAATCTGCATCGACCATTGAATGAACCACATGTAAAAATCATTAAGGGGAGTGTCCATTAAGGACGAAGGAGCTTAGACCCATCATGCATAGGAACCACAAACGTTAATGGGAGTCACATAGAGCTCCTATACTCATTAATGGCATTCACATAGGGTTCCTATGTATTGAAAGTCTTTAAAAAGAATTAATCAAACGTTAATGGCATGAGTCACATAGAGCTCCTATACTCATTAATGGCAATCCTGTAGAGTTCATAGGTTTGCTATTGAAATTCTTTAAAGAGAATAATGGCAGTCACATGTTCACATACTAGAGGCACTCTAATTCGAGTGACCTTATCACTTCTCCATGAATCACCTAAACTGTTCACGGATTCACTTCCGTAAATAGAAGCAAAACCGTAAGCACTGAGTATTCCTCTTTACAATCCAGCTCTTCATCATCTCTCTTATCTCCACCATTCTCACAAACTATTCTAAATCATCCTAGTTCTTTAATGAAGATTTAATATACTAATTTCAACATTAAACATTACACTATAAGAAATTAAAAGAATTAGGGAGTATTCACTTGCCTCAACCCTAGAGCTTTAGGGTTTCTAAGATATGAACAATCCCAAATAAAGATTTCGTCAAGCCCTTGATTTTTCCTTAGCGAGAGCTCTAGATCTTGAACCTTGAATCCACCTTCTTCAATCTCCAAACCCTAGTCTCCCCTTTCTTCCTCTTCTCTCTAGATTAGGTTTTCTAAAGATAATGGGAGATTAGGTTGTCATTATCTTATATAATACTAATCCCTTATTCTGATGTAGGGTGTTTGGTCATAGTTCAACATTAACATTTTTATGTTATTCCTGTTTTTATTTATCTCACCCAAGGTTGTTAAATCTCCGTTACCAAATATCATGATATAATATTACGTAATTATCCCGTCTAAGAAATTACTAAAAAACATCTTAGCATTTAATTAATAAATTTCAGAGTCACTACATAGAGACCATCTGCTTCACGACCATTCTCAATTGTTTACTCGTCGCCAAGTCCTAGTAGAGATAATGGGTAGGAAAAAGGTTACACAATAGGTTAAATTTTTTAGTAATACTACTAATGGATAGCAAGTTTGCTGACAAATTTGGAACATGAAGAATAGATGAAAGAGATAAGTTATTGGAAAGTTTGACAATCTCATTCTTAGAGATAGATGAAAGGGATCCATCAGCATTCGTTACCTTATTTCTTTCAGGCAAAAAAGTATAGATAGAGAAAATAGAGGATAAGCATGAGTACCTGACTGAGCAAAGGATGTGGAGGCAGAAGAACGTTCCATCTAGTTTAGAAGATGCTAGATATGATCAATTTCAGGCATAGAGATGTTGTCGGAGGTTGATGAGATACTTCTTGTAGAAGGAGCTGATGAAGAAGTACCCAAGGAATAGTCATAGTCGTTTCAGTGTTAGCAGTAGAAACATTTACCTATTGCCTGGGCAAGTATTCCTCGCCACTTTGCAATGTAAATCCCACCAAGTCTCTCATGTATACGAAGTGTTACTTCCCCAAAATCCCACCTAGGATAAAATGAGACATTGGCACATTACCGCTTACTTGGCACGTTCTCTGGTGCATGCAAGCTTACTTTTGATTCACTTACTTGGGCATACATGCCTCTTGATCTCAAGGTCGGCCCGTCCATTAAGCCATCAAAGCCCACGCTTTAGGCCCCAAAAAAATGAAGGCCCCAAAGCATGGGCTTTGATGGCTTTATGAACCTGATTTAGTGAAAAGAAACCCTAAAAAAGGTCCCATTTAAAAAAAGGCTCCATTTATAGCGAGTCCAATAAAAAAAATCTTAATTTAAAATTCTCGTTTTAGGCCTCCAAATGGCTTGGGCCGGCCCTGCTTGATCTTAGACTGTTGGTACTCAGGCCGTGCAAAACTCAATCATGCAATCTTACTTGTACAATACTTACTTGTGATAGTGGTCTTGTTTCATGCATGTGCGTACATTATCGATGGGAGTGAAAGGTGAGTGAACAAGTGATAAACTCTCGGTTAAATTGTGCCCTAGATTATTAGTCAAGAGCCATCGGAAGTCCATCATAACAGCCCATTCCGCCATGATAAAATTCTAAGCAACTGAGACCGTAATCCACAATCAAAAACCTAATCGAAGGCTCCTTTAACCGAACATATATCACAACATGGAAAATCCGCATTATACATCATTCATAATTCTCATGGCATATATTCTCAAGGTTGCATATTTAACATGCATAATCAAGGTTCATAATTCAGCATTTTGGCAGCATCAATAATTAATAAATTCTGAGTGATTCATATATCAATGTAGTAAAACTAAAATCCTTATTTGCACAAATCCGGAAATTAAACATTCAAAGATAAAACCATTCAACAATCTCTTGTAAATACATCCATTTCTCCACATTCAATCATACGTACTCCAGAAAACCATTCCCTTCCCCCTTGTTAGATCATACATACCCGAATCACAATAAAGTCTCACTAACAATCATGGTAATCTTACATAAAAGAGGGTCTTAGATCAAAACATACTTTTAACATGTTCTTACTTTGAAACTTTGCATTTTCTCCTTTTTATCAATAATGATTATGATAAAATCGACATAGGAGAACATATTTACCTTTCTCGATCGCTTCCTTACGATCTCACGCTTGCGAAAGGCCTTTGATTTCGATATCTAAGCTTTCCTTCTTCTCTGATTGAAAGCCCTTTCAAAAACCCTAGGTTTTTCTCTCTTCGATCTCTAAAAGCTCTTAGAATAGTTGGAAACCCTAAACCCATGAGCTTAAGGCCTATTTATAGAGTTTAGAGTCTTAAAACACTTAATAATTTTCGGAATCCTCTTTTTAGAAGGATTTCTTGGCAATTTAGTAAGTGGACGGTCGATCAGTGGTAAGGGGCGGTCGACCGGTGGCCTGGTGGTCGACCCACGCAGTGGGTAGTCGACCGGCCGTTGTTGAACTCTCTGCTCGATTTCCCTATACATTTTTCTAACCTGTTTGCACTTGAGTGTCGACCCGTATTGAGAGGGGTTGACTGGTAGGTGATGCTTTTGGCCTGTTTTAGTTGTTTTTTCCATTTTAACACTTAGTTAATTTCCATAACATGTTTATTAGCATAAAAGATCATATGCAGTAATTTGACGCGAATACCAAAACTATCATTAAATGTGCACAAACATCAAGACATGCAAGTTTTGGGTCTTTACATGAAGCCTTTCCATAATGGTCACACTTCAGTTTTCCCTTGTCATCGAAGGGACTGTTCTTCTTGTTGGGACCTTCGTCCCTGTTTTGAGCTCTAGAAGATGCAGCAAGGACTAAATGATTGTTAGTCGGAGTGGGCTGCATAACCTTCTAATGGCTGTCCTCACTTTGTACAATATATAATAGACTTGATCCAAAGTGAGAAGCTCATCTCTCCCCAAAACCTGAACCCTCGTTAACTCAAACTCAGAGTTCAGACCAACTAAGAAGTCAAAAATCATATTCTGCTCCATCTATTGTTGATGTTTATTCAAATCTTTATCAGTCCTACTTTATGACCTGATAGTGTTCTAACACTTCCCAAAGTCTCTAAAGAGTAGAGTAATAGGTAGCTAAACTCTTTTCCCCCTATTGAAGAGTAGCAATTTCTTGCCTCAACTAATACATCTTGGAAATGTTTTGACATTGGGAATAAGTTCCGGTGACTTTATCCCAAATCTTTTTCGTTGTCCGAATGAACAACAAACCTCTACTATTGTATGATTGCATGGAATTAAGCAACCATGGCATCAGTACAAGGTTTTCTTATTCTCATTTGTTATACGACGCATCGTTCATAAAAGGTTCTTTCTCCCTACTAGTCAAGTAAACAAGTTTTTCTCTTCCGTTGATATACATCTCCATAGATTAGGACCATTCCAGAAAATTAGTGTCACCCAACTTTATATTTCTGATTTGCATAATAAGATTATCTCTCTAGTTGCTAGTGATAGCATCAAATTTGGATTCCCAGATACCCTAAAAATTGCCCCAAACCCATCCTAAGTCGACAATCGACATTGATGATAATATTCCTGAAATAATTATAATTATATAATCTCCACAAATTCCCTACATCTCAAATTTATGAGATTTTGAATCCCAAAAACAACAAAAAGCAACCCTAAATGGGGAGAAAAAACATCACCCCGTGTTCAATCTTTCCTGAACTTCCCCAAACGAGTTTTAGAAATTTTGAAATATTCAAACTCATTAAACAAATTCCCCCCCACCCCCCACCCCAAAAAAAAAGCCCGAACAGACTGCACCAATCAAGATTTTTTCTTTGACTTTTTCTCGCCACCTTGAGTGCAAAAAAAAGCGTTCTTCACAAATTTCAGAAACATATGCAAAAAAATTCAGTATTTATACCCTTGAATCTCACCAACTATTTTTGGGTCAGATTCAAGGGTATAAATACTGACCAACTATTAAAAAAAACTGACCAACTATTTACACTACATTTGAAAAAATGTAGACCTTGTCTTCATGCTCTAATACCAAGTAGAAAGTGAAATCGTAGATAAAAAGAGGAGGAAGAAGAGAAGGAATGAAAGACTCGCTGATTCCCCTTTCTATTATTTATACTACTTATAAAATAAGATTACAACAATTACCTTAAAGACATGATACGGTGTATCTACACCCAAAATAATAATATATCTCAACATTTATCAACTAAAAGCTGATACTCTCTCTTTCTTTCTTTTTTGAACTTAGTGCTTTATATAGCATAGCATTTCAATGATAATGAATCATTTATTAAAGTATGCTTCTGAAGATTTATCTAGCAAGGGTAACGAGCGCACATTTGAATATTTTTGTAGCAATGATGTAAATAATCCTATACAATCTTTGTTTTCAAGCAAAATTTCAAAAATAGACAATCCTTAGCTACTATTGCCCATATTATTGGAAGGATAAATAATGCATATAAATGTATTAAAATATTTGGAAATAAAATAGAAGTGCTTTTTGTTCCACCAAGTCCAGAATGTTGTTCTTTCCAAACAAAACAATATACATGTGGTAGACTTCTAAAAGTACTTTTAGTGTTCTACAATTTTTGGTTTGGGTTTCTCCTTCATTCTTCTATACAGAAAAATTACTTCCTTTGGAAATCTTGGTTATAGTGACTAGTTTGAATACTCTTATCACTCAGTCATTATTGAAGAACAATACACTCATCGTCATCATTACCATCATCATCAATGCCTTGTCCCAAATACTTGGGGTCGGCAACATGAATCATGGCATGTCAACCAGTTCTATTAAAGGTCATAACTTCTTTCAAATCATGTATTATCAAATCTTTCCTCACAATCGTCATCCACACATTTTTTTGTCTTTGCTCACACTTTGAAATTTGTAGAATAAATCAGGTTGTGTAAATGCAAGTATAAAGCAAATCCGAAGCTCAATTTCACATCCACTATATATCCTAATCAATAATTTGTGACCAATTTGTCTGTGTGGATTATTATTTGTATGTTATAGAAAATCTTATGTACTTATGATGCTTTATTTATGAGGGATCAAAGAGTAATAATAGATTGGACTTTAGATTTATCAATGATTTGTTTGTGTGATAGGCATGGAGAGATTTCTGTGACTATGTATAACTTTGGTTCGCCTAGAGTTGGGAACAAAAGATTTGCTGAAGTCTATAATGAGGTAATATTTTCGAGTTGTGTGCCACTAAAGTTATATATGCTGCAAGTGGCTTTCTCTCTCACACACATTTTAGTGGGTTTAATTGGAACCTTTCAAATGTCATTTTGTGTTTTCTTATTCACATAATCATTTATTTGGTGTTTGTATGCTAATTGTAAATTTCACATTAAGTATTATAAACTATTGCATACATTTTGTTTATGTTTAATGCTTCTAAAAGAAAATGGGATCTATTTAATTTAAATTTTCTCATACTTAAATGGGTGTGGTCACCATGGTAACATCACACGCACACAAAATCTCTTACTAGTTCAACATTTCCATTATAGAATATCACAGGGGATCTCTTCTGTCTTAATTTTGGAGCGATTGTGCTAATTTGTAGAAAATATTTGAGCACAAGAAGTCTTGGAAGTACTAAGTTTAAGTTTATAAATTATCAGTCTAACAGCAAAAGCTCTAAGTGAGAAAGTCATGGAAATACTTTCAACCTATGTTGTACAGACAATCAGACACAGACACGGGGGTCGGGGTCGGACTCAAATACTGGGTGTCGGACACGGAGAACCCCAAAATACAAGATTTGGGGACCTAGGATGATATTTTATTTTTTATGATATAATTATTATAGTTTAAATGTTATATGAATAATAATATAAGATGAAAAAAAATTAAGTATGAAAGCAAAATCATTACAAACAACACTAAGTAATGTATTACAAACTACAATTCATCAAATAATATAAATAAGACATGAATTAAAGTAAATAACTAATGAAGCGATTAACATATATTACTTCTAAATATTAATGCTAATCTCAAAGATGATTAATTTAAAAGATTGTGGTCCAAATTTAGCCCATTGACACGCCTCTCTCTCTCTCTTGTTATGGGATCGGTAATTCCTCATATTTTTCTCTTTTTTATATTTTAAAATTGACTAGTGATTCCTTCTCTCTTTCCCTACCAACTTCTCTTTTCTTAAGATGAGAGTTAGTAATAATTTTTTGAAATTTATGCTAATTATATGAAGTTGTATGCCTTTTTTTTATTTAATAAACATTAAAAGTTTATGGTTTAACCATTTCCATGTCTGTGTCCAAACTGCACAAATTCTTTATAAATGTCACTATATATGTGTCTGTGTCCACACATTTTAATATGGGACATGCCTGTATTTTTTATCGATACTCGGTACATGCCTGTTGTCTTGAAGAATCCACACAACATAACTTTCAACTGTACATAATCAGTTGAAAGATGACAAAATTGTGTTTAAGATTTTGAAGAACAAAAGGTTAATAGTTGTGGAGCCCTTGCGTGGATTTGCAATTTGGTTGAACCCTTATGTGACTCCAGTTTGAAGTTTCTAAGATTGACAAAACTTGTTTGAGGCTAAAAGTGAGGTTACCACTCTTGGGTTACTATCTAGTATCTACTTGTACGTCTAAGATGCAACCAATAGAGAGATTTGAGATGTCTATTGCCTGAAAGATCTGAGCATCTTTTAAAAAATCAAGTACAGGTCTGTAAGTGTTGCCTGACTGTGTCGTGTCAGCAAACTTTTTATAGGAAATGTGATACTAAAATTATGTGTGTAGGCTGAAATTGTTTCATTTATTGTCGACCTGTGTCGTTCATGTCAGTCGGCATTTTATAAATCATTTAATAAAAATGCAATATGTTGACAGTGTCGACCAAGGCATCTTTTTACCTATTATCTCATCCAAAACTATCTACCCCTCTCCCTTCTCTCACTTATTGTCTTGCATTTATGAATCAACACCAAGGTTTCAAACTTTGGTTTCGGTATAGTCTTTGGTTACCTAGGAAATAGAAATATTTCATGGGATTTTAATGGTTCTATAGAAATGTTGTAAAAGATTTGGAAACCATGAAAACATTGTGGAAAACATACAAACGTGCATTAATATTTTAGAAAATGATAAAATAAGTATCAATACATACCCAAAACTCATTGTATAATAAGAAACAACTATTTAGAACAGGAAATTGAGATAAATAACATGTGATGTAAGTTGTCTTGTTTGTCTGAAGCTTTAAAAGTCAAAGTTACACATAATAAATGGTCTTTAATCATGGTCGCAACGTAATACATCCTAAAAAGAATATAATATGGGCATGTAATCATAAGACTCATATCCACGAGTTACGTTGTGGCTTCAAATAATATTCTTTAGTTTAGAAACAGGTTTTACGATGGAATTATTATCAAAATGCATAAGATATATATGCACATGTTGATCTTAAAGTTCCCTAATTTGTTCTAGTTTTCTTTCTAAGTTTTTTGTACTTTAATCAAAAAATTTTATTTAAACAATGATACTTTTCTTTTTCATTTTTATAAAAAAATAATTTCATAATAGTAACTGTAGGATAGTGATCTTCCGGACGTCTCACACACAAAAACATGGAAACAAGGCTTTTCCCACATGCACAAGTGTACTAATATGGCAAGTTGGTCAGTTGTCACCAACCATAAGACGAGGTGTGGTTGGTCACCATAAAATGAACACTACAAAAAATAAAAGACTTATTATCTATGGAAAACAAGAGATTAGGTTTGGATGTTTGATTATGTTCTCATCCAGATTTGAAAAAGATAGTTACTTAGAGCTCCTTTATTCCCTTTAAATGTTAGGAAAATAGGAAAAATGGTTACCTGGAACCACTCAAAGCTCACCAAGATCTCAATCTCAACCCATTTATTGATTGAAATTAGAAATTAGAGAGAGAGAGAGTGCTAGGGTTTTGTGATTTATGAGAGAAAACTTTAGGGTTTGGTATTATAGAGGGATATTGTTTTATCTTTAACCTAATATTATTACAAGTAGTGATACATACATATATTCACTGTTCTCTTTAACTTCTTAAAATGTTAATGTATTATACTCAATTATGTATGCAAGTTTACTATTAACTAACTAGCTGAACGCAGCTTAACTTGACTCAAGCTCGTCAGCTAAACGAGCCTGGTTTGAGGCACAGGCTCAGGCTGAGCTCGGAAACCTCTCAGCTAAGCTGAGGCTCAAGCTCACGAGGAGCTGACCTGGTAGCTGCCAAGCTGGTTCTTGTCGTTGATTTGTCCCCATACATAAGAAGAAACATTTGAAGTAGTTTATTTTTTATTCAATACCGCGTAGCTTCTTGTAATTTAAAATTAGCTTGCATTCCCTCTTTGTTTGTCAGCCTTCAACTGCATGTCAGGGGAATCTTCACTCATACTCTACTACTAACATTTGCAGAAAGTTATGGATAGCTGGAGAGTTGTGAACCATAGAGATATTATTCCAACAGTCCCTCGCCTGATGGGTTATTGCCATGTAGCTCAACCTGTTTACCTAGCAGCTGGAGATCTAAGGGACGCCTTGGTGGGTAACTTGTTTTGTGCTCCATATCTTGGTATTTTTTCTCTGTGCCAAAGCAAGTAAACTTAGTACGGCTTTTCCTCTAGGTAGATATTTTTGTTACTCTGCCATGTGTATTGTACTTTATCCTAGATGAACAGACTACAGTTGAATCCTGGATAGAAGATTGCTTTAGTTGTGAATCTTTTAATGCTATTCCAAAATCTTATTGGCTATTATTGACTAAGAATGTGAATATTCTTATTTTCTTGTAATTTGATATTGATTCTGAATTCAATTCCTCCATTCATCTGTTTGGAATAACAAATCGGTTATATTACACAAGCAAATCACAATTAGAATTGAACCAATGTCTCACTCTGATGGTACCAATACATTCTTAGTTTATAATAGACAATTAGTATTGTACCATCTTTTCTCTTTCTTTCTGTCTCTTTGTCCTTCATCATTCTTTTCTCGTTTCTTACTCTCAAGAGACCTGTTCTGAACTCAAGGCTGTGCGTTATACCATATATCAATGGAGAATTCATTTTGGAAGAAAAATGCCTCTCATGTATTATCCTTCTGGTGATTCAAATTAATTAGAATCTGTATTAACTGTAATTAATCTCACTTACACCTTGACCTACTATTTCCTTACATTACTATTGAGTACACAGCAGTGTTTCATCATCTAATGAATAACTGGACTGCCCATGTCTATATGATATTTTATGAGCAGCTTTCCAGCTGCTGCTACCTTTCTTCTGACTGCTAAATCCATGCCGTGGAGTAGAAATGTATTTCCCCTTCAACAATCTAGGCACGAACTAAAGATCTTTTTTTCATCATTTACTGGAAAACTGAATTTGAGTGAGTGCCTCCTGTTTATGTTTTCCTGACTATGGTTGAGCCTAATTTTAAATATTAAATAAGAAAACCAGGAACTTCATTTATGTTAGTTTCTTTAAGATAGTTTCTATACAGGAAACTGGTCAACCATGATATACAAAGAATGTCAACTTTGATCAACTATGTATTATCATTTTTCGAAGTTTAACCATTGATATAAACATGGTTATACAGGAAAACATTGAGCTTCTGGGAGACGGATACCAAGGTGATGTGCTTGGGGAGTCCACACCTGATGTTCTTGTCAGCGAATTTGTATGTTGCTTAACCATTAAGCTCTTTATACTAATGTTTCCAGCTTTTTGCTTATTTTCAATTGGAAAGTTTATTAGCTGGCAAGCAAAGGGACTGAAAATGACAAACTGTATCTAATGTTCTACTTTATGTCATAGATGGAACTGCAATTGCACAGTTATAGATATATAGTTTTCACTTATCTTGAAAAAAAGAAAAAGGTAAAAAAAAGAGAGAATGTTTCAAATGGCAGTGTTCTTTGTAATCCTAAAGTTGCAAACAAGCAGACACCTGATAGAGAAATAACTGGCAAAATATTTAAAATGCTCTTGCACTTCGGAGAAAATGCATTTTAACACTTTTTTGTGTGCTTTTGTGTATGCAAAGTACTCTTCTGAAAGACTAGAGCTGTAACTCGTCTTCATGTATGTAAAGTAACTTGTTTGGGTCACGTTAGATAATTGACTAGAGAATGTTTTGAATGGCAGTGTTCTTTGTAAGCCTAAAGTTGCAAACAAGCAGACACCTGATTGAGAAATAGCCGGCAAAATATTTAAAATGCTCTTGCACTTCAAAGAAAATGCAATTTAACACCTTCTTTTGTGCTTTTGTGTATGTAAACTACTCGTTTGAAAGACTAGAGCTGTAACTCATCTTCATGTATGTGAAGTAACTTGTTTGGGTCACATTAAATAATTGACTATTTGATTTGTGAACATTTTGACAAGCACTAGAATAATGAGACAAATATTTTGTCGTTTTATCCCCTATCAAGTATCAAGTGTTCATCATTAGCCTAATATATAATGAAACATCTCAACATAACTTACAGCAAGTCCATATGAAACAGTGGACAGTCTTCATTGGTGTCATATGGGGACCTTAGTTTCTCCTTCTATAATTCATTTAATTAACGAATAAACTTAAAATATTAGGCATTTGATACAGATGGATTCCACAAAAATAGGATTACTTCTGGGGAACTGTGTTTTTGCTGAAGAATGTAAACTAAGATATTTGGTTTCCAAATTGATGCAGTGGATTTGGAAAGATATTTTATTTACATAGTTGCCATTGGGGATGCTAATCATTCTTCTTGGTCAATTTGATATGTTAATGGTGAATTCCCATTGTGCCATATTTAATGGTAACTACCAGCCATTGTTTTTTCATAAATGGTGCATAGAGTCACTATTAGAACTTGGCTTTCAAGATACTTATTACATGTATGTGTACAACTATCTATGCATGCATCAAACTCCCATCAGATTATTACTAAAATTTTGTTTTCTGTATATAAGCGTGCTTTGGCGCACAAGGTATCAAATTCTAGGAGGTTGCACAATGTCATATTAGGTACCAGAGTTTGGTTGGCAAGTTTTCATAAATAAAAGAACTTTAAAATACATAACCTGTTGGATTCATTCAATAACTATATCGTGCATCGATGCACTCCATGCTATGCCGGCATTCTTCTCTACTTCTATGAGTTCTTATGCATGTTTGAAGCAATTGGAGAAACAGTATCATGTTGGAGGATAAGACGTTATATTTTCTGACCTCATTCTATTTGATAATTTTCTTACAGATGAAAGGAGAGAAGGAACTAGTTGAAAATATATTAAATACTGAGATAAATATTTTCCGTTCAATCAGAGATGGGAGTGCACTTATGCAGCATATGGAAGACTTTTATTACATTTCACTGCTGGAGGTACATTCTCTCTATTTAAATCATTTTGTTCTACGGTTGCTATTGTGATTGGGTACAAGAGTTTGCTAAAAGTTAAAATATATGATTTAGAGGCTATGTATTGTTCAAGTACCTTTCTGAAGATATAGGTGAACATCATTTCCTTGATTTTGTAAAATGACATGATCAGAACACTTCAGAACGTGATATCAAATGTACAGGCAGCTCAACATCTGAAGCAAATTGATGTTGTTCTGCTGGGAAACTGTCACGCCCCAAAATTCCCCCTAGGAGAATTGAGAACTTTGGCACGTGACTTACTTGACATAATCCATTTAATGAGCTTTAAAGGCATTCAAAAATCTGGACTGAATAATTTCTTCAATTGAATAACATTTAATACATTAACTGAACATTAAGTAAGACTACAACTAAACTGAACCTACACAATCTGAATCATCCTCGTGACTCTCAACTCTTTAATTAAACATATCAAATCTAAATATCTCAATTTAAAAACTAAAACATAATAAACTAATTACAATCCCTCTGGAATTTAAACAATTTATAATAAACTAAAATCGCAATCCTGTTCCTCTTTGGGATGATCACCTGTAAGATCTTCCTTATGTAAGATCTTCCTTACGTACTCCCCTTCAACTCAGGACTCAATTATTAAATCTTGAACCTGCCGACAACAACAGTCATCGACTGAGTAACAAGTTACCCCGCGTATATATAAATTCCTAGCTAACAATATAACAATATTTAATACAAAACGTAATTTAGAATTTAACATGACAAGTAATCATATAAATAATTCAGAGTGCAGAAGCATAATTCAATTTCGATTCTTTCATGTGCTCATTTGTACTTATCTTGTTTGTCTTATTACTTGACTTTTTCTTTCTTGATTTGACTTATCTTTCTTGTATTATTTTTCTTGTTTGTCTTACTTTTCTTTGAGATCTTTCTTGAAGCCAGATAACTAGTACCCTTGAAACTTTTCTTGAAGCCAGGCACTAGCATCCTTGTTTTATTTACTTCTTTCGTAAATAAATCAAACGGCATACACTATGCAATAACTTAACATAACTCTACCCCATATATTTGGTAGAAATTAACATATACTCTACTTTTCGAGGTACCACACGATATACACATTATCCGGTGTATACGGCTTGTCTACACATTATCTGGTGTATACGGTTTGTCTTGCCTTGATCATAGGCCTGTGGGTACTCGATCAGTGCAAAACTCAATCATGCAGTCATGTTCGTGTTCTTGTGTACTTGTATAATACTTATCATCTTGTTTATTCTTGTGCTCGTACATGTTTAATTTCGTGAATAAGTGTAAGTGAAATAATGATGAATACGAATCATGCACCAATTTAAATATGCAGAATTTCTCATAGTTGATCAACATAAAATATAGGTCTATCAAGTTTTCGAGAATACAATGAGAGACAATTTTATTTATCATGTCTCCCAATATATATAATTTTAATCAAATCAATCTCATAGAACCATAATTTATAACATATCATAATTTCAAGACAAACTCATAATCATTCCATCAAATTCAACTATCATTCATTCCTCCATTCTCCGTCATATATAACCATGAATTCATTCCCTTCCCCTTGTTGAATATGAATAATAAAAATTATAATAATATCTTTAACATCATCAATATATTTCACAAAAAAAAACATAATTTAGAACACTTTCTAATCATCATATATATATATATATTTTCTAAAAGAAAGTCGTCATTTAAATTACTTTCTAAACATCAGGTATATTTTCCACAAGAAAATCATGATCTAAAACACTCTCAATCGTCATATGTAATTTTTTATAAGAGTTTCATGATTCAAAACACTCTCTAACATCATGTGTGCTTTTCATAAAGGATTAAAACATCAAAATCACTCTTAATCTTGTTTGTTCTTGTTTAGATCTATCTCTTTTACAATGTTTATATCAAAAATCCCTATATTGATAGAAAGGAAGTTATATTTACCTCTCACGATTGCTTCCCTACGATCAAACGCTTGTGAATGGGATGGATCTAAGCCTTTTTGTGTTTTTTCCTTCCAACACCTTTGATCTCTCTTCTTGGATCTCTCCAAAACCCCTTTATCTCACTCTCTTTTAGGCTTATAAGGCCTTAGAAAATCTAATTCACGAGTATAAGGAGTATTTATAATGTTGGGAACCCTAAGGAAGGTAAAAAAAAGGTCAAAACATCATATTTCTCGGAATAATCCCGTTCTGGGCGATCAGTTGCCTTCCCCCCCTTTTTTTTTTTCGAAACCTTTCTTCAGTATTTTGGCCATAACTTTTGATTCGGTTGTCAAAATTTGACGATTCAACTTGCGTTGGAACCGTCATTCGAAGGGGAACAACTTTCATGTTTTGCAAAATTTCTAATTCTTCTTTATTCATGGACCAAAATGCCTCTAAAGCTGACTGGTCTGCAATGGTTTGTGACAGCTCAGATTTGCAGCAGACCCCGTTTCAGAAATCTAACTTTTATCCTAACTTCGACTAAGAATCTAGAAAAATGGTAAACATGAACCTTGAAGAGGATTCTAATAATTTCCAAAAATTCAAGAATCACTCGATTCCAACTTGCGGCGATAAAACTATGGCTTCTCCAAGTTTAGGTCATGTTAAGGTATCCGTTTTAATTCATCTTTTAGGAATGTATGCATTTAAAATCAGGCACATATTTCAAGAAATTCATATAAATGGCACGAATGCCAAAGAACTAAATTTTGGGTCTCTACATCCTCCCCCCTTAAATGAATTTCGTCCTCGAAATTACTCTTTTTTTAAGTGTGTCAATCAAGTATACAAACTACATACTCATATAATACAAACATATATTATACACAATCATATTAAACGTAATATAATAAACCTAAATTAGCACAAAATTTGCTCATTCTGTTAAGACACCTCATTGAAGGTTATCCTAGTGTGGGACGTACCTTACATTACATCATTAGATGTTTGAGCATTTTATTTTGAGATGACCAAGACTTTTCCTTATGTAGTCGGACGAGGCGTTTGAGATGAGTTCCTTGAATGGATAGAGCTCACGGTCACTTAGTTATAATTGGCTTACCAATTATACTTAAAAGAGTTTTATGTAATTATTATTATTTTCATCTATCACTATAATAAAATCTGTAATCATAACTCTTTTTTTTTTTGGTAGGGCTCTTTCTTAAACATATTAGGATTCTTTTTCATCTTCTAATTCTTAATTAATGATAGAGTGAGAGGGTGGAACGCCTTACTCTCATTTTTTTTTTTTTGTAGTTTTAATCTAATTAAAGATTATCAAAAGAAAAGTCCATGTAGGCTCTAATTATTATACACCTTATTCTTGATTTATTATATCATATATAATATAGAGAGTTTGATATATCAGTAGTAATCATTTATTTTGAAAAATATTAATGAACTAAATTCATAATTAAATTAAATATATTAAGAAGATTCTAGTTTATGAGATCTAAGAGGATCTCGTTAATTTTAGAATCACAGTGTACTTAAGAGACATTTTCCCATAATTTTGTTATGCCTATTGAATTTTATCAATACTTTTAGACTTTTATAATTGTAAATTAATGGTCGTTCAAACGAATTACATTCAGGAATCTTTATTTTAGAAGGTTTCTTGGCGATGTGTATCCTGTCTTGATGCTTTTAAGATCTGTATGATACTATTGCTATGTATGATACTTATGAGATGTGTATGATGCTTATGATATGTGCATGATGCTTATGTTATATATGAAATGTATGCTATATGTAATGCTTATAAGATGTATGATGCTTATGCTATGCATGATGCATATGAGATGCGTGATGCTTATGCTATGTATGATGCATATGAGATGCTTATAATATTTTTGTACTTTGAGATCTAACTATTCTTAAAGTTTATAATATATTTATCACTTTGGACTGAGCATTGAGTTTAGAACGTACTGTAGAATTAACGCGCATTTGTATATATATATATATATTTAGATTTAAATTTGTGTCTTTACGTTTTCCCATAAGGAATCACATGTCTGTCCTTGTTGTATAAAGTTGATCAGATTCTCTTGTTTTCCTATTTTTCATATTTTATTTTATTTTATTATTCTTATCTCTTGTATACCAGTAATATATTAATTAACCTAAATGTTATTATTATTATTATTATTATTATTATTATTTTCGGAGTCCCTGATAGTCATGGGTATGCATGAACTCATATAGATTAATCATCATACCCTGATGTGGGACTTGTGTTTGTTTGTGATAGAAGATGTATAATTAAATAGATGAATTTACATAGAATACACATAATAGCACATATATTTCAACCTAAATCTTTAGTTTCGCAAAGACTCTAAATCTACTAGACTTGTAAGACAAAAGCGAACCCATAGTCTCACTCGAGAGACAATTTCCTACTGAACCTAGTAACACAAGGCATGACAAATGGCATATCAATCGGTTGTCAACTCACACATGTGATAGGCTCTAGCCTGAGTATCACAGTAACTCATGAGTCTAACTAGGGAACTCATTCAACAAGCATAGGTTTTCACTTAGCATATGACATATAATATGCACACAACACATAACTCATAACAATACAACACATAATAGTATTAAGTATATAATTTTTCAGTTCTTCTATCGAAAGTAGACACTAACTTCGGTTGAAATCAACCTGTTATACACAAAGACTAAGTGATTAGTCTATACTGGGAATACGACTTTTTTTTAGCCTAATGCCTTGTTTCAATCATGGTATCAAACTGACCCTAAGAATTCTAATGCCTGTGCTCTGTCGGTATCTAGTCCAAAATTAAGAATAACCTATAAGTTTCACTTGGAAACCACTCATCCTAACACATCATTATTTACTTTACTATACAAAACTCATAATAGCAAATAATAATACATAACAACATACAAATAACTATTCTTAGCATACGATTGCAAAACGAGCCTAAGTTCTATTGAACCTAATGACATCGTTCCTGTCGTGGCATCAATCTGAATTTAAGACTAATCCACTTTCTATCTTGGTGAATTTCTTTAATTCTCATGCTCCTAAAATTATCCCATACGGGCCTAAAGCTTTTACTCTAATACCGCCTTTGGTATCAGACCTAGAGTAAAATAACACTAGTTCCAATTTAGACAACTCTTAGCCCTAGGTGACCTAATGCATTTGCTCTAATACCACCTCTGTCACGCCCCAAAATTCTCCCTAGGAGAATTGAGAACTTTGGCACGTGACTTACTTAACTTAATCCATTTAATGAGCTTTAAAGGCATACAAAAATCTGGACTGAAAAATTTCTTCAATTGAATAACATTTAATACATTAACTGAACATTAATTAAGACTACAACTAAACTGAACTACACAATCTGAATCATCCTCGTGACTCTCAACTCTTTAATTAAACATATCAAATCTAAATATCTCAATTTAAAAACTAAAACATAATAAACTAATTACAATCCCTCTAGAATTTAAATAATTTATAATAAACTAAAATCGCAATCCTGTTCCTCTTTGGGATGATCACCTGTAAGATCTTCCTTACGTACTCCTCTTCAACTCAAGGCTCCTACGTACAATTATTAAATCCTGAACTTGCCGATAACAACAGTCATCGGCTGAATAACAAATTATCCCGCGTATATATAAATTCCTAGCTAACAATATTTAATACAAAACGTAATTTAGAATTTAACATGACAAGTAATCATATAAATAATTCAGAGTGCGGAAGCATAATTCAATTTCGATTCTTTCATGTGCTCACTTGTACTTATCTTGTTTGTCTTATTACTTGACTTTTTTTTTCTTGATTTGACTTATCTTTCTTGTCTTATTTTTCTTGTTTGTCTTACTTTTCTTTGAGATCTTTCTTGAAGCCAGATAACCAGTACCCTTGAAAACTTGTCTTGAAGCTAGACACTAGCATCCTTGTTTTATTTACTTCTTTCGTGAATAAATCAAACAGCATACACTATGCAATAACTTAAAATTACTCTACCTCATATATTGGGTAGAGATTAACATACACCTTACTTTTCGAGGTACCACACGATATACACATTATCCGGTGTATACGGCTTGTCTACACATTATCCGGTGTATACGGCTTGTCTACACATTCGCCGGTGTATACGGCTGGTCTTGCCTTGATCATAGGTCCGTGGGTATTCGATCAGTGCAAAACTCAATCATGCAGTCATGTTCGTGTTCTTGTGTACTTGTATAATACTTATCATCTTGTTTATTCTTGTGCTCGTACATGTTTAATTTCGTGAATAAGTGTAAGTGAAATAATGATGAATACGATTCATGCACCAATTTAAATATGCAGAATTTCTCATAGTTGATCAACATAAAATATAGGTATATCAAGTTTTCGAGAATACAATGAGAGACAATTTTATTTATCATGTCTCCCAATATATATAATTTTAATCAAATCAATCTCATAGAACCATAATTTATAACATATCATAATTTCAAGACAAACTTATAATCATTCCATCAAATTCAACCATCATTCATTCCTCCATTCTCCATCATATATAACCATGAATTCATTCCCCTTCCCCTTGTTGAATATGAATAATAAAAATTATAATATCTTTAACATCATCAATATATTTCACAAGAAAAACCATAATTTAGAACACTTTCTAAGCATCATATATATATATTTTCTAAAAGAAAGTCATCATTTAAATTACTTTCTAAACATCAGGTATATTTTCCACAAGAAAATCATGATCTCAAATACTCTCAATCGTCATATGTAATTTTTTATAAGAGTTTCATGATTCAAAACACTCTCTAACATCATGTGTGCTTTTCATAAAGGATTAAAACATCAAAATCACTCTTAATCTTGTTTGTTCTTGTTTAGATCTATCTCTTTTACAATGTTTATATCAAAAATCCCTATATTGATAGAAAGGAAGTTATATTTACCTCTCACGATTGCTTCCCTACGATCAAACGCTTGCGAATGGGATGGATCTAAGCCTTTTTGTCTTTTTTCCTTTCAACACCTTTGATCTCTCCTCTTGGATCTCTCCAAAACCCCTTTATCTCACTCTCTTTTAGGCTTATAAGGCCTTAGAAAATCTAATTCACGAGTATAAGGAGTATTTATAAATGTGGGAACCCTAGGGAAGGTAAAAAAAAGGTCAAAACATCATATTTCTCGGAATAATCCCGTTCTGGGCGATCGGTTGCCCTCCCCCCTTTTTTTTTTTCGAAACCTTTCTTTAGTATTTTGGCCATAACTTTTGATTCGGTTGTCAAAATTTGACGATTCAACTTGCGTTGGAACCGTCATTCGAAGGGGAACAACTTTCATGTTTTGCAAAATTTCTAATTCTTCTTTATTCATGGACCAAAATGCCTCTAAAGCTGACTGGTCTGCAATGGGTTGCGACAGCTCAGATTTGCAGTAGACCCTGTTTCAGAAATCTAACTTTTAACCTAACTCCGACTAAGAATCTAGAAAAATGGTAAACATGAACCTTGAACAGGATTCTAATACATTTCCAAAAATTCAAGAATCACTCGATTCCGACTTGCGGCGATAAAACTATGGCTTCTCCAAGTTTAGGTCGTGTTAAAGTATTCCTTTTAATTCATCTTTTAGGAACGTATGCATTTAAAATTGGGCACATATTTTAAGAAATTCGTATAAATGACACGAATGCCAATGAACTAAATTTTGGGTCTCTACAGAAACTCTTTGTTTTTTTGATAACAAAACACACACACACACACACTCCAAGCCACAAGGCTAGCACTCACACAACCCTCTCAAATAGAAAGGGAGGTGGGGCATTAAGAGCTCACAGGTACAAGGAACTCCCACCGATATGGGACTATTTTAGTTTCTTTTGATAACATAACACACACACTATAGCCACATATACACACCCACACGCTCCAAGCCACAAGGCTAGCACCCACTCAACCCTCTCAAAAAAGAGAGGGAGGTGGAAACTCTTTGTTGATTAACATTATAGTGTTACTAATATTGCTGCAAGTTAGAAAATATATTATCGCTAAATGTAACTGTACAAAACTATAAGTTCATGCACATAAACTTGTTTTACATATTATTGTTTGTTGCCATGAAACTCTTTGTTTTCTTTAGCATGTGAGATCGAATTACCGAACTGCTGATAGATCAGATTCCAATGAAGAAGGCAGCTAACAATCATCTAGGATGGCTATGGCATCTCACAATCAGTATTCAGGCTCGCTTGCACAATTTTCTCTGGTTGATCACCAGTGAAGTATTCTCTAAATTCATCCAGGCAACATCCTCACACCAAGCTATACATGTATACGAACTCCATTTTTTCAGGTCTAAGTGTATTTTGGCCATAAGTGTATGTAAACTCAAAAGAATGTACAGTCCTGGTTATGAGATCTCATTGAACATTGATCATTCCATCAACTTTTTGTTCTAGTAAGTCTTTCTTTTACCTCAACATATATCTGTCTTCAGGGTCCCTTGATATGCATGTTTGAAATAACTAGGTCTTTTGCTGCTTGCTTGGGTTGCTGCAGGCCTGCAACTCAGGTGGGTTGGGTCTAGTTGGGGCCAACACAAGACCAACACAACCCAACCGTCATTTGACAATACTTTTGTTCCTCTGACTTGAGCGCAAGATTTGGATAAAACAAAATTCCTACTGTGTTGAGACTTTAAATCCTTAAATCGTGCGACATTTGAAGTCTTGTGGGAATTACAATCCCGAAAAAATGAGAAACAAAAGAACAACATAAAAGTTGATAATTCCTAGGAATTATGAATTCTTGCATTTCCATGAAAAGAAAAGGGCCTTAAGATAGTTGACACCCTGAAACAAAGGGAAGGTTTAAAATCAAACATGGCTTGTATCGTATACGATACTAACAGCCAGTACTCAAAATTCTCTCAAGTTGTAACTGAACTCTCAACATTTGTCCCTTCTCATACCCCTTAATTGTTGTTAAATTCTCTCTAAGTTGTAACTGAACTCTCAACATGTGTCCCTTTTAATACCCCTTAATTGTTGTTAAGAGTCACTAACCTTTAGGGTTCAATCATCTAACCTTGGTTTTTAAATGTTTTTTTTTTAATATCAACTCTAAAGGTTAAAGTTGTTAATTGGAGTTAAAAGGGCAATTAAAGAGGCTTTTGATCGAGAGAATCATGAGTCTAACAACAGTTGAGGAGGTCTGCCCCAACTATAATATTTGTCCAAAATTTTTTCAATCTTCTGTTAGGTTCAAAGCAACATTTTGATTAAGGTCGTATTCTATGGTTACCAATTTCTTTTCCAATCTGTCAAACTTAGATTGGCATAGAAGAGAGATCGAAAACTTAAAACTTTGGACACTAATGTAGCATGGGTGAAAATAAAGAGGTATTTAACTAAAGTTCTTCAAGCTACAATTTTACAGCTACACATTCTTCATGAGCACAGTCATGGTAGTCCGAGATTATCGTTTCGATTCATAAAACTCACTCTCGATGATATTTCCGCACTAGTACTTGGAGGCGGGTTATCTTCCTCTGTATTTTACAAGTGCAAGCTTCGAGAGAGATGCTTGGTGACAGAGATTGCCTTTTTCCGGTTGCTTGTGATTTGCAGGCTCTGCCTCAATATGTCCATCTCCCTCTCCTTCTTGGATTCTTCCTGCTCTATGGCAGCTAATCGCTCTTTCAAGACTCGGATGGTTTCTTCCTTGTCTTTCAATTCCCTTTGTAGCCCTTCCATCATGTTTTCTTCCTTTTCTGCCATGTACATTTTCTCTCCTACAAATCAAAGCCATATTAGTGATCCCACACCCTTGCTGAGCTGAATTGCTTGTATTCATAACTATTATTGGTTACAAAGCCATATCACTAAGAGTTCTGATTAGAGGACCACAAGGTCCTCTTCCAATCTGACCACTCCAATCAAATTTTAGCACAATGAGAAAACATTAGGAAATAGAAAACAATCAAATAAATTTTTTATCGTCACATCTCTCTTAGCAATTGGGTGGTCTGTTTGGAAGAGGACCCTACGGTCCGTTTTCCATTTTTGTATTACCAAATACCCCCCGCAGAAAAACTCTGCTATTACAATTTACAAATATATGAGGGATGGATAGTTGTAACCTCCTTGAATGCTCCAACACATCCACTCACCAACGGAACACGTGGATGTAATGGTGCAACTTGGATGGGTTAGTAGTCAACCAAAAATGTCTTTCATTCAGTTTGTTCTAGATTTGGGATCTCTATAAATAGTTGGGATTATCTCAAACACATGCGTGAGAGACTGAAACTATTCTAATTTGTTTTCTTCTATAATCTTAATTGGGTTAATATTAACCATAAGGGTGCGTTCGTTTGGCGAGAAAGTGGGTGAAAGAAAAGAAAAAGAAAAAAAAATTAAATTTTCTAGCAAAATAACCATATATCGAGAGGCATCTCTTGTTCCGCATTGGCAGCAGGCCATGGATGAGGACTTGAGTGCTTTGCAAAAGACACATACTTGGGACTTGGTTGATCCATGCCGGTGATTTGGGGAGAGATCAATCAATCAATAGGAATAGTCGTCCTGCTTTTGTTATGAGATTGAATATCAAATAAGAAAGACTAGGAAATGAATTCAAACTGAAGTGGGAGATGAATTGAATATGGCACAGCAGCCAAGTGAGATCAGCATTATATGGCATTTCAATCTAGCAATAGTACCATAGTCACACCACTCCAATTCTTATTTAAAAAATAGGGGGAGGTTTTAACCCCGTTAGAATAAACTAAACTCCACCCACGTCTATTTTTTCTTTTGAGCAAAGAGGCAAACACCTGAATAATCCTCAAAAATATGGATGAAGTTTTGGGAGAAAGTTTATCAATTTTGAGAAAGTGCAAGAAAATGAAAGTTTGCTTCTTGCAAACCTAATGCAAGAAAACACATTTTTCTTTTATTTTTCCTCACTTTCTTGCCAAACGAACACACCCTAAAGGTGCGTTCGGTTGGTGAGAAAGTTGGTGAAATAAAAGAAAATAAAATAAAAAAAGAAACTTAAATTTTCTTACAAAATAAACATCAAAAGATAGATGGAGTTTTTGGGAGAAAGTTTGTCACAATTGAGAAAGTACAAGAAAATAAAAGTGTGTTTTTTGCAAATCAAACAAAAAAAGTATAAGAAAACACATTGTTCTTTCCTTTTCCTCACTTCCTTTTCCTCACTTCCTCAGAGTTGATGTTAATTTTGGCACTACACTGTGCATGCTTAAGAGGTTCTCTCAAGCATGTGTTTGGGAGATCCTGTTTCTTATAAATACCCTCTGAATTCTGACATTTAAGCATACTCAGGAATACTCTCAGATTTTATGACAATGGTAGGTAGGTTGGGGTTTTTTTTTTTTTTGAAATTTATTTATTAAGGAGGTAAAGTAACACTTAAACATACAAGAGTCAGACTTAAGGTTGTTACTGCTAAGGTGTCATAAGAGTAAACTCCCTCTCAATCACTCTCAAAAGATCTGACTAATGGAGGATTGTTGGACCCGTATAGACTCAGCAAAGTCTGCCCAACCGAGGTGGGACTAAAGTGGGACAGTTAATACCCATCTGCTGGCCTTGGATTCTCACTGGCGAAGCCAGAAGGCTCCTCTTGGGCAACCACAAAATAGGGGACATGTAGCTGGAGAAGTCATTTCACGGGCCCATGATTTTGACTTCTCCCCACTTTATTTGACACATGGTGATAAAGTGGTGAGATAAAGGGAGAGAGATCAAGTTGGGAGAAGTCAAAATCATGGGGAGAAAATGGAATGACTCCACTCCTTTTTATCGCCACATGTCCCATATTTTGTGGTTGTCCGAGACCACCTTTCTGTCTTCGCCAGAGACAATCCGAGGCCCCATCCGCTAAGTGAATTTTTCGCTCGGACACAGATTAGTTCACCCCCGTTTTCCATTTTTATTTTATTTTAAGATTAACCGTTGTGCCCTTTTATGTCAATGTAAGTCACCCTTTTGTACCAACTTTCCTGAGAGCAGTTGGGTAGCAACCCTGTTGTAAACCAACCATGGACGCAGACACCCTATTGGTTTATTTCAATAAAAATCAATAAATAATTTTTTGAAATGATGAAAAAGTTAGTGTCATGATGGCAGAAATTGCTTCTTTACTAAAATGTACCAATAGGGTGCCTGCTGTAGCCCAATGGGCTACAATAGGGGCTGCTGCCGATACGCTCTCATATTTTGGAGTTTTATACAGGGATGTACTGACATGGTATCCCTGCTTTGGGGAAGTACTGGGTTCCATTCCTCGAGAGGTGAGAATTTGTATATGCTCTCCATCCATCCACTAACTGAACAGTTACTACACCTAACCGGGATTAAGGCCTAAACGTAAGTGACATGGTCTCATAGGCCCCACATAAGATTTTTCTACTATTTACTTTTTTGGAAAATGCTCAAGTACCCGCAGTTCGGCCAGTCCTCAATGCCCCGTTTTTAAACACTCACTGTCCATGCCCTATTTTTGAAGTGGTTGAGATTTACTTACCTTAGGATTAAGCAATTCAATCTTAGTTTTTAGAGAAAAAAATCATCAAAACCTTGACTTTAATTTAGTTAAGCTGAACCAGGGAAAGGGGTGTTAAAAGGGACATGGGGTAAGATAAGTAGCGAACTCAATCACTGCTCATTTTTTTTGACTCGAGATCCTCTCCAGTAATAGCTGGCAAGGACACCACCAGTTTCAAAATTTTAAAGGTTGCTTTTAAAAGACGGTGATGTCTTTTTCTATTTTTTAACATTAGGAGCAGTACTGAACTGTGCTGGCTTCGTGCATAAAGGTACATGGATGACATGTGAAGTGACACAATAAAACTATTGGAAAGGGTCCTGAGTCTTTTTTTTTTTTTTTTTTTTTTTGAGAGAGAGGTACCTTGTTGGGCCCGGTTAATGAGATCGTTGAGATCGGTCTTGATGGAAAGGTAGAGTCGCTTCCACTTCTCCACAGCCGCATCTCTTCGTGCTTGCTCCTCCCTCATGTGCTCCACCAACACCTTTGTTCCCAACATTTGCCACTCATTTTCGCTTCTCCCTCCCACCACCATCTCACCTTCCATTATTCCTCCAATTCTCTCTTCTGCCTCCTCCAACCTCTTCCTCAACCTCTTCACCTCCTCTCTCAACCTCTTCCTCTCGCGCTTCCACTCCGCCTCCTTTACAGCAAACACCATCGCCTGTTGCTCGTATTCTCGACTCTCTTCCTCTCTCTTACTCATTGTATCGTTGATTTCCTCGTGGAGGAGCCTCATGTTCTCTCTTCTCCCATTCTCCTCAAATGAGTTGGGCTTGTTCTTGCTTACACTGCTACCCATCACAGCTTCTTCTTCCTACTTTCTTTTTCTCACTCAAATACATTCATTGGCTCCTTCCTTCATGTATGAGGAAATTCTACATTTCTACTATTAGGCCGGCCCAATTCAGCCACTTGATCATTAGTCAAAGTGTCAAAGAGGCCGGTGAAGGTGACTGACTAAAAAAAGAAAACTACAAACTATATAGTTTTTGTTTTTTTCAATAAAAAAACAAACTATAAGTTCAAATTAAAATCTTTGTTTTTTAAATAATTAAGAAATTCAAGTGCCCTTTTAAAACTATTAAGTTTCCTGGACTTGCATTATTGAGACTAGTGGTTTGGGAGAGGGAAGGGGGAGAGAGAGTGGAATGAGGGACTAAACCTGTCAATTCGGCCCTCCTGTGAGGGTACCTGGCCCAGCCCGACTTTCAAAAGCCCACAAAATTGATGATACTTTTTTCTATTTATAAAGCTCATAGGCCAGGTCAGTCCAAAAAAATTATGTCTGCTGACATAAGGGCCGAACTTGGACAAAAACTTTTATTTGAGCCTAGCCCTCTAGCCAAGTTGGCATTTCAGGCTCGAACAAATCAAGCCAAGCTTTTATTTGAGCTCGAATGGTTAAATTAATCAAGCTTAAGTCAAACTCTATTTAATTTGGGTCGGCTCGAAGCTCAGCTAGTTTAGGGCTTGATTTGGCTTGAAAGAATATAAAATAGTAGAGATACAAAATATTTTTTGCTAATGTTATGTATATTAATATAAAATAATATTTTAAGCTTTCTTTATAATAGATTGTAATAATTTTTAAATTTTAATAAATAAATTTAAGAGATAATAATTTTTTTTGTACATGAATGCACTAATTTTTATGTAGTTTCTTTTATTATAATTTATTAATAAACACTTTTATTAAAATTGTGATAAATTAGGTAGAATAATTTCGTGAATCAAGTTTGAGTCAACCTGAGCTCAGCGTGGCTTGAATAAAGTTCAAACCCAAACATAACTCAAACTCGATCAATCTTGTTCAAGTCAAGCTCAAGCCTAAACATTCAAACTCAAATCACGAACTGAACCTAAGCATGCATGTTCAAGCCAAATTCAAACTTGTCAAAGCTCCACTCAGCTTGGCTCGAATACACCTGTACAAAAAGAAGTGTCACTCAAACACACACACACACATGTATATATATATATACTAATAAAAGTGCATGTACTTTGCACGTATTAATTTTTAATAATTTACCTTTTACAACCGAGTCAAATTGGGCTAATTATGAAACTTAAAACTATAATCAATGGAGAATGATTACTAGTGTAACCACCCAATAATATAATAACATTTAACTGATCTTTTGTATAGAACACAAAGCTTAAAAGGTGCACATGCTTTGTTCGTATTAATTTTTCATTAATAGAAAATATAATAAAATAAAATAAGTATTATTATTTATTATTTTATGACCTCAACCAAATGAGATTAAATATAATATAATAGATCAATATATAATTGTATAAATAGATGACATATAATCATATTAGAAATTTTAAATAGATAGTTTTAGTTTATTAATTATATTAAATCTTAATTACATACATTTATATATAGATGTATATAACTTTTAAATAGGTAAATAATATCTTAAATTTATTAATTAATTAAATTAAATTAAATTTTAGTAAGAATTAAAGATTAGTAATTGGCTCATCAATATGCTCTCCTTGTAGATATGTATGAGGTGGTGGAATCATTTGTTATTAAATTCTAAGAATTTAGTAATAGTATCAATTGACTTTTGTATCACTTAAACATAGTACTTAACTAAGTGGACTAATTCAATTCTAACATCTAGAGGTTCTATCATTTCAAAGTTTATGAATCTTCTAAGAATAAAAGTCAACATTTTATAGCTAAAGATGATTTAGATAACAGCACATTTACATCGTACTAAAATTCATATCTAGGATGATATTGTCATGTATAAGCCACAAGAAATAGAGGAGTGCTAGCCCTAGACGAACTAAGGTTGCGTTTGGTAACACTAATCTATAAAGTCTTATGCTTAGTTGGACTTTAAATTGTTAAGTTGAAGGTTAATTGCATGTCTACATCTTAGAGATTTTAGAGGTAAAAACCTCCATGCTCCAAAGCCTCTCTACATGACTACGTGTAATGGCCTTTTGCGGCATAGGGAATGGATGTCATAGGTCCTCTTTGTAATCGTCTTGAGAATCAAATCTTAATCCCAATCTTATTCAAAACCCAAATTCTTCCAATATGTGATGCAGATAGCAGATATAGGTCGAGCATTCTATTCAGTGAATGTGATATCTAGAGTTTCTTGTGCACTTCTAATTACCTTCGTCGCAAACAATTGCATTTAAGTGGAAAAACCATGGGATCTAGTCCCAGCACAAAATCAATTAAGAGAATTGATATCAAGTACAAGACTCGAATCTCACCGAACCAACTGATGTTAATTGTATATTGAATTATTTTCAAAAGAACAACATGAGAGTCTTGTTTTTTTTTTTTTTTTGTCCAACTAGATGAAACTGAACCACTTATAAATTAAAATTTTTTAGGACTTGTGATAAAGTTAATAATTTCATTTAGTATTAATGTTTCATAAAGGAGAAACTCAATTCTAATGATATTTACACTCCCTATGTGAGGAGCAATACTCCCCACCTTGGCCAGAGGAGGGGATTGTTTTCCTGAATTAAAATAGACACCTCTTGTCACGGCCCAAAATACCCCTACGAGTTAGGGGACCTTTTGGTCGGAGCATCATCATATCCAACCATCTAGTGATAAACCACAAAACATACAAATAGCGGAAGCGGAAAATTTCCGAACTTTATAACTGTATTCCAAGTTTTACAATACAATCAATAGTAAAGAGCAAACATTCTCGCCCATCCATTATACATTTCTCTCGCTTACATCTCTCAAGTAAAACCCAACACAAGCCACCTATCAAAACCCTCTTATCATCTTGTAAAACTCAAAGCCGAGATCCTCCTTAACCCTTGGTTCCGAAGAGCATCAATTCAATCCTGTATCTGGTGACAACAATAGGTCGGTTGAGATACAATGCTATAAACATTTCACATAATACACATATTCACATGGTACACATCACAGTTCATTAGATACACATGCACATGGTATTCAAAGTGAAACCAAAACCTCTTTTCTTTCAACACCTTTGCATACTTTTCATAAACCATACTTTTCAGAAATCTTCGATCTTACTTTGAAACCATACTTTGGTAACATCTTTTATTCATTGAAGATTGATGATTGGTTCCCGTACCTGGTCTAAGTATACTAATCATCCTCTCATGGCTTTCTTGCATTTTCTTACTTACTTACTTTGAAACATATAACTCATACCCGAACCTAGTCTAAGTATACGAGCATCCTTTCTTTCTTACTTTTTCTTACTTAATTAAGAATTGATGCTAATACCCATACCCGGTCTAAGTATACTAGCATTCGTTCAGTTCTTACCTTTCTTATAAAAGATTGCATCTTTCTTTACAAAACCTCAAGTCACATATACTTTGCAAAACCGTTCTTAGCGGTAAGACATTGTTTTCATTTCACTTGATCATGCATATGTCGTGTACATAGGAAATTGTGATGCACATGGTAGATAAAGGAAACACATAACACATGACACATGATCTTCTATTCTCTTTCAGAACAATAACACATATCACACATGACACATGATTTTCTTCTCTTTTAAAATGATCACATAGGCACATACATAGGCACATACACTTGTATTTGGTTTTAAAACAAAACCCCAAATTCATCAAAACACATCTCATCCTTTTCTTGGTTAAAACCCCACTTTTCATCAAGACACATACCTTAAAATTCACTTTTCGTAGATGAATTACAACAAAGATAGCTAGAGGGTAGTATATACCTCTCAAGACCGAATTCCCTTAGTTCTAACGCTTTATAAACGTCGTGGAATCGGGATCCAAGTGTGGGAAGCAAGAACTAGCTTCTTATTTGTCAAGAAAACCAACCCAAGAACACTCTTGAAGAACCCAAGCCTTCTCATCTTCTTCCTCTCTCAAAATCTCTCTCAAACCCTCTCTAGGGTTTGTGTAACCCTTACACACGAAATGTGGGCTTATATAGGGTTTGGGGTGAGCCAAACCCCCATAACACCCCTAAAATATTGTAGGAGGTCAGTTACAAGGCAAAACAACCATCATCGGTCGACCAGAGGTGACCACCGGTCAACCGGTCAGTTTAGGGGGTTCTGGAAAAAACCCCCATACAAAATCTGTGAACACTGGTCGACCGTTCATGTGGTCCGATCGATCGGCAGTGGAGGGGTCGACTAGTCTTGGGCACTGATCAGCTGGTTATGCCTATCTTCGCTTACCTTTGGTGTTTCAATCATAATTTTTGATTGACTTATCGGATTTAGGAGATTCAACTTGTATTGGACTCTAAATTCAAAAAGGAACAAATTTATGTCTAATGTACAAATCCTAATTCTAAATTATTCATGGTCTAAATAGGTCCTAAAGTTGACTTTTTAGAAATTACAACAAACCTTCAGGAATGACAGTTTGGAAACCTACATTTGACTTAACTTCGATTCAAAATTTGGAAAAGTATTAAACATGAACATCAAAGAGGGTTTCTATATAATTCTAATGGCTCAAGAATTATTCAATTTCGATTAGCGGTTACCAAATTATGATTCTCTAAAGTTGTGGGTATGTTAAGACATCCATCTTCTTTTCTCTACAACCTTGCCTTTGATCACACAAGAGGTTCCTTATTAAGACCCTTAGACACATACCGTTAGTGAGTTCAAACCCTCATATTCATTCATCACACAAATCATAGGCTTTTACGCCTCTAAGAACACTATTCATAGCACAGTGAAGTCAGATTCTGAGGCTCTATACTTATCTCCCCTGTGAAACGTTTGTAAAGATAGCTACTTTTTAAAATAGAGGTTTTTATGTCTAAAATCTCTAGGATGTAGACATACAGTTAACCTTCAATTTAACAATTGAAAGTCTAACTAAACATAATTTTCAAATAAGCCTTACTTATTTAGATTAGTGTGTTATCAAACAAGGAGATAGTTCAACACTTGTTGCCACCACCTTACATTTTCGAAAGACTACGACTAAGGCTAACATTTCTGGAAGGAAAAGAATTTAGGTATGATATGTGTTTATGTTTAGAAAAAACAAAGGAAGTTATTTAAAACTCTCTATAGCCATAAAGTACCATTGAGCCTCAAACGGTTGATATCCGTTTTGAGTTCACTTGGGTGAAGCTTCATGAGGTGAGTGGGTGTGTATGTATGGTCCGCATGGAGTGTCTTACAGTAGTACCTTGTGGTGTTGTTGTGTTCAATATAAAAATAAAAAAAAATAAAAAATAATAATAATACCATCGTGGGCTGTATGATTGGATGGAAATGGGATGGTATCAAGCATTACATGCATGGTGGACCCATTTAATGTTGTTTGACACCATTGAATTTTGAATTCATGGGTGAGCTCACCAATTGAGAATTTTTAATCCAATAGTTTCTGTTTCTCAGTCTATCTGTTCACTGCACAGTGCACGCGTACTTGGGTTGAGCAAAGATGCTGTCACTCTCCCCATCTCCCATCGCCACGCGTCTCTACCCTCCTCTCTCTTCTTCTTCTTCACTCCCCATTTTCTTTCCTTTGCCTTCCACAACTCCCTCCATCAGGTGATGATGATCTACTCTAACCTGCGCCGATAGTTTACCATACACCTTTTTTTTTTTTTCTCCTTTTAATTTCTCAATTAAAAATCCATTTTTCATTTTCAGGACAACCATGTTCTCTCCGCCGTGTCGGGCTTCATCTGAAGTATCGCCTTCACTTCCTCCTCTCCCTGAAAATCGAATCGTGGTGCGTCTCCTTAACCTTCACACCTTTTTTTTAAAATTTAATTCGCGGTATTGTCTAACATGCGCGCTTCGGTTCCGGAGCGTTATCTTTCTGAGATTACCCATTGCCGGTGTCACATGGCGCATGTTAGCAGCACATGTGCCTTTTTGGTTTTCTGAGGCGGAGGCGTATCTTAGCAGTTAGGTTGCGGCGCTGTAGTGGTAGATTTCTTGGCGACTGTGGCTGCTTATCCTAAGCCGGATGATAAGATTCGGAGCACGAGCCTAAAGGTAAATTAACGGAGATGCTCTAATGTGCGCTGTTATGAATAGTGTACTTATGTATATGCTTAATGCTTGTTTAGTGATCTTCAAAGCTTGGATGCTAATCAAACCACTTGGATAGTGATGAATTAAACTCAGGCGAGTTGACTCGGTCACCAACTGACTGTGATTAATTGTTCGGATCCTGGATCATAACAAGAGAAAATTAATAATGATTGTTTCGAGAAGATCAATCTCCGAAGAATTTAGAGTTTTTTTTTTTAAAATTATTTTCTTAGCTCAAACAATTACACCTATTTATACCTAATTAAACATGAGCATTGGGTGGCCTATGTGGCGGCTTTGGAGCATTTTTAGGAGATTGGGTTAGGATTTTTTTATTATTTTTCGGATGGGAAGCAACGATTCATCTTGAAGGGTTTGGGTTATACACGTGGCAAAGCATATGGTTGTTTTTTGAATGGGAAGCAATTCTTCATTTTAAAGGGTTTTGGGTATACATGGGGCGGTTGTAGTGCATTTTTAAGGGTTTTGGGTATACACGGGGTGATTGTAGTGCATTTTTAGGATCATCACATGGCTTTCATGGCAACGGATTATCTTTGGCATATATACTTAAAACAAGATGCTCCTACTAAACTTTTATTTTTTATGAGAGATCATTTACCTACATTAGTAGAGTCAGCTAGTCAGAAGTTAGCTTGGGCAGTGGAGCTCTTGCAACTCATACCCGGGTGGGATTAGATCCCTAGACCTCCACCATGGAAGGCCACACCCCTACCACTCACGCAAGAGGCGGGGGTTCGTACTAAACTTCTTAAAACCAAGAATTTGAAAGATCTCCACCTACTAATTAGAATTTGAAATGGACACAACCCTAAGTAATAGCAAAATAACAATAAATGATCAATTCCCCTAACTTCCTATATTCATAGGACTCTCTTTCCTTCATACGCAATTCACTAAACCCACTTCCTATTTCTATTCTACTCTTATATGGATAGTTAATGGCGAAGAAGGAAGGTTCCCAACACTCCCTCCCTCTTAAAATGCCCTTGTCCTCGAGAGTTAAAATAAAAGGAAACCTCTTAGTTAACGATTCCAACGACTCCCATTCAATTCTTCTTCATCAATCTCCTGTTGCCATTCTCCATTTTCTTCCACTATAAACCCTCCAACTTAGCAAATTGTGACTTACAACGATGTCAGGGCTGAAACTTTTTATCACAATTGAAACACAATCCTTGTTTTTGACGTTGATATATCTATGTTGGAGTGAGCCGTTTGGGAGGCGGTCCCCCCTTCCTTGGGATTGTTGCTAGGCATCGAGCCACGTGGTTGTGAAATTTTTGTTTAGCCATCACTATCTCTTCTTGCATTAGAGTGAGAGTGAGGGCTTTCCCTAAATAGTTGGGTTGGAGCATTCTTAGCCCCACTTGAAACAACTTACTAGGAAGTAGAAAGTAAAGAGAAATTGATTTATTGAGAATTCTTGGATGATTTACAATGAACCCATAAAGGGTTTAAATAGATGTTTCATGCCAAGACTCCTAATATAGAAAGATCTTTCAAAAATAATCCTAATCTAATCATACCTAATCAAATCCTAAATTCAAATTTAATTGATACTATCTAATTGTGAAGAGATACACTGATAATGATACAGTGTATCTTATTCACTTTATTACAATAGGATATTTCCTAATATTCCCCCTCAAACACATGTGGATTGAAAATCTTCATGGGTTTGCGCAACTTGAGTACTCCCTTTGTGCATGAAGAGCTAAAACATCCGTGCTTGGTAGTCACCGCTAATCTGTGAAGTCTATCTCTGTCGCATCCTGCTCATATTTATGAGTCTGTCGGAGCCGGTAGCCCACTAGATCAAGCTGTCATGATCGTCTTCCTAAAGCACCCGAAGAATGATTTGCAATGTGAAGAAAAACTTTCACTAGAGAGGTCTTCAATAAAATAAAAGGAGATACACTTATTACAACAACCATTAAAGAGGAATAAAAAAAAAAAACTAGACCAACCATGCTAACATCTATGTTGGCTTTAATGACAAAAAAATAAGAAAGAGAATAGAGAAACTTCAGTCCCGACGGGCGACGGCAATGCCGCCCGCCGGAAACACGTAATAAAAAGGAAAAAAAATCAATACAGGCAGATCGCCCGCTCTGATACTATAAAGAGAAATTGATTTATTGAGAATTCTTGGATGATTTACAATGATCCCATAAAGGGTTTAAATAGATGTTTCATGCCAAGACTCCTAATATAGAAAGATCTCTAAAAAATAATCATAATCTAATCATACCTAATCAAATCCTAAATTCAAATTTAATTGATACTATCTAATTGTGAAGAGATACACTGATAATGATACAGTGTATCTCATTCACCTTATTACAATAGGATATTGCCTAATAGAAAGTAGGAACGATTTGGGCAACTTTGGTGAACGATTTGCCAAATGTTCGAATTGAGTTTGGCACTCATGGACTGAGCCACCTTGATGAAGTTTGGAGAGATTACCGTTGGGATCACCGCCATTTACTGGCCCAAAGTGTATACACAAAACCTTGGTGAATTTGCTGCCATGGCAGCTCACCAACAGTCTTTTCGACCTATTGGTACCATGGTACTACATCACCGATTAGATGAATTGTAACAATGGTTGTCATCTGGTATTTTATGATATTTTATATACTGTTCGACTGTGCAGACCCACCCTGCAGGGTCGTTGCCTCCAAATCGTGGTAGTTCGACATGTAACGGCCCCATCGTAGACAAATGGGCAATTACATTGCTAGTTGTGGAATTTATGTCTCTTTCTTGACGTCGGCAGTCAAAGTTCCTTTCTTTTCCGTTTTGCACCAACGAATTGTTAGCATTATAAGAAGCGACGATCGCATCGAACTTATGAGAAAGGGCTTCAATTGAATGAAGGATTGGAGCTTGGAAGTCAAGCACTTCCTTACCTTGCTCTTCAAATCGCCGGTCTATCGTCTCCTTCATCTCTCTAATTGCTTGATCTAATTTCATGTAAGTTGGTACACCCGATGATGCTATCTCCGTCAAAGTGGAAGCGTGATTCTTCGTAGCCTGTGCTGATACCAAATTGTTAGAATCTGGATCATAACAAGAGAAAAACAATATTGATCGTTTTGAGAAGACCAATCTCCTAAGAATTTAGGAATTTTTTATTATTCCCTTCTCTCAACCAATTACACCTTTTTATACTTAAAAAACAAGAGACTCCTAGTGAACTTCTTAAGACCAAGGATCTCAAAGATCTCCACCTATTAATTAGAGTTTGAAATGGACACAACCCAAAATAATAGCAAAATAACAATAAAGGATCAATTCCCCCAACTTCCTATTTTTATAGGACTCTATCCCTCCCACACAATCCAGTAAACCCAACTTCCTATTTCTATACTACTCTTATATGGATAGTTAATGGTGAAAAAGGAAGGTTCCCAACACTAATTTTATTCTGAATATGTGGTAACAAATGTCTTAGTATGAATGCATTCTATATATTGGGTCAATGTTGATTCGGGAAAATCATTTAGTCAATTCAAAAAACTCGGCGAACTTATCCGATTCACCAGATCTCTTTTATGACATAGTATGTCTATGAAGTGGTTTGAGTTGACCAAGTCATGAGTTGACACGTTTAACTCAGCAGTTGGCACACACTTTATTTGAAATTTTGAATGCCATCACCATTATCACAGTGAATGTTACCATTGATTCTGATTTATTTTGGGACAGTTTTTTCCCCAAATTGGAACTTAGCGAAGATCATATTCCATATAAACAAATTTTAGATGTCAGGGTAGATCTGTGATATGCATTCTTAACACTATATGGAGATCATGATTCCATTCTGCTACATTGTTTTTACAGGTTCAAGGAGGTGGGAATGCTGGGAATGCTTTAACTTGTGCAGCTCGTTTGGGTCTGAATCCAAGACTAATTTCAAAGGTCTTACATTATAAAAGTTATCTATTCTTATTTGTTTCCTAATTTGGTTGTAATGTAATGTTATACGAGTCATTCCGTTTAGGCATCTGTTTTTGGTTATCGTCGGTTATTAACAAGTCAAACTTTTTGCATATGTGCATGCATCTGGTAATTATCACTAGGTTTCTAATGATGCTCAAGGGAGAGGTGTACTGGAGGAATTAGAAGCTGATGGTGTAGATATTTCTTATCTTGTGGTAAGCTCGATGTACTTACTCCATCCATAGGATTTATGAAAGTATGTATTTATGTGGTTATGACTATGCTCCCTTTAGTAGTGCTAAAATGTTGATAAGTGGTGTTGATTACTCAAATTATGTTGAATGCTAAGAGGCCAGCCTTGTATAATTGTATTGATCATGCAAGTGAACTTCTTGTTTATTAAGAGTTCCAAGTTCACAAGCGCTGAGTTTCTTGATTGTGGTACTATGCCAATGGGACATGGAGCTACACGACTTTCTGCATTCCTAAAATAAACCATTGCGGCGCACCCTCTGAAGCTGCTATCATTTAGAAACCAAACATTCAATAAAGTTTCTGCAATACAAGTACATTGTCATTTCCTATGACACGATTGGTGTGTCTCAAGGTATCAAATTTTGTTTCATTTACATCTTGTTTTTTTTTTCCCTTCCTCGAGTTTCTATGAATCACTGAAACAATTCCAGGTCCTTTCCAAGTACCATATTCTTATGCACTATTATCTGTTGTCATGTGTGTTTCTAAACACCTTGTAAATTGAATGGCAAGAAAGTTCCACTGCTATGTTCAAAAGGTGGTGTTTGAATCTTTTAACTTTTCATATTTTGCCCCATTTGTATTTTGAGGGGGAATTCTTTTGAAGGGCTAATGGTGTTTATAGTATTACTGATTTTTTTTTTTTGGAATTTATCGGTAAAAGGTTGTTTAAACAAAAACTGCAACCAGGGGAGTGCAGCTTCATTTTGAGCGCTTATTGCTCGATAGAATTCCATGGCTATTTGCTAATGCAATCCTGTGGTTGAACAATTAGACTTTGTACTCTTGGAACCTTTATAGTTTTATTTGGAATGGATCTCTGTATGCTTAGCTACTTTGAAATCAAATTACCTACACTGTTGAAACAGTAAGTGAGATAGTTGCTCCTTCAATCTTCTCAATTTTTCTCAATTGCCTAGGATGTCAATGGGAGTTACATATTCAGTAACTAGTTTATTGCGTTTGATTTTTGAATTGTAGGTTCTCATCACAAAAGCATAGAATTTATTGGATATTAAGATTACATATTTCCTTTTCTTGCTTAAATGTTAATCGTCGTATATTTATTGCTATCAATTACTTTATCAATCAATTTAACAAGCCTTTGGCTATTGACAGCACTCCCTTGTGATTTTGAATAATCTCCTTAATCATCCTCTATTGACAGATTTGTCTTACTTCCAGGTTTCCGCGGAGGGAAATTCACCATTTACCTATATTATTGTTGACAACCAAACGTGAGGGTCTTTATTTGTGCCTGGGCTTTTTTTTTCCCCCCTTTTTCTAAATAGCTTTTTGGAAATATCAAATATGATCAATATGGAGTTGGTCCTCAATCATTCTTATATCTATCTTACTTTTGATCATGTGTTGTTTTTCAAAATGTGTATAGATTTTCAATCTTAATAATCTAACTTTACCTTTATAGATTTTCATTCTTCTGCAATCTTGCGATGTATTAATACATATATATGAAAATTTGTAGAGGCATTTGGTTGCATTTTCTATGAGAAATATTCATGGCTTTATAAAGACATTTTTAGCAAATTTTGTGCAAAAACCTGTTCCATTAGGGCCCTATATTTTTTTTTCCCTTAAAGAAGCTAGACCATCCTTTTTGTCTACTCGAGGGTAGTCCACTTCTCTTATCCTACTCAAGGGGAGACCATTATCTCTTATCCTCCCTTTGCCTCTACCATCTTAACCAGATCTACATAAATGGTCAAAAGAGCAACTTAATGTTCCAAGGATTGCATTGGAGCAATTTTCCTTTTCACTAGTTGGTCCGTAAAATTTTAATTGCATTGCTAGACATGAATAATGCAGCTCTATGATAAGGATAGGCTTCCTGATGTTCGAACTCCACTATTTATAAAATATATGTGAAAAAGATAAAATGAAGAATCATTTGGAAAAGAGTTTGGAGGATTTAGGGTTTAGAGAAGAGAAAAGAGAAAAGAGAGGAAAAAGAGAGGTTAGGGTAAATTGCTTAGCTAGGGATTAGAGAACCCTACTATCATATTATATAAAGAGAGAACATTACATATATGCCATTTTACAAGTATACCCTTGATATTACATATATCAACACTCTCCCCCAAGTTGGAGCATAAACATTAAGCATGCCCAGCTTGACAGTAATATCTTGAAGAATAGCAGGGCCAACCGCCTTGTTGAAGATCAACAAGTTATTGAGAAGACGAAACATGTTGAAGAGAAAGAATAATCCCGAACTTTCTCACCGAGAAAGTGAATATCAACCTCAATGTGCTTTGTCCGCTCATGAAGCACATAATCTCAGAAAATTTTTGCAGCAACCTCGTTACCACAATATAAGGACATAGGATCTTTAACAGGAAACTCTAACTCAAAGAGGAGAGAACGAAGCCATAAGAGTTCACAAGTGCAATGAGCAAGTACACGATATTCTGCTTTTGTACTAGACTGAGAAACCACGGGTTGCTTTTTGCTCTTCCACGCAACCAAGTTGCTTTAAGGAAAGCACAATAGCCCGAGGTGAAACGATGGTCAGTAGCAGATCTAGCCCAATCAGCATCTGTATAGCCAGAGATATTGAGGTGACCATGTGAGCGATATATAAGTCCATAACTGGGTCTAGCCTTAATATATCGGAGAATACGATGAACAACAAGAAGATGTAAAGCACGGGGAGCATGCATAAACTGACTAACCATGCTAACAACAAATGTAATATCAGGTCGTGTGAGGGTGAGATATATCGAGTGACCCACAAGACGGTGATAGGCATGAGGATCAGAAAGAAGATCACCCTCATTATCATGCAAAGAGAGCTTCGGATCCATAGGAGAATTAGCGGGTTTACATCCACTCATACTAGTATCATCGAGTAGGTCAAGAGCATACTTCCGTTGTAACAAAAAAATTCCCTTCTTAGATTGAGCAATCTCCATACCAAGAAAGTACTTCGGATGATCTAGATCTTTGACATCAAAGGTACGTCCCAACTCATGCTTAGCAGGAGAGATGAATGAAGAGTCATCGCCAGTCAAGATGATATCATCAACATATACCAGGAGAATAGTGTGGCTTGAGGTATCAGAATGGATGAAAACAGTATGATCAGAGTGACATCGCTGGAAGCCCATGCTAAGGACTACTTCACTGAAGTGATGGAACCAAGCACGGGGTGACTGCTTTAAACCATATATAGACTTTCGAAGTCTACAAACCTTTCCAGACTCCCCTTGAAGCAGGAAACCAGGAGGGGGATCCATATACACCTCCTCGGTGAGATGCCCATTAAGAAAAGAATTCTTGATGTCTAATTGATAGAGGTCAAATCTAATTTACTATAAGAGAGAGGAGAACACGAACAAAAGTCAGTTTGGCCACAGGCACAAAAGTAGCATCATAGTCAAGCTCATAAATCTGAGTAAAGTCGCGGGCGACAAGACGAGCCTTATACCGAGCAACACTGCCATCAGTGTTATCTTTGGCGGTGAAGACCTAACGATAGCTCACAGGTTTCTTCCCAGCTGGAAGGGGAACCATATCCCAAGTCTGATTAGACTGAAGAGCATTCATTTCATCAACCATAGTATACTATTCCACTCAGAATGAAGAAGAGTATCACGAACGGACCGAGGAATAGTTATAAAGTCAATTGCCGAAAGGAAGGCTTGGTACGAGGAGATACAACCTAATAACAAACATACTTGGCAAGGGGGTAATGAGTAATGATCGTCAATTTATTAAACTTTGTAGTAGCTACAATTCCGTAAAATAGTGACTAGTATGGGGTGTCGAACCACAGAAGATTGCGCTGGTTTTGTTGCATTTTTCTCCAGATTAATTCTAATTCAATGAGTAACAAGATCGATTGATTGATTTGATTTAATTGATTTTAACCTAACTAAACTATCAAATTTTATTTAACTTAATTAAACTAAGAGCTTTTGGTTATATATCGGTGAGAGAAGATCTAGGGCATTCGAATCCACCACTAGCCTCATAATTAAATCCACATGTATTTATTCAGGTTTCTCAAGCATAAACAATAGGGATGAGATCGACTACAAGTCTTAACTCATCAAAAAAAGAATGATTTGAGGGATCAAACTCTAGGCATATCCTATCTTCGGTTAGCACGAGTGATACACACTTAACTAGGGTTGCGACATCACTCGTCTTCCCTAAGCATAAATATCCTATAATTTAATTCCTCGACAATAAAAACCATTGCATAAAATTCATACCAACAATCACAGAAAGAAGATATGAATGAATTCAATTTCAATACAATAAAACCTAAGACAAAGATAAGATCATATTGAAACTGAGTATAAACTCGAATGAACTTGGCTGTAGAACAACCCTCACATTATGCAATCATTGTTTATACAAGAAAGAAAACCTGAATAAAATATAAGGGACACAATTATTTGGCTAGGGTTTCATCTAAACCCTAAAAAAAGAAATTAGTTCATGCTGAGGGCAAGGAATACCGTTTTTGACGAAAAACACGAAGAACGCGAAGAATCCATCCTCCAACCTCCACAGATCTCTAAAGTCTTCTCCCCTTCAAATCTCCAAAATTCAGAACTATTTGCATGGTAGGAGGCTTTTCTTTTTATAGACAGAGAATCTCAGTGAAGTATGGATTTAGAAACATCCAAAACGGGCTCAAAGGATGGTTTTCTGCACTTGTCAAAACAACCAAAACGGCGTCTTCCTATCGATCGGCCAAAAGAGCACCGATCGTTCGGTGGTTATGGAATCTGACGAAACTTCCTTCACGGAAGTTGTTGATCTTTTCGAGATAGTCGATTTGATATATTGTGGGCCAAAATCGGAGCTACGGTCAATGAGTAATGCCCCGTACTCCGAACAAGGGTTGATTTGTATTTCTAACTCTTCTTTGGCTCGGATTTTTACTCGGTTGTGATTCATAGGAAACTTTAAAGCTTGTAAATTCTCATTTTAGTCTTTTTTTCCTTGCATGAACCTCGAAATAATAAATACACCCAAGTGAAGTAACGTAATGGATAAAATGGTTCAACAGGATTAACAAATGCAATTTAAGGTGCATACGTGTGTAACAATTAGCACCGATCACAATCCCAAACTTACATATTGCTAGTCCTCGAGCAATAAAAATAAAACTAAGCTAACCTAAATCTAAATCCTCTTTCGTGGGATCCCCGGTTGCATTTGGCATATGCAATAAGTCTTTTAAACCCCTAGGTGACCCTAGTGGACGACTGAAGTCTCGTGAGGGTTTACCAGTGACGATACCCACGAACATCAGTACTACCCTGCACTTCTGCAAATATGCTCAAGTATGACATGCAATGGTTAAAAGATTAATTGATACACATTCTAAATCCATTGAAATCATGATACACACAACATAATTCTGTCATTATTAACTGGCTTTATTATTGACTCTTCACATTCTCAATTTCACACAACCTTCCACAATTCTGAACATTTATGCTTATTAAAGATTGGTCATTTGTCTCATTTGATGCGTAGTGTGACTATCAATTAAATATTTGATCTCAACATTTTCTCTCAATAGTTGTTTCATCACCCCTTTGTCATCAGGTTTCCTATTAATTTAATCACCGACCCAAGGCTTTTTCTTGACACTTTTCATTCTTTTTATTGAATGAGTGGACTGTGCAGAGTCTAAGTTCATTAAGCTTTTTAGACAACCCGTGTAGCAAGTGTTAGGCCAGTGACTCCCAAACCAGAATGTATTAGGGTACCAGGTGTTAAGACACCCCTAAGGCTTATTAACTTGAGTCAAATAGGGCTTCGAACTCAGACTAGTCACTCTATGATAAATGTTTGTTCCAAACCTCCATTGTTTGACGCGAACACTCTCTGTTTAGTGAGACAGGAGGCCCGGTTACTAGGTAGGAGTTCGGTTCAAATAATAAATAATAACTAGTGAAAATTTCAATTTTCCTGTGATTCATTATCCATTCCAAAGTTCACATGGTTTGACGGGAACACTCTTTGTTTAGTGAGGCAGGAGGCCCAGTTACAAAGTTTCAACCTGGTCAGGTAACCATTTTGTGTCATTACGAAATTTTCAATTTAGCCAAGGGTGGTGTTCAATTTCTAGGTCACTTAACTTCTTCAGAGGTATTAAAAACATCAATTGATTAATTCAGTTTCAAACCCCACAAGACAATATGTTAGAGTGCTCTTGCGAATTCTTAGAGTGACTTATGACTTCATAAATTTTCAGCATGCATAATTCAATCAAGAATAGGAATTGCATTTATTTGGGATCATGTGTTCTCAAATTAGGCCAATCAATAATGAGTGGATTATAACATATGTATCACAATTTGATTTAGATTTAGAAATAGAGCAATTTTCTCAATTTTATTTGTTTGCACACCCTACCTTCTTGCATGGATGCGTAGTTAGCAAAAAATGACAGTTATTTCTCAACCCAAACTTAAAGATTACATTATCCTCAATGTAAAAAGAATTAAAGCACAAGTAAGGGGGAACAATAATACCTGATAGGTGAGGGCAATCCATGAATGAAAGATGAAGGAGGAAGAAGATAAAAGATTTATTAAGCAGAGATCACCCCAAATTTCATTAAAATTATACCTTGTAGGGTAGAACAAGAGAAACTCGCACGCATAGATAAGACAATAGAGTCAATAGATAGATCAATGTAGAAAAAGACATCCAAAGTACAACAGGGAGCAAATTTTTTTTTTGAAACTGAATAACTGTTGGGGGGTGGAGAACCACCCCAAACTTGGACTCAAGTAAGTCTACAAAAACATTGGGTTGCCTTCCAACAAGCGCTAAGTTTATTGTCTTCAGCCGGACGCAGTACAACTCTCAACGTCTTCCTAGACGGGGTCCAACCACTCAATGAATTCGATTATTTTCCTATTCACAATACCCTTAACATGAAATGTAAAATCGTTGAGCCTGACTCTTGAGTACATGCCTATCCATGTCAATACTTGGAGACCATAGACCTTTGAAAGGTTGCAGATGCTGGATAACCTACATGGCTTGCGCTGATAGGAAAAGGGACCGGATAGGCAAGTGTATGTGGATTTATTTTTGGATTTTCCTTTGGTGTTTTTAAATGAAAGATATATCGGAAGGGTGGAATCAAGCAAAGAATTTACATCATCCTTGATTTTTCTGCTACTAAGGCATTCTCGGTTAAGGCATAAGGAGGGTTCTCCTCAACTATTTCATTACTCACGTTCACCAAGAAGCACTCATCTCCCTTCTGTTGTTCGAGGGTGGTGAAAATGTTCAACCGAATTTTCATGTTACCAAAAGACACATCCATTCCCCAGTCCTACAATTTATACAAGCATTGGTCATGGCCAAGAAAGGAAGACCAAGGATGACTGAAATTTGACTTTTTGAAGTATGCACGAGTTCCATGTCAAGGACAAGAAAGTAAAATTTGTTGACTTTAATCAGAACATCTTCAACCAGACAACCACCCCACGAGGCTTTTCCATAGATCTATCCGCCAATTGCAACATTACGGATGTGGATTGAAGATCTCCTAAGCCTAGTTGCTTATACACCGAGAAAGGCAGCAAATCAACACTTGTTCCTAAATCCAGGAGTGCTAGATTAATGGAGTGATCTCCAATAATACATGAAAAGGTAGGAGTACTAGAATTCTTGAATTTTGGAGTGTTGTGTTGGATGATGGAACTCACTTGCTTAGTGAGAAGGACTTTTTTGGACACATGAGTCCGAGATTTACACTTTTGAGTGCATAGGTCCTTAAGAAACTTGGCATAAGCCGGGACTTGCTTAATGACATCTATGAGTGGGAGGTTGATTTTGACTTGTTTAAAGACCTCCATCATATCATCCGCTTTGGATCCCTTTTTGTCAAAAGGAGGGGAATATTTTAAGCACTGAGGGTAAGGAGCTTTAGGCATATATGATGTCGGGGGAGTGGGATTAGATAAAGATGGGGAAAGACCTTGGTCCTTCTCAGAGACACTCACTCCCTCTCCTTTGGATTTTGTTGGCTCCACCATAACTCCTTCTTCTTCACCATTTTTCTCCCTAACTTGGTTATTAATTACCTTCCCACTCCTTAGGGTGGTAATGGCAAGAACGTGCTCACAATGAGTTTCATTGTGTTGAACATCGTCAATCATGTTTATACCCCTAGGGTTGCTCACTGGTTGGCTTGGGAGCTTCCCTTCCTCTCATTTGTATATGACATTAGTTAATTGTCACACATGAGACTCAAGTCTTTGGATAGATTGAGAATGAGAGTGCAGCAGTTGGGAGTTGGCCTTCACCTCTTAAAGCATTCAACACTTTCTCCTCGAAAGATGAATTCCTTTGAGCTTTTTTTTAGGATAATAAAACAAATTACTTGGTGTGGGCCCACAAATGGGCATGAGAGTATGCTTAGCATTCCTTGAAAGGAAATGCAATGGCTCTTTAATATAGGAACTCCCTATAAATTGTCATTGTGCTGAATAACAACATGCACTTTAATTGTAAGCAAACCAGTTGAATGGGGAAAAAAGAAAAATATAAACCTTTCAGGGACTTTGTATAAATTTGAAAAGAAACCGATATCACAAATAGCTATGTACCATACTAAATGACCTGGCTGTTCCAGCACCATTGATCCTGTAATGAGCAAGGTTGACATAAGCAATACATTTCAGCAACACTTCTTTAATAAAGTGGGTTGTGAGTATCTGATATTTCCCCATTTTGAAAAAGAAATTAGATTATCAAGGAAAAGTAGTAATTACTGTGCCATAGTAGCACTGCGGCTCCATTTATCACCCAATTAGTGGTGATAAAGGCACTGAAATAGCACATCTCCTTCACCGTTAATAATAGGCCGGCAGCATATCTTTGACCCTAGACGATGAGTGGTGATGAATGTTAGGGGGAGTGTTTATTATCAATGCTTATGGGATGCATCCTACATTCTCACATGCCAATCTAAAAAAGAACAGTATAAAACCTCTGTTGTCAGTGTTAGGGTAGGAAGAGACTAAAAATCTCGCATCTCACCTCTCGCCTCTCATGCCTCTCTAAGATCTATTCTCTCCGGCGACAACATCTCGGATTAGGTTAGTCCTCTCTCTCTCTCTCTCTCTAGTTGTTGATTGCCGAGAGGAACGAGAGGGTGGGTGTTTGGGAGCAAGACTGTTGTGCCCTAACACCCCTTCCCGTCTTGTTTTGTGTTTATATACAGGAGAAGGGTTTTAAAAAAAAACATGTTACTTAACTCGGGCGAGTCGGCTGAATCGAGTCAACTCACTCGAGTCGACCAAGAAACTCGCTCTTAAGTGTCATTTCCGAGTTTTTAGGGTGAGTTGGCTCAAAACCTGGTCGAGTTGACTCAACCAAAATTTGAGTTGACTCAGCCGAATTTCGAGTTGACTCACTGAGTTTTAGAATCATGATGTGGACTTCTTAACCGTATGGAGCCTCATTCTATTCAGCAACCCATAATTGTGTTTCCTTTTTTACGGAATGAATTTTTCCTTTATATTTGTAATGTGTATATATTATAAAATACACTTAAACAGGTCTAAAAAGTGAAAAAAAATGAATATTACCTTCATATAAGTTTTCCCAAAAAAATTATTTCCCTAAAATCCCTGTAACGATTTCACCCAATATCACTTTCTTTGAGTTGATTTCGGCCTAGGGAAATCAAATGGAGTGAAAATATGGAAGGAGATGAAAGAAGCAGCAAAAACCCAAGATATTCGAAAGATTCCTCGAGGTGCCAGAATTTTGGCATTTTTCTTGAAATTATAGTAAATTCATAATAGGTTTTAACTCAATTTTTCGTGAAAAATTGCAAAGTTTGCTATAAGCTGCAAATTATTGCGATTTGTTGGTGAATTAATTTTAAAATCATACTACGTTAAATCAAAATTTCGCGTACTTGTATATTAGCGAAATTTTGTCCAAATTTTAGAACCTTTCTGCTTACCATTAGCTGAGGCCTCTGGTTATAGTGGAACATGAGAATCTCTGAAGATGTATATTGGTCTTCTCCAAAGATTTGTGTGACACTAAGTGGGTGCTAATTCATTAGTTGTTGGTGTCGTAGTAGTTCATAGATACTAAAGGCACTGGCTTTTCAAGTAGATGTAATTCCATTGTTTTTGATGATTTGTAATGCCTTTTTTTGTTCTTTTACACTCTACACTTGTCATATCAAATTTTCGAGTCTAAACTTTCAAAGAGAGCGAAAGAGGGAGAGAAGAAGAGGTAGTTGGGAATCCCCCAAAGAGATATTGCAAAAGAAGAATAAATAAATTAAAATATATAAATATATATATATATATATATATATATAGCACAACATGCACACAATTGGGAGAAAATACAAAAGAGAAACACAGAGACTCTTCTTCTTTTCCTTTGTCTTCTCCAGGAATGACAGAAGAAAGGAAACACTAATGCCTCGATGTGTTTACATTTTTTATTATTTAATTACCTTAGAGAATCACTGGTTCAATTACTTGACTGAATTTTTTATTAAATATTACCTCTTTAAGTTTCTCTATTATGATACAATATCCCTTTTGGTCTTATGGCAACCACCTTTGATGCCTAGTGCATTAGCACTTGGAACATCACCTAGTCAGTCACTTTTTAGCCACCGCCCACCTAGAATCTGGTGCAAGCACTACGGGTCCTGACTAGGCAAGAGGTTGCGTAGGCAGCGCTTGGCTACACTGCTAGATTTTTTCCTAGGCGATGCTTTTATTGCACTATGCTAGATTTTACAATTAATAATTCATGCTTGAAAAAAAAAACTATGCATTTAGCAACACGTGTTCCTGAAGTTGGAACTTTGGTAGAATAATCTTGTGATATTTTTCAGGAAGACTCGTACTTGTATTCATACTCCCGGACACCCTCCTATGGTGCCAAGTGACCTTTCACAATCTAGCTTATTGTCTGCATTGGATGGAGCAAGACTTGTATATTTTGATGTGAGATTGCATGAAACTGCTTTAGTTGTTGCACAAGAGGTAATTATCATTTTATCTTGCTTTTAACCATGTTGATGTTTTACTCTTCTTGCACTTGAGTTTATATTGGTTCTAGCATCCTAGATGGAGTTAAATGATCATTTTCTTTTGGTATATAACAAATTGAAAAAAAAAAACTTTTCATTTTTATGTGATGAAGTTGTAATCAGTCAAGTGCTGGGTGCTTAGTTTCCCATACAAATGTTAAAGAATTGCTTCAATCTTAACCACTACTCTTTTTGCAAACTTCTCAGTGCATTAGTGATTCAACTTATTAATTATTATACCTCGTGTATATTATGGGGTGATAAAAATCTCACCCAAACCATTATGTAACAATATTGGTAATACTTGGAACCGATATGAAGTCTTGTAAAGGATTTTTGGGGTTGTTTTCATTACGTAACATCTGATTCTATATTACATACTGTGAGTATTAGAAATCCATTCTAACTCACTTTTTGTTTTGATTTTTTTCTCTGTCTTACCTCTCTAGAGTCTAAAACAACCATTTCATTTTGTATTTTAATCAAAAGTTACATTTACACTGAATCGATTGATCTCAGCTTCAAACCCACTTTTGAATCTTTTTTTTTTACTTTGGGGCTTATTGATTGAGTAATTCCCAACTTTTGAAGTTAATTATATTAGTTAGAGAAATGTCTGCCCCAGATGTAGACTTCCAAGTTCTCACTATGCTAGCGACAAGTGTCACTACTTTGCCATCTTACCTTGGAAACAGGTATAAAGTATAAACCATAAATTCCTCATTTGAAGGAAACCGGTATAAACCATAAACTCGGTTTCAGACTACTAGAATTTTGAAGGAAAAAATATTGTATCAAAATATATATCGGATCAGAGTTGTCCAAAACCGATACATGTTGGTTTTGGCGATTTTTATTACCATGATTTAGAACATGGTGAACAAACGACAAGGATAAATCTAATGACATTTTTATGGTTTCTTTCTCATAAAACAAAGAGAGTGTCATCAACAACTTTACTTCGTCCCTACCAAAGACTATAAGAAGAAAAGGAAGGATATACTGCTATATGGTTGGATGCCTCGAATTGACAATCCTTAGCAGAAGACTTGTCCAGTGCAACTTGGGACTTGTTACTGGAAAGCACTAAGCTCTTGACAGCCGTCACATTGTGGGTATTTGATTGCCGTAACCTGATAATTTGGACTGGATGACCCATCAAACCCCAACAAATCTCTCTAATATGGTGTGCTCTCACACGGTAGTCACACTCACACTTCAACTTTTTCTTTTCATGCAAAGTTAAGTTATTCTTTCCAGCTTTGTGTGGAGCACCTTTACTACCTTTGGAAGAAAACGAAGCAGAGACAAGAACTGGACAATCTGCTACTTGAGTGGTTTGCATGGCTAGCTTCGTATTTTCTTCACTATGGAAAAAGAAAGACACTTGACCAGAGTAATGATAGATCATCTCTGCTAAGAATCTGCAGTTCTGCACTGTAGCCACTCCAACTCACTATTCAACCTTCCAAGAACTGGAATATTATGATCTGCTCCACTAGCCTCTTATACTTTTCTGTCTTCTCTACAAGATGGCTCAAAATTTTTGTAATGGTTCAGCTTTTCTCGCATAGTACAAAGGGCTGAAGAATACTCAGCAAGAGACTTCTCCCCTTGTCTAAGAGGGGTTATTTGTTGTCGTAATTGACAAACCCGGGAAATTAGTTTCCTTTGGGACATCCCAGATGTCCTTGGTTAAGGAACAAGAGCCTCTTACTGGTATTTGACTGTATAGAGTGCAACAGCCACAAATGCAAACCTAGAATATATTAGCTACTCACTCCTTTATGATTCCCTGTGTGTGCAGGCTAATGCCTGAAATTTTAAGTGGAATGCATTCCCATATTATGATCTTCTCTATCTAGGAAACTTGTTAAGAACATAGTGACAAAGTCAGGGTATGGGAATAATTCGGTAGGGGTCAAGCTCGAAAAATTTCAGGAAAAAATCGGGATTTTTTATAATAATTATAAAAATATACGAAACAATTTGATTAAAAAATATTCAAAATAAGCAGTTTTTTTTTTTCCAAATTCGGGAAATTCGCGAATAATTTAGGAATCCAAAAATTTTCGAATAATTCGGGAACCCAAAAATGCGCAACGCGAATTTTTGAAAAAAATTACGTTTGTTGTAGAGGTTATGAATGCAATCTAGATTCAATTTATGTAGTTAAAATATGTAAATTTGGCTCTTTCAGCCAGTGCTAACTTTACTCTTGCATTAAGTTCCAATGTTTGACTGCATAATGATTACAAGTATGGTGTCCCATGATTGCAGTTTCCTTATCTCTTGTCTTTTCTTTTTTCTCATTTACACCTAAGGAAAAAATCTAATATTGACAAATGGAAGTAACCAACATCTCTTGAATTCTTCCAGTGCAGGCAATTCGCAGAAAAGTACCTATTTTAATTGACGCAGAAAAGAAGAGGGAAGGGTTGGATGATCTTCTGAATTTAGCAGATTATGTTATATGCTCAGCAAAATTTCCTCAGGCAAGCTAATGATTCTTGGATAAATTACAATAGGTGGTATGCTTTTTTCTATATGATTTTCTTTATACTTTTCCAGGATAACAAACGTAAAATTGTTGCAATCTACAACTTAAGTATATCTTCATTATGTGGTGATTTTGTTTAAAGTGAGAGCTTATGATTCTCAATGACATTATCTTATGATAAATGGAGATATTGAATTGGTAGTAGTTATGCATTTTGGAACATTTACATTTTCTAATGGCTGAGGAACAACAAGTTTGTAAGAAATCATATATGTAAAGAACTTGATTATAACTCTGATAGATCCTTCCTTCTGGTTTGTCTGTGTGGTATTGTCTAAACTGTTTCCATCCTATTGGGAAATATTGTCAATGATCGGCAGGATGTTCTTCTTGCATCCAAATTTTTCTGCATTTAGTTACATTGGTTGTTGTAGTCCTTACAATGATTAATGTATTGCATTTTCTGCATTTAGTTACATTGGTTGTCTTAGTCCTTAGTCCTTACCTCATCGCACTCCAAATGAATATTTGATTGAGCTGAGTCCAAGCTTACTGTTCATGTGGTCACTATATGCTAATTCTGTGTTTGTTTTATTTTTCAATAAATGAGAGTATAATGGACTGAATCTTTGCTTTGCACATTTTGCAGATCTACATGTTACTTAATTTTAGCTTGTACAATACTTTTACAGTGGAATTAATTGTTTGGGCTTGTCTTGTACCAGGCATGGACGGAGGCCCCATCAATTCCAAGTGCACTGGTTTCCATGCTTTTGAGATTACCAAATATTAAATTTGTGATTGTTACCCTAGGAGAGGACGGATGCATAATGCTCGATAGAAGTGTAAATGAGGTTGAACCCCCGACTTTGGGGTTGGGAGGTGTGGATCTGAAATTTGCTTTTAAATTTATGACTTTTAACTATCAGTGAAATTCCACCTATATATATATATATGCATGTTTGAGTTCTTATTACCAGTGGCATGTCACCTCTAGCAGGTGGTCTTGAGTTGGAAGAAATGGATGTAGACAGCTTGCTGGAATTACTGAAGCAGAGAATTGATGATAACAATGCCATTCCAACATGTATTTCATCCAAGGTATATGAATGCCTGACGAACCTGGAGATTTGCTTGTTCGTTATTCCTTTTTTGTTATTTGGGGTAAGCTGCGATGCGATATGCCCTTAAGGTTGATATAAGTGCACCCTCAGATTGAGCAACCAGTGTGACCACAGCATGAAGTTAACTATTTAGGGGCCTTCTGGATACACTTCCGTTTTTCTTTTTTTTAAATTGGAAATGACTTTCTATTTTCAAAATTTTTAAACAGAAAACATGTTTGACATTTCTAACTGTTACTTGTTTTAAAAAAAGAAAAACAAAAAAACACGTTTGGTTATGATATAATGAACATAATAATGAGTAAACAATTCCAATCCATGGTGGTGGTAGTGGTGGGTGTTGGTGGTGGAGGTTAGTTGTGGTGGTGGTGTGGTGGTGTGTGGTGGTTTGGTGGTAGGTGGTGGGTGGTGGATTGGTGGGTGGTGGTGGTTGTGGAGTGGTGGGTGGTGGTGGATTGGTGGGTGGTGGTGGGTGGTGGTGGTTGTGGAGTGGTGGGTGGTGGTGGTGTGGTGGTGGTTGTGGAGTGGTGGGTGGTATGGTGGTGGAGGGGAGTGGTGGGTGGTGGTGGTGATGAGTGGTGGGTGGTGGAGTGGTGGTGGTGGGTGGTGGTTTGATGGTGGTGGTTGGTGGGTGGGGGTGGTGGTGGTGTGGTGGTGGTGGAGTTGGTGATGGTGGTGGTGGTGTGGTGGTGGTGGTGGTTTTTGTGATGGTGGTGTAACACCCAATGTTTTTTGTTTTTGTTTTTTATTTTTAAAAACAGAGGTAGTAGAAATTTTCTGTTACCTTGATTTTTAAAAATTTTGTTGCTAATTTTTAAAAACAAAAAACAGAAACATGTTTACCAAACATGTTTTGTGTAAAAATTTCCTAAATTTATTTTCAAAAACAAAAAACAGAAAACGGAAGTGCAACCAAACGGGGCCTTAATTAGTCTAGATCAATAACACATTAGAAGAAAATGCCGTTTTCCTTTTGGAGGAAAAAAGGGGCTAAAAACGCTCTAGTTTTGACGTTGACCAGATTATCCCTTTAAATCTTCTACCGAACCAAAAATTGACACGAATTCATATTCATCTGTTTGAGAGACTGAAAAAACTGAGTGCAGATTTGCAAATTTATGTTATTCATGAGTAATGCTTGAATCAATGCATTCTATCGCATGATTAAAGACCTGGCTTTCTTCTAGCTATCATAAAAGTAGGAGTTGTAGGGTGTTGAACAAATCCTGGTTTCATTTTACCACTCCAAAATCTTTATGGTAGTACTGGAATTGCCTTTCATTCCTCAAATGTCACTCCTTATGAATTTGAACCCAAGAGTTTTAGAATTTATTGGGATTTGATAATTTTGATTCTTTTCTACTTGCAACTTCCTAGTCGGTGATGAGGTTGAGAGCGAATGGAATAGGGACGGTGAGTGGGAGATTACTTGTGGGAACAGCTGAGAAGATACCAGCTCCAGAGCTTATTGATACAACGGGTGCTGGAGATGCATTCATTGGAGCAGTTCTTTATGGTATCAGAAATCATCCCCTCCAATTTGTCCTTTTTTAATATGTGTGTGTGCGTGTATCGTATCCTGCTACTTTTCCTTGCTGTTGGTTAGTCATAGATGGTTATGAGATAGTAATTTAAAGAAAGGAGCCCTGATCTTTGTTCAGAAATGTAACCGAGCAACAAACTAGTTTTTTTTTCATAAAGCATTCTTTTGCTTCATTTTATAGACTGGTTAGCCACCCTTGAATCTTGATGGGTAATCAATTCAAACATTTAGAGAATTATAATGTGCTATTATGCACTGAAAATGAAGGAATCTTTTGGACATTAGAGAATGAAAGCATCCTGTTTGAATATTCGAGAAAAATATTACATGCCACCACCTTTAAAAGCACGAAAATTTTGCATGACGTCATGCATGACTAAATTGATATCACTTTTTATTCTCAGAGCAACTTAGCTATATTTGAGTCATTCCTTCATATCTTTGCTGTCTTTATAGGTCTGCCAAAGTATGTTGGCTAGTTACTCAGAACCTAATAAATTTGATTCTTCCACTATATTTTTCTGCATAGATTTTTAATTTGCTCATTCTTCAAAAAACCCATGGTAGTTTTATTAATCATTCTCAAACATCAGGTCCATTACTGTTGGTATACATTTGGTAGAAGGTGTTGATGAATTTTTATTCCTGTTCTTCTATATTATTCGTAGCTATTTGCGTGGACATGCCACCGGAGAAAATGTTGCCCTTTGCAGCTCAAGTGGTAAGCTTTCTTTTTTTGGCTAATGAAGTAACCAGGGGAAAAAAGATGAAGAAAAAAAAAATGTGACAAGTGCAAAACAACTTTATCCATTACCTTTGCCTGTGGAATTGATTGCAGGCAGCTGCTGGGTGTAGAGCTTTAGGAGCTCGAACTGGTCTTCCATGGCGCACAGATCCACGACTGGCTCCTTTCCTGCATTAGGCCTCCCAAACTTCAACCATGTAATGGGATGGCAAATGAGAAGCAAGGCATTTCACCTCGAGTTAAGCATTTTCTTCTTTTTTTGAAGGCTTAGTTTGGATGTCTACACGAATCTATCTAACTTTACATATATCAGTCAGTTTGTATTTTTCTAAGAAAAATAATCTGGTAACAATCGTGAAATGCCATAACTATATTTGCCAGGTTATGTGTAGAATTTTCTTGCCACTATTTTGGTTTACGGGTGATAAAACATCGGCCTTTTAATGTTTGTGCTGTCTAAAATGCGAATTTATCAGAAAATGCCGACTTTGTGATATATTTGTTTTCAAAAGGTACGCAAGCTCTCCACTCCTTCCTCCTATATTTGTTCAGAATTGACACCCCCTCCCAATCGTCCATTGTTTCTCCTTTATAGGACAACTGTCCTCTTGCCTTATGGTTATGCTTGTTAAATAATTAAATAATATGGTATAAAAGATATATTTTGTTTTCAAAATTTCAAGGCACAGCCACTTGCTCGTAGTTATGTCCTATTAAATAATTAAATAATATAATTTACCTTTTTTAGGGAACAATTGTCCTCTTATTCCATGATTATGCCCAATTAAATAATTAAACTAAGTATTAAAAATACATTGTTTAAAAGTTAAGAGGGCACCTACTGCCATGGAGGTGGTTCGGTGGAGGCTCCAATTCTCAAAAACTCCGCTAATCTGGCTATCTTAGAACAGCCTTTGTGGGATTTGAAATGGGCAAGAAGAAAATTGAGTTTCCTTTGTAGAGATGTTTTGAGGGATGCACATTGAGTAACCTTTGTAGATATGTTTTGTGGGATTTGAAGTGGACAAGAAAAAAAATGGAACTTTTTCACATGGGCATTTTAGTTCTGCAATTTTGAGCATTCTTAGGGCTACACCGCATTTTTACTTGCCGTGTTCTATGATATGCTTTTCATTGGGGTCTGTTCTTTTGATGAAACTTATAAAGCTTGGCACTTTACACCTTGTTATGGTAGTTTGTAGGAAATTTGAGTCACTTTGTTAAGGTTTTTAACAAGATTAATTCCTACTAACATGAGATATAAAGCCTTGCCATTTTTTTTATGAGATTTGAAATAGCTGCATTTAAGTCTGGCAGGAATTGCAACCCAATAGATGAAAAGCGTCCATACATCTAGTTTTCGAAAGAAAATGCATATTGTCCATTAACAAAACTTGCAAAGTGCCGGACTTTACAAGTCTTCACAAAAGAATAGACCTTTGCAATGTTATATTAGCTCAGCTCAGGCAAATTGTCAAACTATAACATTTTAATCCAATCCATTCTCTCTTTTGTAAATGATTGAAAACCAGAACTTGGAACTCTTTCAAAGTCATTATCATATGCCACTTTGGTTGCGTTTACAAAAATGTTTTTGGTAAGTAAAAGCATTGCTCAGCCACAAAATCAGGAAATAGCAAAAATGTTTCTGGGAGTAAGAGGGTTTTTTTTTTTTTTGGTTTACTCAACAACACCACAAGGCGAAGCTCAACCACAAAAAGAATATAAAACCCGTCTAGCTGGCCAAAATACCCACATCCAAGCATGTTCAATTTTCGAAATGTTTCACAGAAACGTTTCCAATAGGAGCACTTTCGTTTTTCTCTTTATTTATTTATTTAGTCCACTCCATCTATTGCTAACTACTGAGGGTCAGGATTTGGCTCGACTTATTTTGTCTTTTCTAATGTCATATTAGTTGTAATCTTGATCCTTTAATAACTAAATTAAGGGTTAGGATTTGAGAGTATATTTGGGAGTACTGGTAGACTAATTTTGATTGATTAAGGTACACAAGGCATGTGTTTTTCAAATCCATCTTTCCAATTCCTAGGTAGGTCTTTTGATAAATATGTGGCAAAAAAAGCCCAATTGTATGCTTCTTGACCGTTCAATGAGACCATATAGTTGGTTAGCATTAAATCTTTAAGATTTACTAGACCTTACTCAAGCTACAAAAATAATTGATTTTCTCATGTCTAATTGAAAGTCTAGAGATCTTTGATTGATTTTTTGCTTAGTTACATTCAATGGCCAAATTTTTATAAAGGGAACTGATTGAATGCACTCAAAAGCAAGTGCTATAAAATGTTGGACCGTCTGATCGAAAATCCAACGACACTACAGTGATGGCCTGACATACATTAAATGGTGGGCGCTACACCATTCAACTTGATGCTGTTGGATTTTCGATCAGACGACCCATCACTCGATAACACTTGCTATGGTGTGTATTCAATCAGTTCCCTTCAATCTGAATCGATGCGGAATTAATAATAGAGAAATGGAAAACGACCCAGGGTCAGCTTAGAAGCTGACCCCATGATCTGATTGGTCCATACACCCTTTTTACCACTCATCAACTGTGGTTATGATTCACTCATCCCCTAGGGTTAAGCAATCTAACAATGGTTTTTAGAAAGAAATTTTTTTTTTTATTCACTTTAATTTACTAAAACTTAACCATGGTTATAAAGGTGTTAAAAGGGACACCGGGACACTGCGGTCAGCTTAGAAGAGGACCATGGGTTCCTCTTCTCATGACTCTTAATAATACCTAATAGTCAGGTCAGGTGACTACTGTATACATGTTTGTATTCGTCATTAGAATTAATGTGCGGTTACATAAGTCATTTAAAATGACTCTACCTTCCAACTTCCCCTATTGAAGAAAATTGAATATATTGGTTCCTCTTTGCCTTTTTGACTTGTTGGCAAAACTTCAGAATTCAATTCAAAATAGAGTTCTGACTTCTGAATGCTTTGCACTCTCTCATTCAATGCACTTTGATTATCACAACACCTCTCTCTCTCTCTCTCTCTCTCTCTCTATATATATATAGAGAGAGAGAGAGAGAGAGAGAGAAAGAGAGAGAGAGGTGTTGTAATTGATATATATAGTCTGACTTTAAGACTCTGACTCTTAGATGCTTTTAGGAGTGAGATTCTTTTACTTCTCAGTTATGACTTCAAACTCAAAACTTGAAGATTAGAAATCCTGATACCAAATATAATATGGTTCTAGATTTTATTCTAAGGAATTAGGGGCAACGTTTTACGTGGGGTCAGATGACTAACACCTAGTCAAACCCATACCCCACTCTACAAGGGACCCCAAACTGAACCCGTTTAAAATAAATATACATTTAATGAAATAAACAAATTATATCTCAAAGCCGATGTTACCATTCATGAGATTAATGAATTTAGTTACTTCACTAATCTTTTCCATCATTTGATTATTCGACTATTCCTACAAGTGGTGATATTTCACCCCAGTGGTAGGGTGTCCCCTCCTTAGGAGGGAGATTCTGGGCTCGAGTCCTACGCAAGTGGGCGTTGTGATTTCCCCACACTTTGCTAGAGCAGATTCTAACCCCCTAACCCTGTGCAAAAGAGACATTAAGGGAGAGTTTGTTAACTCTAAACTAAATAGATAGAGTTTATTTGAATATTGAGCTTATTTGAATTTTAGATTGTGAAGTTAAAGTTTAATTAAATATCTGAATCTTTTTGAAATAGAGGTTTTACCTCTAAAATAAAATAGCTCATGTCTCCTTATTACTTTACAGGTAAAACCTCTGTAGAAAGATTTAGACATCCAATTAAACTTTAACTTAACGATCTAAAATTGAAATAAACTCAATTTTCAAATAAACATTACTTATTTAGAGTTACCAAACACCCTTTTGAGCGAAGTGTGATTACCAAAGGAACATAAAAGTATTAGAGGAGTGCTAGCCCAGACTTCAAATTTGTTTCCAAATTCTCATTGTGGAAGCAACCTAACGTTGCTAGCTATCCTTTCAACAAGTTAAGAAAACAATTTTTTTAAAGGATAATTTATGGTTTATACTAGTTCTCAAGGTAGTAGAGAAAAGTACCGACACTTGTCACTACCACGGTTAGAGCTTGAAAGTCTAGCGAATAGGGCTTCAACGGGTAAGATTTTTGCCTCACCAATTTATGATTTCTTACTTACTTTACCCTTACCTTTACCCTTATCCCTACCAAAAAATAAAATAAAATTTCATTACCCATACCCTCTTGGATAAAGCAAAATTTTAAGTTACCTATCGAGTAATTATGTAATTAGGTCAAATAATCCACCTCAATTTTTTACTCGTTTTAAAGAATTTAGCTATTGGATAATTGGATAAATAGTCAATAATCAGCTAAAACCTAATAAACTTATGTTAAATCAAATAAATTACATATCTCATACCATAAACCATTATTATTTATAGATAAATGAGGGTTTAATTAGGAAAGTGAAGCATTCACCAAAAAAAAAAAATTATAGCTTAGGAATATATGTTAAATGAATTTAGAATGTGGGTAAAAGGGTTTAACTAAATTAGGGTTTAGAAAATATGTAAAACTATCAAATAATTACCCTCGAATAATAGGGGTAAAAGGATAGGGTAAGACTCTTTACTCATAACTTACCTATTTATAAATAAGGAAAAACTGTATTACTCATCCTTTACCTATTTATTGATTAGATAAGAAATCATTACCCTTAGCAACGTAAGTTCATCCAAAAATAAAAAGTGTGCTCGATTAAGTCGGGTAGGGTAATTGGATAGATGATTAACCATTTGACAACCCTATTTTGTGAATGTACTTGTTATCTCTTTGAACTATTGCTTGGAAAATGCGATCTTGGGGTTCATGATAATATGGCAAATAAATGTGAAAAGAGAGAAAAAGCACAACATAAGATATAAGTGGTTCACCCACAGTAGGGTTACATTTGTAGGTAAAGACAATCAAGATTTTCCTACTATACAAAGATTACATGATACAATGATTTATAAATTCAACCATAAATCCATTCCTCTTTTCAAGAGTTTCCCGTTCTCCCGAGAGCCACCATTCTTCTTTTTGAGAACTACTCAAGTTTTCTCCCTGATAACCTTATTCAACGACCTACACCCTAAGTCTATTTATAGGATTTTAAAACATAAAATCAAATTCTAAGTCAACTATGTTATTCCGAAATTCCTAATAGACAACTGCATTAGAATTCTGAGTAAATACCAAAAAAAACTTCTCCCAAATTTTTTTTTGTTGAGATTGTCATATATCTAAAAGAGTAAAGAGACTAATAAAAGTGACCAAAATTACTAAGTATTCCTAAATTGTTATATCACCCCATTTTAAACTAGAACAGCATTTAATTAAATATTAAATTAATGTTTAATCAATATATTAACTAACTAATTATAAATATTTATTTACAACTTAGCTAGAGACGATGATTCATTGGGTTTGGTAGCCCAACCCATTTATAAACAGGCTGAGAAAATTAAACCTGAAATTAATCCACTAGCCCAAGACCTCAACAAGACCAAGAAAAGGCCCATAGAATGTGAGGATTGATCTACTATTGTACGGTGATCGATGGTATGACAAACTTTTTATTCTTTTTCTATTTAATCAAAACAACAATGAGAAATTCTAATTCTATAGGGTTGAATAATAAATTCGATTGACCATTTGGTATAATTGCTATGTATGAGGCTATCGAGATACAGTATGTATTTTCGAACCGACCAACTTAGGTGACGTTTGATAACACTAATCTACATAGGTAGAGCTTACTTGAAAATTGAGCTTAGTTGGACTTTAGATTGTTAAGTTAAAGGTTAATTGGATGTTTAGATCTTTTTGAAGTAATGGTTTTACCTCAAAAAAAAAAAAAAAAAAAGGTAGCTCATGTCTCCTTATTACTTTAACTTAACATTCTAAAGTCTAACTAGACTCATCTTTCAAATAAACTCTACCTATTTAGATTAGTGTTACCAAACGCCACCTTACTCTCGAATCAGGGACCATCATTTACCAATCAAAAAACAAAAATCAAGGACATCATGGAGCTGCCTACTACCATGGATTGGCGGGCCAAGATATGATGAAGGGCCTTGGCTTGCCTCTGGCGAAGCCAGAAAGGGCTTATCTCGGGGTTCCATAGAATAGGTGACATGTGGTGGAGAAGTCAAAATCATGGGGCCCATGATTTTGACTTCTCCACACACAAATGGACATGTGGCGATAAGAGTGTGAGAATAAGGGGGAGAGATATCAAATGGGGAGAAGTCAAAAATCATGGGGAGAAAATAAATGACTTCTTCCCATTTTTCTGCCAGCTGTCGCACAATGTATGGAACCCCGAGAGCCCTTTCTGGCTTCGCCAGAGACAATCCGAGGCCATGATGAAGTGATTCATGGCATTTGATGCAGTTGGCCAATGTTTGTCAGCAGTTAGCTGTTTGTTTATTGACGTTGATGGTAACCTAGAAACCCTACGTACAGAGTGCATGGGCCCATAATCATTGTATCGCCACCGCATTTGGGCCATGGACCATCCAAGAGTTAGCCCAACAACTTCATCAACCCGATTGAAGAGTTGGTGGTGAGCTCATTTACCCTAATTAGATGGGTCATGGACCATTCAGGAGTTAGCCCACCAACTTCACCAACTAGAATATTGATGAGTTGGTGGGCTCATGTATTCCGAGTTTAGATGGGCAATAGCATGCATTGCGCTGTTGCTCATTTGTGCCTTAAAAAAATGAGCCCATATTCAACAAAGGTGGAGCCCACATCATTTAAGGCACAAACAGTGAATTTCATGTATCTCTATTATTATAATGAGATAAGCGAAGTTAAAAAGTTGGTTGATTTTTTTTTAATATTCCTAATGAGTCCTAATTTTATGGTATCTTACGGTTAGTAAGGATGCATTTTTATATTTTTCCTATTTTGTCTATAACCCCTAATAAAAAAATTAATATATTATATTATCTTATTTCACATAAGGAAAGTTAGCAGAGGTATTGAAGTAATATCAATTACAACTAATAATAATCTCTCAATATCTCCACAATTCCTTCAAATCCTTATCTTTATCTTTTCTCATGCTCCCTCCTTGGTCTCTCAACAAAGAGGCACACCCTCTCTACGTTCTAATTACTTTTCAAGAGAAAAGTAGGGACATGTGTTATGTAATTTCAACCCGTTACTCCACATCTTTTTAAGTTAAAATTTTCAAAAGATTTTTGTTTTAAAATTCCCTCACTAAGTCCCTCTTCCCATTCTCTCTCCCCTTCCCCTCTCTCTCACATGCATCCCACGTGCTGCCCACTAGTTTCTTATAATGCTGGAAGAAGTATAAGATCCTAAATAATGGGAGAAAATAGCAAGGGATCGAATAAAGTTAGCTAATATTAGTCCTCCTTATGGGGGGAGCAAAAAACAATGAGATTACAAAACAATAAACATTTGTATGAGGGATGAACAGACAGGATTGCAAGACATATATATTCATAGAAAGAAAAAATTGAGAATGGAGATTTTACGTGCAATTAACGATCATATAAGAGTCTATGGTGATGGTGATGATGATGATGATGATCATGGGCACTCCGGGTTATTCCCGGGGCCGCCAAAGTAGAAGTGTGTGCCCCACTCACTGTTATAGGAACTCTTAATGTTGTAACAGTTGGTGTTCTCGGCAAGCGTAGAGATGTCCTCGGCTGAGCTGAGGCTGTTGTCGGAGTCGACGATCTCGAGATTTCGAATGTAGCTTGATTTACCAAAGCCAGACTCGGCGAAGTGGCCGGAGCCCATTTGAGTTGCAGTGTGCTCACCATTGGACCGTGAGTTAACCACCTCACCACCCCACTCTACCATGGTTGCACGGTCGGCTAGATGAGTGAACAGCTCCGCCGGCCAGTACCCGATGAGCGTGTTGTCGCCGAACCCCATCCACCAGTTCCCTAGCTTTGGATCCTGAAGAAAAAAAATGAGGTTCAGACTCAGACAATAGTGCTTCAGTAGAGCTATGTTATGTATCCTGTATCCATCAAATATAGTTCTCACCAAGTGGGTTGTTTGGTAATGAACATTACATTGTCTGGAAAAAGATAACCCCATTTTTTTTCCCGCCTATGAAAGGCAAACACTAATTACACCTAGGGATGTCAATCGGGTCGAATTCGGGCTTCAAAGCCTCTTGTAAATGTATCGGGCTCAAGTTGGGCCTATTCAAAAATCATCAAAATTCAAGTCCAAGTCGGGCCCATTGACACCCCTAATTACACCATCTCTACACTAACTGAAATTAGATGCCACCCCCATTTGATCGGTGCGGTACGGTGCGCCGTAGGCTAAAATATGTAACCAAACACCTTTTATATGATGCAGGAGCAACAGGACACCCTCCCTTCTTCAAAAATACCCATAGCATTTTAACTATCTATATTAGTAGTATGTTTTGTTAAAGAGTATCCATAGTAGTATCTCATCTTCCCTGGTTTTGGTTCTTTGAATTAGAATAATTGAGAAGAAAATGTATACAGACCTTCCAAATGAGAATTGTAATGTCGAATTGGCTGCCGGTGAATGACGAGACCGGAGAAATAGCTGCTCCAATGGCTATCTTGCCGTTCGTCTGCACGAATCCGGAACAGAGAAGGTTGTAGCACCCGGTTGCCTGATAAGCGTCACTCTGTAATATGACAAGGCAAATAGGAAATTTAGTGTGATTTTACAAATTAAGATTAATACATTTAATTACTGCTATTGCTGATTTTGTTTACATTATAGTTGTTGATACTGTTGTATAAATCTGTAAATGGTGGTCAGGTTGGGTTCGGGAATGACACAGTGATCAAGCCCAACTGAGCCCAACTCAATAAATTCATAGTGGACACTAGCCTTTACACATATAACTAAACCCTTGGAGCAATTTTCTTTTTCTTTTTTAAGGAAGGATTATTCTAGTAATTAGAGTAGATAGAAAATTTTGGTAGAAGGAAAAAGGCACAAAATAGTTTTTAATTTTTCTTCTTCTTTTCTTTCATAATGACAAATTATCCTCTAAAGTGCCAAAAGGTTAATGGGTGTTTTTGTTCCTTGAACATCACTGAATTTTTTAGGGTGAATAATTATTTATTTATATATATATAACACAATTAGGGTGTTTCTATGGATGTCACTTATGTCTTCCTCTTGATGCCACGTAGGACTCCGCTTCACTTGTGAGGCCACATCATCAAGCTAAAATCAATGAGTGAGACCTACAAATTTCTATGATTGTTGCGGCTTTCTTATTAATCATAATTAATTAACATTATTATATTTCTACAATAATAGAGATTGAGGTGAGGATGAGCTACATATTTCTACAATTTCATATTAAATAAACAATTTAATGTCAAAAATTGGTATGAAAAGAGTTTATGTAATTTTATCAAATAAACATATCATATCTTAAAAAGTATTTATTAATTTTACTATTTTTTTCATTTTTCCATGTATCACACGGGAGATTTGCTAGTATATATATGGAAATGTTAACGTTCGTGCCTTGCGTGAACTTTAACAATCCTTAGCGCAAGGTTGTTTTGAATGTCATTGTTGTAATTATGGAGTGAATCTTGGGCATTTTTAAAAAAATCAATTTTTTCTCAAAATTACAAAAATGCAACTCATGTGTCACCCTTATTTAATAAACTGCCGCTTTAAGAAACCTTTTGTACAATTACTTTTATTATTATTATTATTGTTGTTGTTTTGCTCACTTTCTTTTTAAAGAGTTTAATTTTGAGTCGGAACTCTACTTTACAGCGATGAAACGGAGCTCCCATTTTATACTATCCAAGTGGCACGTTTGTCATTACTGAATGAGGCTGAGGCAATTTTACAAATCACTAATCTTACAAGATTGCCACCTGATTGTGCAAAAAGGAACACCGTGAAGCAGAGCTCCTGTATTTAAACTGTTTTCTTAACTAACAAAATAAACAAATTGCTCTTTTACAATATCAACGTGGTCATTGTGTCTGTTCTTAGAATAGTAATATGAACTTCACCAAGTTCATGTATAACATGAATACTAATAAGACAATATACATATGTAAGAAAAATGCTAAGTGTAATCGCCTTAAATATTTTAACACATTTACTCTCTCATAGATCCCGACATATGAAATCACTTTTATCAATTACTTTTACAATTGATTAAAGCAAAACATGAAGAATGTTGTAGTAAGTTCTCTTTAAGTTGTAAAAGTAACTGGTAAAAGTGATTTCACGTGCCGAGTGCTTGTTTAGAGTGAATATATTAGTGCATATAGGGCGATTACCCTAGCACTCCCGTATATAAGAATTCTTAGAACTTGGTTAGCTTCACGGAAAACTTTTGCCCCATATATCAAATCACTAATCTCATTTCTTGATTGTCTCTCTTTTCTTATTTTTTTAAAGAACTAAACTATCCTTTTGATTTTAATTTGACCAATATTCAATAACAATGTGAATTGTAATTAATATAATTGTAAGCGTAGTTTGGTTATTCAAATAAGGGAGAAGGAATGATGAAGAAATAATTTGTATATATATATATATATATATATCTTTTCTTTACTATTATAATGCAAGAGGCATGCGTAGATGATTTTTTCAAAATTCTCAAACTACCCCTTGCCTTTGATTTAATGTTTTACTCTTAGTAACCCAAACCTCCTAACCTGCTACCCGTTTCCGCTCTCAAACCTCGCTCCCGCTCTCAAACCTCGCTCTCACCTCGGGAGCTTGATTTCAACTTTTATAAACCTCGCTCTTACCTAAAGGTGCAGTTTTTGTGTGAAGTTTTATTTTTTCCTAATTTTTCATGTGAAATGAAATGTATTTTATCATTTTTCTTTGTAGAGTACAAGATTCATATAAGATTTGTTAATTATTAGTGATCTTGTAATTGAATTTAAAATGATACATTTAATAATTCAATAGTCATCTTATTTGTTGTGATGAAAAATTTGAATTATGAATGATTTTATCAATTTTCTCTTAGAGTTTAAAAAACTAAAAAAGATATATTTACATCTACAAGTAATTTTCAAAAACATCAATATATATTTTATGTACATATATCAGTGCTCCCGACCCTATCCTAAATTGAAATTTGACGCTCTCGCGCTCCCACTCTAGTTGCATAGGTTTTACTTTAATTCCCAAACTAACCCTTGCTCATCTATCTATTTAGAATCACAGCCAATCGCGATTGAACTTGGGGAGAGTTCAATCACACCCGCGGGTTAACACGTGTCCCTTTTAACTCTTATTAACTGTGGTTAACTCCTTCCCCTCACTCTCACGTGCATCACACGTGCCACTAGCGAGTTCAATCGCACCCCCGGGTTAACACGTGTCCCTTTTAACTCTTATTAACTGTGGTTAACTCCTTCCCCTCGCTCTCACGTTCCTTAATTAATATATGGTGACCAACATTTATCGTGCTAACTCAAGAGTGGAGTGATCACTTGGACTTGTAGATCTCAAGTTATAGCTTTTGAGTCATTTTAATTCCCACATATATATAAATTCCCACATGTATCCACTCGATCGAAAAAGCCATTTGAAAGCCTAGTATCTATTGGACAATGTGGATCATCTTTTGAGTTGGCTAAACGGGTATTGGTCAACATCTATAATAAGAAATGTTAATTGACACAATGTCAGTTATAATGTGTAACTCCCTTAACTCGTGTAAGTAAATCATATTTTGTAAGCCTATAGAGATTTACCACCACTCACCAGTTAGTGATTTTAGCAACTAATTCATCAATTCGTTGACTTTTTTACAAACCTAAAAAAAGAGAGATATTTTGGTCATTGTATTTATGTCTCCTCATTTCTTTTCTCTTTTCATGCAACAACGATAACATATACCTTGCATAGATGAGAATAGGAGATAAAAATTACTTTTGACTACTTTTTTATAACTTTTATCGTCCATTGTGTCGCGTTTGTGAGAAATTAGCAAATGTTCATCTTTTCCGAGTTTGATCAAGGGTAAGAAAAAGTCACCTAAATATTACTTGAATTCACACATGGCCTGAACAATAGTTATATAGAGATAAATAATTTTCATACTGTGTATGAATTTAGTAATTTTCAGTGACTGTTTTTTGCCACTAAACAAACTCGAGAAGCTGTACCAAAAAGTCGTCTCACAAGATAGACAACGAGGAAAGAAAAATCTAAACGTCCCTGTCAACGGATATAGATATTATAGATATTCAATTTGTATATGAATTCATTTTCTTGAATAATTAATCTAATATGTATTTGGTGAAGCAAGCTCGATTAGTACTTTTATTATCCGTCTATAATCGGATACAAATTCAAATAATAATAATAAAAATTCATCTTGATACATATCTAACTGATTGAATAATATATATTCCTATGTATACATAATATATTTCAAGTTTATATGGCTTTTTTTTATTAATGTATATTTTTAAAAAATTAAAACATTAAATTGCCATTTTTAATTTAAAATGATAAAAAAAAATATCTAGTTTGGATCTCAAATTTGGCCAAGAGCTTAGTTTTGCCTAACAGTAGGCCCGACATAAGCCCGGCCCGAATGGACCACAACCGTGGGGCGTGGGGCTGCTGCCGGTGTCGTTTTCATGACAGATGTACTCATAAATCCGGACCCCCACCCGCCCGCCAGGTCAGGAGTTTGACTATTCCTTGATTCCTTGATTGGGCCCTACATTGTACGGTTAAGATTACTCTGTCAATTGAGTCAATCCTAATCGCTAGATTATTTTTTTAGTGGGGCCACATTAAAAGGTTGGTTGACGTTCTTTTATGCGAGCGATTAAGAATTGAAGCGATTGGCCTAACATTTTCCAACGTTATAAAAGCACAACATGCTGGAAGTGGGACCCATCACCTATTCAATGGGTCCCACCAAGGAGATCCTTATTGACATGATAGGCCATTCCAATCATCTGATAAAGTTGACCTTTGACCTAAAGGTGATTCCTATGATGAGATCATCTACGTGGCTCACCATCAGGCTTGCCAGGTGTCATAATATTAAAAATAAAGACAAATTAAGGAAGAGATCTGACCGTCCAATACGTAAATAATCTCGGCCTGCTGTCCCCGTAAAGTTCCGGACTGACCTGACTAGTAGAAAGATCCAAACTTCAGTAACTATTTTTCTCTCGCTATGTATGTATGAATACATATATAATAATATAATATATACAATCTTGGATATGGTGTAGCGCAGTATACGAGATGGAAGAAGTACCTGCCAACCAGCTTCTATGCTGTTGAGATCTGAGCCGTCGAAGGATCCCGAAAGAATCCAAATCTGGGAGAGACTAAACTCGTTCACCACTTGGATGGATGGGTCCCACACGTTTATCGTAGCCCTTGCTCCATACACTTCTTGTGATGTTCCCGTGTAGGCTATCGCATGCTATTAACATGCATACAGAAACAGAGGAATAAGAAACATACATAATGTACATGTATAAGTATGTAGATGGAATGCATGATATGTACATACATACATACATACCTCATGGCCATTGCCACTGACTATATCAGGTGCATCAGTATGTCTGGCAATAGATGGGCTACGTTGTTTCTTCCCGAAATGATAGAGAGATTTGGCTCTTAAAACATCATGCACAGTGCTTCGCCGTATCGGAACGGTTCCTCTCGGACACCGGTGTCCGCCACCATGCCATGTTTGCCATGCACGATTCACTACTTCACTGCGGTTGTAATCTCTCCTCGTGTCTCTCGTGTCAGCTTGTTCTTTGCTCATTCTCAGTCTAGGCCACTGAGGTGGAACTCTCTATTACATATTTACAAGTACAAAACACCATTAGTTAGAGAGAGAGAGAGAGAGAGAGAGAAAGAGAGAGAGAGTTTCTTTTTACCTGGATCTTATGATTCTTCAAAAGGGGATGATCTAAAGCTGGTTGTTTGCGTTTATGAACACAATCTATGATGTCTCCATCTGGGCTCTGAAAAAATATAAATCAATCAAAACTAGAGATACCCAGATGAAAAATAATCAAAATACAAACAAAAATCATCAAAACAAGTGATACCCAGATGAAAAATAATCAAAATATAAACGAAAAATCATCAAAACATGTGATACCCAGATGAAAAGTAAACGAAAAATCACAAAACAAGAGATACCCAGATGAAAAAAGATCAAAAAAATCAAACACCATTGATGAATGATGATCCTTACCTCTATGGTCATGATAGGAGGCTTGTTGATCTTATCCAAGTGCCTCTGAATCCTTGCAAGTCTCAAGCTCCCTACAGTCCTAAAACGGGTGTAATTCAAAGCAGAAACAACCCTAGATCTTTCCAAGAAAACAAGGAAGAACAGAAGAAGAAGAGCTGTGGAGAATCCGAATCCGAATCCTCTCTTCCTTCTCCTTACAGTATCCATTTCATTCAGTGCCGAGAAAGAAACTGAGAAGCCTAGATCACCATTACTAGAAAAACAATGGGTACAAAAAATCAGAGCCCTCTTAAAAACAGCAACACCAATAAGGGAAGAAATTAAAGACAATGACTTGTAATAAATCTTGGCTTGGCTTGTGGGGTTGGTACTCACTTTTATTGCAAAGATGGGTGGTGGGTGCACGTTAATTAACCTGCGCTTACACCCCTCACCAGCACCACCATCATCACCAGCACCAACACCAGCAGCTCTGCCTGATCAGATCCATATATCTTCATGATCTCCCATTTGCAATTGCACCGGCACAAACGGCGGCTTCAACGCAATTATAAAAACTCAAACCTACCCATCTCCACACCACCTTAACTTCACCTTCAATATGCATCTGCCACCTCACAATAGCCATTAATACATTTGAAACTGCACATTTTCTCACTGCTTTTTCCTTCTCAATCTCTTCTTTTTTGTGGGATTTTTTTCTTTTAGAAAAATGTATATGGTGCTACTTACAAGCATGGAGAAGTATATATGCTTCGTACCCCTCTTAAAGATATGTGTGTAAGGGTGGCAACTAATTGGGTCGGGTCAAATATGACTCGGGTAAGAAGACCCTTGAAGCTACGTACCTACCCGATTGTATAAATGGGTTAAAATAAGCAAATCTACACTCAACCCAATAAGAGCCCCCTCAATGATGAGACATGCCCTTACCACAAGGTGTGGTCCTGAAATGAAATCAAGTCGTTAGTAAAAGTTTTTGCATGTGATGTGACGAGCAAGCGGTCCATTCACCAATCCACTAAAAGAGATCGGATCACAGTAAATTTCTAGGAAAAATATATTTTAAAAGAATTATCCCTAGAAGTAAGAATTTTTAATCTTAAGGTTAATACTTTTTAAATATATTTCAAAAAATTAAGATATATCTTAACCATAATCAATCCTAAGGGTTAATAAATCTTAACCATAATTAATAAGGGTTAAATGAGACACGTGTTGGCCTGTGGGTGCGATCGCAATTGGCTACTAAAAATAAATAAATGACGCCATTACTAAGGAAAAAAAATATTCACTAATATGTTATGACCCCCAAACCAAACCTGATGCAATTATAAATGGATTGGTAAGTAAAAGTGTAAAACTAAATGCAACCCATGGGTTCAAAACCTAAACCCTTACCCATGGACAGTCAAATGGGTTGACGGGTTGGGCAAAAATGTGTGGGGGCGTCATCTATAATATTCCTAGGGCACATGAAATATATATTGTTTCTCATATATTTAAGTAAATAAAATAATATTTAGGGTTTGAAATGAATGGTGGAACCCAAGAAAGGAAGAGCTGTTGTTGAAATTTCAACAGATGGGGGAGGTTTCTATTCTGATGTTGAGTTTTGGGCTGCAAGCAATCCCTTGATCCGTGCTACAATGCGCTCAACTCCATGTAGTTCATTTTAAGAATTATATTATAAGTAATAAATAAATAATGAGGAAATGGAAGTAATAAATAGGGATAATTTAATGGGTAAGGTTCTATTCTCGATTCTCGAATGCTTCTTTGCTCATTCAATGGTAAATTGGCTGACAGCCTTACCTCCCCCACCTGAAACTCAGGAATTGACTCTAGATAGGCGGAAATGACTCAAATACCCCCACCATAATCATAATTTTTTTTGGGTATTATTCTTTCCCAAACACATCCACTCTCTAGATAATTTATGCAACAATTGATTAAATTACTCTAACTTATTGTACAAATAATCAAGAAATTTAAGTGTTTCATGTTACAGGTGTGTGAGTGTCGAAAAATCTAATGTAATTTGTGCAATCTCTTTGTATTAAATGGTACTGGTAAGAGCTTTCAACATATACCAACACCCCCATCCTCATGAAATGGTGAGTTTTCTCGGCTTGAAGGGGGGACTTTGGGATAAATCACAGTGCAGAACTCCCAAATAGATTCCAAAAGCGTCGTATAGCTTGTGTATGTCTCGTATCAATCTTTACTTCAAATATTTATGTCAAAAACCAACAAGATCCAAGGTTACCTCCACATCACATCAATTTTGCTCAAAAAATTATCACATAAAAAATTATCTCTAAAGCGAAAATTCTAAATAAACCTTTTATTTTTTTTAATATTTTAAATAGGACCTTTTAATATTATTTTTTTATTTATTTTTAATGGGGCCTAAAGCAAAGGCTTTGATGGCCTAATTGATAGTAGGTATTACCTTGAGTTGGGTCATCCAATGAAAAATCCAATAACGCCAAGTATTAAATGGAGTCCACCATTTAATACATTAGCCTTGCCTATTAGATTTTTCCATCGGACAGGCAAACTCTCTACAGTATATACTAATTGAGAGTTTTTAATCGCTTTCCCCTTTTTTTTTTTTTTTTTATGTAATAACACCTTATAAGAATTTAAGGCTTTGAAAATGGTGAGGAAGGATAATTAAGGGCATTTCGGTCAATAGAGGACAAGACTCGCTTTTAAGGCAAGGAGTTGTCGTGAATCGTGAGTCGTCGCTAACACATTATTCATCCCTACGAGTCAGACCAATTTATTATAACCTAACGTGAAAGATTCAATTGAATTTACTAGAATACCCTTGGTGTGTTCAAAAGTCACCTTCTCTTGGTACCATGTGTATGCCCGTATGGGTTTTTGTGTACTTAACGGCTAAGGGAAGCTAAAAGTAAAACGTTCTTTTTGAGATTTCATGGATGCTTCGAGCCGTTATACCAACCGTATAGACACTGCAAAAATCCCAACCAACCGTAGAGACATTATCAGGAGTGTCAACGGGCTGGGCTGGGCTCCTGACCTGACCTGGCCGGGTCCAATCTTGACAGTGTTGTCAATAGGCCAGGGTTTGTTAAGGCCCAATTAGAGTTGTCAAAGGGCAGGGTCATGCCAACAAGGGTCAACCTTAATCCTACCTTACTTATAAGGACAAGACCCTAACCCAGGGCAGGAATGAAAATCGATAATTTTTTTTTTATTTGAGCTAATAAAATTTTTTTCTACACCTAATGTCAACCCAATAAATAATTTGATTGAAATTATTTAAAATGAAATAAAATAAATACAAAATTTTGTAAAACAAGTATAATAACAAAACTAGATAAAATAAAACCTATCTTAACAACAAACTAAGCCTGTAATCAAAGTGTTAGGAATAATCAAAATGTTGGGGTAGAGAATCAACCAATCACGAGTTTAGGGTTTCAAGTGATTGGGATTAAGATTTTAGGGGGTTGGAGTTAAGGTAGGATTGCCGAAAGGTAGAGTAGGGTAGGGTAGGGTAGGGACCAGTCCTAACCCTGCCCTAACTTATATGGGCAAGACCCTAACCCTTCCCTAACACTTCAAGGCTCTGGATTGACTGGATCCTAACCCTATCCTAAAGGGTAGGGCTAGGTAGGTACCATTGTTAAAAGGTGTTTTTGACAAACCTAGGCCTAGCCCTCACTTATAATTGTTCGGCTCAAGCTCTCGTTGGGCCTAAATTGGCTAGGACCAAGCCCTACCCTTAGGTTTAAATTTGGGCATAGGCTTAAAAAGAAAAAGAAGAGAAAAAATTGTCATGATATACATCGAAGTTTTTTTTCTTCTAAACAACCACCGGGAGTAGTAATTTATTAAGTACATGCTATACGTATGGCTTTCTAGTCTCTAAAGACGTTTGGATATATAGGACAGAGCCAGGATTCTCTTGTAGGGGGGAGGGGCTGACAATGGGGGTTCGGGGAATAGTCTCGGCAAAAAAATTTTGAAGGCCAAGTTCATGGGGCATCGCATCAGTTTGTGTCCACTTGTAAAGAATATAATTTTTTCTCAAAGGTTTAGGGCAGGCTAGAGCACCCCCATTCCCCTGCTACGCCCCTCCCAGGCTACAACACTCATATTAACATTATTGAATTTTTTTTTCAAAATTTCAGGGGGTGTTGAAACCCCCTTGGCCCCATGTGGCTCCGCACTTGTGGATATGTGAAGGAAAAGGAGAGCGGGACTTCCATTATAAATGTCACAGCTCAACGATCCTACATAATATATCTCATATTTGTGTAGATCTCGAGGCGTGATCCAGGGACAAACCCCAACAACAATGAAATTTATTCATAATAAATACCCTTTAGATATATTATCAAGTAACTGAAGTTTAAACAAACTACAAAGAGTCAAAGAGTTAAAGCAAATTAATTAAACATCACTGCAATTCACTCCACCTCAGATAAATGTTCAGCTAAAACTCAACAAAGTTTCACTCTGTCCTCCCGACTCTCTAACCTCTTTAGGTGTCTCCTGAAAATTTCAATAATGACAAGAGTGGACTCACAACTCAACAAGTGAATACAATAAGCATGCAGCAGTTTACAAAGAAATTTGACCTTAAATATCCAAATTAAATATGTATTAATTACTGTAGTTAATTCCAATTGATCTGTTCCTCTACCCATAGGGTTCTCCCAGAGTCTACCCTATTGGCAGTTGTCTAAGGTCATCTAATCCATTGTTAAGGGACCCATAAGTCGTATTGTCACACTGAGAAGTCCTGGACTCCTGAGTTCACAAATACACCTAAGGTTGTCTCACTGAGAAGTCCCAGACTCCCCAGTGGAATCTCCTGGAGATCACTCGTAGACTAAGACTTCTTCGAGAGTATCATACTCTTCACAGTCATCCCTTGGGTAGTGGTCTTTACCATTAACAAAATATACTCTCTTTATTATGGTGTCTCATATCATCTTAATAAAGAAGAACATGAATAAGCATGCATTCAAACAGTTATATATAGGAAGCGAAACAATGATAACATTGCATTAAATAAATAACTCATGTTTTTCAAATTTATCTATCAAGTTATGAAGTTTTACATAATTGAAACAAATAATATATTATTTTTAACGATCTTCTTTAAAATAAATAAAAAAATTTATTTATTTATTTATTTTCTTTATTTTCCTTCTCTTCATTTATGTACTTATTCTTCCATACATAATTAAACTCAATACAGTTGCACTACCTCACGAAATAATAGAAACCTTTATGATTTCATAATTTCTCAGAGATTTATCTTTTACCTAAAAATTATGAGGCATACTTTTCTGGAAAATAGACTTCTAGAACACAATAATAAAAATATCATAAAAATAAAATTATAATATTTTAAATACAAAATATTGAGTGAAATACAGCTTATCTGCAGTGAGAAATTTTTTGACGGTTTTGAGACATTTCACCAATAAATTCACCAAATATATAATATAAAAGAAAATAATATGAGACCAATTAGGTTTAAATTATATTAGATTATAGTTGGTTTAAAAATTTTAAAATAACACCCTCATGTATAAAATATTTAAAAATATTATAAAACAAGTTGAGTTTTTCTGATTTTGAAATTGCTGACATATTTAACATGTCCTAAACATAATTATTAAATAAATATCAAACGAATTCCTTTTTGTATGAAATTTTGCACAGAGTTGTATTTACCAATGTTCAAACTACTCCCTAAATTATATAATTTTTAAAATATGAGAGAATATATTATGAATATTTTCCCACGACTGGTCCTAAAATTTCAGAAATCTAACAATTTCATATTAATTCAATTTAAAATATTTAAACCTAAAATATGATTATCAAACTTCACATGATTCATAAAAAAACTTTGAATGAACCTAATCATGATTCAAGAAGAATATATCTACTTTTAAATTACATAATTTATATACAAAGACCTAGATCTAAGGGCAGTATTCACTTGCCTCTATTTGAATCCCCACGAGCAATGGAGAGGACTCTTTGAGATTCAAGATGCGATCTTTAAAATATCTAAACCTAAAATATGATTATCAAACTTCACATACTTCATAAAAAAAACTTTAAATGAAGCTAATCATGATTCAAGAAGAATATATCTACTTTTAAATTAAAGAATTTACATACAAAGACCTAGATCTAAGGGGAGTACTCACTTGCCTCTATTTGAATCCCCTCAATAGTATAATTACATAAATACCCTTAGAATCAGAATCAGAATCAGAATCAGAATAATAATTTGAAGGACACTACAATCTACCCTCCTAAAAAGGAATTTTGTTCTCAAAATTAACATACTTCAACAGGAAAAAGATGTGGGTATTTCTCCATTACATCCGCCTCTAGCTCCCAAGAAGCTTCTTCTTTATCATGATGATTCCACTGCACTTTCACTAAGGGAATAAACTTCGTCCGAAGTTGCTTCACCATCCGATCCAATATACGGTCATGTCTCTCCTAATAAGATACATCATATCTAAGTTCCAATGTACTGAAATCGATATTATGTGACTCATCCCTCACATACTTTCTTAACATCGACACATGAAAGACATTATGTACACCCGAAAAACTGGGCGGCAACGCTAGTATATAAGCCACAACTCCAACCCGATCTAAAATTTCAGATGGTCCAATGAACCTAGGCGAAAACTTCTCTTTCTTCTTAACAAATCTCATCACATCTTTCATTAGTGAAACCTTCAGAAGAACATGATCCCCAGCTAAAAATTCTATCTCTCATTCGTCGATTGGCATAACTCTTTTGACGACTCTAAGTTGTACGTAACTGAACCTTGATTACTGCTACTTTCTCTGTGGTTTCACGAACCTACTCTGGCCCGAGTAATCTATTGTTACCTACTTCCGCCCAACACACGGGAGAATGACACGACCTACCATACAAAGCCTCGTATGGTGTCATACCAATACTGGCATGAAAATTGTGGTTATAGGAACATTCTACTAATGACAGATGATCTTCCCAACCACCCTTAAAATCCAAGATACAAGCCCGAAGCATATCTTTCATCACTTGGTTGACTCATTCTGTTTGACTATCAGTTTGGGGATGCAAAGTCGTACTAAAATCTAATGATGTCCCCAAAGCTCTCTAAAAACTCTTCCAGAATTGAGATGTAAACATTGCATCTCGATCTGAGACTATCGATATAGGAACTCCATGCAGTTTAATTATCTCTTTTACATACAGCTTACTCAACTCATCCATGGAGTAAGTAATACGAACTGGAAGAAAGTGAGTAGATTTTATCAATCAGTCCACTATTACCCATACTGCATTGTGCCCCTATCCCGACCTCAATAGTCCGACTACAAAATCAATCGATATCCTCTCCTATTTCCATTCTTCAATGGACAATGACTGCAAAGGCCCAGATTGCTTCTGATGCTCAACCTTCACTTGTTGACAAGTCAAACATCTAGCTACAAACTCTGCAATCCGTTTCATATCATCCCACAAAAAATGCCTACAAAGAACTTGATACATCTTTGTATTACCTGGATGAATCGTATATTTTACGTGATACACTTCCTCAAGAACCTCTCTCTTTAAATCAGTCAAATCTGGAATACACAATCTACTACGAAATCTTACACTGCAGTATGATCCAGCAGTCCAATCTGCAGTGTTACCAACACCTGCCTCTGCTACTCTCGATTGCAACTTTCCATCTTGCGATTAAGCTTGAATGATTTACTGACCAATGTCGGTTGGATAGTTAGACTGAAGAGAAAAGCATTAGCATTCTACTGAACTAGATGAATATTATATTCTGAAACTACCTCCAACATATTCCACTCATAAACTATCATAATAGCAACTAATCCTCTCGGTTTGCAGCTCAATGCATCTGCTACAACTTTAGCCTTCCCAGGATGATATTGATGAGTAAAGTTATAATCCTTTAGATGGTTCATCCACCTTCGTTGCCTTATGTTCAACTCCTTCTGAGAGAACAGGTATTTCAAACTTTTGTGATTAGAAAATAACTCAAACTTCTCTCCATCAAAATAGTGTCTTCATATCTTGAATGCAAAAACAACTAACGCCATCTCCAAATCATGAGTTGGATAGTTCTTCTCATGAACCTTCAACTGACAAGATGCATAGGCAACTACCTTACCATTATGCATCAAAACATACCCCAAGCCCTGATGAGATGCATCACTATAGAACATCCTTCATTGCTCTCAGAAATGGTCAAAACTGGTGATGATGTCAATCGGGTCTTTAACTTAACAAGTGCCTGCTCACAACAGTCTTCCCAAACAAACTTTACGTATTTCTTAGTTAGACGAGTCAAAGGTGCAGAAATATTTGAAAATCCCTTAATGAAACGTCGATAGTATTAGGTTAGACTCAGAAAACTACGAATCTCAGTAACTGAAGTGGGTTGTCCCCAGTCCATTATTGCTTCAACCTTAGTAGGATCCACTGACACTCCTTTTCTTGAGACGACATGTTCCAAAAACTTGACTTGCTTTTGCCAGAACTCACATTTTGAAAGTTTGGCATACAACTTATGTTTTATCAAAGTCTGAAGCATGATATGAAGATGATGCTCAAGCTCTTCACTAGAGTTCGAAAAAATCCAAACGTCATCCACAAAGACAACAACAAACTGATCTAGGAAAGGCTTAAAACCCGGTTCATCAATTCCATAAAAGTCGTTGGTGCATTAGTCAACCCAAATAACATGACTAAGAACTCGTAATGTCCATATCGAGTCTGAAAAGCAATCTTAGAGATGTTTTCCTACTTCACCTTCAACTGGTGATAACCAGACCTCAAGTTAATCTTGGAAAATAACTGCGCTCCTCTAAGTTGATCGAACAAATCATTAATCCTAGGTAAAAAAATATTTGTTCTTAATAGTCACTTTATTCACTTGCCTGAAATCGATACTCAATCGCATTGATCCATCCTTCTTTTGACAGATAGTACTGGCGTGCTCCACGGCGAAGTACTAGGCCGAGCAAAGCCCTGATCCAACAACTCTTGGATTTGCCCTTTTAATTCCTTCAATTTTACTGGTGTTATCCTCTAAGGTGTCTTCGATATTGGTGAGGTACTTGGTCTTACATCAATATTGAAATCCACTACCCTCCTAGGAGACAACCCCGATATCTCTTGGAATACATCAACAAACTCGGAGACAACAGGTATTTGTTCCAACCCAATACCTTGATCCACACTCTCAATGTGAGAGAGAAATACTTTAGTCAACACCTCCTTTGTGTGACTACTCCGAAAAAGACATGATAACTCACTAGAGATAAAAAAAAAGATCACTGATTTCTCAAAATAAGATAACTTACCATTAAAGGCCGTTAACCAATTTATACATAAGATCACATCGAATTCCCACATCTCGAGTACCACTAAGTCAACTAGCAAAACTCTCTTTCCAACCTTGATTGGACACTCTCTGCAATTAAGGTCAAGAATAGCTAACTCTCCAAACGGTGTCATAACCGACAAAACTACTTCTAAGGTTTCACGCACTAAACACAAGATATTCTACTCTTTGGTCATTTCAAGAAAATACTCATCATAGAATTTAAATTTAAATTTAAATTCTTCTCAGATTATCTCGATCACATCCTCGATCCTAATTGTTAAATCTCACAAATGGTGCGCCTCACCTTACTAGATCATCACAATTTAAAACTTCAAGATCTTCTAGAATGTGAGAATCCACTCGTCTACCCCCATAGGACTTACAGTCTCGCCCAAGGTAGATGAATTCCACCTTATAAATTCCTTAATCAGCTCAGTCATTGGATTAAATTCTAATGGCTGATTAGATACTTCTGGCCTAGCTTTGACTTGACGAATAGTTAATCTCATCTAATAACAAAAACTAGACTTCGATCATGATCCTAATCACAACATACTACTCTAACGTTATCCTAAACTCCACAGTGACTCTAAGAACCAATCCTAGGTGTCATTCTTCTTACACTAGGGTTTCCAAACCTAGTGCTCTGATACCAATCTGTCACAACTCAACGATCCTACACATAATATATCTCATATTTGTGTAGATCCTGAGGCGCGATCCGGGGACAAACCCCAACAATAATGGAATTTATTCTTAATAAATATCATTTAGATATATTATCAAGCAACTGAAGTACTTTAAAAAACCACAAAGAGTAAAAGAGTTAAAGCAAATTAATTAAACCTCATTACAGTTCACTCTACCTCAGATAAATGTTCAACTAAAACTCAACAAAGTCTCAATAGCAAAATTTGTCCTCCAGACTCCCTAACCTCTTTAGGTGTCTCCTGAAAATTTCAATAATGACAAGAATGAACTCATAGTTCAACAAGTGAATACAACAAGTATGAAATAGTTTACAAAAGCAATTGACATTTAATATTCAAATTATATGTGCATTAATAACTGTAGTTAATTCCAATTAGGCTGGTCCTCTGCCCATAGGGTTCTCCCAGAGTCTACCCCATTGGCAGTGGTCTAATGTCATTTAATCCATTATTAAGGGACCCTTAAGTCGTATTGTCACACTGAGAAGTCCCGGACTCCTGAGTTCACAAATACACCTAAGGTTGCCTCACTAAGAAGTCTTGGATTCCCCAGTGGAATCTCCTGTAGATCACTCGTAGACTAAGACTTCTTCGAGAGTATCATACTCTTCACAATCATCGTTTGGGTAGTGGTCTTTACCATTAACAAAATATACTTTCTTTATTATGATGTCTCATACCATCATAATAAAGAGGAACATGAATAAGCATGTTTTCAAACAGTATATATAAGAAGCGAAACAATGATGACAGTACATTAATTAAATAATTCATGTTTTTTGAGTTTATCTATCAAGTTATGAAGTTTTACATAATTGTAACAAACAATATATTATTTTCAACGATCTTCTTTAAAATAAATAAAACAATTTATTTATTTATTTTATTTTTCTTTATTTTCCTTCTCTTCAGTTATGTACTTATTCTTCCATAAATAATTAAACTCAATACAGTTACACTGCCTCACAAAATAATAGAAAATATGGCCCTTTATGGTTTCATAATTTCTCAAAGATTCATCTCTTACCTAAAAATTATGAGGCATACTTTTATGGAAAATAGACTTCCAGAACACAATAATAAGAATATCATAAAAATCAAATGATAATATTTTAAATATAAAATATTGTGTGAAACACAGCTTATCTGTAGTGAGAAATTTTCTGACAGTTTTGAGACATTTCGCCAATAAATTCACCAAATATACAATATAAAAGAAAATAATATGAGACCAATTAGGTTTAAATTATATTAGATTATAGTTGGTTTAAAATTTTTAAAACCACACTCTTATGTATAAAATATTTAAAAATATCATAAAACAAGTTGAATTTTTCTGATTCTGAAATTGCTGACAGGTTTAACACGTCCATTATCCATTATGAAATAAATATCAAACGAACTCCTTTTTGTATGAAATTTTGCAGAGAGTTGTATTTACCAATGTGCGAACTACTCACAAAATTTCGTAATTTTGGAATACGAGAGAATATATTATGAATATTTTCCCACGACTGGTCCTAAAATTCTAGAAATCTAATAACTTCATATTAATTCAATTTAAAATGTCTAAACCTAAAATATGATTATCAAACTTCACATACTTCATAAAAAAACTTTGAATGAAGCTAATCATGATTCAAGAAGAATATATATACTTTTAAATTAAAAAATTTACATACAAAGACCTAGATCTAAAGCGAGTATTCACTTGCCTCTATTTGAATCCCCGTGAGCAATAGAGAAGACTCCTTGAGATCCAAGATGCGATCTTTGTGGCTTCGAATCTCTAGATCAAATTCCACAAGTTCTAACACTTTTCTCACAAGTTTTCTCTTCAAATCCCTTTTTTTCTAGGATGCCTCATTTTCTCCAATTTAGGTTTTGCTAAAGATAATGGTTTACTAGGTTTAGTTTTATCTATTTAAATTAACACCCCAATTTAGTATTTTACTAAAAGGTCCTTACAAAGGGGTGTTTGGGTACTCATTAATTTAATTCAAGTTTGTATATTATTCTTCTTTGTTTCTTTATTCTCATTATTCTATTTAACCTTTATGGTTAACTTTAATGATGTAATTACTAATCTACCATTATTAGGATAATTACCTAAATATCCTTAGAATCATAATAATAATTTGAAGGGCACAACAATAAGACACAATAGCCTTGAACACGTTTAAAATAGAGAATACACATATTCATATATATATGAACTGTATAATTGTACATGTGTTGTTGGAGTCTCTTGGAGTCCATTTGGGAATGTTTGATGGGAATGTAGGAGACGTTCTCATCGAAAATATGTTAGACATGTAATTCATTATTTTGCTTGCAGTAGGTGCAAGAATTCAACACTTAACAACTTACTATTAGCTTAACCATGTGAGTTTAGAGGAATCTATTCTTAACGACTAAACATTTGTTAGCATACTTGGAACAATGTGATAGCAGAGCATGTTGTTTTATTTTTCAAAACTCTCATTTTTCAATTTATATGTGTGATACTTTCAATTTTATTCTTATGTTTTTGTTGTGTTTTATGTTAAGAAGTTTTAATATAAGCAATGGTGATCATATAAACACATTTTCTAATTTACACTATAAGAAAATTTATTAATAATAAATTTATGGGTACTTGGCTTCGCAGAGGTGTATAAGGGACCACCTACTCTCCATCAGTCAGGCCCTTTTGGAGTGGTTACATGGAGTTACTCTTATAGCACTTTGGCGGTTATCTTAGGTCTGGCTGTGTGTGTGCATTTAGAGTGTGTAGTTACATTACAACCTTACTTTAAAACAAAAGAACAAATCGTTCCGTGTTGCGCTTGGGTGTTACTGTCCAACTTCAGTCCCACATTGGTTGGGTGGTGTATAACGGACCACCAACCCTCCATTAGTCCACCCTTTTGGAGTGGTTGCGTGGAGTTACTCTTATGGCACTTTAGTGGTTTACCTTAGGTCTGGCTGTGTGTGCGTTTAAAATGTAAAGTTACATGATAACCTTTAAACAAAAAAAATAAATTAATTATATATATATATATATATATATATATATATAGTGAGGGTTGGGCAGACTTTAAGGGGTCTTACCGAAGCTCGACCCTCATGTCAGTAGTCCTAATTTTTTTTTTGGCCTACTTAGACTTGTGAGTTCCATGAATCCTCAATTTTACGGGCTTTTGAGGGTTGGGTCGGGTCTAGATGGGCTACGTACCCTCACATGAGGGTTGAATTAATAGACCTAGTCTTGGTCCACCCTATTAAATAGTTAGGTGGGTTTGGGGCTTGGAATCTTTGTTTTAGTATACTTCAAATCAGGCTTGGTCCAATCCGACAAGACTTGTTTATTTAAGAGCCCAAAACAAGCTAATTTTTCCATTGATTCCTTAGACGAGTTGCTCAAGCCTGCTCCAATTACTTGACCCATTTATTAATCGGATCTAGTTAAGCATTGGCCGGACCAAAATTGGCCGAACCCAACCCATTAACAGGCCTAGAGATGAGAGAGAGAGAGAGAGAGTATGCGTTTTTTTTTTTAAAAGAAAATGATCTCATATAACGGCAACATAGGAAATGATTTCAAAGAACTCAAACGAATTGCATACAAACTGACTACCATATATTGGTTAATACAGTATATCTCTAAATGCCTAACACGTACACTACAAGAAAACTACCAGATAGACACAGAAATTTTTCGTGTCTTATACTATTAGACACGGAAATAACGACCGTGCCTAAACCGTGACAGTTACTCTCGTGCCTGATGTTATTAGGCACGGAATTAATTTTCCGTTTCTAATAATATTATTAAACACATAATTATTTCCGTGTCTAATGATAATTACCCGTAAATGTAAAATTATATATGACGTCACATTGTTCCGTGTCTAAATATAGTATTAGACTCAGAAAAATATCTGTGGCTAATAATTACAGCAACGGAAATATTTCCGTGTCTAATACTCTGATATACGTCACATATAACATTAGACACAAAAATAATTCCGTGTCTAATAATGTATTTCCATGTCAAAAACATCAGACACGGAATTATTTTCATGTCTAATACCCTGATAATATTAGAGATGGAAATATTTCCGTGTTTGATATATATATATATATACACATCCAATACCTTGAATCCCATGCCATAACCTGTCACCTGTTTAAATACATTTGAATAATGTAACCTATTTTTCAATTGACATCATTTACACATTGCACCCATAGGCCATAACAACAAATAAACAAAATACTTATGATCCCTTTAATATAAACAACATCATGGCTTCAATTACATTCCTTTCCACCAAATTCCTTTCTACCTATCTATGAATCCATGTTCATATGGACTCCACCACGTGGCAACCATGGACTTGGAATGACATCGGTAGAAAATTTATCCATCTCAATCTGCAACTCTTTCCAGTTCTCTTCAAGCCTAAATAGAAAAAAAAAAAGAAAGTAAATTAGAAGTGGTGATCAAATCATCCATTTATGTGAATTATCCAATTATACTAATGAGATATGAGGAATGTTGGATCTTTACCTGAGCATTTAGCTGATCAATATCTTCGTCAGTAGAACTGCATATTATCTTCTCACTATCACAACAGGAGGAAATAACCATGTCAAATAAATGGTGAGTTTATGTAAAAATATAATCCAAGTGAAGTACTACGCTATTCGAAAAAAAAAATCAAATCAACATCAATACTTAATGTCTGACAAAAGTAATTTCATTGACATTCAAATAGTATGATCTGCCATACATTATGCTTGGATTTTCCAATTCTTTCTTAAAATAGTAATTTAAAATTGTTTCCAATGAATCTGAGGTCGTATGCCTGATTTAGGCACCGAGATGGCCGAAATATATGTTTCTCAACTATACTATTGCCTAAACCTACAACCTTCCACTATTTCCAAACCAGTGGTTAGATTTCGATCTCATTTCTTCTAACACGTGTATTTCAACACATCTTAAGTGTTAGAGTTGGTTTCGAGCAAATCCGATGTCGTATGCCCGATTTGGGCACCGAGATAGCCGAAATCTCAACTATACTATTGCCTAAACCTACAACCTTCCACCATTTCCAAACCGAGGGTCGGATTTCGATCCCGTTTCTTTTAACGCATGTGTTTCAATAATATGTAAGTATTGGAGTTGGTTTCAAGCGAATCTGAGGTCGTATGCCCGATTTGGGCACCGAGATGGCCGAAATCCATGTTTCTCAACTATACTATTGCCTAAACCTACAACCTTCCACAATTTCCAAACCGAGGGTCGGATTTCGATTCCGTTTCTTGTAACGCGTGTATTTCAATAATATGTAAGTGTTGGAGTTTTTTTCGAGCGAATAGGAGGTCGTATGTCCGATTTGGGCACCGAGATGGCTGAAATCCATGTTTCTCAACTATACTATTGCCTAAACCTACAACCTTCCACCATTTCCAAACCGGGAGTCAGATTTCGATCTTGTTTCTTCTAACGCGTGTATTTCAATACATTCTAAGTGTTGGAGTTGGTTTTGAGTGAATCCGAGGTTGTATGCCCAATTTGGTCACCGAGATGACCGGAATCCATACTTAGTGTACTTTGGCCTAAACCCACAACCTTCCCCCATTTCCAAACCGGGGTCAGATTTCGATCCAAGGTCAAGATCTAACCTAAGTTTAACATACAACTACCCTAGATTAAGTAAGGACTAACTTCAGGACTACCCTAGACTAACCCTAGACTTAATGCTAAAACCAGATTTTAGATGTCTTCGACTAACTAATAACCTGATTTAGGTGACAACTAACTAAAAACATAGATTTAGCCTAAGTTCATACTAATCAAACAAACTAACTAGAATATAAGTAAAAACTAAAAATTCACTCTTAGTCTAAATTAACAATAATCTAACAAAGAAGGTATTTTACCCTGTAGTCAATAATCATCTTTCAAATACCAGAACCCTTAGATAGATATAGGCACAGGTTTAGAATATATTTACAAAGCAAATGAATCTAAGTTTAAGGTTTACCTGAAGAAAAATGGTTCATCACTTTATTTAAGCCAAGCAATCACCTTGTTTGAGTACTCTGCAACAAAACATAAACTGGAATACTAATAACTTGACACACAACACCAATGTTCAGCCAATAATAAACTTTGGTGTACCTGATCGGAACGTGAAAATGTCGTCAAATGTAAATCACCTGTCTCAACCAAAGGTTAAAATCAAAAAAGCATGTCCATAGACCATACTTTCTGGGGATAATGCCTATCGAAATACATACACATCCAAAATATAATTACACAATTCATCATAAGCATATACTTGAACATATGAAAATCAAATGATAGGATTGATCAGTCTAAAATTTCAAAAGAGCCAAAAATAAAACATAAACATGAAAAATGAAGTCTGTTTAACTCTTCACATGCCGACCATCACCAGGCGAAGTATCTCTACTCAAGGGGGAACTCGGGGGACTGTGTGGCATCGTCATCATCACCGAACGATGGGCGGAACTGGGGTGGCCCCCTGAGGTAGAGCTAGGATGGTCCCCCAATGTGAAACTGGGGTAGTCCCCCAGTATAAAACTGGGATGGTCCCCTGGGGTAGGACTGGAATGCTCCAGACTAGGATAGTCCACCGGAGAAAGATGGTGTTGCGCCAGTCTAGAAACATCGTTGAATCTCTGTAAAGTACAGCCAGTGCGTAGCCATCTCGCCCTCCAACCTGGACACAGTCACCCTATGCGCTTCCTCTGTTGCCAGTCGCGCTGCCTCTAGCTCACGTCGCTCTGCCTCCGCTGCTAGTCACACTGCCTCTGCCTCCCGTCGTGCTGCCTCTGCCTTAGCATCGTGTGTCCTCCGCCTCCAGTGATCTACATTTGGAGCGTGAAACTGTGAGGGTGTAACACCCAATCCATAAGTGCGGACACACCCATGTTCGTCTGGACCCATCACCTGGGTGAATACCTTATTTCAGGCTGTGCTACTCTTGGTGCCCTTAGGGTGCTGACTCAATCACTCAATCTTCTGCGTCTGCAGTCATAGATATATCGTGAATTAAGATTGTCAAACCTAACAATAAAAACATAAATTGCATGCACCTATACAAATAAAAATGAATGAATACAACAATAAACATACGTGCAACTCCTCCGATGTCTGATCGACGAAAGTCTCATCCCGTCGGGTATGAAACACCCCAAACATATGTAGCCGGTCCAACTCCAACCCCTCCGGATGACGGGCACACTTCATGAACAAGTTGAGGGGGTATTACTAACTAGGTATCGAAATTAATATCAAAAGCATTATCTGTCATTTAGAACCTAAATGATTCTGTGATAGCTATACCTCCGTCTCCCTGTAATGGGCATAAGGCCTCGTCCCAGCTGTGTGCGACATAGTCAGATTCGCCCGATTTTGTTTATTCCTCTCCCTCATAGCGTAGTATTTAAATGACATCATTTAGTTAGTATACTGAGTGTATTGATGATAGAATATTAATGCTGAATGTGTGTGCATACTATGGCATCATCTGTCCTCCAGTGGTCCACAAGTGCCCTCCACTGGTCTGGCTGTACTCTATTAAACATATGAGCATATTGAGCCTGTAGTGGGCGCTCCAATGAATAATATTCAGTGAACAATCGCTTCTTCCACACTTTCCACAACATATTGGCCTTCTGCAAGACCCAAGACCGCGTCCGCTCGTCGGGGATGTAATAAGTAGTCTGCGACATAATAAAGGCAACCACAACATTAGAGTCAGTACATTGAACTTGAAAATAATTATAGAAATAACACAAGGGAAAACACACATTGTTCTTACATCAATGATGTCTAGCAGCCTCTGCTTCCTCTCCCGGGGGACATGCCTCCACTCCCTATATATCCCTATTGGGATGATATCTCCGTCCTTCACCAGGACCCCGATCGTTGTGGTAAGCTTCGTCCCCGTGTCCCCAACGGGCTGCTCCAAGGGGTTAACTTGCACAACGGTCATGTCTTCCCCTGGTGGGGGCGGGGGTGGTAGCCTATTAGCACCCATGCCACGTCTGCAGGGTGCTGTGCAAGAAATGTAATGCCGTAATCATGGATAATAAAGATGAAAATTAATGCAATTGTGGTAAATAAATTGTTGTTAAAAAAAATATGTACCTGCTGCAGGCCCTGCTGCGTCCTGCTGTATGAACTCCCCTGCATGCTCCTTCTCATGCTCCCTGGGGCGAACCGGATCCTGTGGGGGGTCGATAGGATGGGGTTGGGATGTACCAACCCCAGAAGAAGATGAGGCCTTGTCTGCTCTACGTGAGCGTCTACAAAAGGTCCGCATCCTGCAATAACTGTCAGTGCAATATAGAAGGATACAATATTAGTAATAGTTCAGGAAACATTCAACGTGTAAAAATTCATGCAATTGATGTGAAGTTTGAAGTTGTCTCCGGTCACATGTAAGAAAGTTGCAATATCGCGCAGTTTTCCGTGGAGTCAAATAATGAACTTGTTAAGTCGTAAGTTATTTCCATGAAGTCGTAAGTTAGTCATCTATATTGCGTGTCAAACATTATTGGTTTCTTATTAATATGTGCAGCCCTACAGTGTTTAGCCTCATTAATGAGTCAGTCAATGTTGCACAGTCAAGTGTAGCTAATAGATACATGATATAACAAGGAATAATGATGCTTTACTTCTTACAAGCATCATATATATCACTTGATTCTTTTTGTTGAAATGTACTATACCATCAAAGGAGGTGAATCTGACCTATCCAAGGGCTGTAGTTCACCGTTATTAGTATAGTCTGAAGAAGGGGTTCCAATATAGAATTGCACAACCCACATTCATCAATAGAAATACACCAAAGGCAATAGACATAATAGTTAGAAGAAATAAAAATAAACATAGCAAGTTCAATACACCAAAGGCAAACAAGAACACAACCCTACTATTATAGAAAGATTTCCGTGTCGATAATTCCATTGTTATACGATAGATTTGTTGTAGTGTTATCAGACTTGCTATTATAATATATTGTTGAAAAACTAATGATGAGACCTAAAATCATTCAACTGATTAAATCCACTGGACACCGGAATCATTGAAGAAAAAGGCTATATATAGTTCGATTTGGGTTTTGAGAGTTTGGTTGGGTTAAGAAACTCTTAATTAAGAGTTACATAAGTTCTTTAATTAGTTTTTATTTTTTTTAAACCTTACTATTAAGGATAAATTCACTCTTAGAAGAAATCAAGTCAAATTAGGAGTTTGGGTCTTTATATAAGCTATGGTCATAAGGAATCATACATTTTTTTTTTAATAATTGAATCTTATTTTTTATTTTTTGAGATTTTGTAAAAATTATTATATAAATTTAGGGTTTTGTTCAAAGAGAGTGATTTCTCAATTTTACAAAGATAGTTTTTATACTACAAGTATGGTAAATTGTTTTTTTTTTTTTGGAAGGGAAATAGTTAATGTACCCATGAATTCCATTTCAAAACCTAATTCTCCACCCCGGGATACAATAACTACATCCTAACGACTGGATCAAACCAGGAATGTGTGCCTAATCATGTCGTATCTTTTTTTAGATGTACCCATTTGAAATTAAGGCATGTTCTCTCTCTTTTCAAGTTCAAACCCATTATTTAACTTAGTATACTTTGTCACGTCACATGATTTTCCATTTTCATGTTGCGATGCTTGTTTCAGAGCAAACAGTTGAGATTCTAAGCTTGATTTTTCAGAAGATCAGGAAACACTTATTATTAGGATGTATAATCTGGTTGGAGAGAGGTTGGTTTACTGTCTTTTTCACTTCCCACAAATATTGCTCAGACAAACCCATAAATTCATCAAGGAAAAACTTAGCGAAGCAGGTTCAGTCTAGAGTGATGAATTGCGAACCCGAATTTGAACCGAGCGAATCGGGAAACATTGTGTCAAACCATTAAATATACATTCTAAGAGGAGTGTCCCTGTTATAACATAGTAACATAACGTGTCTTTGAAAAAAAAATGAGTTAATGTGTCTGGGCTAACACTCCTCTTCGAATATATATAAAACTTATTTATGTACAATTTTTTTTTTCCTATTCACATCATTCTGGTCAAAATTAATTGCAAGAACACGGATATATGTAATGTCATTTAAATAGGTATTATGGCGCTTGGGATCTGTGACGCCCTACATAGATTGACCTTCAATTTTTAAATGAATTGAGGGAATGGAACCTAAGCTCGAGGATTGGAGCCAAAAAAAAAAAAGGGGAATCACAGCCAAATGATATCCAAAGCAAAAATAAAATAAAATAGAGGGAATGGAACCTAAATCCAAGAGATCGAATCATAGCCAGACACACTAAATAACAGCCAAACACACTCCTTGAGTTCGATCGCACCAACAGGCCAACAGGTGTTTTTTTTTTTAAAGTCCTATTAATTGGGGTTAAGATTAACCAATCCTTAGGGTTCAATAATATAAATTTAATTTATTTTAAAAAATATCAACCTTAAGGGTAAAGAGAGAGACAGAGAGAGAGGTCAGTAGAGAGGGAGAGTGTGAGAGATAGAGACATGCAATAGAGGGATAGAGAGAGTAGGAGAGCTCGGTAGAGAGAAAGAGTGAGAGAGACAAAGACAGAGAGAGGAACGTACAGATAGATAGGGAGAGAGATATAGAGAGAAATAATGACTTACAGTGGGGGTCGGACCTTTTATCCGGCGGTGGTCGGAGATGGGAACCTGCAGTGATCAGCACTGGTCGGTGACCTTGGCCGGAGGTGGAGGAGAAGGAGAGAGAGAGAGAGAGAGGCGCAATAGAGAGCAGAAAAGGGGGGAAATTGTATGAGTTTCGCGGGTTAGGGAAAATTGAATACAATATTATTAGACACAAAAATATTTCCATGTCTAATGCTCTTTTAATTTTGACAGGGAAGTATTCGACACGGAAAATTTTTCATGTCTGATAATTTTTTTTTTCATTAAATTAATATAAATCTTGGAATAAACATTAGATACAGAATTTTAGAGACGGTAACATTTCCGTGCCTATAAATAGGTATTAGACACGGAAATATTTCCATGTCTATAATTCCGTTGTTGTCCGATAGTTTTCTTGTAGTAGTAGTAGGTCTGGCTGTGTCTGTAGGGTCCTTCAAATTATTATTCTAATTTAAGGGTATTTAGGTAATTATCCTATTGAGTGTAGGTTAGTAATTACATCATTAAAGTTAACCATGATAATTTACCTAACTAAAAGTTAAATAGAATAATGAGAATAAAGAAACAAAGAAGAATAATATACAAACAACCCTTTGTAAGGACCTTTTAGTAAAATACTAAATTAGGGTGTTATTAAAAAAAGATAAGACTTGTGGGAAAAGTGTTAGAACTTGTGAGGTTTGATCTAGAGATTCAAAGTCATGAAGATCGCATCTCAGATTTCAAGGAGTCTTCTCTATTGCTCGTGGGGATTCAGATAGAGGCTAGTGAATACTCCCCGTAGATCTTGGACTTCGTATGTAAATTCTTTAATTTAAAAGTAGATATATTCATCTTGAATCATGATTAGCTTCATTCAAATTTTCTTTTATGAAGTATGTGAATTTTGATAATCATATTTTACGTTTAGACATTTTAAATTGAATTAATATGAAGTTGTTACATTTCTGAAATTTTAGGACCAATCTTGGGACAATATTCATAATATATTTTCTCGTATTTCAAAAATTATGAAATTTTGTGGGTAGTTTGCACATTGGTAAATACACCTCTTTGCAAACTTTCAGATAAAAAAGAGTTCGTTTGGTATTGATTTCATAATTATGTTTAGGACATATTAAACCTGTTAGCAATTTCAGATTCAGAAAAACCCAACTTATTCTATAATATTTTTAAATATTTTATACATGAGAGTGTTATTTTAAAAATTTTATCACAACTATAATCTAATAGAATTTAAACCCAATTAGTCTCATATTATTTTATTTTATATTGTATATTTGGTGAATTTATTGGCGAAAGATGTCGAAACTATCAGAAAATTTCTCACTGCAGATAGGCTGTGTTTCACTCAATATTTTATATTTAAAATAGTATAATTTAATTTTTATGATATTTTTATTATGGTGTTCTGGAAGTCTATTTTCCATAAAAGTATGCCTTATAATTTTTAGGTTAGAGATGAATCTTTGAGAAATTATGAAACCATAAAGTCTCTATTTTTTATTATTTCGTGAGGCAGTGCAACTCTATTGAGTTTAATAATTTATGAAAGAATAAGTACAAAAATGAAGAAAAGGAAAATAAAATAAATAAATAGTTTTATTTATTTTAAAGAAGATCATTAAAAATAATATATTGTTTGTTACAATTATGGAAAACTTCATAACTTGATTGATAAACTTGAAAAACATGAGTTATTTAATTAATACACTGTTATCATTGTTTCGCTTCCTATATATATTGTTTGAATGTATGCTTATTCATGTTCCCCTTTATTATGATGGTATGAGACACCATAATAAAGAGAGTATATTTTGTTAATGGTAAAGACCACTACCGAATGGATGACTATGAAGAGTATGATACTTTTGAAGAAGTCTTAGTCTACGAGTGATCTCCAGGAGATTCCATTGAGGAGTCCAGGACTTTTCATTGAGACAACCCTAGGTGTATTTGTAAACTCAGGAGTCCGGGACTTCTCAGTGTGACAATACGACTTAAAAGTCTTTTAACGATGGATTAGATGACCTTAGACCACTGCCACTGGGGTAGACTTTGGGAGAACCCTATGGGCAGAGGACCAGACCAATTGGAATTAATGGTGGTAATTAATGCATATTTAATTTGGATATTAAATATCAATTGCTTTTGTAAACTGCTACATACTTGTTGTATTTACTTGTTGAGCTGTAAACTCATTCTTGCCATTATTGAAATTTTCAGGAGACGCCAAAAGAGGTTAGGGAGTCAAGAGGACAGAGTTAGTTGTCAAGTCTTTGCTAAGTTTTAGTTGAACATTTATCTGAGATAGAGTGAGCTGTAGTGAGGTTTAATTAATTTGCTTTAATTTTTTTATTCTTTGTGGTTTGTTTAAACTTCAGTTGCTTGATAATATATCTGAATGATATTTATTATGAATAAATTTCATTCTTGTTGGGGTTTGTCCCCGGATCACGCCTCGGGATCTACACAAATATGAGATATATTGTGTGCAGATTTTGGGGCGTGACAGTGTGTGTGCGTTTAGGATGTGTGTATGTGTTACATGATAACTTTTCTACAAAAAAAAAAAAACAAGCCAAGTTGAGCCGAGTTGGGCGCTGCTCAAGCTTGGCTCGTGACATATATATGCTGGCTCAAGCTTGTTTCGAGCTCAATTTGAGCTCTTGAATGCTAGCTTGGGCTCGGCTTAGCTTGTCTATAGATAATCGAGTTTGAGCCGGATCGCTTGCCCTATTATTTTAGGCTCATTTACATCTAATTTTAACAAAAAATATTCAAATCAAAATCCTAAGAGTTGAGCATGTCTATCAGATTCTCCTTTCAAAAAAAAAAAAACTTTTTAAGAACTGAACATGATTATTCTTATGGGGATAGTGAGAGAAACATGATATAGAGACTATAAATTATGACAGGATAAAGTTAGCTTTTAAGTTTTACCTTAACAACAAATTCATATTTATTTTTTTCAACTTCTATGTGAAAATTAAATTAATAATATTAGGGTATTATAGATAGTATAGTAAAATTAATCAATATGAGCCGAGTCGAGCCGCTCGTTGCTTGTATTCGACTTGATTAAGAAACGAGCTCAATCATTTTGCTCAGCTCGGCTTAGCTCGGCTCAACGAGCTCAAATATCCAAATCAAGCTCAGCTCATTTTGAGACGAATCGAGTCGGCTTGTGCGCTGGCTCAGCTCATTGACAGTCTTACTAACATGTCACTCACGGGATTGGAACCCGGAACCTACTTCGAAAGGGGAGATACACTACCAATGGGGTAAGCCCAAGGTGTGTCATCATGCTATATACTTCTCTCTACTTGAATCGCAATTGTCCAAGCGACAATACAGAGGTATCGAAATTCAAATACATGTGTCTCTCAAATTTTTGTCTTGCTAGTTCTGGAGCTCTCACCAGAGCCAGAGGTGAACAGGGTTTCAGCTAGGATCGGTTTGTTGGGGTTTTTGAATAAATGATTGTTTGAGAACACTATTTGGTTCCAACACCGCAAACGCTAGACTGCTAGGCACTTATTGTGGTGACCCACGAACCAACTAACCAATGTCGGTACTGAAATTGAAAGACATACTTTTACTTAGGTCCAGTTGAGGCATTCTCATAAAGGCAGTGGCCATGTAATAATCACGTATACCCTTAACTTTTGTGACGCATCAACCCAGTAGATAGGGTACTATAGATGTTTTCTCAGATGTTTTGAGGCAATTTTCTATCCTAAAGTTAAATTTTTTTTTGTTAAGTATACGTAGCACACAAACACACACGTACAACTTACACACACCATAGTACAACAAAGCACAGCACCTACACTACCCTCAAAGAAGAGGATGTCCTTTAAAGGGTACACGAAAGAGGAGTAATCCACCAATGTGGGACTAAATATAATGGCAAAACCCATGCTTTTTTGGGTAAATATATTTAGATAAATATAAGGACTAAGACGAATGCTAGCCCTACTCTCACCCTCTACCAACCACTTGTCCACTTTTTTTGGATGAGAGTGCTTTAATCACTGCATAATGTTTAAGTGGTTGGTGAAGGGGGAGAGTAGGGGTTGACTGAGAGTAGGGCTAGTACTCTTCAAGGACTAAATATAATTGTTTGCTTGGATATTGGATTATTCTACAGTATTTAGTTTTTAGGGGGCCAATGGAACAAAACCTTCTCAACCATCTATTTTTCTTGTTGACCAACCTCCTGCTAAGATGAGATCTCAAAGACTTTGAGATAAACATGAAATCCACTCATGGCTTTTATCCATTTGGGTACAATGGAATTCAATTTTTTTAGAGTTTAGGTAAGCCAGTCAAATATGTCTTTTCTAGAACAAAGAAGTGTTTAGAAGGATAATTGCTAGCAACTGCCTCTTCGCCGCCATCCTCTTCCCTAACAGATCTAACCCAGTTTGGTAGATCATGTATGCTGCATGAGGATAGGATGCTAAGATGGATGTTTATACGTCAGAAGCTCCAACAACAGCAGAGAGAGAACAAGCAGAGAGAGAGAAGAATTGCTATGGGGTTGCGTCTACTGAAAGTAGGGATAACTGGAAGAGAAAAAAATATGGGGTGTACTTGTAATAAAGTGGGGTGCACCTAACACCACCCTAAAAAAATGGCTTTGGATATTTGGGACAGACTGAGAGTTTGTGGATAAAATCAACTACTTGGATGAACTTTTCGTCATTCTCTAAGGAGAACTTTCAAGAAAAGTAACTTTCAAAAAAAGTTAAAATGTCAAAAAGTTATGCAGATGACCAAACATTATTTCTATCGACTTTAGGCATCTTCGGAGATTAAAGTCGGTAAAAGTCAATTTAGAAATGTATATAAACCAACCTAAATATGGGAAATAATCCGAGTGGAATCTCAAGGATATTAGGTATCTCATGGGATGAGCTTGTGAAAACTGTATTGGCTACAAGCTGGAAAATGGTGGAGATCAAATTTTAGAAAGATTATTGGTGTGCCACTTCCCCTCTAAAAAAGGTCTTCCTGAACATGTATATTCTGGCTTCAGTCAAAGTATGTACTTTTAAGAATAGGAATGGTGGAGTGGTGTGACTCCAAAAGTTGAGGAAAGGACTAAACGATTGCGAACTGATAGGAGGATATTATCTAGGGTCACTAGTGATCATTCACTGTGAGATCATTCTACTTGATTTTGGGTGATAAACTTCCCATCTTTTTCTTGCAGAATAGTGTGGAAGTCAGTATTCCATATAAGGCTGCCTTATTCTTGTGGACTTCAGTTTCAGGACAAAATTTCTCATTGGACTTTTTAAAGTTAGTAATGCTTAGCAATTCAGATTTATGCTCAGTAATGCAATTGACTAAAATCTCATTTGAAAATTGTGCCATTACATAACAGTATCTATAAGAGGATCGGTACATTAAACATTGCTGAAAGAATTAAGGTTTTTGTATTTCTAAGCAAGTTGCTAGAATATATAATAGGGATTCTGGGCAAGAAAAGAAAACATCAGCAAGCCTAGAATTTGGAGAGAATCCTAGGAATCAGAGACAATGCAAAAGCAGACGATGAAAGAAACTGCAGAATAAGGTCAAAAAATAGAATACAAGAAGCAATTGCTTTTATATATCTGCTTGCTATTTTCATCAGCATTTAACAAAAATCATACAAAGGTACACCTGGTACGATCTGTGCTAAACTATGTTACTCAATCAGATCAAATTGTTAAATATTACATGATATAAAACACAAGCCTCAGGTTAGAAAAATTGGGTTTTCACAAAAACAATGCTGAAAAATAAAATAAACTTCCCGCTAATCTAACTTTACAAAATCTCAACTTGATGCCTGATTCCAAAATTTAAATAGATTACTGAACAAACAATCTTTCAGCCGCTTGCCACGTCCTCTTCGCTGTCTTCACTCCCATCGCTGCATTTTCAGATCCAGAAAAAAGCTAAGAAAACCCACAACTTGAACAAGACACACACATACACTTCTTTACCACTTGGATGTATCTCATAAAATGGTTTCCAACCTGAAGAAACATGATTTTCGAAAGCCAACAGTTTGTTTGGTTGCAAGACCAAAACATAATTGATAAGAAAGAAATAATTCATTTACATCTTCTTATTTGCTTAAATCATAATTTCCATTTTCAGATTTCTCAACCAAGGGACTATAAATGTTTGTATTTCGGCATATTCTTAACTACCTAAAATACCCTATTGGATCATATCATGCAAAGTTAGAAGACATCCTTTTATTTGCAATTCTTTACCACTAAAATCATCTTCGTCAATGCCTTATCCCAAATATTAGGGGTCAACAACACGAATCCTATTTTTTCATTATCACCACAATATTTTCTAATGAATCTACCTTGAATTGGAAGAGAGATTCCTGAGCATGGATTTTTTTTTTTTGCTAGTTAACCTACCATTGGATTTGCCCTAAAGAGAGATTATAATCATCTCACAAGCTTAACATGCTTCAATTGAAAAATTTTATCACTAATAATTTGTAAGTTAAACCATGCTTCAATTTTTATGCTACATATCTATGCTCAAAATGTTAATAATTTGGCATGCTTTGCTTGACGGGAAGAAAACCAGGCTTCTATTTATTTATTTTTCCCACTCCTTAAGTATATAGATTGTGTTTGTGTCCATCTGAATTTGACATAGAACTCGTTAGGATTATCGAGAATGATGCAACTAGTTGCATTTTATCAGTGGTGGTAATTGTTCGCATATTTTGATTGTGAGTAGGGGTCCTGCCAAGCAGGGGCGAAGCCAGGATTTTCTCGTAGGGGGAGCACCTATGGTTCATTGAACATAGTAGTAATTGTTGATGGATTTTATGGAGGAAGATTAGGTGAATATGAAATATTGTGTGCTTAGGGAGATGGGTGTTTAGGGAGGCAGCCCCCGGAAAAAAATTTGACAACTAAATTCTCGGGCCGTTTCATCCCTATATATTTTGTAAATATTATGAATAATTTTTCTTCTTCTTTACAGGGCAACTATTCCCTTGCCTTATAGCTATGCTCAGTTAGATAATTAAATTAAATGGTATAAAAAATATATTTTGTCTTCAAAAGTTTAAGAGACAGTTGCCTTCTTGCCCCACAGTTATGCCTTATTAAATAATATAGTATAATTTTTTTAAGGGACAACTGCTACCTTGTCCAATGAATTGTGCCCAATTAAATACTTAAATAACTTTGTATAAAAATACGAGTCCGGATCCTATCTAATTGTGATTGAATTCAGACAATTCAATCATGCTTACATAGCCCCCATTTAACTCTGGTTAAGAACTTTTAACCCTAAAGCTTAAGTTTTGTTCTTCTAAAAATAAAAGTTAGATTGTCGAACCCTAAGGGTTAGTAAAACTTAACCATAGTTAATGGAGTTCAAAGGGGTGGGCTAAAGTTCAATCGGACATGAACCCAACTCAAAAAATACCCATTCCCATGCTATGCCTTTAAAAAAAAAATAGAAAATAGTTTTTCAAATGTTGAGTGGGGGCACATGCCCCCACCTGGCTCCGCCCCTGCTGCCAAGCCCCAAATATATCCTCTGAAAAAAAACTAATCAAATGGAAACTTTAAAATTACTTTAAGATATTCTCCATAACCTAAAGTATTGAACATCAAGTTGAGACTTGTGAGTAATATGCTTCAAGATGGATAAAAGTGCAAGTGTTCACTTTGCACTTATGTATTAAAAGTTCTGATATGATGACAAATATGGTGCAAATGCTTTAATAACAATTTAAAGTTATCCTGGGTGTTCATGTAGTACATACATACTTATTTTGATGAATTTCACCTTAGTGACTGCATTAAGGCAAGGCAAGCGCTACTTAAAACCTGATCAACTAGTGGTGTTTAGGCATCATCTCCAAGGCACTACAACACCAGTGACCAATAAGGTCGCTTTAGAGGCTTGGACCACATAAACTTTTATTTGAAAAATTAGAAATCTCCCTCTCTCTCTCTCTCTCTCTCTCTCTCTCTCTCTCTCTCTCTCTCTCTCGCTCTTCTCTCTCTCTCTCTCCTCTCTCTCTCTCTCTCTCTCTCTCTCCAATGCAATCTCCTTTCCATTTTTAGGCACTCAGTTATTTTTCCATTCCATGTTTATCTTGCATTCAATATTTCACAAGTCAGTAGTAAACTATACTCTTTATATTTTATAGGCATCATCAACATTCCATATTTATCTTCCGGTTTTAATCAATATTTTCGATAGTATATGAATATCTTTGGAAAAAGTAAAGAGTAATTTGAACAAATATTTTAGAAAGATAGTTTGCAGGCAGTCTCTACCAGTTAGAGAAGGATCACCATGTTCTTAGGTTCTACTACTACGAACCTGTAATGTACAACTGGATGACCCTTAAAAAAAATCAAGAGTTCTCGTTTCATGGGCTTTCAAAATCAAAATATTCAATACAGAGAATTCCAGTTTGAGCCATCAATTCAACAAAATAATGGCTTCTCTGTTCTTGACATGTAGTTCCAAGCTTCTATGATACTATTTTAGTAATGTTAATTTGTATTACTCTCATTTCTAATTAGCTTGTCAGGAATGTTTATAATGTCCTATGGATTTACGACATCAGGGTTGATAGGGTGTTTTTGAACCATAACTTTGTCATTCTATATAACACAACAGCTCTACCTGCTAAGTTGCACAAACACGGACACGAGTGTCGGAGACTGACACATGCAAGTGTCAAACTTAGTGACCCTCAAAAAATAGGATTCGAGGACTTGGGGATATTTAAAATTTTAGTGCATTCCTTATTGGATATCTTGTAATGCATATCATATATTTATGAATGTAATAGTGTTGTATTCACCACCTATAAACCTTCTTGAATTCATTATAGTTGTCTTGAATTCCCCTAGTTTTGTCTTGAATTCATTATAGTAGTGATCTTTTGAGTAATCACATATACTCTAACTAGTCGAGAAGTAGTGGTCAACCGCAGATCTAAATGGATCCATCCATAGGCATGGCCAGATATCATTTGTCCACAAACAAAACAAAAACAAAATAGGTTTTAAGTAGTAGTTCATAAGTGCCCTTCCTTATTTTTACACAGCTAGGAAGGGAAAAATGTCGTATCACCACAACAAGGTGGCACTCACATCTTTTTGGCTTCCTCTGATGTCTCTAAGCCAACCATTATAGAATAGATAGGCGAAGCAGCCAATAACAGTCTAAAAAGATAAACTAGAACACCTATCTAGAGTGCATGTCAATTTGTGTTTTGTTAGCAACAAACTAAAGAAAACAAAATCCAAAAATGTCTTTAACAAAAATCCGACATGTGTCGGTGTCTAATAGGTGTCTGGCACGGACTTGCCACCCATTTAGATGGGTCCGAACAACCAAGGTTCTGATTGTCAATATCGCTCGACACATCGAGCCACTAAAAAAAGATATATAGGAAGATATATCGTTTATCGGTGATTTTTGAAAAAATGGTAAACAAAATGGGCAAAACATGGAATTTTGTAATGAAACTTCAGGATATGTTAAAATAGATGTTATACACCTTTTAGATTAAAAACATTAAAAACAACAACAATGTACATAAGAAATGCAATGAGAAGAGAGTAAAGATGTGCGCTGACGAGTGACAATAATGTATGATTGATTCATGTTTCATTCTCAATCAATCATAAATTCATAATTTATAAGATTCATAATAATACAAACATACATTAAATTGGGTGTATAATAAATCAATATTAGTTTTTAACATATTAATTTGTCATATAATAAAATTTCTTATATGGCACATCATTTTTAGAAATATAATATTTTTCTTAATTATGTACTAACAATAGTATGTTAACTTATAAATTTATAAGTTAACACTTTAACTATTAAATTTTTGAACTAAAAATTGTGTGTTAATTTATAAATTATAGCTAAGTGATTACTGATTAGTCAAAGTGTTAGAATATTTTAAAAAACCCTTATGGGCATAATCATATTACATATAAATAATTTTGAATTTATAAAATATTATTGAGAAATTATTAATTTTTAATATTACTAAAAAGCCCTTATGGGCATAATCTTATTACCTATAAATAATTTTGATTTATTATAAAATATTATAAAGAAATTATTTATTTTTTTAATATTACTAAAAAGCCCTTATGGGCATAATCTTATTACCTATAAATAATTTTAATTTATAAAATATTATTAAGAAATTATTTATTTTTAATATTATTAAAAACAATTAAAATAGAATATTAGTAACAGAGAGTGAAGTTAGCATTACCCATGACCTTGTTAGGGTTTAAAACATTTAAAATGTTAAAACAAATAAAGGTAAAAGAGGTCGGAGTGAAGTTAGCATAACCCTTTTAAGGGCTTCTTAACTCTTAAGTCTTCATATACTTCATAACATCATAACAGAACCCAGAAAAAAAAAAAAAAAACCGAGCTAGAGCTCGGAAAGGAGGAAGAGCCGAAGAAAGGGGGAGAAACCTTGGGTTGGCGTTTGGCAACGGCGATTGAAAATGGCGACGGAGACGATGACTAGAAACGGCGACAGTATCCTCTTCTTCCGTCTTCTTTCTTCTCTACTCTCAAGTTTCAACCCTTTTTTTTCCTTCTCAATCAAAAATATTCAAAAGGCTCAACTCTTTAGCATTTGCAAGTTGCATGAATGATCTGTGAGATTTTTCAAATTTAAAGACACTGTTTTTTTTAATGAATGCTTGCACGAATCACTCTTTTGGTCGATATCGGTGAGTTATAGACGATATATCTCCGATAATTCCCGACACAGGGTAATTTTTTTCCAACAGCATTTAGACAGTGTAGTTAAGGCGTCCAGGCAATGCCTAGGCGATTAGGCCTAGCTAAGCGAGTCGTTGCCTAGGCAACGCCCAGGAGATGCCTAGGCGATAAAAATAATAAAATTATATTTATGTATATTAAATATATGTACCTGTAATACTAATATATACACATATTACATAAATAATAGATATATAATTAATTTGAAGTTTTCTAACTTTTAAGGTGATTTTGAGTGTTGACTTTGGATGTTGCTTTTAAAGTTTAAATGCATCACCTATATCTAAGATAGTGTTTTTAGACTTTAAAAGAGGGTTTTAAAATAGAGTCTAAAAATTTAAATGATGGTTTTAAAATGGGAAATGTTTAACTTAACACCGCATTCCACTGTAGTGGAATGTGCGGTCCGCATTGGTCCATTTCCCCCTTTTTAGCACCCATCAGTTGTGGTTAAGATTCACTCACCCCTAGGGTTAAGCAATCTAACCAAGTTTTTGAAAATAAAAACAAATATATATATATATTAAACCTTAATTTTCTTAAGCTTAACCATAGTTAAAAAGGTATTAAAAGGGACGTGTGGACACAACATTTGACTACATAGTCAAATGTGTGGTAGGCTAATCACTGCCCTTTTAAAATAAGGTTTAAAAGAGATTTTAAAATAGGGTTTTAAAGGAGGTTGAAAAGAGGGTTTTAAAATAGGTTTATAGAAGAAATTTTGTATGGACCGCCTAGGGGTCGCCTAGGTGGTCGCCGTGACTTTCGCCCGCCTAGAGGGGCGCCTAGGCGACGCCTTGACTACACTGCATATAAATACATCGGTGACCACCGATATCGAAAAATATCGGCGAGTCGAAATTTCGAACCTTGCGAGCAACATAGTTTATCTATAATCAAAACAGTTTTGGGATAGTACTTAAAAGACCCGTGATTTGTATTTTCTACTCTTAAGCAATCAGTTATCAATCAATAAGAATAACCTTGAGAACTGAACAAAAGGGTTCTAAGTTCCTACATGTTTTCACTGTTGCTTGCACTTTGTCAACATAATATCCTGACTTGGAATTCCACTGAATATGTGTTTTAAGCAAGTAAGCATTGCCATAATTTTTGTGTTTTCTTTCCATTTTCTATGTACATCTATCTGTGATAAATAGGATGCAGTACTATAAAATAGGTATGCGTATTATTTGTAAGTATGATTTCTTCCTAAAGAAATCACCCCATATACCATGGTTGTCAAGGCGACCAGGCGACTTGAGGCGACAGACTCCATGAACAACTGAGGCGGTAGCCTGAGGCGCCTGAGGAGTCTCCTGATGAACTGTTTGCTGCAGAAATTCTCCCTCATATAAAATCTATGTATGATGCATTTCCTTTTATAAGGAGCCCTACATTCATATAAATTACACTATTGTCAAGATGCACTTTAATAGAACCAACCTTAGAGACAGTTCTAAGAATAATAAAAGGGGATTTCAAGTGTTAGAATTAAAAATTAAGTCTACAATGACTATTGAAAGGGGAAGAGAGAGGGACTCTGAGGGATAAAAATAGACCGCCTAAAAGGAAAGAGAGAGAGAGGAAGGAGATGGGAGAGGAGGGAGAGTATAAGATTGAATAAAAAGTAGAAAAATAGTCCGATAGTCAAATGTGACGCTGAACACGGGAGAGAGAAGAGGGGAGAGAGGGAGATGTCGTACCTCTTACTCTCATTTATTTTTTTTCTTGATTATACTCATGATAAGTAATAAAAATAATATATGATAAATAAAATATATAACTATGAGGCCCGCACTTATTTAAATTATAAAAGACCCCATTAAATATGGGTTTATGAGGGGGTTCTAGAAGGAATTTGGGGCATTTAAAGGTTCTTTTTGTTTTTGGGCCACCTAATCCCGATTATAATTTAACATCCATGCAAAAAAAAAAAAAAAAAAAAACAGATGGAGACTATATGGTCCACCCATAAATTGAGGGAGAGACCAATTGGTCAGCCAATTAGAGAGAGAATGGGTTAACATGAGAGAAACATACTTGACACCGTTCGACTCTTCTTTTTTCTTCTATCTAAAACATTTTTGTTGGATATAAAAATCCTAACATATTATATTGTAAAAGATATGAGAAGTACATAAAATAACATATTTTTTTGTTTACCGGACTATCATATTCAAATAAAATAAATTTTAATATCCTTAAACAATAATAATATTGCATATATCAAATTTTTAATAATGAATGCCTGAGGCGGCTAGTCACCTGAACCCATAGAGCACCTCGTCACCTAGGCGACCGCCTGACGCCTTAAAATACTATGTCATATACATATAAACACACATTTTAAATATAAAAAAAACATGTTTATCCAAGCATCTCATATCACATGGTCAACTGACTTATTGACTTGGACTAGTAAATTAGTGGGCTACCTAATGAATGAATAATAGCTCATGTATCACACCAACGAGATAACTTTAGCCAACCATTAAATTAGCTTTTTAATGGAATTTCTCCAAGTGGGCTGCCTAATGAATGAATAATAGCTCATGTATCACACAAATGAGACAACTTTAGCCTGCCATTAAATTAGCCTTTTAACAGAATTTCTCCATACTATATACTCTTACAAATTCAAGTTCTTGGTTGGACCACCATGGACTCGTAAGTGTGACTTTTGGGGCACAACCAATCCAAGAAGTAACCCAAAACTACAGATCACTGAGTTCAGTGACAATATTGTATTATAGATGTTGGGATATAAAATTATTCATCCAAGCAAAACATGAAAATCTATCAATGAATTGGGTATAAGGGTTATCAAGCACAATTGAGGAATAGGTCCCTCGCCTTCATACCATCACATGACACATCCACGCCATCAAAGCAGTAGATCGACATGTCTCCTAGTCCAAATGTCAACACTATGTGCAGATCCTTGCAATCCTTGAAAACAGTGTTTTCTGGACCACTTCCCAATTCCCATAGTTTCTTTGAATGTCATTTTGGAGGAATGTTGTTGGTAGAATGATTAGGAGCATGTCACTGATTTTATAGGGAAAGGACCCCGAAGTAGTAGTCCATCAATTCAACAGCATAAATTGATGATCATGTTTTCCACAGGCAATACAAAGTGCATGCGACAGATTTTATCACGTACAAGTGACAAACAATTTCTACACATTATGAATGCCCCATCTTTGCACTGTATTCATGCAAACTTGTCAAGTTGAAGATTAATGAAGCCCAGGCATAAAAAATAACTAAATCGTCAAAGAAATACCTGTGTTCAGGAAGCTTTGATAGTCGTCTAGCATCCAAGCCTGTGATAAACTTTTGAGCAGCTTGGACATTTTCCATACCTAAATGACATTATCCAGAAAATTTAGCCAGTTTCTCTTTCTTTCATTGATTTCTCCCAGTTCCATATTAGGAAAAGTCACTAGTAGGCATCTAGGATGCTGGATGCCGTACTCAAATGTCCAAGACAATTATTGAAGTCCCAATTCCCAATATTAAATATAAATTTGCTACCTAAAGACATTCAATTAAGAGTAACAAGGAAAGCTATAGAGGAAAGATATACCCTTTGTCAATTGGAAGACGTGCAAAGCACATCGTTCAGCAGCAAGACGCACAGGTGTATTTCCATCTTTTAAACATTCAGCAAGTGCAGGGCCCAAATTTGTTAGATAAGCCATAATAGCCATAGTATTTACCTGCCATAAAAAAATTTTGATGCTCAAAATCTGGCTAGAAAATCTTTAGTGAGGTCCAAAAATTATACAAGTTACATGATTAAAGCTTCTATGTACCTTTGCGATTGCTTTTAGACCAGATAAAGCCCTTCTTCTGACTTCACTGGAGTCATCCTGCAGAGTTGATACTATAAATGGAAGAAGTTGCAACTGTGCATTGGTGTTCAAATGGTCATTTTGAGCTTGATGAAGTAGAATCCTTCCTAACGCCTTGGTCGCAGTTTCACGAACAGGGAACTGTTTGAGAAAGAGTGAAAACTTATCCAGCAGTAAAACAGTGAGATGTAATTATGTATGAATGAACTGTTTGAGAAAGAGAGTGAAAACTTATACAGCAGTACAACAGTGAGATGTAATTATGTATGGATTGTCATTCATACCTTATCATCTTTCAAGGTATCTTTAAGGAGGTTTACAACCGATGAAAAAGCTGGAGACAGACAAATCCTGGATGGGTTGTGCCTAAGCATGGACGATATTGTAAGGACCGAGCCATGTCTAGCTGACCAGGTTGAAGATGAGGCCAAAGTTGACAGTGTCTGCAGCAGGTCAAACAGCTCGCTATCTTCCATGTACTGTGATAACATTCTTGGAAAGTTAGGTTAATAACAAAAAGAACTCAAAATCGTGATAGTATTTCCATGCACATGGGACTCATTGCAAGCCATTAAACAATGACGTAAAATTCTCTACAGTTATAACCAGACTCTTACGTCCCACAGGTCAACACGAGTCCCTTTTCATTCCCCTTGACTGTGGTTAAGATTCACTAACCCTTAGGGTTCAACCTTCTAACCTTGGTTTTTAGAAAAAAAATATTTACTCTAAAGGTTAAGGGCGGGGTAGTTATAGCAGCAAGACCTCTGCAATAAGTGGCTCTGCTATCTGTTTACAAGTAATAGTAAATTCATGACCAAGTATTGATAGAATGCAACTAGCCACAAAACCCCCCAAATATCAATAGTAGAGCTGAAGTTGATCATTCAGCAAAAGAGTAAGTTTATGTACTTATAATAAATCACACAGCCAGAAGTAACAAAGGAAAGGAAAAAGTGTCTTATAGTAGCTAAATCAGACCTGTGATATAGAGCCCAATACGCTTGCAGCAGAAATTCGAACTTGATCATCATCAAGATGAATTAAATCTTTAAGGATAATGTAAACACGGGATCTAACAGCAGTGCTCACACTTTTCCCCGCATGCTTTAGGACACCTTTAAGAGCAGTCAGAACAGCTTCCTGGACCCCACCACCCGATGCCTGAACCATGATATAATCTGTATTGTTAATTATTCCCATTTGGAATGCAATGTACAGATAGAATTAGATAACAAGCACCACCTGTAAAGTGGATAGGAGGTCAGTCACTAAAGGGTCAACCCGAGTACTGAGTGCGCTAAGCTTTCCAAGCGCAAGTGCGGCACTTGAACGAACCGTCCTGCATTGAGACACCATCTAAAAAGCATGAGAAGGGAAACTCTAGTTAAATGCAACTACACTGCGGAGATATCCACACACATGTTTAAGACACAACACCGGAGAAAAGGAGAAATTCATTTCCTTAGACAAGACAATATCTGTCCCAACAACAAATTGTTTACAGTACTGCATATCTCACTTCCAAATGGTGAAAGGATAACAAAACCAGAACTATCTAAACCGACCTTGCATTATCCTGTAGACACTTAATAAATGTTGTTTGAAGCTGTGGAAGAAAAGGCTTCAGTGCCATCCCACCCTTTCTTATTATGATGCACAAAGTTGATAGAATGGCACTCTTCACCTGCCAAGGGAACCGATCCCCTATGATCCGAATGAGAGGCCTGCACCCAAGCCACGACAATAATTGATGACCATAATCACATTATAAAGAATATTGAATCATGATATACTCAAGCTTGGTAAACGTCTCACCAATATATGAGTTAGAGTAAGGCATTTCACATCCAAACACAACATAAAACATCAACAATCCAAGAGGCATATTACACCCAAACCACGTCAACAAAAAAGGCACTGGTGGGTGAAAAACAAAACTCAAAAATATCATTGAATTGCGAAAAGTTTGATGGAGAAGTGGATAAATTTGGTGATACAGATGATGCTTTTGGAATGTAAGCCATGCAGGAAGACAAGATTTAAGTAGAACAGAAATATGAGGATCATAGTCTAACCTGATCATGAGACATTTTTACCTTGAATCATAAGATTTATATTTTTGTCATAAATTTAACAAAACGGACTGTAAAACAACTCTTTTAAAGGGAATTAGATATAATATTCAAATCACGTGGATTATGATTTTATTTAAATCATAAGATTCAAGCCCTTAATTGTAAAATGGTTACAACATGGGATATAACAAAACGAAACCCCTTTTGTGTATCTCTAAGGGACCATGACATGTCTTGGACAGTTGATGTTTCACTCTCCAAGAAAAAGATGGCGATGGTCATGACCATAGTAGTATGTTTGCTTGTATAGAAATTAAACATATAAAAGTTGGGAATCTGCTCTATGGTAAAACCTATATTTGGAGGAACAGTTCACTCAGTTGTGATTTTGACATAAAATAGGAGAAACCAAAAAAAGGAAAACACAAGTCTGACAAGGGATGCCTGAAAAGTAGACCAAGTAAATCCAGCACCATTGAGGGGGCAATCCATGAGACCATGACGTACTATGAAACACCTAAAGTCTCTCTCGTTATGAAAAATAGGTCCCAATCTCAATTTTACATGAGAGAAATAGGTCATTGTAATCACCCAAGAATTCTCAATAAATCCCTTAAAGGGCATGCTATGTTGAGACTCATGTGATCTCTATATAATCCTCAATGAGTCATTGTAATCACTCAAGAATTCTCAATAAATCCCTTTTCTATATGGTATCAGAGCAGGTCGATCAAACCTTATTTTGAATTTTTTTCTTTCTTTTAATCTTGTTTTTCCGACGGGTGGCAGTGCCGCCTGTCCAGTTTAAACCATTTTTTTCCCCTAAAACTGTAGTCATCACCAACTCTAGTTGAAATCTCACTATCATTAATACCTCTGAGTTCCTCTTTTTTTTTTGCTTTTCCTTCAAACAACTGGCCAGTTTCTCTTTATGTTCTATTGGGAGAGATCATGATAGTTTGCTGTAGTAAACCACCAGCTCCGACAGACTCTAAGATGAGCGGGATGCGTTAGTGATGGATTTCACAGAGTGACGGTGACCACCAATATGTACAATTGGATTTTCCGGCGACTTTTCCACAAAGCTCTGTGATCGCAGGCTAATTTTTTGTTTGAGGATCATGCAATTGCGGGAGGGTATTACAAATAAATTTAGAGAATACAGCGTGGTGTAATAAGGTGAGATTACATTTGATTAGGATTTGATTTGATAACAATGTCATTATGTTTCTATGTTGAAACTCATATGATCCCTATATAATCCTCAATGAGGAGTCATTGCAATCACTCAAGAATTCTCAATAAATCCCTTTTCTATAGGAGTCATCAATGTGTATCTTTGCCCTCTTTTGTATGTTATTGTTTTTTTCAATCTTTTATTCCTAAATTCATATTTATATATTTTTTTAATATTTCTTCAAATTTCTCTTAAATATTTTGTGTTTTTGTTATTCGTTTCCTTTAATGAAGAAAAGAAAATACAATTTTGTAATTATCTTGTGAATTAGAGCTCAATTGATATAGTGTAGATGCGCTTCCGTAATGTTATGTGACCAACGCTTAGGATCATACTAAATGAGTCTTTTTAGGAATAATAAAACCAAAATGCTTTATGAGGAAGAATATAGGGTGACCAAGAAGCAACATAGTCATAAAATGTGTTTAGCCGAGTTGAGGTTGTTGAGAGGAATGAGTCAAAAAACAATGAGATAAGATTACAAAACGCTGCTTTCAAGTAAATTTGGAAGTAGCTCTAATATGTGTTGAAATAATGGGGAATTAACTGATGATTTAAATACGTTTGACAAATACCAATGAGGAGTGCTTTGTGAAAGTTGAAGACACTAAAAAGGCAAGGGGGAGGCCAAAAAAGACAGATGGAGAAAGTCAAAAAAAGTGCCCTTTAACCAAATATATGGCTCTAGATAGACTAGAAAAGTGGGACAAAATTCATGTTGCTGACCTCAAATAGTCAGGATAAGGCACTGAAAATGAAGAAATCAGACAATTTTAAAATATAAAATCAATTTTAAAAGTACATTTAAAAAAGAAAGGAAAAAAAGAGGTTTCTAATGAGTGATGTTCCAACTCGCCTTAAGATCCTTCACTTGAGTTGAAATGAAAGAACCATCTATATCTACTAAGTTTACACATGATACATACCCTGTTATTGGGACAACAAACTCCTTCAGCGCTTTCTCACTAGTCACTTCAATCAACTCCCCAAGGCCTTGTGCTGCTTGCTCTCTTAGTTCCGCTGAGCCATTTATTAGACCCTGTGGGTATGTCATATACAAAATTTCACAACTAAAAATAGAGTCATTGCCATAAATTATATCTAGAGGCCAGTATATTCAGAAAAATGCCTACAATAAACATCTTTTCTTTTCTTTTTTTCTGAAAAGACAGAAATACAAACATATATATTGGTGCAAATAATTATATATTTCTTCTCTAGGCTCCTTAGAAGCATAAAAAGCAAGCTGAGAACGCTTCAAAAATAAGAACAAGAAAGCTCCCGCTGAAGATGTAATGTCACTAATAGCAGGGCATATGGAGTTTTAACTGAATGACTCTAACATGCATACAATCAATTTTATAGTACAACCAACTTAAATTTAGCCAATAAAATCTATAGAACAAAGACAGCAGTGAATCTTTAAGAGACTATATTAGGTAATTCATCAGCTTATGGAACTGAATTCATCAATCAAGAAGTTAATGCAGCTAACAATCCAGCAAAAAATAGTTGAGTATGATAAAATAAAATCCCAAAAAGGTTTTGAGCAAGGAGAAAACCAAAATAGTAAGACTTAGTTTCAGTAATGTTTCGTTCGCTCTCTGCAGTTATCTAGATGCGCCGATACCATAGTTCAAAAACTCAATAAGTCACCAAGTTACTCAACCAGACTGAATTTCGAGTCAAGCCACCTCAAAACTCGAAGAAGACACTATTCAATGAGCTACTCGGGTGACTCGGTAGAGTCAAGTTGAGATTTTTGACTCTCCAAACTAGGTTGAGTCACAAAAGGGTATTTTATCATTTTCAATTTTTTTAAAACCTAAACTCGAAAGTCACATTGTTATTGCATCATATTTTTTTGGCGTTGCTAAGTCAAACTACTTTGGGTTCTTTTAACCTAGGTTTTTCAAGTTATTAGAGATGCAATCTTGGATAAAATGAAAAGAAATTAGTAATTGCCTAATTGGTACATTATATATTCCAAGTTGGACCGAGTCGAGTGTTACTCGACCCGGCTAACTTTCGAGTGGTGTCGAGTTTTGGATTTTTGAACCATGGCTAATACAACCAAAGGATTTCGAAGCCAATTTGGATGAAAATCAACCTCGACATACCTTGAGACCATCATAGTCATCCGGGCATTCCACGTTGCAAAACAACAAAAAAAGACCAGCCCTGTTTTGAGAAGCTTCAGTCATGTCTGCCTGAAACAGAGAATTTATTAAAAAGTTGACAGGATGGAGTTGTGGTAAATCCTAAATTCTTGTTGACAATCTGGGGTTCACTACCGCTTATGAATGATATATGGATCCCTCTGAGAGCATTCTTTAACTTCCTTCACCAACTAGTTCCATCATTAATGGAGGATCCACTCCTCAACCTACAAATCCTCATGCATCTTTTGCTTCAATCATAGCCCCTAATCTCCAAAAATACTAATGTCATTGAAAATACCTAACATCTACCTCGGCGAACCGACTATCTTCTTCTCCAAGGAGGAGATTGAGATCAGTGTTTTAAAAAGCGTGTGAGGCTTACGCCTCGAGGCTCGCCTTGGGGCGAGGCTTAACGAAAACGCCTTGAGGCTCAATCATAAGGCTTAAACTTCATGAGGCACACGCCTCATGCCTTGAAGCTTACTTTATGTCTATGGTGTACATCTCTTACATTAACTAAAATTAGGTTTATAGCCACAACTAATACTTAAATGTTATTTTTTTTAATTTATTATTTATTTCAACTAATTTATAAAGAATTTCTTACGTGTACTCATGTGCCCACACAAACACACAATGTACACGAATACACACACACACAACATATATATATAAATGTATATCTCTACATATATGTGTATATATATACTATAATATAACTTTTTGAATTTTTTTTATAAATTTTCTTCTATACTTTATTTATTTGTCAAAATTAGAGAGCATGAAGCTTTCTTGTGAGGCTTACGCCTCACGCATCTTGAGGTCCTAACGCCTCACCTCACCCCTTCACGTTTTAAAACATTGATTGAGATCCCAGAAGCACCATTCAAGTTCTGTTTCATAGGTAAGTGCTTCTACAATTGTCCTCTTCAAGCGATATAAGATTTCATTGAAGACCGTTGGTATGTACTTATCAGATTCTGCTTTGAGGAATATTATCTCTCAGCTGAGTTGAAGGATAATGCTTACATTGATGGCTATATATTCAAATTCTCCAAATGGTCTCCCACATTGCACGTATAGAACCATCAATTGCTCCTGTCTGTTTACCTTATCCTAATCTCGTTGTTAAACTTTTTCAAGATTACTTAATTAAATCTGATGTTGGAGTTATAGGGAAGGTTCTACAAATTGATGGGCCGTTCAAAACATGCTCTAGGCCTTGTGCTGCTCAAGAATTCGTTGCAGTAGATCTTGAAAAAACATCAACTTTCACACACTGTTTGAATTATCATCGATATTTTCAATATATCCCCAATATATTTCATTATTGCAGGAATCAAAATATCTCTCACATGTATTTTTTTCAATGTAGTCAAGGCATCTAGGCGATGCCGAGACGATTAGGCCTGGTGAGGCAAGGCGTTGCCTCGGCGATAAAAATAATTAAATTATATATATATATATATATTAAATATATGTATATGTAATATTAATATACACATAATACATAAATAATATATATTTAATTAGTTTGAAGTTTTCTAACTTCTAAGGTGATTTTGAGTCTTGACTTTGGATGTTGCTTTTAAAGTTTAAATGAACCACCTATATCCTAAGATAATGTTTTTAGACTTTAAACGAGGGTTTAAAATAGGGTTTAAGAGTTTAAATGATGGTTTTAAAATGGGAAATGTTTAACTTTAAAATAGGGTTTAAGAGTTTAAATGACGGTTTTAAAATGGGAAATGTTTAACTTACCACCGCATTCTACCATGTAGTGGGATGTGCTGTCATCATTGGTCCATGTCCCCCTTTTTAACACCCATCAATTGTGCTTAAGATTCACGCACTCACCCCTAAAGTTACGCAATCTAACCTTAGTTTTTAAAAAGAAAAAAAATATATATTAACCTTAATTTGCTTAAGCTTAACCATAGTCAAAGGGGTATTAAAAGGGACACGTGGACAAGACATATGACTACATTGTCAAAAATGTGTGGTGGGCTAATCACTGCCCTTTTAAAATAGGGTTTTAAAGGAGATTTTTAAAATAGGGTTTTAAAGGAGATTTTTAAAATAGGGTTTTAAAGGAGATTTTTAAAATAGGGTTTTAAAGGAGGGTTTTAAAATAGGTTTTTAGAATAGGTTTTGTATGGACCGCCTAGGGGCTATTGCCTAAATGCCTAGGCGGTCGCCCAGTGACTCTAGCCTGCCTAGGCAGTTAAGGCCCAAAAATGCCTAGGCAACGCCTTAACTACATTGATTTTTTTTTTTTAATACAAAAATATCCCTATATATTTTAGGTATTTTTTACATATCCCTGATATTTCCGATATATCTTTTATAAGTTATGGATATTTCACCCCTTAGTCGATAAAATGGGAGAAATTTCAACCAAATAGATTTTGAAAGAGTCAAAGGGAATTTAATATATTTTCTTGAGAAATCACCCACTTTGTTACGCACATTTACCTATATTTGTCATTTGGAATCGAATTGCACCACATTTGCACTACCTTTGGCGAAATTTCGGTAAAAGGTAAGAATTTTCCTCAAATTAGAATGGAGTTTTGCATAATTAGTGTCATTACACTCAATTTTTAAGTTCGGAGTCCAAATTTCTTATTTTAGGGAGAGGAGAAATTCAAAATTTTCAATTTTTTAGCTTAACTCCATGTGGCTCTAATTGTAGTTTTTGGCGTGGGTTGGATCATGGATGTATTAAGCATGGAGCTCTGATTGTGTATTTTTACTATTATGATTGACTGAGGGATGAATTAAATATTTTATGTAAGTTATATCAATATTAGTCAATTATACATTGTCTTTAGCGTGCATCTTCCCATTGCATCTCTTATGTACATTATTTAAAAATAATAATAATTCATTTCCAAATGTGTTTTACATTTTCTTAAATTTCACATAAAATTTCCATCTGTTCTTCATTGTTTTTTCCTATTTTTCACTTGATAGGTGATATATTTCCCGCAAAAAAATATATCCCGTGATATATTTTTTTCCAAGGTGTGACATACCCCCACGATATCGACAATCGGAACCTTGCTTCCTCAGACCTAATAGGGTATTGGAGATACTAGCAGGCGGCGAAAGGTTCTCTATGAAAAACTACTTTTGAATCGTTCTTTATGTTGTAGCGGGTCCATTTCAAAGCACTGGCAAATTTCAAAAAGGGGAAAGTGTAGCTCAATGCAAAATATGGAACAAACCTAGAAGAAGGCTGCTCACAATTTATCACACAATAGGTTCAGAAGACCATCCAACTTAATGAAGGTGATCTTTGCCCAGGGAACAACAAAACTATAACAAAAGAAGACGATCCTTGTCAAAAGCGAAATATTATTTGCTTTTAGGGTTAGACAAAAAAGGGAGGGGGAACTAAGCCACTGAGTTCACACATCTCAACCTGGGTTACCAAGTTTGCTACATGCTATAGCGAACCGCAAACCGAGCAACTGACTCGTGGTTCGGATTGGTTCGTGAAATTGAGCGAACCACATAGTGGTTTTAAAACAAGCTTAGTTTGTCAAATTTTTTCTTTAGGTTCGGCAATTTTATACTTTGAGTTCACAAATCATTCATAAAATACATTTTTAATTAATTTTTCAAATAAGTATTTTTTATATATTGTTTAAATGCTTAAAAGATATATATATATATTTTTTACATGCTTAACAACTTAAGTAACGAACCAAGCTAGCGAACCAAACTAAAGAACCTAAGCAAACCGAAAAACTAATTATTTCATCCTACCCCTAGCGAACCAAGTTCACTCTAGAGTAGCGAACTGTGAACCCGAATACCAACCGAGCGAACTACTTGATCTCAACAAGTTAAGTGTTTCATGAATAAAAAAACCAGTAAAGAGATACAAATACAAAGGATTATTCCTAATGAATAACCATTCAAGAATTTCTATGTTTGATAAGTTACACTCGAACTCCCCATGTTAGCAGGATAATAGAGTTCGGGAAATTGAATAAAGTTGTGACAGGTCAAATAAAAAATCTAAAATGATTTTTATTTAGAGCAGATAATAAGCATGAAGCTAGGCGAACCCCATTCCTATTTGTTTCCCCAATATAAAAACAATGACGTAACTGCAAAAAAATTATCAGAATTTTGTGTTTACACCAAGGTAATAAACAAATTTCAGAATAAGAAACTTTATCATTGGGGAAGCTAGGGATTTGTTCACAATATCAAAAACTAAATCAAAAATTCCCTACTTCTATTTATCAACAAAAATCAAAGTTCCCACTTTTTAGATTATTTTTCTATTGTTGGTTGGGATTTTGATTGTTTGGGTTGAAAATGGAGGGAAATAAAGATATCACTTGGTGTTACTAATAAATGAATGAAAGCTTTTGGATTATTGGCTATTCAATTATTCTTTGTTTATGATGTATTATTTTTACGATAATTGGATTGAATCCTATGATTTAAAATTTGAAGCCCGATTTGAACCGTATAGGTTCAAAAACAATGTGATTCGATTACAATTTGATTACTTTCTTTTACACTACAAAGAAAAACAGATGAAAAGCATAGAGAAAAAAGAACGCTGAGAAAAAAAAATTGACGAGACTAATTTATATAGCATTCCCATCACTAACAAGAATAACTTAATGTATTGTAAGGCGTGAGATGATTGTCAGGATAACCCATGGCTAACAGACAAATCTTCTCTCATTGCTAGAAAGGCTGTCAAAAACCCTCCTATTCACACCATGATATGAATCGTTGACCAAACATTGTTCATTATCAAATATGAAAATGAATAAAAAGGTAAAATCTTAATTATGGCATTTTCTTGCTTCTGTTAACTATGGTTTAAAGAATTAGATGGTTGAGCCTTTCAACCACTTTCCTCAATCTCATGTAAATTTTCACATTTTTCATAATTATAATTTGAAAAGATGAGGGGATGTGAGCCTTAAGCATCATGCCTTGGGACCTGCGCAATATTCATACAGAGGTTCTGAAAACTCGTCTCTCGCCTTAAGCTTTCAAAACATTGCTTATGATTGCCAATTGGCGAGAATGACTATCAAAATAGCATACCCATATCTGATAGACTGGTACCTGTAAAATTTGGTTTAGGAGTGGCAAGAATGAAATGTATAGGAATACCTGGAGAAAGATTGGAAGCAATGGCTGAAGAGCTTTCGGAAGACAGAGCCCAGGTATGAGAACTGGTCCTCCCTGCAAGTCCATTTGACAAGATACTTAGGTCCACAAAAGAATTGAGCTTCCACAACAGAAAAGCTCATTACATAGCATTGTGATTTAAGAATAAACATAACCTGTTCTTGCAACATCATGGTCTAGAGCACATGAATAAACTGAATTGCAAAATTAGCATTAATTTACCTTCCTTTTCCTGCGCTCTTTATCCCTGGATGTAGATATGGCGTCACGGACTAACTTCATATATGAAGGAAGTACTTCCTTGGGAACTGAACCAACAACCCTTGATAAGGCTTCCCAAGCAACCTGTTATATTGGAAGATAAAATACAATATACAGTATGGAGAAACAACAGCAAACCAAGAGATACTCAAAAGGATTTACCGCAATAGTAGCTGAATCTGAATCACTTAACAAAATAATCAGTGTCGAAATCATATTTGGGGCTTCATCAACCAAATATAGTTTGCTGTTTTTGAAGACGTATCCAATTAGATAGGAAGAATTTCTTCTGACTGAAGCCTGGGAAAAAAAAATAACAAAACAAAAATCAGAACAAAAAATAGAAGAAGAAATTGAATCAAACAGAAGATAAGCTTTTGAGAGATGCCCACCAATAACATACCTGGTTATCACTGACACCTTTAAGAAGCTCCGATATCAAAGACTCAACACCTTCTTCATCAATGACCAAGACCACCGTTTCTGCAGCCTTCTTTGCCGAATTTTGCACATCCTAATTATTTCAATAAGCAGCCGATAAATAAAAAAGATAATAGATAGTAAGCTAATTTACAAACTAAAGACTGGAAAACTAATAGCAGGGAGAGATAAGAAAAGCAAAAGAATGTGTGAAGTGAATGATGCACAACTCTAATACTGAAATTACAGACAGTTGTTATGGCTGCGCACGCCATTTTTTATGCTTCAGGTTCCTTCTCCATATGAAAATTTTCATTGAGGCCAATTACCTCGTTGCAAGCATGGAACTCAAATCAAGATAGCTGGGGAACAAAGTCTAAGGGACTGCTTGATTTTTTATCAGACTGTAGCATATGGAGGTGTGAACCGAAAGTAAGAATGAGGCATGCCCATGTCTAAGCTAATTTTCCCTTAGGAATTACCTTGCAGTACAACCAAGGGATTAAACTATGGTGTCGATCTAAACTTCGGTCGCTAAGGAAGTTGACACATTTTGTGAAAATTAAGGAAAGTGTGGAAACATTAGGAAAATGATGGAAATCTAAGATGATACTTTAGAAATTGAATACTCAAGCATACACATCAAGAATTCATTACATAATAAAATGCAAGCATGTAGTATATCATACGTGAGAATCATTTGAATCATGTTAAGTTACATGTTTTGTCTCGGATGAAGAGTCATTTTAGTTGTTTTCTTCTTGATATTTTTCTCAATTGTCAAATATTTTTAACTATACTATAAATTCTCTCTATCTTAAGTTGATAAAAGTGTAAAATAGCCTCATCAAAACAATTTATTAAGCAGAGGTATATTACTAAAGTCTTATTTCATATACTAGAAACGAATGCAGGTCATTACTCTTAAATGTCAAAAAAATGAAAAAAAAAAAAAGGTTTACAAAAGAGATCTTTAAGAAGGACGCCTCTTGTTCTTTGATCTCATAGGAGGCTTCGATGACTTCTTCTCAAAGCAAACTCCATGGGTAAGTGCTATTTTTCCTTAAATCTTCTTCTACTCTGGAGATTTATAATGTATCTCTCTCTCTCTCAGATTTCAATAATTCCGATTTTAAGAGAGCAAATTCCCCCCCCAAAAAAAAAAAAAGAAAAACTTCATATGCTCCATTGTACTGGAGGTAGAGCTGTAAAAGTACAAAATTCTACATGGATGGTGGCATATCCGAATTCTTATCCAGCTATTTGAATTCAACTAAATAATCGACGGATAGTGAAATAAAGTACTCGTATTCGACATTGATAAAATATTCAAATTCGGATGATATCCAAATTATTCACTTATTTTTAAAAAAATACTTAAAATAAAGAAAAAATGCTAAAAAAATATATAAATTTTATTAAAATGATAATTTTCTATTTTATCCTTCTTTATATTAAAAATAACAATTTAGCATGTCTTAGAATTATGTAAAAATCACATTAATAAGCGTATTTTAGACTTATGAACTTATTAATATATTGTGTATACAAATAATCATATATTATATAATCGGTTGGATATTTATCAAAACCAAAATCAATATTCGAATAAGTATCCGATTATAAATGGATTGGTAACGTACTATTCAAATTCACTTCACCGGATACCTAGTCGAATAAATATTTGAGCAATCAAATTCATATATGGATAAAATTTATATAGTTGGCACCACTAACTGTACGAATCTACTTTTTCAAAAGATATTTAAGTTTTTACTTAGAAGTAACTTTCTGGCTTTGTTGATAATCCTCAACTATTTAGGCTGTGTCGGTGAACTTTGATAGACTTTGACTAAAGTCCAATAATTTTAGAACTATGTAACATATAAATGTATCATTCGACCAACACGAAACAGAATCAACCGAAACTATTTGAAATGTGTTGGGAAGTTTCATATTGTTTATACTACATAGGAGCTTTATATGAAATGTGTTAGCAAGTCCCATATTGTTTATACCACATAGGAGCTCTCTTTTGGCTATCACCGAAGTCAGCACATTTCAATCAAAACATACCGAAATGCATCAATTTTTTTATACCAAAACAAGGAAAATTCTAACTATGCATAATTCCTCTTCATAGTTCACATTCCAACAAAAATGGGACTTCACTGCTTCACTTGCCATCGAGACATGTCGATGAATCAAATACCAGAACAACAAAAGGCTACCATAATTCTCATAAATGAAATTTTGAGTAACTTTAGATCTTGTTCATAGTTTTCAAGGCGACTTGAGGTGACAAACCCCATGGGCGCCTGAGGCGTCGCCTGATGAACTTTTTGTTGCCGAAATTCCCCTAATATGAGATATATGTATGGTGCATTTCCATGAATAAAGGGCCTTGCAATGCATATACATTCCAAAATTTCCACTGTCAAGATGCAATTTGATACAACCTTCAATAGAGACAATTCTAGGAGGGGAGAGAGGAAAGGTTGTACCTCTTATTCTCATTTCTTCTTTCTTCTCAATTATACTCAATAAAAGTAATAAAAAAGCATATAACAAGTAAAATATATAATTATGGGCTGCACTTATTTAAATTACAAATGACCCATTTACATAGGGTTTATGAGAGTTTTGTGAATCCTATAAGGAATTTGGGGCATTTATTGGCCTTCTTTTCTTATTGGACCGCTTAAACCCAGTTGTATGTCTGGTCACGATGTCTTTAACAATCATGCAAAAAACAGATGACGACAATATGATCCATTGAACGAGGGAGGGGACATTTTAACATGAGAGAAACATACTTGATACCGTTCATCTCTTCTATCTTCTTCTATTTGTGAACCCCTTTTTTGTTGGATAGACAAACACTAACATATTATATGGTAAAAGATATGAGAAGTATATAAAATAGCAATTTTATTTGTTTGTCAAACTATCATATTCAAATAAAATAAACTTGTATATCCTTAAACTATAATAATATTACATATATCAAATTTTTATTAATGACCGCCTGAGGCGGTTAGTTGCCTAAGCTCAATAAAGCACCTGGTCGCCTAGGCGACCTCCTAAGGTGCCTGAGGTGACGCCTTTAACAACTATGATCTTGTTTCTTATGACTTAGATACAATTTAGAATTTAGAGACGATAGATCCAGACGACATTCTAAAGTTAAATAATATCGGTACTATAAGTTGGCTGAATAATATGATTTTCATAATGATTGAGTAGAAGTTCTAGGACATTAAAATCATTTCCTTATATATTAATGGCCCAAAACTCTTTACATGACATTTGTTCCACATTATGCTATTTTTCTTTTCTTTTATTCATAAAACTAACTGTAATGCACATCACTACCTTGTCTTACACAATGATTAGCTGACATGTCACGAATTAATACACGAGTAGTGTGATTTTTCAGATGCTCAAGTGAGGACCCATAGAAGAAGTTACATAGTTCCATAATATGAAAAACTAAATTAAAAAAAATACAAGGGATAATCTAATTAAATATGTTACGTTATAACACATAAGAAACAAACACATGCATTGATGTATATAATTATTGGTTGTGGTACACATGGTTCAATATATCGGTATCAAGTGTTGTATCGGTAAGTCCAAAACCAAATACTTGTCGGTGTATCAGACCATATTGGATAGATACGGTGGAAAAATTAAGATACATTAAAAAAAGGCTTGGATACGCAAGTAAAAACTTGGATACCTTGCATTAAACTACTTTTAATGCAAATTTATGTAAAAACAAACTAAATGAAGGCCTCCAACTACATTAATAACCATACATATAAGAGTTAAGAATTTATGCGTAAAAAAAAAAAGCGTGTGTGTTGATAAATAGGTATGAAAATAGGAACCATAATCACTTAGCAAAGTATAGGATATACAATCTATATATCGAAACCTTACATTCAATGACTTAAATAAGAATGTTGAATTACAACCATAAATTATAAGCTTGAATGTAAGTCTTTCTAAGCTAAATTTTTACATTGTTAGTTGACTTTTTGACCCTGTAGACGTAAATATTTGTGAAGACTAAAAAAACGATTTTGTTCTTGAACTAGAAAGTTGACTTTTTATTTTTTAGGGATTCAGATCTAAATAATTTTATTGAATTCAAATAGGGGGTATAACCTTATTTACATATAAATATCTTAAGTAAATGAAACTACAATTTATTTAAATGATATTTTATATAAATATGTTGGGTGTATCGAGTTTGTGTTGTGGATCCTAGTGTATATGGAAGGACAAAAAAATAATTATCTGAAAAATCCCCGATATCGGGCCTGTATCGACTCGTATAGCGTGTCAATGTACCGAGTAGCTCCAACAGGATATGTATTGGCCCGTAATTTTAAACCATGGTGGTACATAAGGTAGGGATTATATAAATTATAAAGGGAAAAATAAAAGAATTACAAGGGATTGTAATGCGTAAATCTAAACATGTAGTGTGCGAGTGTACCAGCAGAGGGGGAGGAGAGCCCCTACACAAGTCTCATTATGGATAGATGACTTGTATATGGGCTTAACTTGAACTATTGATAGAGAGCCACCATTGGATCATGTCCTTGATGGAGATCCACCGTTTGATCGTGTTTTTGAGAGAGATCCGCCGTTGGATCGTGTTAGTGATGTAGATCCACTGTTAAATCATGCTCATAATGTAGATCCACCGTTGGATTGATAGATGGAGGCTCTGAGGACTATGATTAGCCCATGGCGCTGTTATTTTGTTTTATTCAATTTTAGTAGTTTGGGGATTATTATATTAGTAATAGTTGTTTTAGCCTTTTAGTAATTAACTATATTTAAGGTTTCGTCTTTTCCTTATATATACTCTCTTTGGGATTTTAGAAACACAACATTGAATTAATGAATAAATGCTTTTGATTTTCCTGTGAAAGAATTAGTGTGAAATCATTGGTGTGAAGCCAATGTACTTTCTCTCCATTGCCATATTCTTTATTTTCTGCTTTCTTGTAAAAAAAAAACCCTAGTCAAACCAAACCCTAGAAGCCCCTATTCCTATGACCTGCCCCTGTTACAGCAGCGGCCCCTGTTCCCAGTGCTAACACTGCCGCAGCCCTATTCCCAGCCTATCCTTTGGCTGTTGCACCCCTTTCCCCAATTCCCAGCCACTGCCGCAATCCACTTTTCTCCAACCTTGCTGTCCAGCCCTGCACAGCCCCTTATTTGATTGCAGTACCGTCCCTAGACCTTATTGTCAGAATCTATTGCCATATTCTCATACTGCTGCGAGCCCTCTTAAGCTTCCTCCATTGCAGTCGCAGGCCCCACAGTAACCCTGCTACTATTACGGCCCTTCCCCTATACCTATAACATTGCAATCAAAGCTTCTTATGCCCTAAAACCCTAAAAACAGCAAACCCATATACCCTAATTTTTATTACTCCTTTTTGTAATTACTGCTGGTTTTTTAGTTCTACAATTCAACGTTGATTGAAAACCTACCTAACATGCATCTTAAAATTTATAACAATTATTGAGCCTAGACTTGTTCTTGAAATCCTCAATTGAATAAGGAAATAACATTGCATATTGGCTGAAATCCCTAAGCCATTGGCAGTTCCCACTTTCATTACTATCACCCAATTAAGTTTGGAAAGTGCATCACTGCGGGATTCTTTCTTGACCTAGGATCTTAACTATAAGTATGTTAATCGAGATAATTTTATAACTTTATTTATTGCTGCATAATCTTTGGATCTCTCAATCACATCATTCTAGGTTAGTTTCATAGTCATGCATCGTCTAATAAAATCTGTAACGTTATAAAACATTAAACACAAACATACGTATGTATATTATTATCGGTTGTGCTACGTAAGGTAGGGATTATATAAAGACTAATCACTTGCATACAATATATTAAAGTAACTTAATAAATAGAAATGTGAGAAATCATATGCAATACATGATACCCAACATTTTATTTATTTATTTATTATTTTATTTTATTGTTTTGTACAAGGCATCATTTAGCTATGTTAGTTGACTCCTGACATTTGACACTTGTTAGTAGATTAGTATGTTAGGGGGTTTTCCAACTCCCTCACCATTAAGAGACTCGAACCGAGTCCTCCCCCATGGAGGACACACTTCCTGCCACTCGAACAACTAGGGACCTAGTGTACATGATACCCAACATCATTATTATATCTACTTTTTACAACCAATTTAAGTATATTACGCTTTGTTACATTATTATATCTACTTTTTACAACCAATTTAAGTATATTACGCTTTGTTACATTATTATATCTACTTTTTACAACCGATTTAACTATATTACACTTTGTTATGTTACGTCATACACTATATGATTTATATATCATATTACAATTTTAATAAATTAAAATAGATGCTATATACTTCATAGTATATCATGGCAAATACGTGTTTGTTTGTGTGTGGATGTTATACACACATTTACCAACTCAACAAGACTTTGGATCCAAAGTCATACAGAAAAAAATGATGGAATAGGTATGTGTGGCATGTAAGTGCAAACCTGAGAATCCAGGGATAAGAAAGACTGTGCATGTGGTATGTTAGCCAAATGCTGAAATATAGCATGCTTGATGGAAATGGCAATGCCATCATTCATAACATGGATGGGCAGATCCCGGGACATAAATGAGCAGTTTTTCTTCCATCAATCAAGTTACATAAGTATGCTAGGTGAAGTGACATAAACTGAGGCTCAAATACATAATTATTGCATATATTTTATGCGGTCCATAAAATGTCAATAAATAAAAGTTCAATGCTTTCAAGGTTAAACAAAGAAGTTACACTATAGAAAAAAAAACAAATATGAATACCATACCATATCATCATCACCCATGGCAGATAGTAAAGCTGGAAGAACAGTCCCAAGATGAAAATTAAGGCCCGGTCCAGCAACCTCTGCTAAGGCCCCCAGGGCGTGTGCATTAAAGGCACTGGATGCATAGCCAAAGCTTTCAGTAAAAGTAAACTCCCTCAAAATGTAGTTTACTGAAATATGAAATTGGAGAACAAGCACTTACGAAAGGGGAAGATGAACCAGCTTGGGCAAGATATGAGGCAAAACAGCTGCAGTCCTGACACTGAAATTGACATATAAATTAACTTTAGTACCAATAGAAAGGGATGTATAAACACAAGGTACTAAGTTGGAATTAAACAAAGAACCATGGCACAAAAATATACCTTAAGATTTGTTTGAGGCCGTCAAGAGCAGTATCAGAGGTTTCATCATCTTCCAACGCATGTAGCAGTGTTGGAACAATCTCATCAATTGCTTGCAATCCCGCACTCTACATTATTATATTCTACTTCTTATTTTCGTTCGAAACCAATAATGGTAAATATAAAATCTCAAAAAAGCAGTGGAAACTAAAATACAGCACCTTATAAAGAGTGCTAAATGCTAAGCCCGCAGACTCACGAACATCGGGCATGCTGTTGAGAGATATATAAAACAATAATTTTTTTCTCATGTAGCGGTGTAAGAAAGGACAAAACCAGATTTAAGAAATGGAGACAGAAATAAAAAAAAGTGCAATTGGGGAATCACAAAGAAAGAAAAAACAAACCTATCACAGAGGGCTGTCCGAATAGTAGGGATGAGCTCATCCATGAAGCTCAATAATTGATTCTTACCAGCACTAGCCATCACTTCACTCAACCCAATGCACACACCCTGTCACTCATTCTTGAAGGTTAGAATTGGAAAATAAATAAAAACTTACAAAGGAAGGATCCTAGTTGAGTTTTTTCTCAAAAACCATCAATGTGAAACATTTTTATTCCTACAGAAAAACTAATGATCTATAAAGTATTCATTCCTCATTTCGGATAAACTATGCTATTGGGGAGGAATCTATGAAACAAGATGAACTAAAAGCCATGAAAAAAATTACAGAGAAATACTGATCAGAAAATCGGTTGGATGCGATTCAGCATTGTTACACTGATAAAAAGATGGTTGGATGTCTGAACCATCCCTGGGGTAAAATATCAACACGTAGCATACATATTGGAAGCCTACATATCGGTATTTATACATATCGATATTTTGGGATACTAATACAAATGATCATATTAATAAGTAAATTCCAAGGTATCAACCAGGAATCATACCGTATCAATACTGATACGCAGGATACACTATAATACAACCCAATATTGGTAGATAATATTTTGGCTTCAATCAAATTATCAAAGAATGCATTTTCTCTTTTTCCAAAGATTCGAGACCCCCCAACACATCGATACATTAGAATTCATTGGTATAATCCAACACAACTTGATACTCAGTCGATACCCATATGTAATCGATGCGCATCAATAGGCTATGCATATACTGAAATTTTTCAAAAAATATTTTCCATAAAAAAAAATAATGATAAATATTTGGTTGGTACATGGATGGTCTACCATATACATAGAGTGATCTTATCAATATAGCAAGAGTGCACGAGTGTGTGTGTGTGTGTGTGTGTGCACGGGTGTGCGTGCAGGCATGTGTGCATGTGTGCGCGAGCGTGCGTGTGTACATAATTCAAACTAGTATTTTCTAAAAATATTACTTTTCCATTAATACTAATCATATAAGATCTTTTTTAGTAAGTTACTAGCACTAATGTTCTAATAAAGTATTTATAATTAGTTTCTGGATGATCTACCATATGTATCAAAGTACGAGGTTTTTTATGACCTAGTAACAAAGTTCCCCCATGTTTTCAAAAAGTCTTAAATAAGTTGCAAATTTTAATCTAACGGATAATTCACGAAGTATTGGAGACTTTTTGAAAAAATCATGATATTTTTGAAATGTGCGAATTTCGCTTATTATCAAGCCGATATTTTCCAAGAATTTTCAAATTTTGCCATTTTTAAAAATTTTCCCTAGTCAAATAATTCCCAAACTCCAACTTGGTAACTATGTTTATGACATATTTTGACACTTAAAAGACTCCTTAAACTACCAAATGATAAAGTTAGGGGCGATATCTTGGCCCACCTTGTTCAAAGACACTAATTATTTTTGTCGTTCTTGTGAAAGATGTCAAAAGTTGGAGGTGATATCTCGTAGGAATATGATGCCCTTAAACCTCATTCTAGTAATTGAAATCTTTAATTATTGGGGTATTGACTTTATGGGCCCGTTTCACCCATCTTTTGGATATCTATATATTTTAGTAGTTGTGGACTACGTGTCCAACTGGGTTGAGACCGTGGCTTACAAGACCATAGCACAGTAAAGAAATTTTTGAAAGAACATATTATGTCTAGATTTGGCATACCACGTGTCATCATTTCAAGGACCCAATTTTGTAATAGACCATTTCAGGCCCTAATGAAAAAGTATGGAGTAATCAATAAAGTAGCAACCCAGTACCACCCAAAGCTGAGTGGACAAGTGGAACTTGCCAATAGGGAGATAAAGCAAATTCTCGAAAAAACAGCCCAGATCACAAGGATTGATCTTTACAGCTAACTGATGCACTTTGGACTTACAGCACTGCTTACAAATCTCCCCTTGGTATGTCCCCCCTATCGGCTTGTTTTTGGCAAGTCTTGTCACTTGCCTGTGGAGCTTGAGCATAACGCTTATTGGGCTATTAAAGCCTTGAAACTTGATTTCGGTGAGGCGGGAACGGTACAGAAATTCCAATTTAAATGAATTAGAAAAGCTCTGGAATGAAGAATATGAGAGCTCTAGATCTATGAGAACAAGATGAAATCTTTCATGACAAACGGATTTTGAGAAAAACTTTTGCACCAAACTAGAAAGTTTACTTGTATGATTCTAAGCTCCATAAGCATCCAGGCAAATTATGGTCTAGGTGGTATGGCCCCATCGTGGTAAAAAGAGTTTTTGATCACAGGGCAATAGAGGTGGAAAATCCTAGAGATGGCAGAATTTTTAAAGTTAATGGACAAAGACTTAAGCCGCTCTAGAGAGATTTGTGCCCAAGGAGGAGACCACCCTCCATGAGGATCTCGTTTACCAAGATTGACTAGACTTTTGCAAGTTTAGAATTTCGCTGTATATTAGTTTCTTTATGTTTTGTTTGTTTTTGCTAACCTCGCAGGATGCAACATTTTTGGAGATCTACTCATCCTTTCAGGTGATATCTTGAACTGTGTTTTACTTGAGTCATTTATGCTATCTTTGTCATTTGTTATGACAAACTCAAATTTTTCCTCGTGCACATAAGTTATAGTGGATGGTGGTTGTTTAAATACATACAATTGGAAGAACATCCAAGATTTTAGCGAAGTCTTTAACACCTATGAATTGTTGAGCATTCCTTGTTTTTTGTGTGTGTTCCAATTTTCAGTGTTTTGTCGAATGCGGCATTATTATTCCGTTGTTGATCTCATTATAGTTGCTTAACTTGGTTGCCCATTGGGAATGTCATTACACGGTTTGTGGTTTGTTTGGTTGATTGCCTAGGAAGTGATAAAGGTCAGTATAGAAACGTTTAAGCCTTTTTCTAAGCCTACCTTTATAAATTACCATACGTGCCACTTTAAGCCTAAAAGAGAGCCTTTCTTTGTAAACCCACATTTTCCTTTCCCACTCCACATTGGACTGATTGGAGTTGAGCCCATTTCATATCATTCCCTACCTTTTAAACCGGAGTTTATGCTAGGAATGGTATTTTTGTAGTGATAGAAATCAAATGGTATTGAGAATTCAAGTCATGAAAAATGGAAAGTTTGGATGGTAACTTTAAGTGGCATTGGAAACTCAAGTCATGCAATGCATTCAATGTTTATAAAAAAATATAAAAAAAAGGAGTTCTTGAGTCTATGGTATGTTCAAAGAACAAAAGTAAAGGTATGTTTTGCATTGGGAAGAATCAGAAAAAGAAATGAAAGAGGAAACTCTGAATCAAAGAAAAAGATCAAAGGAATAAGGAGAAAAAAAAATTGGTATGATAGGAATGATGGTTCTGTAGTGAAGATGTTTTGACATTTCTAGCATACACCTGGTTTTTATTGATTATCCTTACCCTTTCTTTCTATTAGACACTATCCCTTAAACCCCGTACAACCCTTTTTGCTGACCGTTTGATCCTAGGTGGGTTGGTGGTGTGAATGGAGGATTTCCCAATGGATGGCATCCTTCCATGAGATCTTATGTCTTGCCTATGCTCTTACGTTCTATTTCCATATGATTGAGAGAACACCCATAAAATCTCTGAGTGAATTTTTCTAAGTGATTTAAATCCTTGTGAGATTTGAAGTTAATGTTTTCATCTAGGATGTTTCTCTGATTTGTATGTGTTTTGGGTTTGTTGGCATGCATGGTTACGAGCTTAGCACACACACAAATTCTGAGTTTTGCTTGTTAATGAATGAACTTGAATAGCGTGATGGCTCTCTTGTGAAACCTTTATTTAAATGTCTGGATACCTTAGGCTATATTCATGTAGATTCATGGGTTGGGTAAATTGTTTCGAGTCACTTGATTGCTGGGGACTAGCAATATTCAGGTTGGGGGTGTGATGAGTGCACAAAAGTGCACTCTAATCTAGTCATTATGTAGTCCTTTATCACCCTTCCTAGTCTAATTCCAGTAATTAAAGTGTATATTCCAAGCTTGTTTTCCCTCTTGCATATTATGGATTCTTAGTTGTTTTATGGTGTTTTATGCAAGAAATTCAGGTAAGGAATTTCTTGGGACTCAACGGGACTCGGAATAGCTTAAAAGCGGGAAAAGAACAAGTCATCAAGCGCCCGGGGACCACAAGCTCCACCCGAGCAGAGGAACTCAAGAAAAACCCCAAACAAGTAGAGCCCCTAGCTCGAACCGCCGAGCGCTCAAAACCCACCGCCCGAGCGGTAGACCCTGCACTGTTCATATTTTCTCCTGTTCAGACCGCCTGAGTGGACCGAAGCTCTGCCTGAGCGGAGGTTACGCACAAAACTTTAATTTTAGGGTTTTTAGACTGTTTTAAGGGTGTTTTAGGTATTTGGAAAGTTTTTAGTATAAATAGGAGGAAAAATGACCTTAGGTCATCTTCTTCCTTCATTCTCTTTTTTTCCGTTTTAGAGCAATTTTCCCCCTTTTATATGGATTGCTAAATCCCTAGCCTTGGCTAGGGCTGAAGTCTCCTAATGAAGTAATATAATTTGATTAGATCCTTTCAAGCACTTTTAATGTTTATAATTTCTTTTCAATTGTTCATCAATCTTGATTATCTATCTTTCAATTGAATCTCTTGGGTTTAAATCGTTTCACGAGCTCAGCCATGCTTTTCTCGTAGTTATGTAAAAACTCTAGACTTCTCAAAAGAAGAACTCTAATCTCAACGGACATTATCCTTTGTTGCGATATTGCCTCCAGGTATATCGTTGACCTTGGATCTTTCCAGTGAAGCTATTGTATGGGTAAAACTTAATTGAATAGTTAATTTGAAATTGATTTAGGTTTTTAGTATAAACTTGATTTCTAAACGTTTCGATTGGGGATTTGGGATGTGAAATCCCCAATCGAGTTAAAAATTGGATTGATCAAATTAGTATTACACCATTAGGAGGAGGAAACCCGATGCCTTGGCGCCTTTTAATCATAGAACTTTTTCCCCAATTTAAATTGCAATTTACCCTACCAAAATCTCTACAACCCCCAATCTCCAAAGTCTACCCTATTTTCATTGCTCCCTGTGGACCAACAGCCCCTAAACTGCACTGCATAAGTACCGCATATCTTTGAGCAACATTAGTAATGGAGTGATAATCCAATGTTCTGAGAGTGTCCTTTAAACGTTTAGGATACATCATGGTTCAAAAACCCAAAAACGCGACTCAAAAATTTGTCAGGTCAAGTATTGGTAATGGAGTAGTAATCCCGTGTTCTAAGAGTGTCCCTTAAACATTTGGCATACCTCATTTTTCAAAAACTCGACTCGGTCCAACTCGGAATATATATACCAATTAGGAAATTACCAATTTCTTGGTTAAAATAACCCAAAATATGCTAGTTTTGCAACCTCAAACAAGTTAAAAACCAAGTTTAATAAATTCCACAGTAAACTGGTTTTGCAACCCCCAAAAATTGTGATGCAAAAATAGTGTGATGTTCGAATTTATCCTTTGAAAAATAAAAATGACAAAAATACTCTTCCAGAACTCGACGGAGTCTGGTGAGTCGAAAAACTTGACTGGACCGAGTCACCAGAGTAACTTGCAGAAAGTGTCTCCGAGTCTTGAAGCGACTCGACTCGAAAATCAATCGACTCGTCGAGTTTTAGAACTATGGTATACACTACTCTTTTTACGAACTTACCAATATCATGACGAAGTCCCAGCCAAAAGTACTTTCCTTCAACAAGTGCAAGGGTTTTTTCAATGCCAAAATAGCCACCCAATCCTCCACTATGCAATTCAAAGATAATTTGTTCATTTAAAGAACCAACTACTATAAATAGGCATGTTCCTTTAAAAATATAACCATCAGGAACAAGAAAACCAGCAATGGATGGATCTGTAAGCAACTTTCCAAAGAAAGCATCATCTCAATACTGGTCATGAATTGCTTCAAATCCGATTGCTTTAATCAATAATGTCACCGTACGACCCTCCCATTTAAAGCATCAGCAACACTGTTTTGCGTACCCAATCAATGCTTCAAAAGAAAGTATACTCTTGAAGGAAGCTGGTCCACTTTGCATGTCGTGAGCTCGACTTCTTTTTTCGAATACTTCAAGGCCTCGTGATCAAAGTTAAGTATAAACTCACGGTGTATAAGATAATGCTGCAAAAAACGTAGAGCCTGGACCACAACATAAAACTCAACATCGTAAGTATTCACCTCTTCCTTGCATCATTAAAATTTTTGCTAAAGAAGGATATGGGTCGCCCATCAGGTAATAGTACTGCACCAATCCCAATATGCAAAGCATCACACTCTACTTGAAATATTTTGCTTAAGCCTGGTAATGCTAAAACAGGAGTCTGTGTCATCGTCTCCTTGATCTCCTAAAAACTCTTTTGTGTTGCTAGGGTCTACACAAAATTCCCAGCCTTCATGCATTTGTGATGGGTGCCATGAGGGTGCTGAAATTTCGTATGAACCTATGGTAAGAGGTAGCTAACCCATGGAAGCTACGAACAACAGAAATTGATTTAGGAATGGTCATTCAACAATCACTTGCAACTCGGTTTCATCGACATGTACTCCTTCAGAAGAAAGACCCCAAGAAGACAACCCAATATGTAAGAAAAGTGAACTTCTTAAGAGTAAAGTAAAAAAATTATTTCCGCAACACCACCATCACTTGTCTTAAATGCTCCTAGTGCTAATTATTTGTCCCATTGTATACTAACATATTGTCAAAGTCAGCGACCATGAATTTGCCCATAAATGGTTTCAACATCGAAGTCATGAGCCACATGAAAGTACTTGGCGCATTGGAGAATCCAAATAGCATAACCAGCACTCATACAATCCATCACGCGTCTTAAACAGGGTCTTCCATTAATCCCCTGGGCATATCCTGATTTGATGGTAATCACTTTGTAAATCCAGCTTTAAAAATACCAAAGCTCCATGCAATGCATCAAACATATCTTCCAGCCGAGGAATAGAAAAAAGGTATTTAACTGAAATTTTGACACGACTGTCTACACACATCCACCATGTCCCATCCTTCTTAGTTATAAGAAATGACAACGAGCACGGAAACATGCTCTCCCTTATGACCTTATTATTCCCTTACCCAATTAGTCACCCACTATTCACTGCAATTCTTCTTGTTCCTTCCGGCTCATTCAATAGTGTAGAAGATTAGGAAGCATCGATCCTGACAGCAGGTGAAGCCCATTTGGTAACTTTTTGGGTACCAAATCTCCATATTCTATGGGAGAGGATGAAGAGTTTAAGAATAAGTGTAAGGACAGCTTCTTTACAAATAAGGGTATATATTAAGCACTTTCCTTGATGTCCTCTATGAACTTTCACTCATTTAAGAGGTTAGAGCTCTCATTTTTGGAAAACATTGGTCTAGAATCCTCTTTCATTGGCAAGAGTATTATCTTTTTCCTATCCTTAGTAAAAGTGTAGGTGCTTTGTTTCCCATGATGGATAGTATCACGGTCTCATTGCCATGGTCGTCCTAGTAAAATGTGACACACATCCATGGGAACAACATCACCACTTCGGCACTTCCTTATAATTGGTTTCAAGGGAAAAATTAAAAAGACAACATTTGGTAACAGGTACCTCTCAATTAGAGCCTTGGAACTGAACCATTGTATTTTGAATTCCTTTGGACGACTTTCCACCTTAATCTTCAATTTTTCCACCAATTCTTTTGATACCACGTTCACACACGATCTGCTATCAATAATGATTGTGCATAATTTCTCTTCGAAAGTGTACTTCGTTCTAAAATATTTGTGCGCAGCAACCTCTCATCAATGATCTTCTTTAGTGGGGAAAGAAGAGTCTACTGTATTATTAGATCATGATCTGGTCCAAATCTTCCAACCATAGGATCGGTCATGGCATTTTTGTTGTACACCGCATCACCCTCAAAGTCATGTAGTTCATCTTCTACGTCATCCTCCAACTCTTGATCTTCCACTAAGTTAACCGGATTGTGCTGTGGATACTTATCGGAACGGTTCGGTTGGCATTCCTAACCCGGGGGTTAAGAGTTTTTACCAAATTGTGGGGTCTATGACCTCCTGTAGGCTTGCGGGCAGCAACAAAGGGAGGTTTAAGTAGATGCTTCTTTCTTCAATGTGGGTCGACGATCATATATTTTGTTCTATAAAAATTTGCTTCAATCTTTTCTGCAAGACATACAGCATGTTCAAGGGTGGAAAACTCTTGCAACTCCAATTCTAGTCCAATAGAGTCATAGACATACGTTAATCATTAACATACCTTGAAATACGTTATTCTTCCGTCTCTTCATGTTCAACCCTTGTCGTTAACGTGTAGAACTCTTATGTATACTCTCGTATAGTCTTCTCCCTCTGACACAAATTGTAACACTTCTTGTAGACGTCTCTCGAAAAATTAAATGGAAGAAACCATCAACGTAATTCCCTATGCATCTTCTCCAATGTTGTGATCTTGTGCTTTGTAATATGGACGCGTCCTGCATGTAATTCGTCCCACCAAATAAAGGCATACCCGAACAATCAAGTGGCTACAGATTTGCCCCTCTTATATTCCGGCATATCATTAAAATCAAATACATTTTCTACTTTTGAAACCCAATCTAGGAATTCTTACAGATGAGTCCTTCCATTGAATTTCGGTAATTCAATCATCATTCCTCCATCACTACTCCATTCAAGAGCTTGAATTAATCGATCCTGATTGAAGTCACGATTCCATCCTTCATTCCTACCTCAGTCTTGATTGTTCTGTGGAATCTAATCAACATCTGGAGCACTATATTGGTGGAAGGGATTGCCGGAAGTATCCCTATTAAATCCATCTTTATTCTCCAGTGACTATAAGTCGCAACACTTGATGCATAAGACGATATAACCTCTCTATGATGCTTCATATGGATTTTTTGAGACGCTCCAACCGATTTATCTCCATGGAAACAGGAGCTCTTCGTGGAGGCATTCCGAATCATCAGCCAAATTTGCACAACCTGCTCTGATACCAGATAATGCAGTTGACCATCCTTCGTATCCTCAAGCAACAGTAATCTATGCTGGAGCAAAAGGAGTTATGCTTAGCTTACTCAAACAATTACAATTTCTTTAAGATTAATCACAGAAGTTATCCTTACAAGCTTGCCCACTTAGCCTTCTATAGAGATCACATACATTGAATATATACAATTATGACTCCAACAGCCTATGGACTATTCTAGACACTTTGAAAATATGACTAACTCTTTTCCAAGGCCTTCTAGAATTCTACAGCATTGGAAACTCAAAATATTCCTTGAACTAATAACCTTTCCTAGAAAATTGAAGACACTTTAAGAACATCACGAGTACCATTAAAATTCAGCATTCAAGAGACTAAAATTAATGACTCATAAAACTTGATGAAACCTAATTAATTACGAAGAAACTTAAGGACCACGAGTTACTCCAAAACCATGCTAAGATGAAATCTAGTTTTTTTAGTGATGATATTATTGTTCTAGGGACAACAACCTCTTCTTTTTGTGCACCTTATCATATTGAGATGAGATGTGAACCTTATAGGCACCCACCATGAAAGCATCAGATTGTAACGTAAGATACATATTTGAACATAAGAAATGTTGATAGAAGACCAGCCATGCCACCGGAAGGAGAGCCAATCATCACGCTGCTAATGGGGGATCTAGCAAAATAGAAGACCAGCAAGATAACACGTCCCAAAAGGATTTAGGAAACCCCAAACCCACCAAATTCCCCCTAACTGAGATAAGAAGAAACTCCAACTCCCGCCAATGAAAGGTCAATGCAAGAGTAAATGATCAACATATTCCTCCTTAGCTAGGCACATAACGCATTGATTGGCTAAACTCCAGCCTCGACTTTGAAGAAGATCATAAGTTAGGATCTTGTCCCAATATGCTGTCCAAATGAAGAAAGATATTTTAGAGGGTATTCCGGTATTCCGCATAGTCCAATGAAGAACCCAAGGAGGTATGGGGCACGTTGTAAGACCTCAAAAATGGGATTCACATTATTTTATATAATATATGTGAATGGTGTTTGTATACAATGTATTTTGTTAAAAATTGGAAAATTTGTGGGTTGGTCAGTATTTTTCCGGGTTTACTTTTTACCCTTAAACCTCAATATTTTTACTCGAGATTTTTACAATAGGTGCCGGACTGGCTAAGGTTCAATCCCCTGTAATTTCGTAATTTTCACGAGTAGGGATAATTAGTTATGAATTAAAGAAAAAAGAAAAGTGGAATTACCGGAAGTCGAAAATCAAACGGTCACGTGACAGCACACATGCGTGCCATGTGTCCCACTAACCTTCAATGACACTTGTCTCTTGAAGAGACAAGTGTCTCTCATGTGTTGAAGCATATATAAGATAAGAGAAATCACTTTTCTCTCATTTTAGCAAGAGAAGAAGTTCCGTAAAAATTCTGCTGAGAATTCTGGAGAGAGATAGAGACTTTTCTAGAGAGAAAGTAGAGAGATGAGTTTTTAGAGAGAGAAGGTGTTCTTGAGAAGGTGACTCACTACCCCATCTATTTCTGGTGCTCCGAATTCATTTCCAGCGTCATTTTCAACCTCAAAAGCTGCTGGAGAGATTTTCTGAAATTCTAGAGAGAGAAAAAAGTGTTCTAGAGAGAGAAAGTAGAGAGAGAAGGCAAATCCTAGAGAAAGAAAGCTTGAGACTCACTACCCTGACTATTTCCAATGCTTTGAATCCAATTACAGCATTGTTTTCATCCTCAGAGGCGTATTTCAGAGCTTAGAGGGTAAGATTTCCTCTTTCCTTTGCTCCATTTCAAGGTTCTTGAATGCATTATCATGTTCTTGAAGGATTTTGGTGGATTTGGTGTGTGATTTTGTGAATTGTATGGAAATGGGTCTAAGACCCTATTAAAATGGGGTAGAAATGAAGAATGTTGGGTGAAATGGTTGAAAAAAAAATAGAGAAGCCTTGAATTCGGACGGAGAAAACAGTCTGAATTTTTCACTCTCGTAAAGCTAAATTCAGCTTTATAAGATTTATTTAAGGTGTTTAGATGATATTTAAGGTTAAGGGAGATCCAATGACACTGTATGTATGTTCCTAGGGGCGGTTTATCACAAAGTTTGATTTACGGGAGCGTGTTAATATTTGCTTCATCACTTTGATTTCAAGACGTAGTTAAAGCTTGATCATTTTGTAAGTACACTCTACTAAGCTTACTTTGTAGATAAATTTATGTGTTTAATATTCTGATTTTATGATTATGAATTATTGTGATTGAGCATGTTAAAGTACCATGAATATCCTTTACTTGTATATGAAATCATCCAACATACTCATATGTTTATAAGTCATGATGGTTCATGCATAAATGTCATGTTTTAAATTTCAGTTTTTAAGGAAGCATGTTATTCCAGTTTTTCTCATGATTTATAAAAGACAAGTTTGGGATCAAAATCATGTCTAAATCTCTATCATTAGGCTTCAAGTTATCAAAACAATGATAAAGCCCGACGTAGGGCTGGTCAACGGAGTTGGAGACTTTGACATTTATATATATTATACTTAGACGGTCAAGCATGGCCATTACCAAGTCAAGGCTCTAACTCCCAGCTTCAAGTACATGTCTAGAACAAGAACAAGAATAGGAACAGGAACAAGCAGGTTCAAGCAAGTGAAATACCATGATTTACACAAGACAAAAACAAGAATAACACGCATGATCTACAAAACATATACACGACAAAAACCATGAGATTAGTATCACTTAGCATGTTTTAGAAATGTTCAATCTCATGCATGCATATGATCATATTATTTTATATTTCCATGCACGCTATATCATGTCTGTTATCCATTGTATGCTTTTGGTTTGTACTCGTGGATTATTCCGTACCCAGTCATACATTTTATGTCGGCAGGTATAGGTTTTGACATCTGTGGTTCCAGACCATGGATTGAGGAGGATTATGGCGAAGAGGAGCAGTTTGTGGAGCCTCAGGTGGAGGCTAGTCAGTTGGATGTGTGGCCTTATGAATAGGCCTAGGTGATCAGGAAACTTTGAATGTAAATATTATTTTGTGAGCAAATTTGTTTGCTCTTACTTGTGGGTTCATGTATATAACTTTGATAAGACTTGGAATACTTCTATCAGGTATATAAAATTTAGCTTCCATTGTAGCAAGCCTTGTTTATTTCAGGATGATTGGATATGGCAGGTCAAGTCATGATTCAAAGTACCAAAAATTTCTAGGGGGTATTTTGGGGCATGACACACGTGATAAAGGATTTCATAGAAAAACAACCTCTTGGGTCCCTAGCCCACAAACGCTTATTCTGGAACGAGACCAAGGACAGACCCCTGACAAATGACTCAAAAGCCTAATATCATCCCCCACTTCCCAATCATTAAGATTGTGTCTCAACCTAAACCAAAATTCTTAAAGCTGGAAAAACTCACTTGTCTTCACAATTCTTAACATTCTTAAAGCTGGAAAAAACTTGATTAGATAATAAAATACTTCACTATTACTAACCCACAGAGATAGGATCATTTAAATGGTTTACAATTAATGATGCTCAGGCAACATTGTACAAGAAACAAAATGAGATCCACAAAATATAATTCAATGGTAGAAATCTCACTTGTCTTCGGCCAGTATCAGGATCTTTCAGCCCTTTGGATAAAATTGGGATAATCAAAGGAAGTACTCTTTCACCAAGCTTTCTAACAAGCTCGCCCAGTGCACGACCGGCAACCTAAAATGCATAAACACCATAATTTAGGATTCATGATTTGTGTAAATTATGACTCCAAAGAGGATTACAAGACAAATAGGCAAGCAAACCTGCCGCCTTTCTGAGGATGACGATGCAAGAGAAGTAATGAGTGTATTCATCAAAACTGGCATTATTTCCTTGAGAGTCTTTGGAGTATTTGCTACTATAGTCTTCCACACATGTAAGGCAGCCTGATAAAATGAAATTAAAGGTTGGAATAATGGAATTAACATTCCACCTCAAAATATCACACCCTCAATGGGGAGAAATTTAAAACAGGTAATAGGAAATCATGTAACAGAAGTATTTGGCTTAAAATTGACCCAAAAAAATATTATTACCTGACGTACTGATATGCTGACATCAGTCCGAACCATATATAATGCAGCAAGAATTTCATTACGCTTATCCCTTCCTAGTATCTCGATAATAGCACGGCCATGTGCTTCAGTACTTGAACCTTCATCATCACTGCCACCTTCAAGAATTGCTTTTCCAGAAGTTCCAGCAACCTGGATGATATATACATCATCTCACATAAGAAACTATATTGATTTCGATAGAGGTAAATCGGAGTGGCCCTCACAATGCCTTTGAATAGAGTATACCTTGAACAGGAGGTCACCTAACAGTTCAACAGAACTTTGTCGGATACGCCAGTTATCATTGAAAATACCATCCTCTACAGCTGGCAGGAGCAGCGGTAAAGACCTGATTGAGAAAAAAAGAGAGGAAATAGGCAGGAAATTGTCAGTTATCCATTACAACTACAAAAAGAGAGAGATTCAAAAAAGAGGAGAATCCTTAGTGCACAGACGTTGTTGCATAATGCTCCACCAGAACATGCCCAGCACTGAGCGCCGCATCACGTACAGATTCATTCTCATCAGCAAGTCCTGCAATAAGATATGGGGACTTAGCATGAAAAGCATATGGATAGAATGCCCAAAAAGGAGAAAATGCACTAACCATCTAAAATAGCAGGCAGTATCTGCTGCAAATAGTTCTGGAAAATGACGCCGAATGACCTTGGCAAATACTAGAGAAATATTTCCATCAGAAGGAACAAACAAAATAAAGCCATGAAAATAAACCAATCCAACTACCCCACACAAACCATTATATTATTCTATATGTTCACCTTGAAAAGTGTTAGATATCCATCACGTACGGATGCCCTTTGATGAGCACAGTTCCGAATGATATCAGGGAGTATGTGTTCAAAATACTCCTTACCAAGCGCAGCCAAAACCTGGAGGCAGAGAAGTATGTTGTCAAGTAGAATCAAATTGTAAATTGTAAGGGGTAGAATTCAGATGAATCATATAAATAGCACAAATCATAGAATTTGAATATATTGTTTTCCAAAATTGTCTAAAATGTGAAATAAAATAGGAAAAAAAAACCATATCCGCAAATTTTCCACCATCCATCTAATAGCATCATACTCTCCCTACTTAACCCTCAACTAATAACACACTAGAAGGTTAGGCTTATAATAATGAAAACTAAACATCTAGTTTATAATCAGTGATTAAAACGACTTACCAAACCAAGCAGTCAGACTATCTTACTACTGGGAAGGGAGATAGGACACTATGAATGGTTTCCACAAGTTCTTTCCTCGAAGCCAATGACATTTTTTATTCAATTCAGATTTCCGCCAGCCTGGTATGGAAGACTCATATTCTAACCAGTGTTTTAAAATGCGAAGGAGTGAAGTGAGGCATAGGACCTCAAGGTGCATTAGGCGTAACCCTCGAGGTGTGAGGCTTAAGCCTCACAAGAAAGCCTCATGCTCTCACATTTTAACAAATAAATAAAATATAAGAAAAATTGCAAACGATTCAAAAAGTTAATGAAAGATTTTATTGTATATACATATACATACATATATTAGTATTTGTGGACATTCTGTGTGGGTGTGGATGCACACATACACATAGAAATAGTATATAAATTATTTAACTATTAAAAAAATAAATATAAGAAGGGCAAGCAAATGCTGAAATTTAGATTTACTTTTTCGTTCATATATATATTATGATGTTTAGATCATCAATTCATGTGGTGGCTTTAGAATGTTAGTAAGAAATTGCAAAGAAGTCATGAACTGTATTGTAGGACAGTGATTCCAAATTTTTGCAATGTCTACTAGGAAACTTAGAGAGAATTAGATTGAAAGTGTTTTAAAAGCCTAAATATGTTGAACATATTAAATTAAGTATTAGTTGAAGCTAATATCATCATCATCATTTTCAATGCCCAACTAAAGTGACTTTTTCCCTAATGATGGCGTCAAATGCTCATAGTGGATCATCTTAGTATTAGAAGATGGACTATTCCTGGTTTGTTAACATGTGCAGAAAAGAGAAGTGAATTGGTAAACCATCGTACTTATATGAGTCTCATCAGAAAAAAAAGGCATTTCATTTTGTATCAAATTGGTATGGGATTTTTAGCACCCAAAACATTCAGGATCTCATCGGCAGAGTGGCAGGGGATCTCATTTACAAGTTCCGGTACCAAGGATCTCATTTACAAGTTCCTCCTAGGTGGAAACTGTAAATCCCTCTTAGGGTCCAGGGGACAATTTGAACCACAATTTTCAACCAACTCCTTGCTCCTTGAACATGTCTATCGTAAACATTTTCAAAAAGTTGAACATAAATTTAACAAAAAATTGGAATTTTTTCGGTTTTACGGTACCCGAATAATTCCAGAACTATGACTAGGTGATTATGGTTATGACTATTCTGAGAAGATACACCATGTGCTGCTCAAGGAGGAAAATGGAAACCATCTACGTAAACTGTTTTGCAAGGTGGTGTGGGAATCTTTCTTGTCTCACTTCAGGACACCTGAACTATTCCAAGAAAAGGGGAGGAGATCTTTTCGGACTGGCCAAGAGGCCTGACTAGGAAAAAGGTCTAATTCTTTGGAAGATGCTTCCTTTGCAGTCAGTAAGGCTATGTGCAACGAATGAAATAAAGGACTTTTGACCGATCTCTCCCAAAGACCTGTAGCAACATCGAATGCAATTTTGTTTGCACAATCGCATTTTTAATAAGTTCGAAATTGTAAAAGTGCTGATTTTCAAGAGATGAAACCTCATTATCTCTCGCAACCTGTTCTTTTGTTTCTCTTTCATAGGGAAAGTATTTTTCTCTTATACCTGTGATTTTTCATACATCTAATATATATATATATATATATATATTACAGAATGAGAAATTTGAAACTGATGCAATAAACCCAATAAATTAATCAAATGAAAATCATGAAATTTTTCATAGCCAAAAAAGCAATAATACTGAACCCGATTTAATTTTATGAAAAGGACCTCAACCAATGAGACTCAAAATTATTGAAGAATGCAAACAAAGAGAGAGGGAGAGAACCGGTGCCATAATAAATGCAAACATACTGACCTCACTCAATCCTTGAGCAGCTCCAGAGCGTTCAACATTACTATTATCAGATTTAAGTGTATCTAACAACCATGAAACAAGATCTGGGAAGTTTTCTTCTCCCATTCCTCTTATAAGAGATCCAAGGGCCCTTGCTGCAACTCCCCGAACTTCGGGAATAGGATCCACAAGAACCTAATTTAACAGGAAAGTTAACCGTGAGAGAGAAATTATAACGGCATATATATGGTACATAAGTACAACTCTAGAAGTTAAGGAATATACCTTTTTGACTTCAGGAAGGAGCAAACCTATATACGGAATCATGTCCTTTGATTCTGTCACTAATGAACACATATTTCCAACTATCTGGGCTGCTTTCTTTTTAGTATCAGCACTCCTCTCCCTTAGGCCCCTATGGACTATTGGTACCAACAGTGCTAATGAAGGTGCATCAATTGAATTAACAAAAGTGGTCTGCAACCAATGACATATAACTTATGAGAGCAAATAAAAAGGAAAGACTCATCATTAGCACTATTGAAAGTATGCATAGAAATGTGTGAAGGAACCTTACTTGCAAGAGAATATCAAGAGAATGTTTTGTGTACTCGTTGGGATCTGTCAGACCCATCAAAAGAGTGGGGACAAGTGCAGATATTTCAGGATTCTTTATTACACTCCCGACCTATAAAGTGCATAAGCAAACATTATTCACAAGAGAAGCATGCATCAGTAGTCATAATCGGGCACATGAATTATCACCTGCTGGAGAGCCATTTGCCCCGCCGACTGGACTTTGGGATGGGTATCTGTCAGCACCTGTCACAGGAAAGTAATTTGCTCACTAAGATAATACTTAAGTTCTCTATAAGAAGATTAAATTACCAGTTCATACTGCAAAGGAAAATTTATTACTGGGGATAAACCTCGGTTAGTTTCGGCACAATCTTAGGGAGACACTGAGACAGTTGTTGGGGAGCACAATAAGCCATAGCCCCAAGCAATTGTACACTACTTTGCTTTGTTCGCCAAGCTTTATCTTCTAGCCCCTGAGAAAATCATACGTTCATATAAAAAGTTTCTCATGTGAGTTCACTCGTCCAGAGGACAACAAGCATATATATTAACAGCAGTTGAACTGTCAGACAATACAAGTACTCTATCAAAAGTGCACAAGTACACACAGACAATATATATATATATATATATATCACACTCGCATACACGCACACACAGCCAAAGATATAAGTTGAAACTAAGGTGGCCTCCTAGCACCTTACTCATCCCTTTTGAAATAAATAATGTAAGACAACCTAAAAAAGGATAAAATATAAAGAAACAAAGTTTAAAATAGCCAAAATGACCATTATTGACTCACGTCTAAATGAATTACACAAAAATAGTCAGCATATTTAAAAGTGGCACCTTAAGAAGAGATGGAAGAACAAGCTTCACTCCCTGACCACTAAGTTGAGCCATCATTGCACGAGCAGCACATTCAGCAGCTTCACGAACAGCAACAACTTGATCGGAGAAAGCAACCAAAAGCAATGGCAACATTTGAATAACATACCTGGACCAGACAAATAGAATCAGATATAAAAACAAACCAGATCCAGAAGAAATCACTGTTTGTGTCATGGGAAGCTCTCTACATACGGTTCAAACAATCTACCAAGCTTCTCACAGAGGCACTCAAATCCCAGTAAAGCTCCTTCACGAGATTTTGCAGAATTCCTGTAACTCAAAAGAAATCCAAATTCAATAAATAGATCAACATAGAGATAGATCCATTAGATGTATGCACCCATGATTAATTAATAGCTAGTTGATGATCATGAATTACGACCACCATCTCCAACAATAGAGAAAATAGATTGACGTAAGAAAGTCATTGTACAATTCTGACAAATATTTTTGAACTTTTTTATATTCATAAAAATTAAAATAGATTTAAAGGTAGAAAAATCAATTTTCCACCAAACTATATATCGGCCAAAAACATAAACTTAATATAATTGCACATGGTTTTAACTAATATAAAGCCTGGAAAATTATTAAATAGTTACCTTTATAGAAAATCTCTCAAAAAATTGTTCTGCACGGAATTTCGGCATTCTCACCCCCTTTGAATTCCTTTTCATTCAAGCTACTCAAATCCCGTTGATATTTGGGAGGGGAAATCAAAATCAAAGGATAAAACCCAAAATCTTGAAGTCTATTGTCGAAGTTTTGACCGAAACTTCAACACTTGTAACTTAGAAATATACTAAATTCTAGCAGAAAAAAATGGGAATTATGCAGTATTTTGCCCAATAATTGCAAAAAATTAATAAATTTTAACCGAATTTTGTAAAATAATTAATACGGTAAGACGATACTTAGATTATCCCTGAATTAACGATAATTCGGCCAAATGTTCGACTGATGTTTCAAACCATGCGCCTCACTTCAAGGAAAGTTTCAACAAGATACCCCATAATATGTATGTGCGTGTGTGTGTGTGTGTGTGTATATATGTGTGTGTGTGTGTGTGTGTGTGTTCCACCTCACCCTACAATCAATAATTCTATTATACAATATTGAGTTGTGAAAGCTTCTGGATAGGTATCCTACATCTGAACTGAATTCTTTCTGGTTAAAGAGTCTCTTTATACTTGCTCTAAAACAATTAAATCTTCTTGAAAAGAAATACAGGATTTCGTTAAAATATCAGCCAAATAACCCCGCAAATACGCAGCCAAAGAAACCCTGATTTGGGACAGAGGAACTGTATAATGCCAATTCAGACAGCCGGTTTCTTAACTGGTTCATAACAAACCAGTTTGCAAGTAAGTTCCAATGGGTTCGGAAGATTCTGCTGTAGGAATCGTGGTTCCCCCTCCCTCTCTCTCTCTTCTCCTCTTCAAGTTCGAGTCAAATAATAAATTTTATTTTTTTATCAATTAATTTGATTACACAGCATTGACTCTACAAACAGTAGATTACATAAGATAATAACATAAATATTTTTCCACAAAATACTATTTCTGTTATAGTTTTCTTAAGAAAATAACAACTGTAATTTCTTTTATGTTCTAAATTCAATGCTATTTGTTTAATTTCTCTAAATATGGTAGCCCAAGCCTCCCTTCACTACGAAAATAACATGTGATTTCTTGTATGTTTTAAACTCAATGCTATTCGTTTAATTTCCCTAAATATGGTGGCCCAAGCCTCCCTTCACTACGAAAATAACATGTCATTTCTTGTATGTTTTAAATTCAATCCTATTTGTTTAATTTCTCTAAATATGGTAGCCCAAGCCTCCCTTCACTACAAAAATAACATGTGATTTCTTGTATGTTTTAAATTCAATGCTATTTGTTTAATTTCTCTAAATATGGTAGCCCAAGCCTCCCTTCACTATGAAAATAACATGTCATTTCTTGTATGTTTTAAATTCAATGCTATTTGTTTAATTTCTCTAACATAAATGGTAGCCCCACATATAAAACCCCCCTAACAAACCGGGTTCTTTCGAAAACGGCAAATTGTGAACCAATTTTTGGAAATATCAAACATAATTACACCCTATGCATTAGAAATCAATGAACAAAAATTAATGATTAAACTATAATACCAAGCATTAGAATTCAATCAATTAACCACCAATGTAAGAAGTAAATTTTTCTTAGGAATCTTCGGAGTCGTTTGGAATCTTTCCTGGGGAGCATTTCTACTCCCTGGGATGGAGTTGAGGCGATTAGTATACAATGTTTACTACGACCAGGTCAAGAAAAGAGGGGAGTCTGGAAGTCTGAAGACGGCAAGGGACCGTAGAATGTATAGATGACAGGTCTTTCGATTATCTCATAGAATATAAGGGGTTTGGGGCAGTTGGAGAAGGTGGCTGTAAAAAAGTTTATAAGCTCCAAGAGACCGCCGATCATATGTCTTCAGGAATCCAAGCTAACAGAAACTAAGGATTACCACATCAAGGACAAGTGGGGTAGTCAGAATCCGGGTTGGATTGAGCTTTCGTCGTTGGGAGCTTCCGAGGGTATCTTGCTAATGTGGGATAAGGCAAGTGTGGAAGTTATGGAGTCAGAGATAGGAGCTTTCTCGATATCCATATTATGTCGGATGATTGGGGAGGACTTCACATGGGTTTTCTCAGGGGTTTATGGTCTGGTAGGAAGGTCAGACGATGTGGATTTTTTGGCTGAAATGAATGATGTTAGTGTGCGATGGAGCCAGCCGTGGTGCTTGGGAGGGGATTTCAATAGTATTCGTTTCTCCTCAAAAAGAAATGGGGAAGTGCGCTCACATCTAAGATGAGGCATTTTGGAGGTTTCGTTTTTCGTCATAGGTTGATGGATTATTCATCGAGGGGAGCTCAATTCACCTGGTCTCAAGCGGGAAACAATCATATAGCGAGCCGACTTGACCGTTTTCTTGTCGATCAATATTGGGAGGCTCATTTCCTAAATGTTACTCAATCCTCCCTCCCTCGTCCCATATCCGATCATGTGCCTCTCTTACTAGAGACGGGAAGTTTTGTGTGTGTGTGAGTGGGAGGGGGGGGCTAGTACTTTTCATTTTGAGAACATGTGGCTGGAGGATGAGCGATTGTAGCCGAGGTGTGGAGCCAAACTAGTGGGCAGAGGTCAGCTAGCACTCGTTTCGGCATTAAACTTAAAACATTAAAAGCTCACTTAAAAATTTGGAATAAGGAGGTTTTTGGAAGCATTCGGGCGTGGCTTGCCAGTTTGCTAAGGGGTATAGAAGAGTTGGTTGGTTTGGCCAAATCTCAAGACCTTTCCTCATCTGAATCTAGAGAGAGGAAAAGAAATTGGAATACATCTCTACCCTAAAGCTCGAAGAAATTAGTTGGAAACAAAAAGCTAGAACCCGTTGGCTCGAAGGTGATGGTAATACTAAATTTTTTCACAGGATGGCAAACTTCAGTAGAAAGAAAAATTTCATATCCAAATTGAGGGTGGATGGGATTTGGAAAGAGGAGAAGAGTGAGATTGAAGCCAGTGTTACTTCTTATTACAAGAACATGTATCGTGAGAGGGAAAGGTGGCGTCCTAAACTAGATGGGCTCCCTTTTGATGGCTTGTCTTCTGATCAAAGGATGGCCCTAGAAGCTCTATTCGAGGAAGCGGAGGTGCTTGGAGCTATTAGAGGTATGGCGAGGGATAAAGCTCCCGGCCAAGATGGGTAAACCATTGAATTTTACAAGGGTTGATAGGACAATGCGGGGAGGGATTTCATGGAAATGATGCAAGAGTTTTTTGATATTGGGCGCTTTGACAGAGTGATGAATTGCTCGTTTCTTGCTTTGATTCCTACAAAGGAAGGGGCGGTGGATCTCAAACTTTCAGCCCATTAGTCTTGTGAGTAGCACGTACAAAATTCTCTCTAAGGTGTTGCCTTCTCATCTTAAGGCGAGATGACTTCTCTTATATCCCCTCAGCAAAGTGCGTTTGTTGGTGGGCGCCAAATTGTAGATGGGATTCTTATTGCTAACGAGATCATCGATTCTAGGGTGCGTGCAAGGTCTCCGAGTATTCTTTGTAAGGTTGATATGGAGAAGGCCTATGACCATGTCAACTGGGATTTCGTTCTATATGTCCTAGGCAGGATGGGTTTCGGATTGAAGTGGAGGCTTTGGATGTGGACATGCATATCTTCAGTTTCTTTCTCTATTTTAGTCAACGGTAGCTCGATGGGATTTTTTCCCAACTCTCGGGGTGGGATCCATCTCCCACTTTCTATTTGTGATTGTTTCGGAAGCGTTGAGTAGAATGGTATCTAAAGCAAAGGGGACTTTCTTTGAAGGTTTTCGGGTTGGCACAAGTGGTCTGAGGATTTCTCATCTCCAATTTGCAGATGATACTCTTATCTTTAGTCGGGATTCGAGAAGGGACCTTCTCAATATCAGTTGTATTCTTAGATGTTTTGAAGCAATGTCAATTTTACGCGTGAATCTAGCCAAATTTGAGCTTCTCATGGTAGGGGAGGTCACTATCTTGGATCATCGTGCCATTTGTCTAGGCTGCAGAGTGGGAGCGAGCTATAAGGTGGAGGTCATCATGATTATCCAAAGGAGGGAAACTCACTTTGATCCGGAGCACATTACAAAGTTTACCAACATACTTCATGTTCACTCTCACCATCCCTCGTTCAATGGCAACTACCATCGAAAGGACTCAGAGGGAGTTTCTATGGAACGAAAGAGAGGATAAAGTCAAATATAATTTGGTAACCTGGTCCTAGTTGTGTCGCTCTAAGGAAGAGGGAGGATTGAATCATAAACCACTTATTCAAATGAACAAAGCTTTGTTAAGTAAATGGTTGTGAAGATTTGGAGAGGAAATGAATAACTGTGGCGGGAAGTGATAGTAGCCAAGTATGGAGAGAATTCGTGTTGGATTTCTCGAGAGGTTAGGGGTCCTTATGGATTGGGATTTTGGCAGGGGGTTATTGCTACTACTGGGTTGGTTTTGCCTTTCTTTAGTTTTCAGGCGGGGAGAGGGTCGGAAATTAGGTTCTGGAAATATATTTGGTCAAGGCCTTCTCGACTAATTGATGATTTTGGAAACCTCTTTGTCCTCGCGACTGACAGGGATGCACTTGCGGAGGATTCTTATGAGAGGAGTGCAGCGGGAGTGGTTTGGTGTCCGAGGTTGCAGTCAGACCTCAATGATTGGGAAATCAATGATTTGTCTCGGCTTTTGGATCGTATTTCCTCGTTTGCCCCTTGCCCAGAGGTCAGGGATTGCAGGTTGCGGTCTAGAAGTAGTCATGGACAGTTCTCAGTAAAACTTTTGTTTTGGTCTCTATATCCTCTGGGGGGATTGTTTCCCCATAGGGTTGTGTGGAAACTCGGAATACCCTCCAAGGTTTCTTTCTTCTTATGGACCGTTGCGCAGGACAAAATCTTAACTGGGGATCATTTGCAGCATCGAGGTTGGACTATTGTCAACCGGTGTTTTATATGTTTCCAAGCGGAAAAGATGGTGGATCATCTTTTTTTGCATTGCCCAGTAGTGAAGTTGGTGTGGAACTTTTTCCTGCCTCGTATGGGGGTGGCTTGGGTTTTTCCCTCTTCCTTTCGAAATCTCCTAGAGTGCTGATATTGGGATCAAAGTTCAAAAAAAGGGTTTCGGACACCGTAACGGACACGACCGAAACCGTTATGTAACACCGTTACGGTTTCGGCCGATACTTATTATTTTATTTTTTTGCTTAAAAAAATCCCAAAAAATTGAAAAAAAAAAGTATGCAATAAATGAGTAACAAGATACTTCTAAAGCCAATATGAAGGTCAAAATATAGAAATAATGAAATTAGATGGGCCAAGGGTTGAAACTTGAAAATTGAAACATACACTGAATTTAGTCCAGACTCCAGACTCAATATAGGCAGATAGCCAGATACATATACGCCTACTAAGTGCTAAAGCCACATAAAATTACGAGCCGACTCATCATCTTCATCATCATCATCATCATTTCCATTTGGTTGAATGTAAGGCTAGTGGTAGAGACTTTCATAGTGCTGGGCTTGGGCCTAGGCCTGGGCCTGGGCTTGGGCTTGGGCTTGGGCTTGGGCTTGGGCTTGGGCTTGGGCTTGGGCTTGGGCTTGGGCTTGGGCTTGGGCCTAGGCCTGGGCCTGGGCCTGGGCTTGGGCCTGGGCCTGGGCCTGGGCCTGGGCTTGGGCTTGGGCTTGGGCAATGGGCATCGTCGTGTGGGAATTCATTGAAAAAATCTTGTGGCTGATCATAGTACCGCTGGCCCTGCTAGGGATATGTGGGAGGGTATCTTTAACCATAAGCTTTGTACTGATACTGGGTGGGTCTCAGAATCAAACTGAAAGGCCTGCAGGGCTGCAAAGGAGATTCCCAAAGTTTATTCACTGGTGCAACGTATTTCCGTGAACGAGTCCTACGCCCGTTACCATTACGTAACGGGCGTAACACCCGTTACGTAATGGTTTCAGGCGTTACGTTTTGGTTTCGGGAAAAAGCCGTAAAGGCACGGTTTCGGGTATCGAAGGCCACTAAAACAGTTACGTAACGGGCGTTACGTAACGGTTTCGGCGAGTTTTTAAACCATGATTGGGATAGTGGTGCGTGCGGGTGGGTGGGTGGGTGGGTGGGAGGTGATTTGGGGAGTCCTTCCGGGGGCTATTTCTTGGATTTTATGGAAAGAAAGGAATCGTACAGTGTTTGAAGATGTTTCGTTTACCGTGGCCCGTCTTTGTGATAGTATCTGGTTGGCAGTTTTGGAGTGGGCAGGGGTTCTTTGTTCTAGGGAGAAAATCCAGGATATTTTGCTTTAGTTTGTGATTTCCCTTGGAGGATTGATTTGTAGAGTGACTAGCCGGTGTTTGAGTTTACTTGCTTGTAAACTCTATGGTCGTTTGTATCTTTCTTGTTTTTCTTTTGCTCTTGTTTATTAATAAAATGCGCTATTGATCAAAAAAAAATTCTTACTCCCTGGGAACAGAAACAGAAAATTGCATATGGCAAATCATTTCCGAATGTTTCTTGGAAATAGGGTGTTCCCAGCACTGTTTGTTGGAAGAAAAAAATTCTTATATGGAATCTTCCCAACAATTTACAAGATGGTGTTACAACAAACCTCTATCTCACTCTCTCCCCAACTCTTTCCTCTCCTACCGTCATTGTCACCACCACCCACTCCATCACCACCCCCTATGCCACCGCCACCACCGCAATAACAAAAAAAACCCACCCCACCCCCACCGCCACCATCCCCATCACAACCCCCCACCCCACCTCCACCCTCACCGCTACCTCCATCACCACCCCCACCGCCATCACAAAACACCACACCACCACCCCCCATTGCCGCCACCATTGCATCCACCACCACAACAACCTCCATCACGACAATTCCAATTCACCACCTCCACCCTCACCTCCCACCACCACCCCCAACCCCAAACTCTACAAAAGGTGCATTACAAAAAATAAATAAAAATAAATGTAAAGCATGACATGTTCAATATTGAGAATTTTATAGAATTTGTAGCATGACATGTATAATTTAGGCAATTTAATGAGACTGTAATTGGATGGATGAACATTTATTATGTAATCAAGTTGGAATAGTGTCACAGTGATCCCTGTTTTATTTTCAAAAAAACGTGATACTATCATTTTTGTTCTCTATAATAGATAAAGATGGAATGGGTTTTAAGCACAAAATCGCTTCAAAGAATTCAGAAGGATTTGTTTCCAGTATCACCACAATTGATGCCAAGCGGCCCCCTCAATCATATTATGTGCAACATCTTCTTGTTAAAAACTTGGGAACCAACCTGTCTTCCAGACCTTCTCGTAATACAGACACAATTCCGTATTTCTTTAGGCAAGAAATTCCAAAACCCTTAACTACACCAGCAAGTCCAAATGCTGCTCCGCGGCGCTCCCCGTACTTATCACTACGCATCAATTGATCCAACAGCCTAGAAACAAGTACCTGGGCATCTTCCTAATCCAAGGAAAGGTTAAAAAGAGGATATAAATAAGCAGATTTCAGGCACACATATAAGGTTTAAAATTATAGCATCACACGACTACAGTTCCCAATATCACAACCTTAAATATTATTGTTGCTGCTGTACGTGGATAAAACCAAAATAATAAACAACACAGAGAGCCCAGGGAAATGATAAATTCACCCTAAGGTGGGTATAGGATTAGAAAGTATATAGTGTAAAACTTGGCACTGAGTCACATTGCTTTGTCGAGAATATATGTGGGTTCGAGGATCACAAAGCACTACTATTCAGATGGAAATTTTTTTTCAAAAAAAAGACAAGCCTACTTCGGAACCCAAATAATGTTGAGTAGTTCACTAGTTCTTGATAGCAAAGGTAGGTGTGCTCAAATACGATGAAGTCAGAGACAGCAGTAAGGGAGAGGGAAAAAAAAGACATGTTCAACATCAGAGCCTTTCTTTAGCAACATACTTGCTTTGAATGCATCAATGGAGATAGGCAGGACGAGACGGCCCTTTGAACAGCTTCTGATGGAGTGTTTAATACATCCAACAACTTCTCAACAACAGCATGAACTTTAGGATCATCCTGTCCCACAACACAGATTAACACTAAGATGAAATATCACAATAATGCCATATTCTGTCTTGAAAAGATATTTAAATTTCACACCTTGGCCAAATGTTTTGCCAGAGCACCAGTAAAAATAACTACACCCTCACGCACTAGATCATATTTCTCTTCATTCGAAGCCTGTACAGGAACAAAGAATTAAATATGAACATCAGGCTAATACACTTTTTCCGTTAACGACATCCATTAGTATGCTAAATAAGAAATTGAAAGCCATGATACGCAAGTGATATTGAGCAACCATTAAGAGAAACACGCCTTATTGTTTAAGCAGTGGACTAGTACCATTAGGAGAAACACACCTTTTTGTTTAAGCAATTTTCAAAAATAGGAAACATCAAAGAAACATTCTCTCTTCCGTGCTTATCGATAACCATAATACCAGCATCAATCATTCTTCCTCTAACATCTGAATTAGGATCAGCCTGCAGTGTCACATACAACAATTGTTACGCTCTGCTTATATGCTTATAGGATTTCATAATACAAAAAAAGAAGAAAAATCCTATGTCCAAATTAGATGAAAGTAAATATAATCCTGGCAAAGAAGCAACAAGTTTTTTTCAACAAGTGCTAAGCGTGTGTTGGAAACTTCCATTTTGGTTGGTGAAACCATGAAAGTATGTTATTAATAGAAAAGGCTGGCAGAGCTATGTAAGTGTTGTGGCTCAGCAGAAAACTGGTGGCAATCAAACTCCAGAATCATTAAACCAGGGTTACTTGTTGAATATATTGGAGTGGAGGAGAGGACACATGAGTTGCATCATAGTGGAGAATGAAAACATTGCTTGGATTGCAGACTTGGTAGCAAAGGCTTCAAAATCTGGAGATCAAAGACAATGTCGGAGTTCTGGATATAGAGCAGGGAGGGTATTGACGGTGTTCAGGAAGATGAACACCCAAGTGAGGTTATTGAGAGTGAAAGAAAGCTCGAGAGAGAAGAGTAAGCAATACTGATTGCAGAGGGCTCTGGGGGTAGGCAGGGTGGAATAAGTGCAAATACATTCTTTGTGCTCATTTCCTGATCCATGTGAAGCCGAAAACTAAACCGCATTGCTCTCATCTTTCACGCCCTATAATTCATTTCAAGGGTGGACTAGAAAGTGGTCAAGGTAGGGGGTTTACTTGTTGCCAAGACTCACTACCTTCACATCATTTGTTTTTTTAAATCGTTAAATCAGATTCTATATAGATGGAGAAAAGGGATGTACAAAACAATAAAAAGGTTCACAAGATAGCGAGTCAAGAATCTGAAAAGTAGAAAAAACGATAAGAAAACAACAAGGGAGTACAACTAAGTAAAAATAATTCCGAAAGGGCAGGACCAATAGGAAATTTGACGTCCCGCAATGGCATTGCCCCAATTGTAGAAGATACAACCTCTCAGAATCATTACTTACTGAACACCATTCCAAAATTAGACGACAGGGAACCCCCACAAATCCGTGGAAAGAACCTTCCTTCACATCATTTCAAAGTTCGAAAGGTGGAAATTGGTCCTAGTTTGCAATGGCCAATGTGCAGAACGAAGAGATAAAGAGGGACAAATAAGGAGGTGGCTCAAAGATTTTCTTTCCATATCAGATCCCGTTGTTCCTGTTCTGTAATCGAAGAGCAGTATGCTTTGTGAAGTGGATGAAGACCTATTAAAGCTTAGCTTAGAATATTCAGCAAAGATAACGCTAAAAAGGATCTCCTTCCATATGTGCCCGCGAAAGCCATTCTAGACTTGTATTAAACTTTTTTTTCAATAAAGTATGTTCATTTAATACATAGTCTTCTATATTGGGTATTATATTGTAAAGTATCTCATTGGATGAGATCACTTTGTCCCTTAGGTAACATTGTAGGAAAACCATCCAGTTGTCTGACATCCAAATGCTAAGACCTATAATTGTTTAAAGTCATTTAGGATACATCTGGACAATGTATTTCCTACCAACTTACACAGGGTTAGTTTCATAAGATGGAGTGATGAGTAACAGGTACTTGTACTAGGTAGGATCGACTAGTGGATACCCTATGAAATTTTTCAGTCTTTATATATTAGGGTGATCCATTTGACAGACTATCCTTAACCTGAGCGGTCGACATCTTCTCAAGTGTTAGCCTATGTAGCTTTGATGTAACCAATCGCCAATGTCCAATAGCGGACTAAATATACGGGCTCATTGGGTTATGTACGCAATGCTTGAAGAAGTATGTGAACACCCAACAAGGATTTCACCACTCATTAATGGAGTAAATATTGAGTTGATACTTGTCAAACCGGACTTGGAAATCCAGCTGGCATTTATCGATGAAATGGTTTTATCGAAATAACTATTTTCTAAATATAGTAAAGTACTTATTATTTTTCTTCTGATGAATTTCAAATCATTTTGAAAGTTCAATTTGACAAAAAGTACCAAGTGGAAGAGTTCTCAATATAAGCTAGGGATTGAGACAGTATAAGATATTGTCTCGTAAGCCTATATGCACTATTGGTTGGTGGAACTGTGGAAGGACTGGACTGTAAACTTTAGTAACAAAAATTACTTATAAGCAATTCTCTCTTTCCCGGATATTTAATCACAATGTGTTAATGAACATTATTGTGGTTAGTGGAAGTCCAGGGACTTAGATGAAATTCTCAGTACCTAATGGAATATGTATAGGAAAGTGTTTTCTAAAAACAGGGCTACATCTTGGAGATGAAGCACTTGGTCCCACAGTCGGAAATTGGAGATCCCTTAGATCCCACAAACAAGAACCTTCTTAAAGTGTTTACTTTAATTGAGAATTGAATTAATTCATTTTCTCCAATAGTATTTTTTTTTTATCGATAATCAAGGGATATATATATATATATAAACGAAGAAACAAAATAGATACAGGAAACATTGAAATAGAGTTTACAAGAGTATAAACTCATAATGCATAACCAAAAGAGTGCCTACATGACCTCTCAACCCAACTAAGACGAACTTCCACATTTTAGACCAACAACACCCTTAACTCCTTCCCATCGTTTTGAATCCCTGCCCATTCCAAAACAACTAGGCGGATACGAGCACAAATGCGTGAAGAGGACAATGAAGTATCCTCAAAAACTCTGAGGTTCCTTTCTTTCCATATCATCCATGATAAGGCTCCAGGGAGGACCGACCAAATTGCCTTACGAGCACCCATCACGCCAACCAAAGCCCAGCAAGGTAAGAAGTTGTGAAAGGAGGAAAGAAAGACCCAATCCACTCCCATGTAGGAGAGGAAATGACCACAAATACCAAATACCAAACACAATGGGACAGTACAATAGTAGATGGTCCACAGACTCTTCCGCTTGGAAGCATATATAGCAGCGGTTAGCCATCCTCATTCCTCCACCCTCTATGCTGTAAGTGGTCAATTGTGAGAATTTTATTCAATATTACATTCCAGAGGAAGAAAGAGACCTTAGAAGGAATTCCCGGATTCCATACAATCCGATGAGGAAACTGACCCGAGGGGACCATGCTAAGTGCTTGTAACCAATGATCTTACTGAGAAACGACCATTGTTGCTACCAGACCATACCCCTCTCTATTTCATATGAGATATGATAAAGGCTAGTGCGACCCATTAGGGCTATGTTAGAGTGGAACCAAAAAAGGGTGGGACCAATGTTGGGTATGACCCACAAAGTGGTGGGACCCACAAGGGTGGGTATGTGAGGGTAGGACCCACCTAGGGTGGGACACCCCCCATCATCAATCCAAAATGGCCATTAGCTTCCATTGGAGAAAAGCTTTCAGGAACAAAGAAGGTCCGTTCATGTGAATCGAGAAGCAGGCTCTACACTTAAAGAGCTATGTATGTATGATTTATTTTATAAATAAAATCAAGTAGAACCTATCTTGATCTTGGAAATAATGTATGCCAATCCAAGACCATGTAATAAAATTAAAAAGAGGCATACTTTCAATGACACCATAAGTGGTTTCAAGGCAATGTTCACCTACAAAAAGTATGGTCCAATCTCTCAAATAATATGATTCTAACGTACCGAGGGCATAATGCAAGCAGAATAGGATGTCCCCACTAACATTTAATATTACAAAGTGTAATTCTAAAGGAGTTCCTTCACATAAATCTTTTTCTCCTTCACAATTGGTACTCATTAGCAAATAGAGAGGCTTTGTACAATTGGTACTCACAATAGAGAGGCTTAAAGGCGCCAATTGGTACTCATTACCAAATATCTTAAGGCAATTACTTGGGTCTGATTCTGATTTAATTGGTCCATTGAACAATAAGGTCAGCTTCACATATCCTGAATTCCTAATTTCCAAATTTATACTCGATTATATACACAAAATATGTTAGGCCCAGCCTATGTTGCGCAAATCCTGTGTGTCCTGTATCGAAACATGTGGACACGGATACGCCTCAAACACAACTATTGTGACACATACCAAAAGATTCTGTACATTTTGGACCTAGATGGACACAGACATGGTTGATACCCAAAAACTTTAGTGTTTATTCGATTAAAAAAATGCATAAAACTGCAAATAATTAGCATAAATTTCAATTTATTTGTTTTCAAAAGGAAAAAAAATAGGAGGAATTACTGATCCCTACAACATAAAAGAAAATGGGAGAGAGAGAAAAGGAGAGAGGCGTTAAAGAGCAAACTTCGGGCCACAAAAACCTCTTTTAAATTCCAGCCCTTTGAATTTAGCATTAACATTTAGAATTAGTATATGTTCACTACTTCATTAGTTCAATAGCTTTTAATTCATGTCTTATTTATGTTGTTTGATGAATTATAATTTGTAATACATTACTAAGTGTTGTTTGCAATAATTTATTTTCATATTTAATGTAATTTATTTTAATCTTATAGCATTATTCATATAATATCCAAAGTATAACAATTTTTAAAACAAAAATTCAAATAAAAATATCTTCCTATGTCCCTAAATCTTATTTTTTGGGGTTCACCTTGTCCACACCTCGTATAGTCCGACATCAACACTCATGTTTGTTTCTGCGCAACCTAGGGCCTGGCCTTATTGGTCATATTTATATCCAACTTTATCCACCAATTAGTTGTTAAATGCCAGGTCAGATCTGGATATGGTATAGTATCTGACCCAAAACTGACACATTGACAGTTGACACCCCCTATGAAACCTAGTTAAGCCAGTCCTAGTTTTCAAAAGTGTAAACCTCCAACGACAAAACTTTGTTGATCAATCCAAGAAGTTTAATCCGAAAATGATGCCTACTTTGACATCCACTTATCAAGACATTGATGTTAGTTACTAAAGAATGTACGAAATCCAATGATAAAACACATCGGGAAACCAAACAATTTTGTTTCCACATTTGCTAAAAAAAAAGGGGGAAAACTCCATAAATTAGTTATTAACTAAAGAGTAGAAACTCTACCAATACCTAAACACCAGTGATGAATATTTGAGCAGAACAACAAGCAATTCTTACCAATGCTCGTGATATCAGGAATGTCATTACAACAAGAAGGTCCTTAGTTCTCAGTACGTCAGCTGCACAATGTAAAGCTAGTGCTATTCCTTGTCTCCCTAGCCAACCAGCATCCACATTGTCCTCAGCAGATTCAACATCGCGGATATATAAAGAAAACAAAGTCGAAAGTGCTTCCTGAGATATCAACAAACCATGAGAGAACCATCACAACAATTGACTGCAATCAAAGATGAAAAACTGAACATAAATAGACTGACCTGTATTGTCTCTGGGTTTTCATCCAAAGCAGCAGCTAGTGCCTCCGCGGCGGCTAAGCGAACGTTATAGTTGATATGAGAAAGCGCACGGAAAAGTCCAGAATAATCTGTGCCAAAATCATAGCCATAACGGTCCCATATATCCTCTACAGCTTCTGCAACTGACTGAACAGAAAGTAAAATTAACACTACAACATGAATGATGCCATGCATATGAAGTGGAAGACACTAAAGAAGCAGCAAAATGATATTAATAACATAGGAACTGTAACATTATTACTCTTATTTTTCAATTCAATTAAAAAATGACTGCTTGAAAAATAACAGCACAAAAAAAGATAAACAAGAAGAAATAAAAAGGAAAAGAAAATAATAAAAGATCATATAGAACACACTAAGGGCCTGTATTGCATCAATTCTAGTGATTCTCTATTCATGAAAAAGAATCAATCCCTAGGTTACTGAATTATCAGATTCGATTATGTGCAAAGAACCCATTTCGAAATAGTCAGTCAGAATCCATTCTGGTGATTTGTGTATAACCCTCTTTCTTCGGCAGTGGTGGGAGCCGGGGAGGTTCTGGATGGTGATGGTAGCAGGGGTGGGGATGGGGGTGGTGGTGGTGAGAGTTATAGAGGGTATACACCTCTTTTCCATTAAATAGTGGTGCCCCCACTATGAGAGTCGTTTCTGAGAAATGGTTTCTAGGAAGCAACTTTTCTTGTTCCCAAACATTGTGCTAGAATCAAGTTAATTACTAGAATTGATCTGGTCCCGGGTCTGTTCCCTAACATGTTTCAATGTATCGATTCCGTGGGAGTCGAAAAACGTTCTCCATAGGCCACACAGGCCCAACAAAACCATAGTAAAAGTATATCCAAGTACCTGAAATTTAAAAAGCAATTTCAAAACACACTATCATACTTCACGTGCTTTCCCTCCTTGGAGGTATTATGATTTTTGTCTCCAGTTTTGAAGGCTTCTTAGAGGTGGAAGGGATTATTCTTGTGTTAGATCTAAGACCCATTGGATGGTCCATGGCACTTTGCTAATTTATTAGAGAGCTTTGTAGCAAGCTTGGGGAATAGGTTGGTATTTTATAGCTATGTACCTATTGCTGCCAATGAGCTTCCTGGAGCTTTGGCTAATGCAGTGTTCCTAGACAATATTTGTACATAGAGGATCTTCTCCCCTAGGTTTTTTCTTTTTTTTCAAGTTCTAACTCCTACACATATCAAAATAATAGGAATCAATAACTAATATGACCTTCAGGACAAAAAAGCACTAAGATTAAACACCAACTATTCTGACATCTCTTTCTCAAGGATACATTTGGGAGAGTAAATAAGTAAAGGAGCAAGCATGTTTTTTTTATTGGTAAAAATGATCCTAATATATGTCCAAACGGAAAAAGGAACTGTACAAGAGAGTTCGTCAAGAAATGATTCGCCACCGCCATAGGCGAGCAAAGAAAAAGGATAAGGAAACAAGAGCCCGGGACAAAATACAAATGCCCCTGGCTAAAGCTAAAGAAAGACGATAGATCAAAATCATTAAAACAATTTCCAGGTGAGCACAAAGCTAGCAATAATGTGATAAAGAAGCAACCATGTTCAGAACACCCAATCACCAACAATCACTATTCACTGCAGATAGGACATAAACAAGAATAAAAGTATTAGACTATTATTAAAATTCTAAAGCAGTGAAACCACATAATAAGACCCACTGAGTCAAAATAGTAAACAGATATAAATGAGTGCAAAGGATAATTTATCGTTATATAATTAATCCATGATATTATTGTATCTAAGATATGTCCAACGAAGGCCCAAACTGCTACCTGGCTAATCTATTATTTATTGGAAAGAGAAAAAGAACAACACGAGTAGAATATCATTAAAAGTCTGACACAGTAAACTGCATGCTAATGCCCACCCTGTCCAACAGCATTACAGAAATCAATCAGTGTAAAGGATACCTTTTATTACATTAAATTAATCCACAATATTAATGTACCTATAGATAAGTTCACAGCATCATGAGAAGTTTTGGTAGTATTTATGCATTGCTAAACTTCAAACCAGCACATCATGGTTGTAATACTCGCACTAATTGGACTGTACATAGGCGGTAGGCTAAAAACTAAAAAGTCACAAAATATAAGTCAAAATAAATTTTTAAAAAATAGAAAATAAAAAAGAAAGAAAGAAGATCTCAATAGTAACACACTTATACTCTCTTGATTTTGTTCCTCATCATATAATCAATTGTACAATGTCACTTTAACAGATAGTTGGTATTTGTTCCCATCAAGAACTCAGCTTCTCCATTACATCATGTCTTTGTAAGCATAAAGCTACCATTAAAAATAGGTTTGGTCAACTACAATACATGTTAACAACCGACAACAATCACAATTGACCAACCGCAGCAATAGTTTCTGTTGTATCAAACCATGGCCAGAATCTATAATGTCCAAAATCCGTTGAATCAAAACAAGGCCAAAATTCTCATCAGCTTGTGGGGAATCCAGGTATTCCCTCCAAGCATTTTTCTTCCTATGATTTGCTACTTTCAATAAGATTCTCACTTATGACCACTTGAAAAGTAAAGGGTGAAGTATGACTAATCGTTTCTTTTTGTGCCTTCATACAGAAACAATGGATTACTTGTTTTTGCATTGTCCTATTGTGTTTGGGATTTTGGGGTATTTCCAATCCTCTCTCAAGTAGGTGTGAATTAGATCTTTCCTTCTTCCTTTCAAAAATTCTTATCTTGTTGGTCTATGGTAAGTGTTGATAGTACTCTGGAAGAAATATGGTCAGTTCATCTTGGATTCATATCGTGGACAATATGGAAAGACAATATGGTCAGTTCATCCTGGAGCCATATCGTGGACAATATGGAAAGACAGGAACAAAAGAGTGTTTGAGGACTCCCTCCCGTATCTACTCACGCATCAAACTGCTTACTTTAGAGTGGTGCTCAATTCAGAGATTAGGTGAGGATTTGAGACAAGTGCTGGGATGAGTCCGGTTCTTTGAGAAGGTGGCTGGGTAGTTATCAGTCAAAGACTCAAACGGGGTTATTCGTTTTCACTTGGTTTACTTCCTTCTCGAGTTTATGTCCTAGTAAAATCTTTTTCTTTATCGCTTTTGTATCTTGAGATTTTTGTTAATAAAATGATGTTCACCGATCAAAAAAAAGTGAATGAACCAAGTCAATGTGTCATGACCAATTTGTGAATACTAATTAACTATCCATTAGGCTCATGAAAAATATGAAAGATGAGAAGTAAATCAGGAGATGCAACTGACCACCAATATCCTGTGGAAAACTTACTTGAACAGAATAACATTAAACTGCATGTGATACAATTCATGTTGAAGACAAAGTTTCAATTCGCTTGGTTTAAACTAATCACAGTAACAAGAAGCCAGTTATCAATAGGAATTTGGAATTGTCTCCTCAAGTCAGGTACCAGATGCAATGAAGTCATATTGTCAAGGTATGCTATTTCCTGGTTATAAAAGGAATAAACGAGACTTGGCAATATAGTTGATGTCAGCTTCTCTGGGCTAGCCTTAAATCGTGCAACGAGGTAAATCAACTATCATTAACTAACAAAAACATTAAGGATAGACCAAAGCCTATAACAGCAACATGAAAAGAAGCAAAAATAATAATAAACAGTATAATTGTGCAGAAAAATTTTCAGAGATCCGAAATCTAATGTAAGAACCCGGTTGTAAAGGAAAATGACCCCAGTGCTACTAAAAGAAAAAATGAAACAAGGGGTAGACATATCATTAAAACATAATTGAAATTCTTATTAAGAAATCAGCAAAACGACTCACTTAAATTATCAACAATGTAGCAGTTATTGTTTAATTGCAGTTATCTAGCTAGTTGTTTAAGAAATAGAATAGGTTTTCAAAATTAATTGTAAGAATTACTTCAGTTAGCATGTCAAACCTTTTCTGGATCATGTAAGGCAATCCAAATGCTTGTCGCAACCTCAACATTCTGATGAAGGGAACGGCCAGCGACAGATGGAATGCATTTTATGGCGTTTAAGCAGGCCAGTCTCACATGAACATCTTTAGCATATACTCCACAGAGAGCCTGTTCGAAATGCACATGAAAAAAAATAATGTAAGCAGTATCATTAAAGCACCTTGCGGAATTAGTTGAGAAAATTATAGTGTGTACCGGTGCTAATTCCTCTGGTTGCAAACCCAGACACAACTCATTTAACATTGGTCCAATAGATGCTTGATAAGCTGGAGCAACACCAAGAACATAATAAAGAACCTGCAAAACAGAAGATGAGAGATGTAGCAACCAAACACCGCTCGGTATAAACAATAAATAAAGTGAACAATAACATATGTCGGCCAGAATCAAGGTTTGAAGTTACTGATATCATTTGGAGCCTAGGAAGGGGTAATATAGGATCCATGTGTAAAGAAAGAATTCGGAGAACAGCATCATGAAGCCCCGTTTTCTTGGAGGACAGCAATATCTGCTCCATAATCTGACAACACAATCAAATTTTATATTAGCAAACGAGTAGCAAAAGTGGAGAAATAATTACAAAAAAAAATATAGAGATAGGAAGGAAAATGTACCGGGAACACAAAAGTAAAGGAATCAACGGGAAGAGGTCCAGTTTTACAGGAAATGGATAAGCCAGTAATAATTCGCTCAAAAATACCCATGGATCGTCTTTCATTGGTCTCTTCACCAACAGATAGAATTTGGTCCCGCACAGCATGTCCATCTTCAGTTGCAATTATGCGTAAAGCAGAAGCAATCTCAGGGGCCCAATTACAGAGAGGTGAAGCAATACATTTAGAAAGCTTCACCATGGTTTCAAATGCCACATCACTTACTATTGGTGACCGTAGTAAAGGGTCAACAAACTTAACCTGACAATGAATGAAATAAACATGAATAAATGATAGCATTGGGTCTCAACAGGAGAATCACGTTTTACTACCAATCAAAAGTTTCATGAAGGACCCAATAAGAAAATAATAACAGAAAAGCAAAAAAATAACTGATACAAATACAATACAATATCTTAGAAGAGAGAAATGCATGAGTATCAAAGTTGATTATACTTAAATATTTTTTCACTATATTATTACAAATAGGAAATTATGGAAATTGGTAAGAGGTTCAAAATACCAAAAACAAAAATTCAGGAAAAAAGTAAATCAAAAACTTCAACCAAACTTAAAATAACCAAAAGAAAATCAACACAAAATTTTAATTTGATCGCTAGTTTATAGAACACCTATTCCTGAATTGATAAATAAAAACAAGCATAAGGCTTCTTACCAGTGTTACCTAGACATGTGGTATGGGCTCCAAGTGTCCAAGTATCTAGAGGTGTTCGGCACGACAAACTCTGAAATTCCCAATATGGTGGCACGGATGTACAAATTTTTTTAAATGATTATACATATTCATATATATATATATATATATATTATAACTCAAAATTTTTAAATAATAATAAGAATAGAGAGAGGGAGGACCACATTTTTTTTTTTTAAGTATATACCTAAGTTATAAAAAGAATACTCATATAGGGAGGACCACCATTTTTTTTTTAAAGTATATACCGAAGTTATAAAAAGAATACTTATATAGAGAATAGAGAGGAGTAAACGAGAGAGAGAAAGGGCAAGACCTATTGATCATTGTTCATGCCGCTACTCTTCTAGTAAGTTTTCCACTATGTTGTTGTAAAAGCTACACAACAAAGGTTCCTCGCAATTCAAAATAAATATATTTGAATTATTTTAAAATGACACAGCATACTTGAAGCACCACGCGCCTAACCATAATGTTGACATCACCATGGCATGGTATAGGTACGTAGTACGTATCAAGGAGTGTCATGCCGTGCCACGGAGTGTTGTGTCGTACCGAGGTATCGACACATCAAAATTTGAGAAAACCGAAGTGTATGGATAAAACTGCTTCTTACACAAAAAGACACAACACAAAGCTTCTACGTTGAAGTTGCGGATAGATGAACTATGTCATATATGATATATCAGTCACCAAGTTGGAGCTTGGGAATCATTCAGCTAAGGAAAATTCAGAAAATATTCAAAATTCAAAATACTGGGAAAATTTTGAGAAAAGTCAAGAAATATTAAAGAAAATTAATAAGATGCTAATTATGAAAAACAAACAAATATATTACATATATTAGATGTTTGTTTTCCAAAACTTTTCTAAAAAGCATGAGTAATTCATTTTTAAATCGCAAAGTTAACGACTATTTAAAAAAGGCACGGTTTTTTCAAAAAAAATCGTGGATGATTTGTAAGTTAATTGTACGACAAAAAAGTCATAATTTATTTGCGACTTTATAAAATAAATGCAGGTTTTTGTTAATATGATACATATAGCACAAGGTGACCAATTAGATGAGAGTTAAATCCTCCCTCTTAAGGACATAAATGAATTTGTACATAGCTGTCTGCACACACACAATGATAGAATAATACGTTTTAAAAGTGCCCTTCTGAGTTTGCATCTAAGTTCATATGGTACCATGTGGAATGGCTCAATCCAGTACCTCGACTGGTAGGATTGAACCTTGATTACCCACAAAAAAAACAGACAAAAATAAATGTAACGATATGTCAGCGAAAGAGGCAGGTAAACAGGATAGTTGTTTTAAGGGAACAAGCCAACTTCTATCAGGTAAGTCGTGCAAGAGAGGCAGGACAAAGATTAGGGTCCATAGAGCACGGATAACAATTTTAAATTTGGGAGCCAAATTAGGAATTGAGAACACAACAAAGTTCCCAGTTGTGCAGTTTTATGGTGTGAGAAGTTATATGGTGACTTTCAAAGAGGTCATTGCATAGTCACAATAATCGGCGATTTTTTGAAAAAATCACATTTAAATCACGGATTATGGCCTCAGAGATTAAATCAGCGATTTAATCGCGTTACATTGAATTAATCGGCGATTCACGTTTAAATGGCAAAAAACACGTTTTTAGCGTTTAAAGCGCGCAATTCGTGCTTTAAACAGTCGCCGGTTTTTTTGTAATTTTTTAATATACTTAGGGGCAAAAACGTAATCTGGCTTGTTAAACCCTCAAGAAGAAGAAGAAGAAGGGTTACCTAGTCTCGCCTCTCACGGACTCACCTCCATAGGCTCTCGACTAGTAAGCCTTTCTCTCTTTTTTTTTGGGTCTTTGTTTCCTCTTTTTATTTTTTGGGTCTTTGTTTGCTCTCACCTCTCGACTGGTATAGTAGTAAGCCCTCTCTCACTTTTTTTTGGGTTTGTCTTTGTTTCCTCTCTTTTGTAAGAACGAAGTGCCCAAATTTTTTTCCTCTTCTGTAAACAAATTTTGGGGCTTTATAGGGTTTTTTTTTTTTGATCGGTAACATCAAATTTATAAATAAAAGGAAGATTCACAAAATGTGAATCCCTGCAAAACAGTACAACCAAAGAAAGCAAACTACAAACTCACAACCCAACAACACAAAAACACAGCAGTGACACAAAAACCTCCCCGGAACCCACTACGAAATAATCTCGACAAACCCTACCTCCACCAAGTCATACTTCGTGGAAATCCAATCTCTCAAAACCTCCCGCGCTCGGGAGCACACTTTCGCCAAGGTTTATAAGGTTTCTGAGAGAGGGTTTCTTCCACCTCTTCGGTCAGCCATTTTTTTTTCACTTAATAGCCTCTGTTAATAGCCAACTGTAGTAGCCATTTTTTCACTTAATAGCCTCTGTTAATAGCCAACTGTAATAGCCATTTTTTCACTTAATAGCCTCTATTAATAGCCACCTCTTTGGTCAGCCATTTATTTTCACTTAATAGCTTCTGTTATTAGCCATTTTTTCATTCAAAACAGAGCTAAATCTCACTTAATAGCCTCTGTTACAGCATTCCCATTTTTTTTTTCTTTTGAAAATATATAAAGTTTAATAAATGACTAATACATTACTATCTCCACCTTCACCTTTAGTTTTTTGTTTAAGAAGAAATAAATTTCAAAGTGGAAGAGGGATGGATTATGGATCCATTGTTTTTTTTTCCTTCCACCTTGCTGATTTCATTCCATTTCCAGGCTCAGGGAAGCTTGATTACTCTCACAACATTGGTTCCTCTATATTGGCGTGTATAAATGGTCATTCATGAATTTCTATATTGCGCAAATATAGAGGAACCAATGGCTGCAAAAAGAAATAAATTTCCAGAAGGGATCGACCCAAAATTATGGTCTTTTTAGACCTCAGATCTTGAAGTTAAGCCCAAATTAAATTTTAGGTTGCTCAGATACACAGTCTTCTCTCTTTGAAATTGTTTAGAAATCAAAAACCAAACTTTTCTTGGGGGTTAAATTTGGGTTTTCAAGAATCTTAGACTGGAGGGTATTGGGGCCAATAACCATTAGGTGGCTGCTGGACTGGGGCTTTTAATTTCTGCTTAAGTTCTCTTCTAATCTTTGGAAGGTATGAATTTTATTAGTTTCTTGATTTTTTTGACCATTAGATGATAATCATTTTATAGGTTAATATTTATTGTGAATTAATTGTATGCTCATGCTTCATTACTTATAATGTGAAATATTCAGTGCTCATGTTTTGAACGACTGTATGCTCATGCTTAGTTACTTATATTCTAAATTATTTTGTGCTTTTTCTCTTCATTAGGGACTAGTGACTAGGGAGTACTGAGTAGGGATAAGGGTTTGAAATTTTGAATCAAAGTATCAAAGTTAACCATGCCAAGAGCTAGAGATCTTTTTTGGGAGTATTTAACTGAAGAAGAGAGGACAAAAATTCGATGTAATTTTTGTCAAGAAGTGTTTGTGGGTGGAATTACCCGTATTAAGTATCATTTTTCTAAGTTATTAGGAAGAGATGTGCAACCTTGTCCTTCAGTACCTGATTTTGTTTATGAAATGGCACTAGAGGTCGTAAAGAGATAGATTTGCGTAAAAAGACAAAGATAACAGATTTATTGCAATCATCTAATTCTCAAGTTGGTGGTGGAAGTTCTACGGGATCAACTACGCATGCAAGCACAATTTGTGGTAGCCTAGGTCCTCTAGGAAGAGGAGGTCAGCCAAAGGTAATGCAGCTCGTAAAGAAGAAAGAAAAACAGATTGCAAATCATTTGATTGCAAAGGCTTTGGTGGTGAATAATCTTCCGTTTCAATTGACAAGGTCGCAAGAGTTTCAGGATGCCATCACGGCTATTGCGAATCATGGCCCAGGTTATGTTCTCCCAAGTAGTGAAACATTTAGGGTGAAGTTATTGGCAAACTTGAAGGAGGAAATAGACGAGCATGTTCAGACAATTAAAAAATATTGGATTGTTTCTGGGTGTACTACCATGTCTGATTGTTGGACTAATGGAAAAAAGAGGTGACATGTGAACTTGTTGGTGGCGTGTCCTAAAGGGACAATATTTTTGAAAAGTGAGTGTACAGTGAGGAAGAAGAAAGATGCGACATTCATTGCGAATTTCATCCCATATGGGATCAAAGAAATTGGAGCAGAAAATGTTGTCCACTTCATATCAGACAATGCTTCCAATTACAGTGCAGCTGGAATTATTATCGAAGATGATATCCAAATATCTTCAAGACATCATGTGCAGCACACTGTTTGGATTTGATTTTGTAGAGTATAGATGAGCTTCCTCATGTGAAGCTAATTTTGGAAAATGCAAGACTTATTGTGAAGTTTTTGTATAAGTTTCAACATGTTCTTAATTTGATGAGATTACACACACAAAAGAGAACTAAAAAGGCCCAGTGCTACTAGATTTGCAACACAATTTCTTTGTTTGAAATCTATTCTTAAAGAGGAAAAAGCTTTAAGGTTTATGATTGCTTCAACTGAATGGAGAGCTCTTCCTCAAATCAAGACAAAAGAAGGAATAGAAGTTGCAAATATAATACGAGGTAATATGTTTTGGGAGAAGGGCAAAGTGATAATCCAGACAGTAAAGTCTCTTGTTAGGGTTCTACGAATGGTAGATGGTGATGGCTCCACTATGGGATATTTATATGAAAGCATGGATAAGGCGAAAGAGACCATCAAAGAAGTGTATAGAGCCAACTCTGAGAAGTATATGCCTTTTTGGAAGATAATTGATGAAAGATGGAAAAAAACATTACACAGTCCCTTCCATGCAGCTGCCACCTACTTGAATCCTTACTTGTTTTATAATAAACTTGTGAAGATGGATAAGGAAGTGAGGGTGAGCATTGAGATGATAATTAATAAGACGATCCCTAGTTTTGAAGAGAGAAAGAAGTTTAACAAGGAACTGAAAAGTTACCACCAACTGGAAGATGCCATCTTTACCACATGGGCAGTTGATTCCCTTTCGGATTCACATTCAAGTAAGTACATTACATTTATTTTCAATTTTGACATTTGATTAAGATTTTAAATTTTATAGTTAAATTTTTTTATTATGTATTTGTATTGTTATTAGGGGTTTGGTAGGATATGTGCGGACAAGGAACTCCGACCATTCAAAAGGTGGCAATCAAATTGCATAGTCAATCATGTAGTGCCTCAGGTTGTGAAAGAAATTGAAGTGCTTTTGAGGCCGCACACACGAAGAAGCGGAACAGATTAGAGTCAAATAAATTACATGATTTGGTGTTCGTTCGTATGAATGATTCAGAAGGGGATCATGAGAAAAGAATTGTAAGTTTAGAGAAAAGAAGGATTTACATTCTCAAGATAGCAATTAGTCTTTACATTACAAGTAAAGAAAAGAAGGATTCAGAACTAATTAGTCTTGAGAAAATTTTGCCATTCCCAGGTATTCCTAAAGTTGAAGGGGATCATGACCTTGAAGATAGAGCACCATCTTCCAGTGAAAGTTTAGAGAATGAAGAGAGTGAAGCTATTGATTATATAGATTATGATGCAACTTTTCTGTGATTGATAAATTCAAGTGACAGATGAGTTTATTTTGTAGTAGGTTGTACTTTGTAATACTTTTTTGTTGATAGAATTGTAAGGATAAACAATCAGTCTTTTGTTTTAATCTTAAGATTTGATGATGTCTTGGTAAATTTTGATGCATTGTTGGAATGAACTGGATGTTGAAATGATATTATGAACATATTATTGTTGATAATGTTAAGAGTTGATGATGTCTTGGTAAATTTTGATACTTTTTTGAAAATTGGAATGAATTGAATGTTGAAATGATATTATGAACATATTATTGTTAACAATTAGCTACTTATATTGTATAACATGTAATCAAATTATTAAACTTAGATATAATAATTAATATCATATTTCTATTTTATATAATTGTTAAAAAAAATTATTTCCCCGAATTTTTTCGAACTTGAACCCTGCCAAATTATTCCCGAATCCCAACTTTTCCCCGAATTTTTTCCAAATTTTACCGAACTTGAACCCTATTCCCAAATCCCGACTTTGTGACTATGATTGTAGGTATAAGATGTACGACTGGCCTAGGTAATGAGCCCATATTTCAGGAAGACAGTGCTGAAAACGCATATAAGTGAAGCCTAGAGGATAAGGATTCCTAGGAGAAGCGTTGCTTGGACGATGCTTGGGCAACCAAAAAATTTATTTATCTTTTGATTAAAATCTGATGAAATTATTTATTACTAAACAGAAATAAAACATCAAAAAACTGGAAATAAAGCATTTTCTTTTTGTGCAGAATATTCTAGGCATGCCCCTTAGTTAGGATGCCCATAACAATCATTCCATGAAGATATTGGGCGGACAAAAGCAGTAAAGCACTAATAAGACCACAATGTAGTTTTATATGAGAAGTAATGTCATTGGAAGAAAATAAAGTGCCTAGTTTGCTTCCTGGTAGTGAAGTAATAAGATGGTTGAATGGTAGGCTATTTTGTAGGACTTCAAGGATTCAAACAGCCTAAGCTTCAGAAGCAAATAGAACCTCAGTGTATCTAGCAACTTATGTTTTTGTTTTTCTTTATCAGGGAATTATATTTTCCCTGAAACATGTACTTATCCTGTTGGTTTCTGGCTAGTTCGGATGGGGCAGAAAAGCAATTTGCTTAATTCTTCCAGGCGCTATAGCTTGGTCACTTTGGAAAAAGGAGAAACAGGAAAGTTTTTGACAACTCTCCCTCCTCGCCTTCCCATATTCATTCACAAATCCGCTTGCATGTTCTTGAATGGGTTTCTAGTCGGTGAGTCGGGGAAAATGTGGAGGAAGTTCTAGGTTGAGGCTTGGTGGGATTGTTCATTTTATTTCTCTCTTCCCCAGTGTGGGGATTATCTGTGCATCATGTTTGTTGTTCTTTCTGTTTTCATTTAGTTTCCTTTCTTGAGTGTACATATTTGTAATCTCCACCTGCTACATTGTATTTCTTTTCGGTCTCTTATATATATAATCTTGATTACCGATCAAATAAATAAATTGTTAGTTACCTACAAAGAAAAAAGCAGTGAAGTAAGAAGATCCAAATGCAGATGAAAATAAAAATAGTTAAGTAGCATAGTGCCAAAGGAAAAAGAAAAATAGAGAGAAAGAGAGAGAGGAGATTTGACCTTCCCACAGAGAGAGATGTGGGAAACCTAGACAAAAAAACCTCGACACATTTGTTTTTCTATTGTTCTTCTAGAAAATTTTTAGGCAGGTAAACTGGACAACCAAGGAAACCAATATACCACCTGATATTAAGTAATAAAGAAAAAGGTCCCCAATCCCCATTGTGCACAGGGATATGGTTGCCAACAGGTTGCATGTTTTGATGCAACATGCAAGGTATTTGCGCCCATCAAAAACACCGACGAAGTGGGCCGCATTGTGCGCCAGCTAGAAAATTCACACGATCAGACAGCCCAAACATACTAGATCAGGTAATTTTTACCAGCTAGCATGTAATGGGGGCCTGCTTCACAAGTATTTTGGTAGGCCCAAACACCTGCCACATGTCGCTCACTTGCAACAAATAGGAAACCGTTGCTATGTGTCACATACATTACCTGTCATTATAAATATATATATATTCGCTCACTTGTGACAAATAGGAAACCATTGCTATGTGTCACATACATTTCCTGTTATTATATATATATATACACATACATACATATACATGTATATATAATGACAGGTAATGTGTGTGCACATAGGGATGGTCACCTATGTGTTAAAACTTATGTTCCTTCTATCTTTTCTGTTAATACTTAAAAAGTTAACCAAACCCAGGATAGTCAAAACGTAGGTACAGATTTAATAATACTGTCTTCTAGGCAAAACCAAGGCTGTCGTTTCGCTTAGCCAAAACCACTAGTGTCAGCAACGAGATCTAAGCAGGCTCTTGTCAAGATGCGATTGCCTAGTGACTCTAAACCGCCATTAACTAAGAGGAAAGCAAGACCCACAAAGAGTGAAAGTGTGAAACTATACATACAAAATAAATAAATTGGTATAATAATATTTTACGTAATATCATGGGTATAAAAGGCAACTTTAATATAGAGAAAATGACAAAAAAAAAATGTGTAAAGAGCTTTTGGAAACTTTATTAAGCCACATCTAGCTCTCATTGTTGAAGGAATGGCCTTTAGAAAAAGCAAAACATGAGGATTTTTATGGCGTTGATATAACTTTCCTGAAGGCCTACTATAATATTGTATGGAGGCTATTTAATTCGTCATAAATTTTGAATGAGTTCAAAGACAGTAAAAAGTTTTTGACCTTATAAGGAGATGGAACTCCGTTGTTTCTTAACATTTGTGATTCGTTTTCTAATTCTCCTCATTTTTTAGGAATTTCTCATTTCTTATCCTTTGTATATTCCACTCATATAAGTACCTGGAGTTAGTCATCAAAAAAGTAGAATCCTCCCTCTCCCTCCACCTCCCTTTTTTTTTTTCTTCTTTGCCACCAAACCACTAAATTTTTTTACCTTTCTAATGTTTGTTTGGCACTAATTTTTTAATCAGTAAAATTAATAAAAACAAACCAATCCCAAGTGTTTAAAACTAATACCCTCATTATGAGATGAGGGAGACAAACTATGGGGCCTCCAACTCCTCCTTATTGAAGGCCCATTCTCTCAGTAAGAGCTTGTCCGGATGCAATTTTTTCAAAAGACAACGAGGAATCTTCAAAAATACGCTTGTTCCACTCTTCCAGATCAACCAGCATAAAGCACCTGGAAGGATGGACCACAGGATTTCCAACTGAACTCCTAGGGAGGTCGACTACCAACAAGATAAGAAGCCCTAGAAAGAACAAAGAAAGACCAAGAGACCCCAAATTTGGAAAGAAAATACGGCCAGAGTCCCCTCGTAAAAGAGTAGTGGAGAAGCAGCTAATCAACTAATTCCTCCGCTACCAGGCACAGACACAACTGTTCGGCAAACTCCAACCTCTATGTTGGATGTGATCCATAGTCAGTCGTATCCAAAATGTTGTTAGAAAGAAAGAACTTTTGAGGGAACCCTCGATGTCAGACGACCTGATAAGGAATCACAGGGTATAAACAGGGTCTCAATGCTTGCAAAATGGTCCTAACTGAAAACCGACCTCTGTTGTCCCTTAGACCAAACTCGACCATCTCTAGCTGCTGAAATAGGGCGAACACTCTCAAGCCGAGACAAGAGATCAGAAATGCTACCCACCTCCCAATCATTCAACGGCGTATAACCTAGGAACCCACATTATAGACCCTGCAATTCTCTTAAACAAAGATGCAATTGACGCATGAATTCATTACTTGGTAACATAGCAACAAAGTTAGTTATCCAATTTTCTCAAAAAGTCTTGAATAAATCGAGATTTTTTCGTTGAATGACTAATTCACAAAGTATTCATGACTTTTCAAAAAGTCACGAATTTTGAGAATTAAAAGTGAATTATTCATGAATTTTTTAATACATGAAATATTTTTCATAAACTATCATAATTAAAAATCTTATTGATTATTTATTCATCTCTTGACTGACATTTTTCTGATTTTTTTCCTAGACATTGTTCCCGGACTCCAATTCAGTAACAATGTTTGGTAATAAAATGTGATCTACAAGTTTTATAAATAACATTCTGACCTTATTTATAATTTATTTCAATTTATTAAAAGTGGGTTTCAATATTATATGAATATTTTAAACTCAATGTATAGTCAAGGCGTCGCCTAGGCAGTTTTGAACTGTCACCGCCTAGGCACCTCTCTAGGCGGGTGGTAGTAACCTAGACGCTTTATAAGTTAGCTTGCTTTACAATTTTAAAGCTTATTTACATATAAATACCATTTTACAGCATATAAATACTTTCATTTACTTGAGAGAATTAAGTGTACATAAGGTTATAACCCTAACCCACCATTTGAATTCAATAAAAATTATCTTAGATCCAAATTCCTAAAGAATAAAAGGTCAATTTTTCAGTTCAAGAACGAAATCAGCTTTTTTAACACCTTTGTCAAAATTTCAACTTGCAAATGTCAAGTTATTTCTCAAAATTTTAAATTTCATAAATTCTATGATAACAAAATATTATTAAAACCCAAAAGTCTGGTAAAAAAAAAAGTCTCATATTTTAGTCTTTAAAGATATTTTCATTTATAGGATCAAAAAGTCAACTAATAGTTTAGCATAAAAAAACTTATATTCAAGCATTATAACATTAACTGTTAATTTGCGTAGACCCTAGGAGATTTGAATTGTTATGTGTATCTATTAATATTATATATTTATATATATATATATATATATATATATATTTAATTTAATTATTTTATCGCCAAGGCATTGCCTGGGCATCGCCTAGGCAACACCTCGCCTAGCCAGGACTAATCGCCTAGGCATCACCTAGACTACACTGCTTAAACTACTATATATTTGTTAAATAAAAAAAATCTCACCTAAGCAACACCTACGCAGCAACTAGCCTAGGATATTCATATTCCTTGGGCGTCACTTAGATACTTCAAATGCTCTATGTTGGTTAAGTTTTCAAGACTAGCAGGTTACATCATCAAATCATGCAGGACTTTTGGCCCTTAAAGAAGGGCTGTTTGAAGCATAGGGAATTGATCTCTTCCCGCTTGAGTGGAGGGAGATTCAAGAGTGGCAATTCAATGGTCGAGTGATGATGCTATGGCTCCTTTGTGTTATTCTTGTCACTATGGATGTTCATGAGTTGTTAGCCTAAGGAAACATCTTTTTTTCTTGGGTCCCCAGATCTGTGAACTCCTATGCTAAGATGCTGGCCAAGGACGGGGTGTCTAGGGAAAGTCTTCTTTGTGAGCCCTCCCCCTTCTTGTCTACTATTTATTGCATTTATATATGTTCCCTTCTTTGTTTTGCTTTTTTGAGCTTGCCTCTCTAGTTTGGCTCCATTATAAATTTTCACTCCATTTTATGGGCTAATATAATTATCGTTACCACGTAGGGGGGATGAAGCTACTACTAGTGATCTACTCAATGAGGTACTGATGTCTCATCTTGGTGCGCAAATTATTGTCTTATAATATTTTCTAGTACGAATTGTCTTTATTATGCTTCTAGTTGTTAATAAATGTGTTAATGGGTAAATTAATCTTAAATATTTGTGTATGTCCCTTATACGGTATGACTTATTGTGTCTCTAGTTGTTTACACTTGTTTAAATTGGTGTATTAATCTTAAATATTTGTGTATTGCCTAAATTGATTGTTTTATTGATGAATTATGCTTTCAATTGTCTAGAGTTATGTTATTTGGGAAATTTATAAATATTATATGTGTAGTGTATCCACACTTTAAAGATGTAATGTATTATAGTACCTCATATAGATAGTCTAATGTTAATCTTTGGACTCTATCTATGAGATCCTTTACCTATCTTTGCAATGAAACAAGTTTGGTTTTAAGTTCCCATCCATTTCTCAAAAAATTTCCAATGTTGTGCAGTTCCTTGCGTATCCACGATAAGTTTCGTAATCTTGACTTAGCAATACGCATATCGATACCGGTATGCCTTGTTATACACTAATTTGATGTTGATCTAAAAATAGGCCAACATCAAAACATCAAGATTTTCAACTACTTAAATGTCACGAGGATAAAAGTGTTTGATGTCAATTGTCAGATTATTTGACCAAAGAAACATTAAGAATAATCTTACTTTTATCCAACTATGAAGGAAAAAAAACATACTTCCATTTTCTTTTCATATATGATTTAACAAATAAAAATATGCAACACAATCTGAGTCACTGTTTCAGGGATCCCATTCATTTTTCATGTCATACAACATTTCTTACATACAGCAAGCCCAGAACAGATAATGCCAGTTAAAAGGAAAGTAAATAATCATGCACATTGTTTTCATAACCGGACCGGGGCTCGAACCGCTAGGGTGACCGGTTCCCGGTTTGACCAGTCCAGTTGAACCGTGCCCTTTTCTCTTTAAAACAAAATACTTTCTTTTTCTTTTTCCTGGCCGGTTCTTACAGTTTTACCAGTTTTTACTGGTTATGTCACCGGTTCTCCGGTTGAACAGGCCAGTTCTTCCAGTTCTATGTTTTAAGGCCGGTTTTGAAAAAGGGCCAGTTTTGGTGGTTTTCAGGACCGTAGACCTGACTGGTTCCGGTTTTCCTGGTTCAACTGGCCGGTTAGGTCCAGTAATGAAAACACTGATCATGCATGTGAAAGCGTAGCACGGGATCAAAAACCACATAAAGCATCATCTCCTCAAACTTGATTATAAGTCAAAGCATACAATGACATAATGCCTCAACTGCAATTCGAAAGCAGTTCTATGTGCAATGAGAACTGGAAAATCAAATCAAATCAAAAGGAGCTACTCAATAAAGGTCTGCCAAGGTATACACACTTGCAGGGATAAGAATACCAGAGCATATTACAAAGTGGAAGATTTTCGCATCCGTAAACATAATATTGTAAAATAAAATAAAGAAGAGCAGGTGGCGGAACCAAACCAGGGAAGGTAGTTGACTATGCGTGAAAACAGGATTAGCAATGGCTATTTCCCCAAGAGCACTCAGCATCAAAGAGAGATTCATCTGTATAGCCCTAACTTTCTCACGGATAGATGCCTCCTCCCTAAGCAGTGACTCGCGTGCCTCTTCTTTTGCAGTCTTACCCTTATCTAGATAAAATTAAAAAAATGAAAAAAAATGTGAAGATAAACAATTGATAATGCAAAACAGTAATCATGAGCAAGAACAAATCAACTATGACTTGCCAGCTTTCTTTGTTGTCTTTCCCAAGTCCTTTTTCCCTACACTTGTAGCTTCTCTCTTATCTGGCTCTCTCTGAATTGAATTGTTCGATCTGACGTGGTCCTAGAGACAGAACAAATTGCAGTATAGAAACTACAAAAGCATACAGAACATCTAACAAGTGAACAAGAAGCAAGCATACTTACAAGGTTATCTTGATCATCATACACCCGGAAACGGCCCTTTGCTTGTTTTGTATTTTTAACAGCAACGGACTCTGCAACATAAACACCCTGCTCACTGGAAAGCTGTCCTTCTGGAGTATGAAAAATCTGGGATGATATGAAAACAATGGAAGCAGATTTCAGAAATTTATTCAATAAAAAAACTTATAACAAACAGATCAAAACATATAAAAGAGAATACACAAGGTTAGCATCCCTAGTACAAGCAGGCCATCTTACTTTTATCCAACTATTTTCTATTTGTTAACTATGATACATGTGTCAACACTCAACAAACAGCCTACCTTATATTTTCTACATAAATTCTACACTGTTATAATACCCCTAAGCAGTTATTCCAGGGAAGACACAGAAAATTTTGTATCTTTGTATCCTCATTATCGCATTCCTTTCTCCCAAATCCTAAATGAGATGCAAGGCCAAAATTCGTTACAAGTAATCTTTGACTTTAGATTTTAGAAAGACAATCCATCAACTAAAGTATCAGAAATTTGAAAGAACAAACTATTCCAACAAACAGAACGGAAGCTCGTATTTGGTACCAAATAAAATTACTGTAAAGGGAACAGGAATTAGTCTAGGGATACTCCCAAAGTGTACTCCCAAATATACTCCCTAATCCTAACCGTTTACCTCAATTATTAAACGTTAGGATTAAAGCTGATGTGGCATTAGAATAGACAAAATAAGCCAACTCAAATCCTGGCCCTTAGTGGTTGGTTATAAACATTAGGATTAGGGAGTATATTTGGGAGTACCCATAGACAGACTCAAGGAACAGTGCTTGTATCAAAATTGACAATAGTAGATTTAGGATTCTGCAAGGCGAGAAAATGGAATTCCGGGAGTTGAGAAGCAAATAAGAAGTTAAAAAGTAATGTACAATCAGTGCAGTCACATTGTCGGTTAGACAATGCCCCGGCAACCGCTTTGCCTAGCCAAGGCCCCTACTGCCTAATCAGGTCTAAGCAGGGGAACTCTATAAGATGAGGTCAACTAGTGGTGCCTAAGTGTCGTCTCCCAGGAATTAAGACATTCATGACAAAGGTACTCAAAACAAATCATAACAGATTTTGTCTAGGATTTCTGCATCTCGTAGTTATATTTAGGTGCTACGGATGCTTTATTTCTAATTGGTTATATTAATTTATTATAGATGAGTATATAAATTGTTATGATTCAAATAAATAAGATAAATTATGGTCTCCGAGGGATATATCTTTAGCTATACATAAAAAAAAAATCAGTACGAAAAGTGAGATGAAGAACAAATCACGCAAACTGTCATGCATGTCTGAAACTCTACAAGTCAAAATTACACATAATTAAAGGTATGCAGCCATGTACATGAAGTGATTCATCCCCAAAAAACATAACCAGTACAATAAAGGCACACCACAAACTACTATTCACAGAGTTATGATGCGGCATCAAGAGTTTTTTTTTTTTTTTTTTGACAAGACCGACCTAAGAAGAATATATTCACAAGAAGAGAAGAATCTACAAAAGTTAACCAAAGGTTGTAATCAACTCTGAAAAGGAAAAGAGAAAACAAATACAGGTCCACTCAAGACCATAAATCCACAGGACTCCTATCTGACTTCTCTCAAAAAAGAGCACGAAAAAAATCACCGGACTTTTTGCACTCGTTCATCTTAACATTCTTATCTCGGCTACACTAATCTAATAAATATATTGCTTCTTGGTGGCCAACATTTTACTCATAAAGCATAGCTATTCTTACCATTCTATTTTGAAATTTTCCATTTAGTTTGATTGGAATACATCGATGAAATAGGTGGGAGTCTAAGGAAATCATTGGCCCTTGTGAGGTCAGTTTGTTGAAAGCCATTATGAAGGTGAGAGAGGTTTTTTTTTTTTTATCGGTAAAGCAATACATTAAAGAGATAAAAACTGTACAGGAAAAAACCCCAGTATCAAGGATTTACAAGAATGTATACTCAAGAACCAGGTCAAAGAGATCCTAGCTCACCCCAAGGGTCCCATCAACTAATACAAAATGTCCCGAATGTCCTCCCTATTACAGTGTAACCCCGCCCAATCCAAAACTGTCAACCTGATTCTATCACATATTCGGGGAGTGGATGAAACAACATTATCGAAGACTCTATAATTGCTTCCTTTCCACACGGACCAAAAGATGGCTCCAAAGAGCACCTCCCGAATTGCCTCACTTGCCCCCTCCCAATTCTCCCAAGGCCAACACAATAAGAAATCTCGGACAGATGATGGGAACACCCAAGCTACCCCCACACAGGAAAGGAAACGGCCCCATATCTCCTGAGCTACTAAGCAATGCAACAGAAGATGAACCAAAATTTCTTCAGCTTGGAAGCACATAAAACATATTTAATTTAGAGTAGGGGAGGAAATGAGGTGAGTTTTGGAGAGGATTTGTGGTGTGGTCAATCTCATTTGAATCAAAAGTTTGGTAATTTCTGTCTAGCAATAGATAGTGTGCATCACCGCATCGGTTGCATCATCTTTTTTCAGGTGTCATGGACCAACCTGTAGACTCCCTAGATTGAGGCATTATCTCAATGATTGGGAACTTGGGGACTTTTTAGTCTCTTGAAGTGCTTGAACTATGTTTGTCCTTGTCCCCTATCTAAGTATAATTGTTTGTGGACTAGGGACAGCAAAGGTCGATTCTCAGTGAATTCTTCTATCAGGCTCTTCATCAGTCTTAGCTCACATTTTGCCTCATCGGACTATATGAGTTTATGGCATCCTGGAATCCCATCCAAGGTCTTTTTATATTTGAACAACATGTTTGGATAAAGCCCTTACATATGATCATCTTCAAAGTCGATAGTGGAGGTTAGCCACGTTAAGTTATGTGCCTAGCAGAGGAGGAATTAGTGGATCATTTACTCTTGTACTATCCTTTTGCTTTTGGTATTCAGGGTTTTTTTTTCTCAGCTTAGAGTGGCTTGGACCTTGCCTAGATCCTTTCGAGATTTCTTATCTTGCTAGTCTTCGGTCTTATTGGCTCGGCTCGTCCTCTGGTAGTTGTGTGGGTCCTCATGCCATCGTTTGGTCCATTTGGAAGGAGCGAAACAGTCGTATTTTTTAGGGTGTGAAGTCCCTTTGTTTCGGATCCAATTGAAGATTCGCCAACTCATTTTGTCTTGGTGTGGTATCTAGGGCAAGGATTGGGAATAGTCTCTCTGCTTTTCGCTTAGACCTTTTTTCCTGTTTTCGATCTAACATTGTTATGGGTAGTCTTTGTTTTTGTTCTCTTATTTATTTTTTGACTTTTCTCTTGGTTCACTATTTATGAACTCATGTTGTCAGTCTCTTTTTGTTGTTTTCCCTTTCTTTGTCTTTGTAAAGATCTAAAACTTGTTTTTCTTGAAACTAGTGCACATTGAATGAAAATATGAAAATTTTGCTTAAAACATTTCAATTAATGTTAATTGATGCTCAAGAATGTTTCTATAATGTTAATTGATGATTAACTACAAAGAACTGTACCGTGAAAGGGAAGACTAGCGCCCTCGGTTGGATGGCCTTCCCTTTGATGGGCTGTCCCTGGAGCAAAGAACGGCCTTAGAGGCTTTGTTTGAGGAAGGGGAGGTGACTCTCACCATTCTTAGTTTGGCCAATGGCAAGGCTCCTGGGTGTAGAGACTCGAAATTTAGTTCATCTAGCATTCGTGTCATTTATATAAATTTCTTGAAATATGTGCCCGATTTTAAATGCATGCGTTCCTATGAGAATTTTATGTGAGATGCCAAGATGTAGTAACCCGTTATATAATAATACTAATAATAATAATAATAGTGATTAACTTATTATTATTATTAAATTAAGAGTTTTGGGGTTTAAGGGGTCACCTCATTGCTTAAAATTAGATTAAGGTGTCTATTTTTTAACTTGTAGGAATCTTGACCTCCATGAACTTGAAATTGGGACTTGTCTATTAGACAAGAAATTGTTCTCATTCGAATAACGGTTCCAACACAAGTTGAATCGTCCAATTCCGATAACCGAGTCAAAAGTTACGGGCAAAATACCGGAGCAAGGTTCAGACAAAAAAATATATAAATATATATATATATATATGAGATCCAACAGATCGGCCTAACTAGCGTCGATCGATCGGTGGGAACTGAAATGTGTGCGAAAAAGCCGATTTTTGACTTTTTAAATTCTCATTGGTCCCCAAACTCTATAAATAACCCTCCAACTCGTGAGTTAAGGTTTCTATAGGCTTCTAAACATAAAAGAGACAGAAAATAGAATATTTTGAGAGATCCAAAGAGGGAAAACCTAGAGATCACAAGATTCAATCAGAGAAAAAGGAAGGAGACTTGAAGATTTAGATCGAGACGTATTCGCAAGCGTAAATCGTAAAGAAGCGATTAAGTGAGATAAATAACGAACCTGGTTTTCCATATCTTGAATATTAACCTAAAAGATGAATCAAAGGAGATAGATCTAAGTAAGAACCTAAAGACAAGCAAGATCTATGAATTCTTATTATTCGTGATTTATTATTTCATGAATCGTTGAAATAGGATGTTAATAACCATGTTATATTATGTTTATGCTTCAACAACGGGATTGGGAATTTATATTATGAGGATGGGATGAATGTATAGAGTTTGAATGGAAGGTGTGAAAGAATTTGAATGATTGAGATGAATTATTTGCGAGATTGTGATTATATATTAGTGTGATTTTTTATTTTAATCCACAATAATTATTATTGATAAAATATGTGGTATAATTATGATGTTGATCTCGATTAAAAAGGGAGTTTTGAACTTTAATTTAGATTGAGACTTGTACCTATTGAAAATAAACCATTATTATAGATTTCTAAATTATTGGAAATATGAAAGTTGTGTGTTTATTTTATGTTTTTATACGTGAAATATATTTGGGTAAAGAAACCTTCGATGAGAGTCAAGCTTACCTAGGACTGGTTAACATAATGGGACGCTATGGTGAGATGTCCATGGCCCTTGACGGTTAGTCTTAGGTATAATTTAACCAAGGGTGTATCATTGTGCACTCACCAATGAAAAATATGCACATGTATGAAGAGAAAATTAAGGGCACTAATAAGATTACAAGTAAGAACAAAAGCAAAGTAAGTAAGAAAATAAGTCGTCGTACCGGAAAATGTACTTAGCCGTCTGGGCCGGATAATGTACGAAGGGTGGTATCTCGGTAAAGTATAGTACCCCTTTTCCATATACGGTAAAGCGGTATTTTAATTTATTACTGATGTATGTGGATGTGAACGATAAAGTAAGAAATATGAAAAGTAAGAAAGTAAGAAAAGTAAAAAAAAAGTAAGGAAAGAAAGAAAGTAAATGACATAATGTACCTATTCGCTTTTCCGCACTCTGCTTTATATATGTGAATTGAAGTAGAAATGTTAAATGCATGTATGTTAATGTTCATTATATTATTTACTATGGTTTGTTATATACGTGGAGTAACTTGTTACTCAGCCGATGACTTTGTTGTCAGCAGGTTCGAGATTTGATAATTGTACTCAAGAGCCTTGAGTTGAAGAAGATTACGTAAGGAAGATCTTGCAGATGATCATCCCGAAGAGGAACGGGATTTCGATGGATGGTCATACTATTATTTTAGTTTATTAGAAATTGTTTAAATTTCAGAGAGATTGAAATTGACTTATTCTGGATTTATATTTTGATTTAATGGATGGTTGAGAATCATGAGGATGATTCAGATTATGTGTATTCAGTTTAATTACAGATTTTAATTGATGTTCGGTTGAAGTATTAAATGTTATTCCATTGAAGAAATTTTTAGAACCACATTTTAGCATGTTTTTAATACTCTTTAAATGGGTTAAGATAAGTCAGTCACGTGCCAAAGTTCCACTTTCTCCTAGGGGGTATTTTGGGGCGTGACACTGGGCCTGACGGATTACCATGGAATTTTATAGGAGCTGTTGGGAGATAGTGGGACAGGACTTAACGAAGGTAATGCAGGAGTTATATGACACAGGGCGGTTTGACATAGTTATTAACAGCACATTCCTTCTTTTGATTCCAAAAAAAGAGGGTACTATAGATCTTAAAGACTTTCGTCCAATAAGCCTTGTGAGTAGCACGTATAAAATCCTCTCAAAGGTTTTGGCCTCCAGGCTCAAGGAGGTGATGGCCGCCCTTATTTCCCCCCAGCAGAGTGCGTTTGTAGGAGTGCGCCAGATTGAAGATGGGATCCTAATTGCCAATGAGTGCATCGACTCCAGGGTGCGCTCTAAAATACTGGGAATGTTTTACAAGGTAGATATCGAGAAGGCCTATAATCATGTCAACTGGGAGTTTGTCCTATATATCTTAGGCAGGATGGGCTTTGGGCTGAAGTGGCAACAATGGATGAGGTCTTGTATGTCTTCAGTCTTTTTCTCTATTCTAGTCAATGGAAGTTCGGTGAGTTTTTTCCCCAGCTCAAGGGGCTTGAGGCAAGGGTCCTCTTTCTCCTTCTCTCTTCATGCTTGTATCGGAGGCACTGAGCTAGATGTTGTCTAGAGCTGAGGGGATGTATTTCGAAGGTTTCAATGTTGGTGCCAACAGATTAAGGATATCTCACCTTCAATTTGCGGATGACACTCTTATTTTTGGGCGAACATCGAGAAGGGACCTTCTCAATCTCAGGTGTGTTCTCAGATGTTTCGAAGCAGTGTCAGGTTTGCGGATCAATCTAGCTAAATCCGAGATTATCAAGGTAAGGGAGGTTCCTATTGTAGATCATCTGGCCATCTGCCTAGGATGCCGAGTGGGCTCTCTTCCTTCGGTGTATTTGGGCATGCCTTTAGGCGTGAGCTTCAAAACAAAATCAGTGTGGAACCCGATGCTTGATCGCATTGTCAAAAGATTATCAAGGTGGAAATCATCATACTTGTCAAAAAGGGGGGCAAACTGACTCTAATTCGAAGCACCTTATGTGGCCTCCCTACGTTCTTCATGTCTACTCTCATCATTCCCAGATCAGTGGCTCATTCTATTGAGAAGCTTGCAAGGGTGTTTCTGTTGAATGAGAGAGGGGACAAAGTCAAATATCACTTAGTTACTTGGGCTCAAATGTGCAGCCCTACGGAAAATGTGGGATTGAACTTTACGTCACTAATACAAGTGAATAAAGCATTAGTAGGCAAATGGGTGTGACGATTCGGGGATGAGCGGTATAGCTTGTGGCGAGTTGTGATAGTCGCCAAGTATGGAGATATGTCTTGTTAGATTCCCCGGGAGGTCAAAGGCCCACTTGGTCAGGGGTTTTGGAAGGGGATTATGGCCAATGCCAATTTGGTCATCCCTTACTTCAAATTTCGAGCGGGGAGAGGATCGGAGATCAGGTTTTGGAAGGATATTTGAAGCGTGACTACCAAATTAATGGACGATTTTGGCAATCTTTTCACCATAGCTTCCAACGGGGAAGCCCTAATGAAGGATTCATATAAGAGGAGTGTGTTGGGGGTTGTTTGGTGTCCGTGGATGCGTCCGGATCTTAACGATTGAGAAATTAGTGACATGTCTCGGCTTTTGGAACGCATTACCTTGTTCGGCCCTAAGTCCAAAAGTTAGGGATTGCAAGATATGGTCTAAAAGCAGCCAAGGGCGATTCTCGGTAAGGTTGTTCCTCCACTCATAGAGTGGTGTGGAATCCTGGAATCCCCTCTAAAGTTTCTTTCTTCCTTTGGACTACGGCTTTGAACAAAATCCTAACAAGCGAGCACTTGCAGCATAGAAGTTGGAGTTTGGTTAACATATGTTATTTATGTTTCCAAGCGGAAGAAACAGCAGACCATCTTCTCCATCACTGCCCCGTGGCGCAGGAGGTGTGGGGTTTTTTCCTATACCGAATGGAGATCGAATAGGTCTTTCATTCATCCCTCATCAACTTCTTATCGGGTTGGTCCGCGGAGAGGGGCAGGAGCTTGGGAGTCGATTTGGGGGGTGATCCCTGGGGCTATTTTTTTTATGTTGTAGAGGGAGAGAAATCATAGAGTTTTTTACAGTATCACTTCGTTCGTCCCTTGGATCTGCAAGTGCATCAGGTTGGTAGTCATGGAATGGGCAAGGTTACTTTGTGGCATAGTCACAAAAAACTACGTTTTTTTTTAAAAAAACTGTTTAAAACGGACATTAATACTCTACCGTAGAAAATGGAGTTTAAAACTCGTTTTTTGAATAAAACACGTACTATAGTTTTAAACTCGTTTAAAACGAATAATACGAAAAAAAAAAAAAAAACGTTTAAAAAGAATAATACGAAAAAAAACGGATAAGCTTTAAATTTTTCTTGGAATGAAGATTATGCAGATATTGATGAAGGAATTGATGAATATAAATGAGTGATTTTATTAATCTACGTATTTTAGCCTTTTTATTAAATCTTGATAATTGATGTTTTAGTGAAATTTAATGCTTTGATGCAATGAATTTGATGTAAAAATGATGTTATGATCTTATTATTGTTGATTATAGTTACTCTTTTTGTATATTATCTCATCAAATTATTAGATATATTAATTAACATCGTTACTAATTTTTGTAATTATAAATTTTTTCTCCGTTTTTTCCCTGGAGTTTTCCCGTATTTTCCCAAATTTTTCCGTACTTGACCCTTGCCGAATTATTCCCGAACCCCGACTTTGTGACTATGCTTTGAGGGAGGGAGGAACTACAGGAGGTACTGTACTAATTTGTGTTTTCCCAGGGTTAAAGGTATTTGTTCGTGCTTTTTCCTGGCTTTGAGTTTACATGCTTGCAAGCTCTTCTAGACGGGTTTCTATCTTGTAATCCTTCTTCCATTTTCAATGAATTGCTTTATCGATCAAAAAAAAATGTCTACGTAAAGTTTTAACTAAAGTTGTAAGTATTGCATGATCAATGGTTAAGGTTTAAAGCAAAGAAAATGATCAAAATAAACGAAATTGCCTCTATAATAAAAGGGGTATTTTGGTCATTTCCTGTCATGACCTAAAGTAGTTGTGGTTCAAATTTTAGGTTAATCAGATAAGAATTGAGCTCTCTAGAATTATTTAAAGTTCAATGGCAAAACTGTAAATAAGGTGAATAGTAACTCATGAATAGTACCGCGTGAATAGTGTTTAGTTCTAAACACTCTCCAACTTTGTTATTGCCTATATAAGGACCTTAACTCATGGGGATTAAGGTTTTTAACATTCTAAGAGTTTGAGAAATCCCAGAGAGTTGCCTAGGTTTTCTCAAAGGTTTTTGCAAGGATAAAAAGAAAAAAGCTAGGAAATCACTCCAAGGGCATTCTCAAGCGATTGATCATAGGGAGGCGATCATGTAAGGTATCATGTATTAAACTTTTAATGATGCTATGATAAGGATAAGTAATGAATAAGATTTGAGTATGCTTGTATGTGATTTCGAATTAAATTAATGAATGACATGCTCTTGTATGATAGGAAAGGGATAAGAATTATGAAATGACATGGATTATGGGAGAATATAATGATATGTTGCTGTTTTATGGTTTTTAATTAGTATTGATCATGGGAATTATTATATGGAAATTGAATGATGATTATGGAATTGGGATTATAGACTTGTGATGATGAAATTATGGTTATGGACTTACGCTGATGGAATTAGGGTTATGGGACTACAATTTTGGAATGATGATTATGAGATTAGATATACCTTAATGTTGATAACCCTGTTTATATGAATTGATTGTGATAGCATATTGTAAGTATTATTGTCATATTGTCGAGATGTAAATTATGAGTAATTATGCATTATGATGGTAGAATTTCAAAAGGGTAAATACTTGGAAGATGATATCAAAGTCTTGAATTTGTGATCCTTAGTTATATGGGTAGCTTTGGTGGAATTCGATGTATTGATATCAAAATCTAAGGGATAACCCTAATGAAAGTTGACCATGACACTCAAGCACATTGTTCACAGCATGGTAAGTTGTTAAGGACACGAGTCTCACATGATCATGCATGGATACGGAAACTAACTAAAATATGGTATGGACCTTGAAATCTAGTATGAATATGGATATGGATGCAAGTTCTAGATACAGTTGCGCATTAACCTGCAGCATGTTCTAAACACAATGTTCGTTCCAAGTATTAGAAAAGTCGGTATGAAACCTAGACTGACATAGACCTTGAACCCTGGTATGGACATGGAAACTGGTTGTTACTGTTATGACTTTCATGCATATGCACAGGTCTCACAAGTCTTGTATAGAATGTTGATATGGATATTGCTCTTATGTTTCTGCACTCTGATTATGTATTGTATGGTCGGATATGTATGGAATTGCATGATATGTTATATTGTTAATTCAACTTTACATGCACTGAGCTTTCGTTTGTTCAGCTATACGCCTATACCTTTATTTCGTTTGTTCAGCTATACCTTTATGTCAGTAGTTTCAGGGGGGTTCGATATATGTGCTCCAGGACCTTGGATTAAGGAAAAGTACCAAGAAGAACAGGAGGGTGATTATCTCGAGGAGGAGATCAATCCGGATAATTGTCCATATTATTGATCTTTAGATAGGTTGTTTTCAATTTAGTTGAAAGGAATGTGATAAGACAAAGTTCTTGATTAGGTTTTAATCTTGTACTTGAGATCACAATGGGTAATCAGATTATTATGTTAGATTAGTCATTATATCATCGGTTTTGATATTATTATTATTTCAAAGGTTAAGTTATCGAAGAAAATTTTATATTGCACATTTAGATGCCTTATATGCATGGCTATGGATATGGTATGCAGTGTCACGGGTCCAAAGTCCTATTTGACCAAGATGGGATTTTGGGGCGTTACAGACTTACAGTCGTAATGCAATTCAAATTACCGTTCAAAAAAAAAATATCACACCATCCGCAAATAACATACATAACAGGACCTCCTTTTGGTCCTCTATCATATTCTTTCTTTAGATCAACAAATACCATATAGAGATTTTGCTTCTTCTCCTTGAACTTCGTCATTGTTTAAGTAAGAAGATAGCCTCAATGGAAGACTTCCCCATAATTAATCCAAATTGGTTATCTAAAATACTAGTTACTTATCTTCATTTGTGTTCCATCACTCTCCCTCATAACTTTATAGTATGACTCACAAGTTTGATCCTGCGATAATTGGTACAAGTTTTGGCATCTCCTTTCTTCTTGTAGATAGATGTCATAATAGTTCTCCTCCACGCATCCAACGTTTTCCTAATCTATAAAATATAATTAAAAACTTTGTAATCCCAAGACATATTAGTTTCTCTTTCTCCTCTACATTTCTGCAGTTCAATTGGAATAGCATCCAATCCTAGACCATTTCCCATCTTCATCCTAGAAAGAGCTTCGTTTATTTCGATAACCCTAATTTTACAAAAATAATAATGCTCTTTGATCTCAATGTAGAACATTCTGCAGAATACATCAATTCCCTTCAACCCTTACGGATTTTATTTTAAATAAAGCAATACTAAAAGTAAAATGTCCCTAATACCCGTCACTTAAGTGAAAAAAATAGATAAGACATAAAAGTACCGCACCTTCATTTACTAGTCTTGCTACTACGGAACCATAAGCAGCATCAAGAAATGTGTATTTTGGACTTGAACCTCTACCTAGTGTAAGCATGTCAAAGTTTATCTTAAAGATTCAACAAAGGCTTGACCTAAGAACCTTTTTGAACAGAAATAAACTAAAATAGAGATTCTAATTAACTTCCCCAACAACCCAATCAGTCCTGTGACTGCTTGTTCTTTGTGGCACAACTAGGATGTGGATCTTCCAAATAGCTCCTTGCATGTGTTGGAATCTCCATGTAAAATGGTAAAAGACCATCACTACACAGACTATGGAATTAATCAAAAGTGCATGCATTGGTTGATCTATTGCTCGCCGAGGTGTAATACTGTTTGGGAATTAACATATAAACTAAAATAATGTCCAAATTCATATGTAGTATTAATATAGATAGATGAATATCTGAGAAACAAAAACAATAATAACAATAACTCATTAGATATCTAATACCCTTTTTGAACATTCTTTAAATAAGTTTTTCCTTGAAAACTAAGTTCAGCCAGATTATGGAAATTTTTCAACCGAAGTTTAGAACTTTTCGTACAAAGAAAGTAACATCCATTTGAATTTACCGAAATGACATGAAATTATCGGATGTTTACTGAAATACTTCACGAAAACATGTATTTTTATAACTACATGCTGATTTCGTTTCAAGACCCGAAGAAATCAATACAAGCCGAAATTGACCGAAATGTGTCAACCTTAAAAACTATGATTGTCAAAGCAGCTTCTTTTTGTTCTAATTGTCTGTCTTTCTGTTGACCTACTATTAGTTATCATGTATAGTTTGGGTCTACAATAATGTCCTTGAGTACTTTTTGTAATTGAAGCTTGCCCCTTTTTGGAATAAATTATCTTTACCTGTCAAAAAAAAGTTGGAATGCACCATCATTAAAGATTCGCAAAGGAAGGTAGGTAGGTGAGAACTGGAACCAAGGTTGTTAAATTGTAATCGAATCGTAAAATTGTTTTAGGATAGATTCGATTAAAATTAGGATTCAAATCGTAAATCGTAAGATTCAATCTGTTTTTAAAAAAACTTGTTTAAAAAATACTTAATAAATCAAAAAAATGGAATATTGCATTATCCAAGAAATATAACCCCAATATCATGAAAGATAAATCAACGAAAGTAAACTCATATAATTATGTTGTAGAAGACTTGTCCAATTAAAAAGATTAATAAAATAAACTATCAAGTTCTCCTAGAGTCCAACTCTCCAACTCAATCATCTATCTTCTTATTTTTTGCTTTTTTTTCCCATTTCACAGCAACAGAGAGAAAACCCAAATAGGGGATTTGGAATGTCCATAACAGGTGTTTTCTTGTTTCTTTTTTCATCCTAAAAAATATAAAGTATCTTTAGAAAATTGAAAGAAAAAATATTTAAAAATTATTTGTTCAAGTATTGGTCCGTAAAAGGGGTTTCATGCTCGAATCGCATGGTTTAAATCACATTCTGAATCCCACATCAAATGGGATTTACCCAATTAAGATTTTCACCTACGATTTGAATTGTTTTGCTTAGGATTCGATTTAAATTGTAGGATTTGAATCGCAAATTGAAAGGATTTAACAACTATGTTTGGAACGGTAACATAAATAGAGGGCTTTATCAATTTTAAGTTTATTGTCTATTTTCTCTGTTTCAAAGTTGAGCTTGACAACAGTCACAACATTTGTAATAGGTAATTCTGGGGCTACTGTCAGGAAAAAAAATTGGTGAACGAAGGCCCTCATTAGTGCAAGGCAAGGTTTCATTACTCTCAAATGAGAGATACTAATATAGCACAAGCAACTTTGTGTTGATTTGATCCCCTTAGTTAAAGTACAAGGACCAAGATAAGCTCAAGGATTCTATCATATGAGAGAGCCTGGAGAGGAATTTGGCAAAAAACAGTAAAATACAAAATATTACCATTTCATAAATCATAAGTTTAATCCAACAACAACAATGGTAATAATCAAGTAAAAAAAGCTGGAGAATTCCACCTGAATGTCACTTTCAGAAAGTGTATTGTGTAAGGCACGATCTGGAAGCTTGTTCAAGTACTGGTCACAAGAACAGGATGTTTCAGTAAGAATTCAGAAAATATTAGCTCATGGACCCCAGTTGATGACCTACTAATTTGAAAAAGAAAAACCTATGCGCTTAACCTTCTCAAACTCTAGATAGGTGTCTCTGGGTATTGTGGACATCAAAGTAGATAAAGAATTTATAGCCGCTTGTTGTTCCATAGGATTAGCACTCCTCAACCCCACTGGTCCTAGGAGGACCTGTAAAGTAAAACATGACCGTGTGGAAAATTAAAAACAGAAGATAGTATAAGCATGATTCATTAATAAAAGATCTAGCTAACACACCAAAAACTGGTGCTAAGAGAAACATTAATTGAGTGAGACATAAATTCCATAAAAGAAAAGGGCAACTTGACCCGCACGGATAGCTCAGTTGGTTCAGGTCTTGGGAGAGATCCCCAAGGCCTTGAGCTCAACTCCTCCTGGGCTTATCCAATGCACGTGGTTTGCGGGTGATTGCGTGCATTCGAAGGAACTAGTCCTTCCTTGTCAGGGTTGGGACACCCTCCATTACCCCAAAAAAAAAATTATTGCAATAATCAAGAAGAGAATAAATAACAATTAGCACTTCTAATCAGATCAATAAAACAAGAACGTGGAAATTGGAATACACGAAACACCAAAAGGAATATCTCAGGACAAACATGCTAATTAAATTATATGAAACAAAGCTCCATTTGTCCCTCCATAATCCAGAGAATCGCTAAAAATAACTCCCTACCTCAAAATTCTACAAATTTCCTTGGTGATCGCATAGAGTGATCTCAACTTCTATGCATAATCAACCTCCCCTCAGCACTCCCCTCGCCACCACACTCTGTCAACCTCCCACTCCCACCTCACATTTAATAAAATAAATAATTAATAATCCATGAACCAATACAAAGCAATCAAATCTATCAACCACATGTCCAGGAATTCAAGGACCTAAGACCTACCTCCCATCTATAACCAATAAAACTAAGATCCATTTGGGAGCCTCACCCGCTCAACTATGGACCACCCCAGCTCGTTATTTCAAATGCCCCAGTCCTAGTAGCTTCAAGGTCTATTCTCCAGCTGGTATTTGCAAAAGGTGAAGAGCTTCAGCGAATGGTGTGAGATTTCTCCTGGGGGCCATTGGGCTGGGTGCATAGAGGGAGAAGGAAAGGAGGGTGTTCAACTACACCTCAATGTCTTTTGAGTGAATTTGTGCTGGTATTTTATCCTCGCTTGCTGAGTGGGTTTCAATTAAGGTTGATGACAACGTGTACAGCTTATCTTCTTTTTCTCTCAAGTAGGCTCGTATTCTTTGTGGAGTGAAGATCTGTATCTAGAATTCTTGTTTGTTGTGTTTTTATTTGTCTCTCTTTTTTATTGGTTCACTTCTCCATAAACTCTTGTGCTTTTTTTTATTGATATTTGCCATTTTGATTTACTGATAATTTTTATAAAAAAAAAGGGCTAAAATTTTTGTTAAAACTTAACTACATATGCATCCAGATCAAGCAGCTAGAAAGAGATCACTCCTGGATGTAACATGAAATTCAAGTTTCTCCTTCTAATTAATGATTTAAGCTACCGATAAAAAATGATTAAAGCTAACAATTAAAATCGCCATTCACTTTGGATGAATTGCAAGGATTACATGCATAGCTTCAAATAAGAGAAATGTATGAGGAAAAAATCACTTCTCACTTCCTTTTTTCTCTTTAGGTTAGGCGAAAAGAAGAAAGAAAATAGTAACGGCTGAGGATCAGCTTAGGAACGCTTAAACATGGGTTGGTAGGAGTCCTGCTTGCCTGGCCTCGTTTGATAACCATGAGGGGGCAGCTTTTTCTAATTTTCCAGCCTTGCAGGCGATTTTGAGAGTAGTCATCAGAGAATAAAAAATGAGTCATATGCATGACTAACAGGGTTCAACCTCTGGAGGCTCAATTTACTCCTACCTAACTGCCTTAAAATAGGTTGGGAAATGGAACCCACCTCATACTACTCCGAATATAAGATTGATCATTATGAACAAAGAAAACCTAACCGTATACGAAAAAGTGAATTAGATGTATTATGACAAGAAGAATTCAGTTAAATAGTTCGTCATCACCTACGGTAATTAGATTGAACCACATAAATTTGTTACAAAAGAAAAAAGTATTAAAGCAAGGGAAGTGCAAGCCCTAAGAACAGAAAGTCTATTTGCAAAGATGTAATCATCCAGCCTCTACCCAACTTTGTTATACAATCAGCGGTATTGACCAATCTTTAGGGGCAATTTTGCTCAATCCAACTGAATAGCATGCATTCAGTTGCTCTCTGTCACCAAGGCAAGAAGCTGTCTTCGAATATCTTAAGCAAGGATTTAAACTTCGGTTAGGTATAAACTTTGACCCTCAGGAATGAAAACCATATCAAGGAAGTTTAAGAAAACATTAAACAAATTTACAGAAACTATGGAAACATCGATATGATAAATTATGAATCAATATACACTCACAATTCATTACATTCCAGAAAAACAAAAAAACATTTGGATAAGAAAAGAAAGATGAATAACAAGTGATACAAGCAGTTGTGTATGTATGAAACTCTAGAAATTAAAGTTACACATAATTAATGGTTTCTAGCCATGGTCAATAGGTAATACATCCAAAAAAAAACATAATAAGGGCACACCAAAAACCCCTATCCCCACAGAGCTATTACATGACTCAAAGTTATCTTGCGTAAACATAACATTCACACATTTTTGTACCTACTATTATTATCAAGGAATACTACATATGAAAACAAAAAACAGTTTCATAGTGTTTTTCAAGTTTGTCTTCGTTTCCTAATTTGTTAAATCTTCAAGTTAAATACTAATTTCAACTAAAATCTAAATCACAAAAGCAATATCTAATTACTAATTGTATGGGTAGAATATATTGTATAACCATGTCTTCTGTTCATATGGGATTTCTTATTTTTATTTTCAAATAAAAAATATTTTTATAATTTCTCGTAACTTTTAATTAATAAATCATAATCAAAGTACATCAGAAACACATGCATTTGTTGTTATAATTTTTGAATTTCTGCAAACTCATATTTTACGGAAAAAAATATTTATTATTTTTTCATTCAAAATATTACAATAGTTATATATTGACATATATTGTAATTAACAAATTATTCTTATCTCAGTGGAGTCAATACTCAATGACTACTCGCAATTGTATGTAATGGGTAACCCATTGCTTACCTGATTTATCATTTTTAAAAACATAATTAAACACTTTTTTCAGATGACCCCCTCTTTAAAAATTATGAAGTATTTTTAAAAAACGTATATTAAATTATGAATTGTGTCACTATATGTGGTTGCTATTTTTTTTAGTAATTATCATGTATGCAGTGCTTGTGAGGTATGGGCTACTGCAAGGGATTAAAAAAAATGTAGTTGTTTGTAATTTACATATTTTTAGATAAGTATCTGAAAATTTTAGAAGTGATTCAAAAAATGCACAGGGAAGGGAATAGGATCCCCCAAAAAACATTGGAAGAATGAATACATCACAACCCGATTTGACCCAAGACCACTTCAGCAGTTCCGCTTAAAGTCCACCCTCTCTTTGTGTGTCTAAACTCCTTCAAAAGAGATGTCTATCCAACCAAAAAGCTGCCAACATCCATTCAAATTCTTTTCAGACCTACACAAGTCCTCCAAAATCCTTCTGTTGCACACTTACTGTCCATAAAAATGATATAACATTGTTGCTACCGTTACATCGATATGTATCATTTTTCATCTAGTGAAATATATCAGCTTCGTTGAAAATCTTACATCATTCTTGTGTCCCTTAACAATAACAGTGTGATATAATGATAATATCCTAATTGGGGTCCCCGATACACACATCGAAAGCAGACCTTTTGAAGCAATGTAGAGTCTGTAAACAGAATTGGACAGAAAAAGTTTTTAAGAATCACACTTGATCATTCCGTAATACAATCCCCAATGCAAGCCAAAAGTGCAGACTTCGCAGCACTACTGCTGAAGTTAAAATTCAACCAAAAGCTTTCCAAAAGGACTAGCATGTAATTACATAATCCAATGTTTCACAAGTGTTTGTTCTATTTTCTTCTACAAGTGCACCTAAAAATAATCAATTTTTTCACAAGTTCCTTTGCAGCATCACATAAATTACAAGAAAATTAGTTTCATAATTGCAATCCTTGCAGAACTCTGAATTCTGATATCCAACGGAGCTCTAGCCTCAAATTATTATTTTTTTCGATAGCCTCAAAATTTTTTGGTGAAGACCAAACTACTATACAAGAAGAAATATCAAATCAGATACATGATAAGCTGAGAATAGACACCACATAATACTCATAGAAATTTTGTTTTACCTTGCACAAGTTCTCCACATCTACAGTGATTATGTCAACGACATCAAACCCATGCCTTTGCAAACACTTTTGAAGCCTCTGTAAAAAGACAAAGAAGAAAAGGCTTAAAAGGCTTGCTTGATAATCAAGTTACACACTTGAATTTGAGAAAGAAATTAGGGGTTAAATGCAATTGGCAGCACATGAAGTAGTTGAATACAAAACTACCCCAGAAATACAGCATACAATATCATATATCGAAATGATTCTGAAAATTGTAAGAGATTTTGTGTCATAAATGAAATCATTTCATCCTAGGAAGCTGGTATAAACTCTGAAATTGCCTCAGAAATTTCATAGATATAATTAGCACATTTGACAGCATGAAATAACAAATTGATGTATTGAGCACCTATCTTACATGTTCACATCCTAGGAAGCTGATACACGCTACATAAAGAGTTCAGCCACAATTTCACTTAGAAAACGTATATATACATACAAAACAGATTTCTGGGAACCTTTCGGGTTTCCCTGTGATCAATCGTCCAATTGCTGCAATCAATCGCAACTTCCAGAATTTCATATATAGAGAAAACATAGATCATTTAGAGTAAAACCTACTTAATATGTTTCACATAAATCAACCTATATACCTATTAAGCAGGCAGAACTGGCAAAATATGCTCTATACATAGACTACAGTGATAATGTCATCATCAATGACTTATCCTAATATTTGGGGTCGGAAATATGAATCATGTTTTGTCATTCCTCTATATTAAAAAGACATTGACTTCAATCAAATCATGTGTTATTAAGTCTTTCCACACTATATCCATAGCATTTTATGTCTTCCACTCGCCCTTTTAGAGACTTCAAGCTGCACAAACTCATTTCTCACTGGTGCAGAAATTGATCTTCATTGAATGTGATTAAAGTATAAACCATCTCAAACAACTCTCCCTCATTTTATCACCTATTAGAGATACTCTAAAAAAATTTCGAATGCACTCATTTCTGATTTTATCCTTCCTAGTACTTCCATTCATCTAACTCAATTCCCAACATCTTCATCTTAGCAAACTAGTTCTAAGAATATGTTGCTTCTTAATTGCCCAACATTCAGCTCCACATAGCATGGTTGGTCTTACCGCCATTTTTTAATATTGTTCTTTTAGTTTGATTAATAGGAATGTGTCGATCACATAGCACTCCAGAGGCACATCTCCACTTTAGCAATCCAAGTCTAATCCTCTAAGCAACTAGAGACTTTCCAAATATTATAAGTAAAAGAGTAAAAATAAATGGGGAAAGGAAAACTAGTGCAATTTGAGCTATAGGCTCGAATTCAACCCTGGGCTCATTAATACTTAATTTCATGGTGATTTAAGTACCTTTCAACAAGGTGGAGCCTGCACAGTTGATCGGCAACCCTTATAGGTGACTCTTTTTTTATTATTATTTAATTTTTTTTTTTGGGGGGGGAGGGGGATATCTCCACATTCCATTGTACTTGTATCTCTTAAAATAAATATATCTTGTAACTTCTTTTTTTCCTTAAAAAAATTGATATGCGCAAGTATGAAACCAACCTAAATAATTTTCTATTTACACATCCAAGTCAAGGAAACTATTTTAATATAACAATTGGTAGACACTAATAAGTCTCAAAAATTACGATAGAAGAAACCCTTTTTCACATCAACCCGCAATGGTTAAAAGGCTGGTAATAACTTTTTATACGCTATCTACTGAATCCTTTTCCTTTTAGATTCTCTTTTTGGTTTGTTACTCTTTTGGTGTATTTTGTTCAAATTAATCCATGTCATCTTTTATGCTTTTTATAATGCCTGTGGGAAGGACTACGTTGTTTGAATCATGGTTATGTTATTATGCCCTCGTTCATTTTTTATGAGCTATGCTACAATGTGAATGGTGAAGCTATACTATTATGCTTACATCTTTAAGAACTGTGTCTAGTGTTTGTTGCTTTTTTCACTTGCAAGGCATATAACGCATTTCCAAAACCACAGATGAAAACTAGAGGGATGATGAAACTGTCCAGACTATTCATGTTGGATTCCAAGCCTCTGAGCCACAATTAATCAAAGTTCTTTGGGTTTATCCCTGTGTAGTCAAAGCATTCAGACGACAGCTAGGCGCTAGGGGTTCTCGTTTCTTAGGCGATACTAGGCAACCAACATTTAGATTACATATTAAAATGTAATTTAAATATTCATAATTTATTAAAATAATAAAAAAGCATCGGTAAATCCCGTGCCATATCATAAATATAACGAAGCTACAATAGTAGAACTATAAGAACCAACAAAACAAAGTTTACAAGCACATAAACTTAGGAGAAGAAAGAAAGAAAGAAACATGCAAAAATATTGATATCTCTACCAAGCTGAACTTAAGGCATCCCGAATTGCTTAGACAACAAATATGTTTAGCCTACCAAGTTTTCCAAAACCTCACTGAACTGCCGTATTGTACACCACTACAAGAGTAACCTAATCTGTGAACAAATACGGGAGGGGGTCCTCAAAAACTCTTTTGTTTCTCACCTTCCAAATCGACCACGTGATGGCACCAGGATGAACCAACCAAAAAGACTCTCGGATACTTTACAATTAATCGGAGACCAGCAAAATAAGAAGTTGTTGAAGGAAAAAGGAAAGACTCAAGTCCACACCAACCCGAGATAGGAAATATCCCCAAATTTCGAATGCAATAGGGCAATGCAAGAACAAGTGGTCCCCTAACTCTTCCGTATGAAGGCACAAAGAGTAGCGATTGGCAAATGATAGCAAGTGAGGATTTTATTCAAAGTCACATTCTAGAGAAAGAAGGATATTGTGAAAGGAATATCAGGATTCCACACAATCCTATGAGGAAATGGAACTAAAAGACCCATGCTTAGAGATTGTAAAAAAAGTTTAACTGAAAATAGACCATTGTTGCCTCTAGACCATATCCTGATTCCTGACCCTGAGAATTCGGGACCGATGAACTAAGCCAATCCAATAATCTCCCAAGATCGCCTATTTCCCAGTCATTCAAATCATGTCTCAACCTCAGTCACCCCTCTGCCCTAAATTCACAATAATCCGCTACCACTCCATCCATATTCATAGCTAGGATGAAAATATTGTCGTAATCATCCTTGAGTCTCGAAGGCCCACACCATAAATCCTTCCAGAACTTTACCTTTGTACCACTACGCACCAAAAAACATCATCCTCATGCAATATATATCGATACATACTGGCCACTACAAGACGGTATGTATCAATTTTTACACTACCCGATACATAGATACACAGGAATTAAAAAATTATCTCATATCGGTACCGTATCAATTATATCGTACGTATCAGACCGATACGACTCATACGTACCCGATAAGCACAATTTATTTACATAAAATATCATGTACTTAAGATATTTATATGTAAATAATGTTATACTCTCATTTGAATTCAATAAAAATTATCCTAAATCTAAATTCTTAAAGAATAAAAAGTCAACTTTCCAGTTCAAGAACAAAATCCGCTTTTTAGGGATCATGTCCAAATTTCAACTTTCAAATGGTGAGGTATTTTTCAAATCTTAAATTTACATAAATTCTACTATATCAAAACATTACTAAATCTCAAAAGTCCGGTAAAAAAATTTTCTTATTTTAGTCTTCTAAAAATATTTTCAATTTACATCTGGTAGCAAAATAAGAAGTTGTTTAAGAAAAAAGGAAAGACTCAGTCCACACCTACCCGAGATAGGAAATATCCCCAAATTTCGAATGCAATAGGGCAATGCAAGAGCAAGTGGTCCCCTAACTCTTCCGCATGAAGGCACAAAGAGTAGCGATTGGCCAAACTCCACCTTCTATTTTTCAAATGATAGCAAGTGAGGATTTTAAATTCCAAAAGAATCAAAATCAAAATTTCCAGTTTAAGGCTAAAATTCAGTTTTTAGTCGTCCAAGCCAACTTTCAAATTGCAAGGCTGTTTCCAAATCTTGAGGGCTCATAATTTTTAATTCAAAACATTTTTTTTTATCAATAACTCATCTTATTAAAAAGAAAGAAAAAGAAAGCACATGGAAGAAACAACAACCACCGAGTTTACAAGCGAGTAAACTCAAACCCGGCCAACAACACTACCTAAACCCGCCCCCAGAGGCACAACAAAACTAATGCAAAATATCCTGGATTTCCTCCCTTGTACAATGTAACCTTGCCCACTCCAAAACGACAAACCGGATACTGTTACAAATCTGGGGCACTGAAGACAAAACATCTTCAAAAACTCTACGATTTCTCTCTTTCCAGAGTAACCAAAAAATAGCCCCGGGAAGAACTCCCCAAATTACCTCCCAAACTCCCGCTCCTCTATCCCAATACCAACAATCGAGGAGAAGACGAAAAGATAAGGGAAAAACCTATGCCACCCCAATGTGAGATAAAAAGAAACTCCACACCTCTAACACTACTGGGCAATGCAAAAGAAAATGATCCGCCGTCTCTTCCACTTGGAAACACATGAAACACCTGTTAGCCATACTCCATCTTCGATGCTGCAAATGATCCCCAATTAAGATTTTGTCCAACGATGTTGTCCAAAGGAAAAAAGAAACCTTAGAGGGTATGTCGGGGTTCCAAACCACTCTATTAGGAAGCGTCCCCCCCCCCTCCTAGGGAAGGAAACAAAGACAGGAACAATAGTCTAACAGAGAACCGCCCATGGTTACTCCTAAACCACATCCTACAATCCCTGACCTCTGGGCAAAGAACTGACGAAATAATACGCTCCAATAGTCGAGATAAATCATTGATTTCCCAATCAATCCCGGCACATCCTCAAACACCAAATGACTCCCTCTGAACTTCTCTCATAAGAATCCTCCACAAGAACATCCCTGTCGGTAGAGAGGACAAAGAGGTTCCGAAAAATAATCCTTCAGACGAGTGGATCCTAACCAAATACCTTCCAAAACCTGATCTCTGACCCTCTCCCCGCCCGAAAACTAAACAAAGGCTCAACCAGACCAACATTAGTCATAATTCCCTTCCAAACCCCCAATCTATGAGGGCCCCTAACCTCCAGAGGGATCCACCAAGAAGTCTCTCCATACTTGGCTACTATTAAAACCTGCCACAAACTATCCCTCTCCTCTCCAAATCGCCACCCCACTTATCTAATAAAGTCTTGTTCATTTGAATGAGCAGCTTGAGATTCAAACCACCTTATTCCTTAGGCTAACACAACTGGGACCAAGCTACTAAATGATATTTGGCTCTATCCTCTCTATGAGTCCATAGAAACTCCCTCTAAATCCTTTCTATGGTATAAACCGCTGAACAAGGAATGGTGAGACTTGAGAGACAACATTAAGGAAATTGGGAGGCTTTGCAACATCAAATCAAAGTCAATTTCCCCCCTTCGATAAGTAGGATGCCCTCCACCCTGACAATCTTCTAGCCATGCGATCTAAAACGGGATTCCAAACTGATTTCGCCTTATAGGTCACTCCTAAAGGCATTCCTAGGTACAGTGAAGGGAGAGACCCCACTCCACATCCTAGGCAAATGGCAAGGTGATCAAGGATAGGGACCTCCCCAACCCTCAGGATCTCAGATTTGGCTAGATTAACTCGTAATCCGGACTTCAAAACATCTACAAATACATCTATTATGGAGAAGATCCTTTCGCGAAGCCCGACAAAAAATGAGAATATCATCCGCAAATTGGAGATGAGAAATTTTCAAACCAATCTAACCAACCAGAAAACCTTCAAAGAAAGTCCCCTCGGCTTTAGTCAACATTCTACTCAAAGTTTCCGATACAATTACAAAAAGGAAAGGGGAGAGCGGATGCCCTTGTCTCAAACCCTGAGAGCTTGAGAAAAAACCCACAGAACTACCATTGAGCTAAAAACAAATTAAATGAAGGCTTCCAACTACATTTATAATCATACATATGAGAGTAAACAAATTTATAAGTTAAAAAAGGCATGCGCACTGTTAAATATGTATGAAAATACAAATCATGGTTACTTAACCAAGTGATAGAAGCTCACTTGCATTTATAAATCAAAATATGAAAATACATAGACCTTTGTATTTACAAATCAAATTACATACATGATAGAAGCTTAATACCAAATTGAGCTTTGTGCCAGCTCATACTCTATCATTGTGGGATCGGGAATTGAGTAAATTAATACATTATAAGTAGTCCAGACATGATGACACCACTATGTCCAAGTCATCATCGTGCAGTACATGTCCAGATACATTTGTACATATGTCTGCTACTGAGTCGTGATCTGTCTATAACTGTCAGTCGAAGACTGAGCATCATAACCAATGGCTCGTGATAAGTAGGGTTGGGCTGGGGCATCATAATCAATAGCTCCTGATAAATAGGGTTGGGCTAGGCCATCATAACGAGGGAGATAATCTTGTTTACATATTTATATCTAAAGTAAATAAAAGTAAAATCAAGTTAAAATCATTTACTTAAATAATATAATATGTAAATAAGTTGTGTGTATCGGGTTTGTATTGTGGATACTAGTGTAAATGAAAGGAGAAAAAAAATTAATTGAAAAATCTCCGTATCGAGTGTATCGGGCCTGTATCGGTCCAATACAGTAGAGTTTTTTTTCCAGCGTACCAGTGTATCGGGTAGCTCTAAATAGGATACGTATCGGCCCGTATCGGTCGATACGTATCGATATTTTAAACCATGCCTGGAATCGATACACTCGTTTGCAACATGAATCTCATCTAAAATTTGGCACCCCCCAACAAACGAACTCTGTTGAGGGGATATAAGAATAGGCATTACTATCTTGAGACGAGTTGCCAACACCTTAGAGAGAATTTTGTACGTGTTACTCACATGAATAATGGGCCGAAAGTCTAAGCTCCGTTGCCCCCTCCCTTTTTAGAATCAAAGCAAAGAATGTGCTATTCATCACTCTGTTAAATCGTTGTATTAAAAAACTTCTGCATCACTTCCATGAAATCTCGCCCCACAATCTCCTAACAACCCCTATAAAATATGATGGTGTACCCGTCTAGCCTGGGAGCCTTATCGCTCGCCAAACCTTTAATAGCTTCAAGCACTTCTGCTTCCCCAAACGGAATCTCAAGGGCGGTCCTTTGATTTGGAGACAGACCATCAAAGTGGAGCCCCTCTAGCTTAGGGCACCACCTCTCCCTCTCACAATACAAGTCCTTATAATAAGAGATTACGCTAACTTCAATCTCTCTCTTCTAGTGTTTTAAAAAGCGTGTGAGTCTTACGCCTCGAGGCTCGCCTCGGGGCGAGGCTTAAGGAAAACGCGACTCAAACATTAACTAAAATTAGGTTTCTAGTCACAACTGAGACTTAAATATCATTTTTTTTAATTTGTTATTTGTTTCAACTAATTTATATAGTATTCCCTAAGTGTTCACATGCGCCTACACTAACACACACAATCTACACGAATACAAATATATATAAATATATATATGTATATGTATCTCTTTGCCTCTCTCTCTCTCTCTCTCTCTCTATATATATATATATATACATACTATAATCTTTCATTAACTTTTTGAATCTTTTTATAATTTTTCTTATATTATGAGGCTTACGCATTACGCCTCGAGACTTACGCCTCACGCATCTTGAGGTCCTAACACCTCACCTCACGCCTTCACGTTTTAAAACATTGCTCTCTTCTCTTCTTTCTACATCCCGTCCACCCTCAATTTGGATATGAAACTTTTTCTATTTGTAGTGTCATTCTATGGAAATATTTCGTGTTTCCATCACCCTCTTTGAGCCAACCGGTAAAAATTTTCCACGCATTAGCTTCTATATAGTATTAGGTCACTACATGCTCAGTCTTAACCATCGAGTGACATTTATGAGCATATTACACAACTCTCGGATTTACGGCAAATGTACATATATATATAACAGTACACATATCACATTCACATGAGTTGGTCATATTAGTCAATATGTTTGGCACAATTATAATGTATCACTTTATTTAGTTCCTAAGCCCATACCGTTTGAGTCGGCACAAAGCTCAATGTAGTATTGAGCTTGTATCATGTATGTAATTTACTTTATGGCCGTAATTTAATACTTTCTCATTTGATTCATTGAATGTAAGGTTTTAATGTTGAGAATGTATTGCTTATACTTGGCTAAGTGACTATTGCTTGTGTTTTCATACCTCTTTTTCAGCATGGTCGCCATTTTTAACTTATAAAATTTTTAACTCTCATATGTATGGTTATAAATGTAGTTGAGGGCTTTCATGTAGTTTGTCTTTAGCTTATATTCGCATTAAAAGAAGTTTTATGCAAAGTATCTCAGTTTTTCCTTGCATATCTTAGCATCGCGTATTTTTTCCGATATATCCAACCAACACGGTTCGATAAAGTTATACGTATCCTAAATTCAACTTACCGAGATAGCACCCGATACCAATATTTTGAAAATGCTAGTCCAGGGCACAATTAAATTTCCCACTGTCATCACACTTTCCACAACCCTACCCCGTGTGAGCTCTTGACCTCTCTCAGCACCCAACAAGATAACTCCCCATGTTTAGCAACTATCATTAACCGCCATAAACTCCCCCTCTCCTCTCCAAACCTAGTTTCCAAGCAATGCCTTCTTAGCTTGATTAAAAAAATGCCTTTAGGTTTAGACTACCACCTCTCTTTGGGCGAGGTGGTGGTCTAAACCTAAAGGCATTGGTTCAAGTTAACAAATTTCACTATAAAAAGTAAAAAATCAAAGTTTGGAGAAAGAGGGAGAGCAAGATACATACAAAAACCCCATGTCGAATCTATCAAATAATGCAAAAAGTTGTATTATATATGTATTTTTAAATTACATCTACCTTTAATTGGGTCTCAAATGAGATACCTTTAGCGCTTACAACTTTTAGGCAAGGTGTTGGCATTACAAGGAAAGCTCATCTGACGGAATGCTTGTCGAGACCCTGATTAGGTTATAGGGGCCCTAGTTAGGTGAGGCGGTATGTCACAGGCTGCCCACTAGACATTTTGTCAAACACCTTGTAGGAATTGTATATATATTGTATAGATAATAAGGTAGGTTTTCTAAAAGGTTCCTAGGGAGAAGAGTGTAGAAGTCACTCTAGAATAATCTAGAAAGATGATGTAGGAGGGTTCTAGAGTGGAACTTTCAAGAGAGGGGTTCTAGAGAAATCTAGCAAAGGAGGTGGGAATGTTCTAGATTCTAGAACATTCCCATGAAGGTTATAAAAGGGGATTAGCCACTCATTTGTAGGCATCCAATCCAATCCTCACGTCCAATTCAAGAGTCCAAGTTGTAAGCTTCCTTGAGTAATAGAATTCTTTCTATTCCCAAAAATGTGTTCCTTCTTCTCTCCTACTAAGCTCGAGGGTAAGGTTGACTCATCTAGGACGAACTCTAGATCGAGTACCGCACGATCTAAATTGGGTCGAAGAATTAAGGTCGTGACAGTTGCTATCAAAGTCATGTTACAACAGGGGTCGTGACGCGTGAGATAGGGAAGAGCACTATGTCAGGGATCATGGAGAAATTCATGGGAGCGGATGAGCCCGGGAGGGGCAAGCCAATGGATGCTCAAGCCGTCATGGGGACACAACTTGCGAGGGGAGCACTTGTCGTGGCGAATGGGCGAGATCACATTAGGGAGATGGGCTCGTGCATGACAGGACTCGAAAAGGAAATCAAGAAACCCGGAGGGGAGATGTTGATCACCGTGAAAGCAATGCTCGACACTCAACGGCAAGAGCGGGAAACCACCCAGGACATGCTAAATAGGTGGAGGAAGAACAATCTTCTGCTTCATCTGTAATGGGAATCATCAGGCTAGAGACTGTGAAATTTGCAAGGCCCGTATAACTAAGTTGGATAAAATAACTAAGTTGGATAAAGAGGGTAAGACAGATGAACAGGATGAGGACGATTCAGATGAGTAGGCTCGCGAGGAGTTAAATTAAATACACTCCGGGGTAAATTGGTAAATTATACCCCTGAGGGTAATTTAGTAATTGGTATTTTGGTGTTTGGTCTTATGGCTAACCTTGGTAGGGTAGGGCTAAACCAATGATTTAATTTAATGGGTTAAATTGATTAAATCTAGGTTATAAGCTAACGGACCTTAGTAGGGATATTTGAGTAATTCTCTAAATAGGTTTTAGTATAAATAGAATTTATAAAACCTAATCAGCCTCACTTTTTGATAACCTGATTTATGAGGCTGAGATACGTACTTTTGGAGGGGAGGGAGAACGGACGTAGAGTTTTAGAAATTGGTGAATGCACGTAGAGAACCGGATTTCAAAGCATTGGATCATCCAAGTTAGCATCAAATCCCTCCTAAGAAATCAATCTCTTGCCTTCTTCTCGAAATCGGATCTAGAGGCAAGTGGTTACTTCTATAGTTTAGATGTAGGGTGTGTTATGATCACACAATAGTTTTAATGTGTTTTTCTTCTTGTGTTAATAATTGTGTGTATGAAAATATGATAGATCGGATAAATATTTTATACAGGTATTATTCTGATTTATTAAATATGTTATGGGTGATTTTAATAAATGATAGAATAACATATTAGATTTTAGGAAAGAAAATATGAGAGATATAGGAGATTATAATTGGTGAATTTTCGGAATTGAGTTAATTTAAAGGAAATTTACCCAGTTTCGATATACGGTCCATAACTTTATGACCTTAAGTCCGATTTTGGTCCGATAGTATATCGTTTTGAAGAGCTCAGAAAGATCTAAAACTTCCGTGAAGAAAGTTTTTCCAAAATCAATAGTTTTGTGGATCAAAACCTTTGTCGAAAATAAAAAACGGGAAAAGTGATATTTTTCACATTAATTTTTCTAAGATACTTTAATTGAATGTAAATATGATTTGGGCGTGAGAACATTGTTTTGTTGGATTCTTTTATAATTAATTAGTTAATTTCTTAGATGGTTAAAAGATACCTCCAACAAATTTAAGTAATTAGTTACTAAATAATCTATTAGTAACTTGACATATATCTTATTAGTTAATTTGTTGGGTGGTTGAAAGATTCCCCCTAACAAACTTAACTAATTAGTTACTAACCAATTGCTGGGTTCATTTATGCTAGTATAAGGGTTTTACAAAACTCACTAGTATAAAAAGGGTTTTCTAAGCCCTTAGGGATTTATGAAACCCTGAACCCCATTATTATAAGAGATTGAGAATTTGTAGGATTATAAATATGTGATATTTATAACTAAAGTTTCAGTTGTAGAAACACAGCTGAAACCCATTTTGTAATAAAGTATATTGTGTCTGCCTAGATATTAATTGTGAATTATAGCATAGTAGATTTTAATTATGAATAATGATATTGACTGTTATAAATATGTCATTTAATGTTTTGCTATATTTTCATGATGATAGGAATCCATCTTCTAAAATAATGGTGATTCAATAAACATTGTGCTAACCTTGGTTAAGGGTCATTCAAGGAGTAAGTTGTGTAAGACATCCTTAAATGGATCCTAGGGTGATGTTGCGTACCACTCAATGATGGTTTTAGGGTGGTGTAGAGTACCTACGCAGAAACAAATGATTTAGCCAAGTTGTGTAAGACACTCAATTCTCAGATTGGTGAATTGTGTGAGACCCAAGGGATAGGGTAAGCTGTGTGAGACCTCAAGGATTCTCTTGATCAATAGGATAAGTTGTGTAAGTCTCTTATTGACCAGACTGAACCATAAGTAAAGACTTAATTGAATAATATGCATAATTTGTTAGTCATTTGATCATATGAATTGTTAATGCATCTAAATTATAGTTGTATTCTCTTGCTAAGTTGTGGGCTCACCCTTGTTGATTCCTCTTTTCAGGTGGTGATTAAGAAGTATAGGAATCACTCTCGTTTGAGCAAAGTAGGACCAGCCTTAAAGTTTTCTTTCCTATTAAAGTGTGAGAACTATAGTGAGGTAAACTATATGGAAACTTTCGATGGTTTAGTTTTTGGGAGAACTCATGTTATTGATCTTTTAGTTATGTTGGATATTTATATTTGTTTAATGGAATATTAAATTATTTTAATTTCCATTAATATTGGAATTTTGTTTCCGGTTCACACCTTGATATCTATACAAATATTAGTATTATTGTGTATAGGTTTCGGGGCGTGACAAAGAGCTACCTCCGAACGAGGGAGTTACGATCGTTGAGGAGCATGCTAAAGATAAGCCCACTTGTGTAATGGGAGACATGGAGACGACATGTGACTATGACTCGATAGATGAACGGAAGGACTGGATTTGGAGAACGTCCAAGGGATGGAGGATGATCGAGGTTGTCGAAATGGAAGCCAAGCCCATCTATGGTGTGGTCTAGGGAGCAAAGCTGCACATCGGGGATGGAAAGGGAAGGCAAACTTATTGGTAGCCGGGCAAGATGTCTACCAATAAATTCTAGGGGTAGGGCTCTTGGTCATGGTGAAAGTGGCATCAATGCCCAATGTTAACTTCTTATGCATCATGAAGGAAGGATGCACGAGACAAGAGCGCAAGAGGACGTGCACAAAAAGGACATTGCGACAATGGGACAATTTGACAACATATACAAGTTGTCTCAATCCTTGCTGGAAAGGCCCCAATGACCGACAAAAAGGGGTCACCATGCAGGGTAACATATTACAAAAGGGTAAAGGAAGGAAGATGACGTGATGAGGGTGTCGTGAAGCTAGGTGGGGGAGAGTCACGGGCTGCCCACTTAGACAATTTGTCAAACATCTTGTAGGAATTGTATATATATTGTAGAGATTATAAGGTAGATTTTCTAGAAGCTTCCTAGGGAGAAAAGTGTAGAAGTCACTCTAGAATAATCTAGAAAGAGAGGAGTTCTAGAGAAATCCTACAAAGGAGGTGGGAATGTTCTAGATTCTAGAACATTCCCATGAATGTTATAAAGGGGGATGAGCCCCTCATTTGTAGGCATCCAGTCCAATCTAATCCTTACATCCAATTCAAGAGTCCAAGTTGTAAGCTTCCTTGAGTAATAGAATACTTTCTATTCCCAAAAGTGTGTTCCTTCTTCTCTCCTACTAAGCTCGAGGTTAAGGCTAACTCGTCTAGAACGGGCTCTAGATCGAGTGTCGCACGGTCTAAATTAAGTGGAAGAATTAAGGCCGTGACAGGGTAGCCTAGGCATTGACTATGCGACATATTGATTACACTACTTTATCCTTGTTCTCAATTGGCTAAGATGTCTCCGACGATTGAAATGGGTTGTTTTTGTTGATCGAGTTATTATAGAACCAGTTCAAGCCTCAGCAAGGATTTTCTACCATCATTATTACATTAGAAATGGTTGATGAGCATATTCAAGCTAAAAGAGAAATAAATGTAGATATGATTGTAGAGAAATTATATAGCTCTCCATTCAACTCTCTATGAGGCAACACATAATATGGCCGTTTACCAATCAATAAAAACTTGCTGTTCCCACAATTTTATTGGATCAATTTTCAAAGAGGAAGTAGTCATGAGTGTCTGAATTCGGAGATATTAAAGACAATAGAACAGAAACAACCAAGTAAAGATATTTTCAGCAGTTGGTAACTTAAGTAAACTGCAATTCTTACATGTTGGTTACAAAACCTTAGAAATGAATCAGAACTGAAAGGAGAAAGTCATTAAGAAAAAAAAAAAAAGAATTTAGATATGTAAGCTCAAGATTTGGGACATAGACATCACAATGTAAGAAATAAATATGAATCACCATGAAGACAAAACATTGCATCTTGTTGCATCAGTGTAGATAGCTTTTCTAAGGAGAGTAGCTACATATCATGTTCAGGCTTTGTTGCTTCCAAAGTCAGGAACTCAAGCTTATATCAAGTCTATAGGTATAGACATCGCAACAGAAATTTGATAAAAGAGAATGACACCAACAAAATTAATTGAACATAATTACCCTCCAAACTGCATCCCTTTTGGCAGTGCTAACGATGCATGGATGATGTGAGCATAATATAAGCCTTGCGCATGCATTCGGACCAGCAGCTAGAGCTGGTGCTGAAATCACAAGCATTACCTTTACCAAAATCTCAACAGATGGAAGGAACGGAACTTGAGCATCCACTGAATTTTCTCCGTCACTACAGAGGCACAAATTTAGAACATTGCACCTCTACCAAAAACATGATGTAGAAAAATAATCTAAGAAAATTTGTTGATCTAAAGGGGCATGCTCAAAGAAGAAGAAAAAAAAGAGAAAAACAAGGTCTATGACTACCAACAAATAAGTGGGATACAATGCATGAACATTTGCATATTAAAAGAAAATTGTACTATAGGATGAAACAACAAACCGGAGATCGTTAGTACTTAAAAAAAAGAATGAATGGATTTCCTACAAACATAACTCGTACTGAACTTCAAATCCAAGGAACCAATAAATCAAAATTAGCCAACGTTGTTCAATTAACTATTTGAAATTTGTTGCTCACATAAAATAGCACTAAACACTAAAAAATAAAGCATAACAAAATTAGGTCACCTCATCATAACCAGACCATACCTTGTATTGAGAAGATGTGACTTATCTCCAATTACCGAAAGCAAATTCGCATATTCAAGTAGAAGATCTCCAGACAATTGTGGTGCAGTTGAGATTATCTTTTTGGTAGCTTCATAAGCCACCCTACGTACGTCCCAAGTTGGATGGCACATTAGAAAAAGTAGTAACTGCACCATATCAATTATCTGTTAATAATGGAATTCTTAGCTGAAGGGGGTGATTCAAGTAGTGCTTGCGCCTTGCAGTTGAGTTTACCTGTAACAGTGATCTGACAGAGAAGGTTTCCAACACTCTGCAGAAGAGGAGAAAGAATTAATTCCTTATCAATTTAAAGTTTTCACTTTTAATTGAGAGCAGTTTCTTAATAACATAAACAATTAATGGCAGTAGAGAGAAAAATGAAAGCAATATTCTGCAATGTAAACAAGTAGAACCTGTGCAGATGATCGATAAGCAGCACCTCAAGAAGATCCACACATGCCGTACAATCCTCACTTGATAATTTTGAAGCCTGCAGAGCAATAGAAGCGCATGTTAAAAACGAGAGGAGAAAAACCTTGAGAATGCATAGAGGACAATGTAGTAGGTTAAGCCAAATAAAATAACATACTTCAGGAATTTATGTAGCAACGCAACGTAGAAACGAAGTTATGTAAAATGTTAGCATGTTGTGGAAAATGTTGAAAATCGTACACGAGACATGAGGACCATTTAATACATCTAAAATGATTAGCAAAGATCCTCCTTACAATATTAAGGGCATACTCGGGAGTTGGTATGAGGGGAATTTTGTCATCTTTTTTTTTAATTGTTTAATTGGCAACTGTCAATTTTACAAATAGATGTATAAAACTTACAGGTGTGGAGGCAAGTGTGAGCAAATGAAAGCTCAACAAAATTATAGGTCCGTAGGTACCGTGAAATTCCATCTACTTATACATCTATAGTTTAATGATCTTTGAACGTTTAAAAAATAATAAAACCATTCAAACAGAAGCAAACCAATCTCGCTACAAGTCTTCAAGAGAGATTGGTCGACATGTGGTTTTAAATAACAAGTTTCGGCGTACATAAAAGATGAGACTGCAAATTTTCCATGGCACTGTTAACGGTTTCGGCTGTATGACGGAAATCCATAACAGAAGCACCATTTTTAGATACTAAATTTAAAATGAATTCGAAAAAAAATCATTGACAACAAATGCATTTTATGCATGCAAATTATAATCTATCGAGTTTAATTAACACATAATGAGATAAAATTTAAAATACATCACCCAAGTCATCATAGATTCATGGATTTCACTTGAAATCCATAATTCTATATTCTAAACTTACTAATATGAATCAAGTCAATCAACAAACAAACGTTATTTGAGAAAGTTGAGGCAAATCAAAAAATCCCAAACTGATTTTTTTCCCAATGTGGATTTTGAAGATTCTCTTCATCAAATCGTGGCGTAGATCTTGTTTTTGTTCTAAACAACAAGATGTAGTTGTTTTTGGCTCCAGAGGAGAGAAAGTGAAAATTTTATAAAGCGGTGAGTTAGTATAAATTTCTAAATCTCACAGTATATAATATATATAGCGTCAAACGTTACGTGATGGTATTCGCAATATGTAACGCTACAACAGATGTTACATTTTAAAAAAAACTAAAAACTAGCAAGGTAGATCATATTGATTCGGGTATATCCAAAACCAGTATGTAACATCTGTTACGCAAAGGTTTCAGCAAGATTTATCCCCACGTCGATGCCATCAAAAAAAATCCTTCTGTTTTTATTCTTTCCATATGCCCCAACTGACAGCAAACAGGAGCATCTGGGAATCATCATCGCATACACTTATGGCAACATTGGACATGGTAGTAAAAAGGGGTGTACAAAAACTTATGGTACCCAGGAAACTCCCTTGTGTGACTGTATCTATATTTCTTAAATAGAATACAATAGAATTTCTTTATTTATCAAAAAAATAAAAGTAATGAATACCTACCTGAGAAACTGATATCACCGAAGGTTCATTTTGAGATATCAACAACCAGATCCTTTCTTTAGCCACAATCTCCTCTGAGAAGGCAAGAACAATTTATACTTGATCATATACATGAGCAATTTGAAATCAGATGGAAAAGTTGGATATTCTGAATGTAAAGATCAATTTAGCAACACCTGCTTTGATATCAACAGATGCAATCTTTGCAACTGAAAGCATTGCATAAATGCCATCCAAACGCTGTGCTGCTTTTGTAAAACCAGTTTTCACTAGTTGGACAAGAGGCCCCATCAAAGATGATACCTGAAGACAGAAGCATAATAAGTTGTATTCAACTGAAGAAAGAACAGCACAAGATCAAACAACAAAAACAGTGAGCAATAACTTAATCAGCTTCCCCACCTTTATATAAACATCAGAATTTTTGCATATGAGCCGCAGGCAACGAAGATGCCCCCGCCTCAAAACTTCCTTCTCCTTAAGGCCCGATGAAAGAAAAGAAACAACATCTGGTTGAACAGCTTCCACAGATCGTGCTGCCCAGGAAGCTATAGCAGACAAGATTGCAAGCTTCACCTCTTCATTTCCTGCATATAAAAGGTTGCATTACAAATTTAGGAACCTATGTGCATGATATTAGAGAGATGAGGGGTGGAGGAAGAGGGGAATGTATGGAAAATTGAAAAGAGATGCCGAATAAGATGTTACCATCCTCCTTGTAACAAAATATAAGAAAGCTACATATGGTAGGAGAGAGACTGTTGAGTGATTTCCCGTCAGGAGCATTAGACAATTCTTGCAGTGCATTGATCATGCCAACCCTCTGGTAAGGAAATGCTAGTCTCCCTTCTGAGCCTGTTCACATTTATCTCCTGTAAGAACACTTGTGCAAAGTCTTACGCATTCATAAAATAATGAATTTAGAAGTGTTGAATGTACACATATAAAAGTCAAAAGGGCATTAGTGTCTTTTACTCTCTTTATAATAAATATATATATGCCCGGCACTCATTGGTGCGGTACCTACTTTCTCCCAACTCTTATCCTCTTCTCTCTTTCTTTATCTTCTTTCTTTGATTACTCGAATATGGTATCAAAGCATGAACTTTCCTGCTGCTGTACTGGAAATTTTTTGGTCCTTCTATTCTTTCTTTTCTATTCTTTTTTCTTTCTCTTCAGATCGGGTATTCTCATCTCTTCTCCTTTTTATTTTGTGCAGCAACTATTATGGTTGTTTGCGGCTGATGTGTTTGTGAAGTTTGGTAAATGGCAGTGTAGTCAAAATGTCGCCTAGGCCACCGCCTCACCTAGCCAGGACCCCCATCGCCTAGTTCATGATCTAGGCGGGCACTCATTAATTCTTATATAATATTATATAATGCAAACAAAATAAATAAATTTTAGTTGCCTAGGCATTGCCTCGCCTAGTGAACCCCCTATTGCCTAGGCATCAGCTGGACGCTTTGACTACACTGGTAAATGGATCCCCCTTCTTTAAGCCTTGATGCATCGAAAAGAGGGATCATAAAGTGTGGTTATTGTGGACTGCATGTGTGGTGTATGGTGCTTCAAATATGATGATTGATCATAGGTTGTGTAGTTCTATTAAAGTTCCTGTGTTTGGGAAATCAGACTTATTGATTGAGTATTCTCCTTGAGTTAGTGTATACTCATGGGAGACTGGGAGTGTATACTTGATCGGCTGCCTACCACCAGTTTGACCAATTGCTTGACTCGGTTTCTCAAGGCAATCTCTCATCTAGTGCACTTGTATTGTGAGGACTATGGCATCTTCAGGTGACCAAAAAGTGTCCAATCAGTCCTACAATGAATGTGTTGCAACTTGTAATGCATATCACTTCCGTGCAAGTTGCAACTAAAAGGTGCAAACAACCTCCCTCCTATGGACACCATAGTTATCAAACCCCGTATTATATGAGTATAATATCCACATAATACTTTGAGGAGGGGTCACTGTGTAAATGGCGACAGACAGGAACTTTAGGATGTCCACTCTCTTGTTCCACAGGATATCTCTCTGAATTTTCTCCAACCTTTTGGCCATAGAGGCAAGGAAAGTGAACAGGGAGAGAACACACTACGAGGCTGCTTAGAACACTCTTGAGGAGGGTGAATCTATCCCCTTTGGAAAAATACAAGGACTTCCAACCTTCTAGACGTTTAGCAAATCTCTCCACTATCAGGTCCCAAGCGGATATAGCTTTGAAACAAGAACCCAGTGGCACTCCCAAATATCTGGCAAGAAGGGACCCAGGCGCACATCCCAAAACAGCTGCTACATCCTAAATGTTAGTAACATCCGGGCATCCCCTGCTCCATAGACTATGCTCTTTGAGAAATTAATTAATTCTAAGACCTGAAACTGCTTCAAAACACCTGAACAGACATCTTAAGTAAGCTAGTTGCCTACACGAAGCCAGCAGCAAACTGCAAATGGGTTAATAAATCGCCCTTGCCAACCGAGAAACCAGAGATAACTGATTCTACTGCCCTAGAAATCATTCTACTCAGTAATCAAAATGAACAGGAAGGGAGACAATGGGTCACCCTGTCTTAGACCTCTCGAGCTCCTAAAGTACCCCGACGGAGACCCGTTAATAAAGACTAAGAAGGAAGCCGATGAATAGCACGATCTCGTCCATTTCCTCCACCGAGAGCCAAAGTGCATTCTCGCCATAATATAGCCGAGGAACTCCCAATTAACCTAGTCGTAAGCTTTTTACATATCCACCTTACAGAGGACTCTTAAACTTCCCATCCCCAGTCTAGAGTCCAAAAAATCATTCACTATAAGAATCTCATCTAGAATTTGCCTATCTCCCACAAAAACCCTTGTGATGGGCAAATAATGGAAACCATGATACTTTAAGCCTGGAAGCTAAAAGTTTTGGCAGAATTTTATACAAGCTTCCGACCAAGCTTATTGGGCTAAAGTCCTTGAGTTCAAGAGCTCCTTCTTTGTTGGGTACTAATACAATGAAAGTACTATTCACTACCCGTACAAAACTACCCAATTTATAGAATTCTTGTAGAAACAGTGTAACATCCCGCCCTACTATATCCCAACACACTTTGAAGAATACAATGGAGAAACCGTCTAGACCCAAGACTTTGTCACCGGCCATACTGCATATCATCTTTTAATTTCAAACTCTCCAAAAGGCTTTCCCAGACCCTCCCTCTGCTCATCAAGGTAGGCCATCTAATTTTGATCCAAAGAGGTCTTCTTCATTATATATACTTTCAAAAAAAGCCACGGCAAAGGATTTAATCTCGTCCACCTTCTCCAGCCAAACCCCATTTGAATTAAATCTATCAATAAAGTTTAACCTTCTTCGGGAATTGGCTACTTTGTGAAAGAAGCGGCTGTTTCTTATCACCTTTTTTAAGCCAAGAGACTCGCCTTTTGTCACCAACTAATCTATTCTGACTTCAAGCGAGCAATGTATTCCTTTTTAAGCATAGCTCTCATTTTCACTTCAGATTCACTAACAGATTCTGATTCTTCTTTGGAGTCCAACAGTTGGATCTTTTCCGAGAGTCTCCTTTTGTTCTCAGCAAGAATGCCAAAGATCTCCTTATTCCAACTTTTGATTCTATGCTTTAGCAGTTTTAACTTGAGCCCTAAGACTGTGCTAGCCGATCCCTGAAACAAAGCCCCATCCCACACTTAACTAATCATTTGAATTCATGATGATTAAGCCACATATATTCGAATTTCAAGGGTTTTGGCCTGCTCCCAACCTTTCCATTTTTAATAATATTTAAAATATGATCCAAAATTGATCTTGGAAGGGCCAAGAGAATCACATTTGGAAATTGACCCCCCTCCCCACCCGCCGCATAATAGAAATCTGCTTAATTTGGAAAGAATGAGCCTTGCTTGCAAATTCAACCACATACATGGTGCCCCTTTAAAAGGATAATCGGTTAGCTTGTGGTTGGGGGATGAAATCCTCAAATCTTCTCATTCTAACCTAAATAGGGCAACCTCCCAATTTCTCCCTTAGATAGCGGATGCAGTTGAAGTCACCCCCTATGCACCAAGGCTCTCCCCATCTAACACTAACGTCAACTAAGTCCCGCCACAACTCTCTAAATTTCCAAACATCTGTTAGGGTTGTGGACACTTGTGAATACACACAAGAACCCATCACCATGAGAACGACAAAGAGCCGAGAGCAAGAAAGCACCCATCTCGAAATCTAGAACCTCAATAACGTCCTTATCCCACACCACCAGGATGCCAACTGATGCCCCAATGGAGAGCACAAACCAACCCGATTGCCTCCCCATAAATTTTTTACAAGATTGCCTCCAAGACCCCTCTACATCAAACAAACTAGTGGTTGATGCCTTAGACAAGGCAGAAGAAGAGTTGTTTTCACCAGTCCTCTGGCGGAAGAGCCAAACTGACTCGACATGGTGGAAGATAGACATGGGACTTGAGAGAAGAATGAAATGCAAGCAAAGGTAAGAGGATTTTACATTGAGAAAGGACCAACAGGCGGTAGCTTGAGGACTTGAAATCGATGAGAGAAGCAAGAGACAGAGAGCTCAAACAGAAAGGGCTATGTACTGGTGAACGTTTTGGGAAGATCTCCCATGACGCTCACCTGTCTATGTTACTATGTATAGGCATGTGAGAGAGGAGCAAATGACCTAACACCCCTCCCATCTTCACTCCAACTAACATCCTTAGAACAAAGTATCATCACCCAGTATGTAATCAAAAATGTTATATCCTATCGCATCAAGATACGATCCAGACAACTAAGAGGTATGGATTACCACCTAACCCTGATTGACATGAGATCTCAATTCCCTGTCACATAAGCAAGAGTGCATAATAAGCATGAAGTTTCGTACAGAAGCCACAATAGTAGTTAACTAACCCAACTGACAGAGTAAGTGAAGTCAGTAATTAGACAGACTGGAGTGACTCGCAGCTGGCGAAGAGACCTTCAAACTAAGGGATAAATTAGCATAAAGGACGCACTATGAAGGAAGGAAAACTTCGGAATCCCAATACATTACTTTCTGAATAAGAAGACGACGAAAGGAGGAGATTCCACTATAGGATTCTAACTCAAGCATCGGAGTGCCTTTGTCAGTCAGAGGACCTCCGCGTCAAGTAAGGAGAGGAGAAAAGCAGCCAACAGAAGGCGAACACGTGTTAGAGGAACCAAATCAGGTTTGGAGTTTGGACCCCCCACAATACTCATGAGAATTTGTTACTAGAGAAGCTGCTTCAATATATAATTATATATATATAAGGAGGAAGAAAACATCTAATGAAGTTATACCAATAAAACAACCTTCCACTCAATTATCATACTCTGAAGAAGATTGCTACTTCCATATCCCAATTTGATCCTTCTTCTAGTGCCCCTGAACTTCCTATTAATCTTCATAAAGGTAAACGTCCATGCTGTGACGCCCCGAACCCGCGCCTGGGAAATCAAGTTCCAAGATGCGTGCTCATTCGTCGTAACCACGCAAGCGGAAGACTTTACCCGCGAAAATGCGGGGATTTTTCAACTTTTCTGATGAGCTTACATAAGCAGTAACAACCAGTCATCACAATAACCCATCATAAGCAAATACGTTACCTCACTGACTACAATAGCCGTTACTTTTGGCGCCACAACTGCGCCGGTACACTTTCAGAATCCATCAAGTATAACTCTTTGCCAATCGACAACTACTTTCAAATCTGAAGACATAAAATGAGAGGAGTGAGCTATAGAGCCCAGCAAAATCCACAATCCATCTAGGCTATTTTCCACCTAGTAACAATCATCATCATCAATAACGATATAGTGTTGCAATACAATTTTCATATTATAATAATATATAATCTCGTAATCCGTGACCCGAGGTCACTCAGGGCTATTTCACCCTATTTCGAGGTTCCCAACCTCAATTTCCAAGTTCATCCAATCAACGTCTACACCACTAGGTTACCATCCCAGACAATTGCTCGCACTCTATCCTTGAGTCCGCAGACTCAATCAACTGGCCTTCACCCGTATTCAACCTGAGTCCATAGACTCAATATCCAAGTTAAAGTTCGTAGACTCGCTATCCATTTCCAAATCCGTTAAGATTAATTTTGTTACCATAGCGTCCCATACCCCATGATAACTATCGAGATCAATCGGGCTTACACGCAATGAAATCAAACCTTAAGTCCTTAGACTTCGTACAACCTTGAGTCCATAGACTACATACAACCTTGAGTCATTAGACTCTGTATAACCTTGAGTCCATAGACTCGATACATAATCCGAGCCTTCACCCGCTAGAACCAACACAATCGTCTGATCTCAGCCACGGTGAGGAACTCTAGCATCACAGCATCTCTATCAGACAACACAACCATCTGACTCAACCACGGTGGAGAATTCTATCCTCACAGCATATCTATCAAATTTCAGACAACACAACCATCTGACTCAGCCACGGTGGGGACTTCTATCCTCACAGCATATCTATCAAATTTCAGACAACACAACCATCTGACTCAGCCACGGTGGGGACGGCATATCTATCAGAGGCATCACAATCTACTGACTCAGCCTCGGTACGACATATCTAACAGATAACACAACAATTTGTTCTCCCCTGACCTAGTCAAAGAGGATCTATGAATATCAAATCCACCCACTCCCGACTATCAGTCGCGGAGGATTATACTTTAACCCTGATTAGGTTTTCTAACCACAGGTTAACCTAGTTAACCCAAGCCTCGCTTGGTTAACTAAAATACTCGGGCCTCGCGCCCGTGAACCAAATCCGGTAACACACCGTCCCGTTAGGGAACGCTTCCAGGCTAATGGATGTGTCCATAACCTTATACGACCTGCAAAACAACTTTTCGACACCCCAGGATGACGATACAATTTACCCGGGACCCAATCTGGGCTCCCAGAAGGTCCACATAAAATCACAACATCACACAGGGGTCTCCGACCCTTTTTCTATCCACGCCTTTTACACAGTGAGTCTAAATCCGGGGTTTTGAGACCCGAGACCGAGGGCTACACCCCTCTACTCATTTTCCACGCACAACCACCTTCCCATAACACATCCACGGGGTCTCAGACCCTTTTCCATCAACGTACATACATTCCACATAAAGAATATAGCAAATAACAGGGAAAAGAGAAGAGATGGAAGGGGTTTTTACCTAGTTCACGCTTTTCGAGACAGCTAGTACAAAAAGGGGCACCGCCAATGCGTCCGGAAAGACGATCAACCCCAAGGTAGAGCACATGCAACTTTCTCTCTCCACTTTCTCTCTCTACCTTTTTTTCTCTCTCTACAAGCCAAACGAGACACCGGAGAGAAAATCAGACGCCACCAATTCGTCGGGGAAGTCGAAAAATCCCAAGGTGACCTCCCTTTTCCTTTCTCTCTCCTCACTTTCTCTCTCTAGATTGGAGTCGGGGTAGCACTTCGGTGCTCTATAAACTCTGTGAGAAATGAGGGGGGTTGCCCCCTTTATATAGGCAAGGATATGGGGTAAGATCATGTGCAATGCACATGACCAAAATGGTGTGGCGTTGACTGATTTGACTATGTTTGACCAATTGACCGGTTTGATCGGAGTTTCCCACTTTTTCACGCATATGCCCTCTGAAACCCTATTATATGATACCCAATAGTGATGAAACTTCAGATGACCGAACTTGGGACAATTCGACACCTACTGTAAAAATTTCGGGAAAAAATACTGAGTTTTGACTGCTGCACTTTAATCCGGAAGAAAACTGCAAAACCCACTAATTTTCTGATTTCGGACACAAAACAGGTCACCGTTTCTTTGTCTGAGATAACTAACTGCTGAGACGACAGGCATTAGTCCCCACGGCCGACCGGCACACAGTAGTACCAGCCGCACAGATTTCCATTAGGATCTCCAACAGATATTGGGTCCCACTTAATTTCTGGAAATCTGGAAATTTCTCGTTTTTCTCAATTTTATCACACATAATGGGCCCACGGTCCCGCGAAATGATACCTGACGAAACCGATACGATAAGGGTATGTCCCGGCAGTCGACCGGCACACTGTGTGATTTTCGCGAAAAAGATACTGAGATTTCCTCGGTGCACTTCAATCCCGAGCAAAACCCACTTTTTATTAATTTAACAAACACTTAAGTATTTAACCCCAGTTAAGGACCAATAAACTCATAATTTTATTATTTAAAATTCTGGGGCGTTACACATGCACTCATCATCAAATAGTTAATTTTGTTTCCTTCAATCAATTATCCATTTCCTATTGTTCTTTTGCCTTGTCTTTATCCGTTTCTTCTATTCCTAAAACTTTAAGAAGGTTCTTTCTCATCATGGGTGGCAAGGAGCTATGGAAGAATAAATGAGTGCATTGCAATCTAGATGTACCTAGGAATTGATTACTCTACCACAGAACAAAGAGGTTGCTGGTTGTGGGCAACCTAGGTATTGAAGGTTAGTAGGTCCAAACTAGTAGACACTCCAAAGGATCCTAATGTCATTTACTAATAGAAACAGGAATCCTATTAGAGTCCAAACCGGTAGATACTGCAATGGATCCTACTCTGAAGCTAGATGCAAAAGAATGTGTAGTCTTCAATTGTCCCAAGAGATACAGAAGATATCTGATAGTTTTTTTCATCGGTAAATATCAAGTGTAGTAAAATAACAAAAAAGAAAGACAATAATTTACAAGGGTATAAACTGAAGGGGGATAACATAAAGGGATATACAAAAACAAAAAAAGCAAAAGGAATAATAGAACTAGATATTCTCACAACAATATATCACTTACTTCCCCACCCCACTGTAAGATGGAGGACCATTCCACAAGCATGTAACAAATAGTCGAATACGAGCAAAGATATGAAGGTTGGAAGAAGGGGAATTGTCAAAGACACAACAATTCCTTTCCTTTCAAACAATCCAAGAGATAGCTCCGGGTAGCAAAGCCCATATTGCTTCATTAGCCCCCACCGGGAACGACAATTGCCAACTCAATATGAAGCTCAAAAAGGAGAGAGAGAAGACACACTCCACACCTAACCGAGATAGGAAGAAAAATCAAATCTCAAAAACAATCGGGCAGTGCAAGGTCAAATAATCTATAGTCTCTTCCTCAATCAGGCATAAATAACAACGGTTTGTCATACTCCACCATTTGCTCTTTAAGTGATCCGTTGTAAGATTTTATTTAGAGTTGCGGACCACAGGAAGAAAGATACCTTTAATGGAATGCCTGAGAGCCAAACAGCTTTATGAGGAAAAGAGTGTGCTGGGACTCGAGCAAATGACTGTAAGAATGATCTCAATGAAAACAAATCATTGTTGCTTTTTGACCGCAACCTACAATCATTAACATGGGTGATAGTGGCATCCTTGTTTAGAGCAAGGAGAAAGATGTTCCTAAAGTCATCTATGAGCCTCGACTAGCCACACCAAATATCTTCCCATAATAGGATTTTAGTTCCATTTCCTAACTTAAACCTTATGTGGGAGTTGAGTAGTGTAGTCCTAGACCTTCATTTCCATAGACCGACTCTATGCGATCCACACACCCCTTTCGACTTCCTCGGGAACAATTATTCTTATCCCGGGAATAGAAACAGTCTAAACACATTTGGCAAGTCATTTTTAGGAAACGATCTTAAGAATCATCCTACTTTAGGCACACTTTTTAGGGAACAAAAAAAAGTCGCTTTTCAGAATCAACTATGAGAAACAAGTTTAAAACGAACAAGATAAGCATCAAAATTGACAAGATTGATGAGACACAATAAAAAAATTTGGTATTTTATGATATTTATATATGTGTTGATGATATAACCATATTTAGTGCCTAAAACAATTTTATTTCTTTTTCGTTTTTTTATCCAAACGTAATTATGTTTTTCTTTTCTTCATAATTGATTCTGACTGATAGTTACCAACAAGGGCGGAACCAGGATTCTTGCAGGGGGGCTAACAATGGGGGCTCGGGGCTATGCCCTTGGGAAAAAAAATTGAGCGTCAAGTTCATGGATCATCACCTCTGTTTGTATCCGTTTATAAAGAAAAAATTTTATTTCAAGAGTTTAGGGGGGGCTAGAGCCCCCATCCTCCCCGGCTCTGCCCCTCTCCCAAGCTACACCCTAGGGAATATTTTTTTTCCAAAATTTTAGGAGGGGGCTAAAGCCCCCCCCTAGGCCCCATGTGGCTCCACCCCTGGTTACCAAATGCATTCACAATACAAAATTGATTATAAGAATCAAATCTTAGAAGAATTATTTTTTTTTCAAAATGAGAGAATCGCTAGAATTGATGCAAAAGGGCCCCTAAGGCACACAATACTTCAGAAAAATAAAAAAATAATAATAATAATATTTTTTAAAAAAAAAACATAAATGGAAACCAAACCTCCAATGACCACTTTGACAGCATTAAACATCGCTTGTAGAGCATCTGGATCACTAGACTTTTGGCTTAAACAGCCTATAATAGCCAGAGCCTCAAGCCGTCTTCCTTCATCAGCATGTCGAGCCTGTGGTAATACCACTGAAATAATTTCGACGGCATATTTACTCAAATCAAGGACAGCTGATTTCAAAAGAACCCCAACTGACTCCAACACAATCTCTGGGTTCCGTTTCAACATTTTAACAGAGGATGGAAAGACAACATTTTTAAACTCTTCATGCAACATATGAATGAAAAGTGGACGAAAAGCTTCGCTAAGATCCTTTGACGGCTTCTCTCTCGCATTTAAAACTGATTTAACATACATTTCAAGGAATATTGGCTGTGGATAGATAGCAAAATATCGTATTAGAATCCGTCTAGGCAAAAATTAAATATAAGAAGTGTCACAAAAAACTGAAAACTTCAGGTTCCAAAACAAAGTTAGGAGGGTAAAAGGGGAACATTTATAAAAGGAATGAGAAGCAAACATTGCTCACCTTGCATTGTTCAAACAGAGAAGGAACTGCACTCGAAAAGTCCAGCAATAACCATATCAGTTCGGCACTATCTTTGTATAAGATCCTTGAATTCTTTAGCTCTTCTACATAAAGTTTGTAAAGGTCCGGTGACTAGAAAATGAAAAGATCAGAGATTGCAGAGGTAATTAAAGGTCCGGTGACTTGAAAATGAAAAGATCCGAGATTGCAAAGGTAATTAAAGTTTGCAAGTGTCAGAAAGATTCTGCCTAAGAAACCAGAAGACAAATTATTCAGTACGAACCTGAGAGAATAGATGAATAAATGTTTTCTTGCAAGCCCTTCGGACGTGGAAAGATCCTTGCAGAACAATATGAAGAAGGGATGCCTGTGATGTAGCTACTCTCAAAAATGCATTCTTTGATACTGAGGTAAACTGACTCTTAGTTAAGAGGAGGCAAGACCACTTGAGAAGTTTGTAGCATCCTATATGGGATTGGAACTTTGACTGCTTTTCCATGGCCATAACAAGTGTCGCAGCAAAACTCTTCATAAAGGTAGGCTCTCCTAAAGCTTTGGCAATCACATTGTCTACGGCTTTCTTTGATGCACTATCATCATATATAGCCAATGATTCAAAAATGATGTCCACCAATAGTGATGCAAGCTCAACCGACATCTCTGCATTACCAGCTACCAAAAAAAAAAGGGATGTCACAAAATAAGACTCAAACTTTATACCACTAGTTATCGGCACAAACAAATGCACATCTCTGCATTACCACCGACCAAAAAAAAAAGGGATGTCACAAAATAAGACTCAAATTTTATACCACTAGTTATCGGCACAAACAAATGCATATATCGACACATATAATTAATGCATATTTGAATGATTTTGTATCATGCTTAATTATGCAATGTTGTCCGGGATACATTTTTCATTGTTTAAACCTCAACAACAGCAAAACTCAATACAACTAGACACCAGCACAACCAAATGCATACAGAACTACAATTGCGCATCTGCACGATGCAGAAGAACAAGTCATTCCATCCGTAGGCCGAAACAATTCATTGCAAATCAGCAATAGCAAGGAAAATGTAATTCCGTTTCCTTGCCCCTGATCAAAATTGCTAACAACCATGAAGCCCAGCAATATATATATATATATATAACAAAAAAAAAACTTGTGAAGCAGAAAAAACAAACCAGGAAAACCAATTCACAGCTCTGAATTATCTAAAAAAAATATGATATTAATGCAATCTGAATTTAACTAATCGTTTATATATTGATAAAAGTTAAGAGGAAAATTACCTGAATTGTTCAGAACTGTTGATATATCATCGCGGAAGATCCGAACTCGTTGCTTGGTGGAGGATGTCGAAACCGATGCGGCAACAGCGCGAAGCCTTTCCAGTGATTCCTCCATTAAAGAAATGGAAATCCGAAGTAAATTCAACCTGGAAATGCGAAGTCAAATGATGGAACTTAGGGTTTTGATGGCTTTAGTCGCTCTCTGATCTTTTGATTACTGAACGATACTCGTACAAGAGTTTGTGGTGATTTTTTTTAGTTTCATTTAGAGCTCAGTCCAGTACGAAGCTTCAGATCTTTCCCCCCGGAGAAGGAATTAGGGTTTATGAGTGCGAAGGTGAATAAAAAATGCTTTAAATAGCAGCACAGTAGGGGTAGGGCGAAACCTTGGGCGTGGAGTGTTTCTTGAGTCCCGGTCTGTCCAATCGCGATTGAACTCTTCAAGTTAAATATACTAATCTAAGGGTTGGTGAATCTTAAGTCTTAACCGCAGTTCAAGAGTAGAAGGGACACGTGTTGCCTTCGTGGGTGAGATCAATATGATCCTAACTTGTAGAGCAGAGATCTGATCACGGCTAATTGCGATTGAACTCAGCAGAGTTCAATCACATATGTGGCTCTTCGCTATTGGCATATAAACATAAATGTCAATAGCGAAGATATATGCCAATAGCGAAGAGCCACATATGTAATTGAATTCTATTTAGTTCAAGTGTAATTGGCTATGATCAGATATGTAGAGTCATAGCACCATATCGGAGATAATAGAGTTTGGATGGACAACGGTGCTGGTTGTTGCCCCGTTGTGTCTAAAAAATCAAGCGGGGCCCTCATCTGTTGATGTGGGGCCTACCTTATTGAATGTGGAGCCTTTGATTTTTAGACACAATCGAGCAACAGTCAGCGCTGTTACCCATCCAAACTCGGAGATAATATGGAGTGAGAAAAACAAGAGGATTTTTGAAGACTCTCTCTCACCTACATCACGCAAATACTTACACACCCAGTCGTTGGTATGGGTGTATTCAAGCTGAGTTGAGCTTGGTTAAGTTTGAGCTTAGCTTGAACATGCTCGAGCTCGGCTTTAACTTGATTTTGATTTTAGTTTTATGTTTAGGCTTGAGCTTGGCTCGAAGCTGATAAGTTCGAGCTTCATTTGAACTTGAACTTTATTTAAGTCGGGTTAAGTCAAACTTGAGTTGGCTCAAGCTTGATTTATGAACTTATTATGTTTAATTTTACATGATTTTAATGAAAGGATTTATTAATAAATTGTAACACAATAAATTACATAAAACTAGTAAATTCATATAGAAAAATATTTTAGGGTAGTCCTACTATTTAAAGAGTAGAGAGTTAAATTTGAGTTCTACTTTTTAAATCCTCAACTTTTTTTACTATTTATTACAAATTGAAAATTAGTGCAATCGATGATAAAAGAAACTTAAAAATATTAATTTGTTTTAGTATAAATAAAATTAAATAGGGGCATGGCTATTGTTTGGCTTGTTTAAACATTTGAGCTCAAATAAAAACTTGGCTTGATTTGTTCGAACTGGAATGCTAGCTTGAGCATGGCACGGACGAGCCGAGCTAAGTTGAACCAACGAGCTAGGTTGGCTTGAGTATAGCCCTAATCGTTAGTCTTAAAATGACTTTCCATTCGTCATGTTGGGGGGGATTTTGAAGGAGTGACACTTTGATCATCCCTTTTTTTTCCTTTTTTTTTGGAAGGTAAAAAAAATTTGCCTTTTTTTTTTGGAAGATTGATGTTTTGATCATCCCTTTCTTGTTGTGCGGATTTTTGTTGTTTTATTTACAGTTTTGATCTTATTTTGAGTTTGTGTACTTATAAACTAATTTGCCTGAATGGTTTCTCTCAAAAAAAAAAATAAAAAAAATTGCCTGCTATACTATCCCTTATATCTATATTCTCTTATATCCAATTTGATTACTGAATTAAAAAAAAAATTGTGTTTCTTTGCATAGATAGACCACCAGTCTATCATGCCCTAAGGTGGGATCATATTCAATCGTGATGAACATGTAAGAGTTCAATCGCACCCACGTCAACACATGCCTCTTTTAATTCGCATTAAGTGTGGTTTGAATTCACCAACATTTAGGTTTTTGAAAAGAAAACTGAAAGAAAATGAAGTTCTAGTGTTTGGTTACAAATAAATTTTGTGTAGAATAAGAAAAGGGGAGAAAATTAGCCCATAATTTTCTTTCAAAGTAAGGATTCTATTTCCTTCTAAAAGCTTGGATTTTGGGAGGAAACAACGAGAAAATCTTCAACTTCCTATATTGTCTCCAAAATTATTTACTTTAATTTATTTTGTTACCAAATTTTCTTAGCAACTAAACAAGGTGCAGAAATGGGTAAGAAGGGGATTCTTACGACGGCGAGTTTCTCCAATACAATCAAGGCTTTTGCCAAGAAATCTATTGGGATTTTTGAGTTGATCAGGAGATATAACTTCAAAGTAGGGGCTGAAATTTTCAATTGCTTGCTGGATTCATTTGGGATGGCAAAGCTTGGAAAGGAATCTCAATCTTTCTTTGAAAGTTGAAAGGTCGGTTTCCACCATATGCACACACTTGGTTGTGTTTTTTTGGTTTGTTATTCCTATTTTTCTTTGTAAGTTCTTTTAACCCCCGAAACTTTTTTAATTTTGTAGATTGATTAAAAAATTTCATACCATAAATTCAATGGTTATGTTCTCTGCTATTATTTTTTCCATCTTCTTCGTGCTTAATGGATTAATATGAGGGGATAAATTTTCAAGTGCAATTCCCTCTAGGAAAATGTCTGCTCATTTCTTCATGTATGGTTCTGGTTTCGTCGTTTGTTACTCTTTTCAATTGCTCCTCGATGACCCATGTAAAGACAAACAAGGACCTAGGCTTATGAGACATTTGAGGACCAACAGATTTAAAGCACCAGAAATTTTTTTGGGCAGTCATTAGCACACCACACATTAGACTATGTAGTCTAATGCCATGGTCATGTGTCCTTTTATCACTCATTTAACTATGGATAAGCTTAAGATATTAAAGTTAATTTTTTCTTTCTTTTTAAAAACGAAGGTTAGATCGTTTAACCCTAAAAGTGAGTGAATCTTAACTACCAGTTGATGTGTAGTAAAAAGGGGGGATGGACCAATGAGGAATGCACATTAGACTACATAGTCTAATGAGGCAGTAAGTTGAGCATTTCCTAATTTTTATTTTAGATTTTTGGACTGGTAGAATGTGGTTTGGTTATTCCAATAGTGGATATTTTTTATTTTATTTTAAAGCATGTATGTTGGGTAATTCACAAGAATTGATTAAATGTTGGCTGGGAGTATGATTAGGGAATCTGTTGATTTATTTGGTAATAATTCAATCCTACTTATTCTCTTAAAAATTTTCCTCCACTTTTAACACGAGATAGTTTTATTAGGGAGTATAGTTGTGCTTAAAAACTAAAACTTAACCTCCTAAAAACATTTGTTTTCCCATATTTTCTCTTTTAATAATTATCTCTTTATGTAAATACATACAATTACTATATTTATTACTTATTAGACTCTTTGTTTAGTGGTGATTCGTTGATGAGATGACTTATTGTAGTGACCCAACTTCTGACTACATGAGCATATGTTATTAGTACCTAAAGATATTAAATATATGAGTTAAGATTATATATATACATAGTGGAAGGTGTGACCCTAAGACTTTAAACTTCATATCAAAATATCGATTAATCGGAGCAGAATTTCTAAAATTTGACAATAACAGAAATGATCAGTCTAATGTAGAGAAGGGTTTGGAGAAATAAAACAAAAATATTATTATTTTTATTACTAATTATAATTAGTGAGCAATTAACTAATTAATCAATTATTAAGGTGTTAATTATACTCTAATTTGAGATTAATGGCTTAAGTGTAATAAATGTTAAGAGGGAGGGTTAAATTGTAAATAAGGAAAGTTAAAGAAGTATAAGAAGGTTACTTTTTATTCTTAATTACAATTAGTAAGTAATTCGTTAATGAATCAATGATTAAGGGGTTAAGTCTAAGTATGTTCGAGATTAAAGGCATAAGGGCTAAAATCTAATAAACTAAGAGAAAATGGGGTAATTGTAAATATCATATGTTAATATCATGTGTTGAGTAGAGATGAAACCACCGAAGCAACTAAGCTTTTGAGGGTTAAAACCCTCTGTCCTGTTTTATCTCACAGCAACAATAATACTCACCTACTTGCTGATAATGAGTCACTTACCTACTTGGAGTCATCCATTAGTGATAAGTATAACTCCTCGTGAGACATGTGGCGCCTATTAGCTTAAAGAACAAACCTTGTCCTACAAACTGAGTCCCTTAGTTTCTTTACGGATCCATCTTCTTCCAACTCTGTCTTTGAGCTCACACTTTTGCTACCAAAACTTAGATCTCATCTTTCGTCTTTTATTAAAAAAGGTCTACAAATAAATCAAGTAATAACGTTACATTTTTAGTATTGGCCATTAACTGTTCTTACTATTATTTTACTGATTGTGATAATTTGCAAAGCATACATATTTTGGTGATGATTTCAGTATGATCTGAGTCTTGTAAATTTGACTTATTAATTTATTCAAGTTTTAGTTTTCCTTGAGGGATGAGTATAGTAAAGGTTCTGTCTGGAACAGGCAAAGGCAGAATTTTGAACTGAGAATTTCGAAACCATAGACTAAGAATGTGATCTCGAGTTCTTCTACATTATTGTAAATCTTGAAAAGTTATTCAATTTAGACTCCAAATTTACTTAATTTGAATCTTGGAGCATAAAGTTACGTTGGTTACAATATCTATATGTTTGAGTGGTGACAAACTCACTCACTCGTGGATTCCACTTTAGAACTTTTTCTTTCACACCAACAATAGCATAGTATGTTGGGTGATAAAATAACCCACACGTGGATGTCTTATCTATAGACTATATAATATTATATATAAGTGTTAACTTTTGTTCCACGTTTTGAAATACAGTAACAAACACATTACTATTGTTCTCACACAACAACAGTAAACCCCTAATCTACGAAGTGAGAAGAAAGAAAGGGAATAGAAAGGAAAAGAGAAGGGAAAGGAAGGAAGGAAGGAAGGAAGGAAATTACATCCTACTAGTTAGCTGTGTTATAATTAAACATGAATTGAATGTTATTAATTGTGTTGTAGTATATTCATTAAGCATGTTATTGCTATGTGTTCACTGTAATTGAATTTCATATGCATGATTTCATGTCTAAAGCTCTATAAATGTTTGATTTTGTACACGAATGAAATTTCTTTAAATGATGTCTATTCAAAGGTTTCCCATGCTATAGAAATGAAATAAAAATGGATTTATGCAATGCATTTCATGATTAAACTGTTAGTAAATCATGGGTATACAAGTGTTTTTCAAAAATTAAAAATGAAACGATAATGGTTTATGCAAGACAAGTCTAAGATCTTAATTTTAGACTTCAAAGATCATGTCTAAATTTAGTTTATTAGGCTTTCAACTATCAAAAATAATGATAATGCCAGACACAAGGGCTGGTTCAACGGGGTTGGGGACCTTGACATTATATATATATATTATAATACGACGGTCAAGTATGACCATTACCAAGTCAAGGCTCTAACTCCCAGCTCACAAGCATATATCGAAGAGAGTTCAAGCAAGAATAAGAACAAGCAAGTTCGAACAAGTATAATATCATGATTCACGTGGAGACATGAACAATATTGCATGATTTTACACCTATGTATACGATATGAATCATGAGTTATACATCAACAAACATGTGTTTAAAATGGCATGAAAAGAAATGTTTCAGTATTAAGTTCATGCCTGCATCATGATTTTCTTGTTTTAATTTCCATGTAAGTTATGTCATATTTATTATCTATAGTTAGCTATTGGTTTGTACTCGTGGAGTATTCCATACTCAGGCATACATTTTGTATCGGTAGGTATTGACTTTGATAATTGCGGTTCCAGGTAATGGGTTGAGGAAAATTATGACGAAGAAGAGCAGTGTAGGGAACCTCAGGTTGAGGCTAGAGAGTTGGATGTCTGGCTTTATGAATAGGCTTTTGTGATAAAGGGAAAATGAACAAGTATGTTTGCTCTTTACAATTAAGTGCATGCATATAGCTTTAGTATGTCTTTGAATACTTCAATTAGGTATATAAAATATTAGCTTATGTTGTAGCATGCCTTGTTAATTACAGGATGGTCTGATAGGTCGGGTCCAGTCATAATCCAAAGTACCCTAAACTTCTATGAGGTATTTTAGGGCGTGACACTTATGGGTGATCAATGTTTTACACAATTCTTAATTTTCATTATTATTTTTTGTTTCTCGTGCACTGCACGGAGATCTTACTAATATTTAAATAATATTAAAGTTCACAATATTTGTGTATGAACTTATTTGAGTACAAATTAGATATCAAACAAGTTTTCATAATTTGTTATTCATCTAGAGTAATTGTATAAATATATGTACATATATTTCAATTTATTACTCTAGCAAATATGCCAACTATAACAATGTCAAAAAGTGACTTTTGGAAACAAATTTTATATAAATACTACTGATTTGAAATCATTTTTTCTTTGAACTAAATTCAGGATGTCTGTATATAGTAGCTATTTTCTAAGTTGGTAATGATAAATTGTTATTTATAATGCTCCTTATACTTATTTTTCAAAATTTTGCGGCTTTCTTCATCCCGTGCATCGCACAGGGTATTTACTAGTACAATTATAGGTCACTCATGTCCTTAACCTTTGGCTTTTAAAGCTAATTGTGGAGCCACTTAGGGAGTCCAGATCATGTCAAATCATCTGTTAAATGATGCTTAATGCATATTTTATCACAAACAAGCACAAGTTGTACATCATGGTATGATGATAAGTCTGTATGAGTTCATGCATACCCATGACTAGTAGGAACCGTGAAAGAAAAAGTAATAATAAATAAATATATATATATATATATAATTTTAGACAAGCTCATGGATGTTTGATGCACGTTTCGAGATACGGATGCTCATTAATTCTGTAGCACGTTTTAGACCCAGTGCTCAGTCAAAAGTGATAAATATATTAGAAAACTCCAAGAATAGTTTTGATCTCAAAGTATAAAAACATTATACACGTCTCATAAGCATCATACATAACATAAACATCATACATCTCATAAGCATTATACATAGTATAAGCATCATATATATATAGCATAAGCATCATGCACATATTATAAGCATCATACTCATCTCATATGCATCATATAGATCTTAAAAGCATCATACATGTCTCAAAATTTCAAAGGATTTTGCTTAAAGAACTCAAAGGTATAAACTAATCATTAGTCTTAGTCTTAAGCCAGTTAATGTCTTAAGTATGTAATCGGTTAATACCTTAACCGAGTGTGTAGCACCCCGGAACTTTTATGGCTAATGAATAGTATATTCAAAGCCAATGGCATTCCCCGTGTTGAAATTGGTGTTTTATGATAAATTGCAGGTTAACGACCAAAGGGCAACGTGAAAAAGGGGGTTTAGAGCCCTAAGGATGATGAAAATGAGGTTGGAAACACCCCTATGGGTATGTAGGTAGAAGAAAACATAATTTGGGGAGTGCGATCAATCGCAAGATAGGTGTGATCGATCGCATGTAGGTGAAATTGGTCCAAAACTTTCTGAACCAAGTGCGATAGATGGGATACCAGGTGCGACAGATCGCAGGGATTTGCGATCGATCACAAGGGTGTATGATCGATCGCATGCAGGGAGAAATCAGACCAAAGTATACGGGTTCATGTGCGACATATCACCCTAAGGTGCGATCGATCGCACTGATCTGCGATCGATCGCAGTTAAGTGTGCGATCGATCACACGCGGTAGTTGATGCCAAATTTGAGGGTTTTAAACCCTTGACTTATGAGAGGATTCTCATTTGGGGTTTCTTAAACCTAAAGGAGAGAGAGGAGAGAAAGAGGAGAAGAGAAATTGGGGGAAAATCCAAGAAGGATTGTGCATCCAAGATCAAGGGAGCTCAAGATCAAGGTTTGATCTTCCCCAAATCAAGCAAGGGTCCTCAAATCTTCAAGGTGGTGCCTTCCTCAAACTTGAAGGTTCCCAATCAAAGGTTTTTCTTCAAGATCAAGATTTGATCATTAAGGTTAGTACACCCTACTAACTACCTTAGTAATAACCTAGATTTCCTTATGAATGTAGTGTATTGATCTCCCCTATTTTCCCTTTCTAGTGTAATGCCTTAAATTCCCAAAAATAAACAAGATAAATAGAATGAATGTGGATATGTGGGGTGAATGGGTTGAGGCGATTGGATGTCGTGGATGTGATATATGGTGTGTGATGGAAAATGGTGGAAGGGTATTGGACACATAATGAACATACTTTGATGTTGATGAAATGTATGCACTAAGAACTTGAATAAAATGATCATGAATGTGATGCTTACCAAGTGTTCGCTAAAATGCCGAAACGAAAATTTAAAGGTTTTAATGAAGAATACGAAAGTAGGATGTATGTAGCTTTCCTTAAAAGTGTTAACCTTGACCCGATGCTTTATATGCTTGTCAAATTTCTCATGTGTTATTAAGAATCGAAATGCTACCTTGAGTTGTACATGTCATCATGATCACCACAAGTGCCACACATGCACGCATGCACACATCAACCAAGGTTTTTCCTAAAGTATAAGTATATGAACACAACCAAGAACAAACCCTTGATTTACAAAACGAATGATAAAGCCGGATATTGGGCCGGTCAAGGGTAGGGCATATCCCCCGGATATGTCATACCTGGCTCACAAGAAAACAAGTTGATAAAGCCGGATATCGGCCCGGTCAAGGGGAGGGCATATCGCAAGATATGTCATACCTAACTCACTAGAAAACAAGTTGATCAAGCCAGACAAAGGGGCGGTCAAGGATGTTGGTGTACCTTTTTTTTTTCTCTCTCTCTCTATATATATATATTCGTTGAAGGAAATTTACATTCCCAACTCACAAGTCGCTACAAGGGGCACTAACATCTGGCTCACAAGAAAACATGGCAAGGCAAGTAAAGACATGTCAAGACAAGCAAGAACAAGTGATTTCCGACAAGACACGACATTGTGATTCCTATAAGACAAAAACAAGTTTTAAACATGACAAACGAGTTTTGAAAAACACGAAAGGCTATTTTCAATAACAAAACACGACTTTTTAAAGTACGAGTTTTATTGGAGGTTTTGCATCATTCCATGCATGTCATGATCATAGAATTTCTTTAATTCTCGCTCTTGTATTGTCTTAATTATTGATTCTGTAATTCTTCAATTATTCCTGTTATGAGTTGTAGTTCGTTATTGCTATTGTCAGTTAGTAGCTTGTACTCGCTGAGTATTTCATACCCAGCCGTACTTTTCATGTCGACAGGTCCAGTGGATGCCTTCGACCCTGAGCTTTGGGTCGAAGAAGAATATGTGGAGGAGAGGGAGTCACCTATCCCAATGCAGTCACAGGCGGATAGAGATTTGGATGTGTGGCCATATCTAGATTTCTGTTGAGATGAGTGGCTGTGAGAGTTTTTTTGTATTTTGATAGGTGGGCATGTCCATCTTCACTTTCATCATGTTTTGCATATTTAACTTGGAATACTGGAGTTGTATAGAAAAATAAAAAATTGGTTTTAGCTTCCGCACTCTGATTTATGTTATATTATGATATGTTCACCTTGTTCATTTCAGGATGGTTTGACAGGTTAAGTATAGTCACGACTAAAGTATCCCTTAACTCCTAGGGGGTATTTTGGGGCGCGACAGAATGTGAGAACTTAGCTTCTCTAGGGAAACTAGTTGTATGGTTATACTATTATGTGTGTACGTGGATGTATATGATACGCTTATATAGGCAATATATGTTCATTGAATTGTTATGCGCTTAATTTCAAGTTTTACTCAGGTTATGTTATTGCTCTCAAGACTTGATTATGAGGCGTGACAACTGAGGTAGAGTTTACTAGAATAGAGGGAATGAAGATGATACTCCATTTGGCAATGAGTAGCCTACGCTCCCGTCAAAGTTGTTGAGCTATAAATTAGTGATAAAAATTGATGTGGTTGTTATACATGTACGAACATGCTACAATATAATTATATGTGAATATATTGTGATGTATGAATTTATACATGTTGGATGCAAATTAGAACGTTATTTAGTTAATAACAAAGGCACCTTGCTAGTAAGTGAGTGCCTAGTCCATGTGTTAGTCTAAATTGGATTTATACATCCTTTTGTTATGTGTAGTGATATTGAGCTTGTATGCTCAGTTGAGCAGGGTAAAGTGTGGGAAAAATATCCTTGCTTGATTGTGTATCGTCATAATTTTGCGGACGAAATTCTTATAAGGGGTGGAGGATGTAGATCCCCGGAATTTAGGTTAACTGTTCATGTGAATAGTGCACTTGCTTAGTGTATGTAAATGCCTAAAGTCTTTCATGTGTTCTTGATTTTGGGAAAATGTCTCAAAACAAGAGTATAATAATAAGTTAAGTATATAAAAGCATAGGGTATAAAATACCTATAAGTTTGAATGTAGAACCCCGAGAACTAAGTTCACTGTGTTATGAATAGTGTTAGTGAATAGTGCCCTTGTATGGTGTGTGTAAAGGCCTAAGATCTTCCATTTTGTTCTTGGTAGTATGGTGAGTCAAATGAGGGTATAGGTAAGTATGTTGAGTCTCAAAAAGATAGTATAAGTATACTCTAAGTGGGTAAGAGTAAGGGTATAAAATACCTAAAGTGCTTAAAGGGTCGTAAGTGAATAGTGCTTGTGAATTATGTAAGGACTTTATTAATTTAATTAGTATAGGTTTTATGAGGTGTGAAGGTACTAAAGAATCTTCCTTGATGTTTGTGGGTGTTAAAATAAAAATGAGAAATGTTCTAAGTGTTAAAAAAATAGGGATGCCTAAACATATCCTCAACTTTAAGGAGCTCTAGGTTTCTCACTGCTGATCGGAATCGAGTGATTCTTAAATTTTTAGAAATATATCGAAAGCCTCTTTGAGGTTCGTGTTTATCACTTTTTCAGATTTTGAGTCGAAGTTGGGTCAAACGTTGGATTTCTGGAAACTAGTCTGCTGAAATTCTGGGTTGCTGAAATCTATTTCAGACCAATCAGCTTTCGAACCCATTTAAACAATTAAGAACTCAAAATTTGGATTGGTTTATTAGATACAAAATTGTTTCCCTTTAAATAACGAGTCCAACGCAAGTTAAATCGTCAAAATTCGATAATCGAGTCAAAAGTTATGGTCGAAATACCAAAGCTGGAAAAACAGGTCAAGTCAGAGTACCAATTCGTCGACGAATTGAGTTGGGGGCTGAATTTCGGCAACGAATTCAACTAAGAAAATGGAAAAAATACTTAGAAATGATCTATAACCTGTCATCGAACTTGGGAGATATTTTTGGGTTTTTTACAATCTTTGGCCTATAGAAGGGGATTTCGTGGATTTGCTCTACTAAAACCTTAAGTTTGGATTTGTGAGAGAAAGTGAAAGAGAAGAAGAAGAAAAAAGCTGAAATGTTCTTGGGTGTTCTTGAATTCATGTTTGCTATCAAATGAAGAGTTCTTTTGCTTTCTTGGTGTTCTAACACTTGGATTTTAAATCCAAAGTGATTCCTTAAGCTTGGATTTCTCCAAGGTTAGTTTGTGGTTGATGTCTAGGAGCACAAAGTGAAGCTCTGTTCTTACTTATAGATTTCTCCAAACTTATTGAAGCTTGGATCTTGATCCCTTAAGCTTTCTAAAAGCTCTTGATTGAAGGAAATCAATCATTCAAAAGGTAGATACACTCAACTAGATTTTAATGTCACAACCCATATTGTAAAAGTAAGATAAAGATCTATATTTGTGATGTGAATTAAATTGTGAAGGTTCTATGCCTTAACCCAAAGCATGAAAAATGTGTATTCTTACTACTTAGAAATTTGGTGATGATTCAACTGAGAAAAACATTATTAAAAGACTGAGTTGTGGGGAAAACCAAGATGAAAGCCTTTGTGCTTTGATGTGAACTAGTAGGACTCCTACTAGTCTTGATGTGATGTTTCTATGATTAAAGTCAAGAAAAGAAAAGTAATTGATGATGAATTCAAGTGTATTAGAATATGTAATTGTTATGTGATGATTTAAATGAAATGAACAAAGCATGTGCCATATGTAAGTGTTTTTATTTGCCCATCATGTTCACTCATCACTGTATATGAACACCGTATATGCATGATCGAGCTTTTGTATATGTACATGTATTGTACAAGCAAGATAAAAATGATAAACAAACAATTTGTATTGGAAGGATGATAGTGGGCTCTCACCATAAGCAGGGTGAGCATTATCATCTGATTCCAAGTAAAATCATGAACAAACATATGTATTGGAAGGAGAATAGTGGGCTCTCACCACGAGTAGGGTGAATATTATCTTCTGATTTCGAGTAAAAAAGTTTGTGTTGGAAGGATGATAGTGAGTTCTTACCACAAACAGGGTAATCATTGTCATCTGATTCTAAATGAAAAAATATGTGTAAGCAAGTGAAACGATAAAAAAACAAAAGTAAGGTATAAGAAAAGAAGCAAAAGAAGTATATGTATACACAGTGTAAGTAAAAAGGGATTTTCGCAATTGTTTACAGTATTTGCATGTGTATCTGATAAACTACCATATGAAAGCATGTTATGTTATGGCATTATTATCTAATGGTTTGTAGACACTGAGTATTCCATGCTTAGCCGAAATATTGACTTCGGCAGGTTTTGATGAACATGCTCCTGAGCCTTGGATAGAAGAGGAGTACTACGAGTCGGAGCCTACTATGGATCATCATCAGGATGATAAAGCACTAGATAGTTGGCCCTATCTAGACTATTGCTGAGAGATATAGGAGATGAGATTTTGTGTATGTTGAAAGTGAGACTTGTCTACTTCATACTCCATCTTTTTGGATATGTTATGTTGGTTCAGACTTGAAACCATTTGTGGGCCCATGTCATTATATTTTGTTTCCGCTATGTGTTGTTTCCGCTAAGTATATGCTTGTGTATTTTCATAGGGTGGTATGTATGCCTTATGTGTTATACAGGATGGCATGACACGGCAGTCACGAGCTAAAGTATCCCTAACTCTTAGGGGGTATTTTGGGTCGCGACAAGTAGTGTAGTGGTGAGAGGTGGTGATGGTGGTGGTTTGGTGTGGTGTGGTGTGGTGGTGATGGTGTATGGTGGGTGATGTAGTGTGTGGTGGTGTGGTGGTGGTGGTAGTGATGGCGGTGGTTGTGTTGGTGGTGGTGGTAGTGGTGGGTGGATGGTTGTGGTTGTGGTTGTGGATTGTGGTGGGTGGGGTGGTGTATGGTGGACGTGGTGGTGGTGGGTAGTGGTAGTATGGTGGTGGTGGTGATGGTGGTGGGTAGTGGTGGTGGTGGTATTGTGTTGGTGTCGTCGTGGATAGTAGTGCTGGTGTCGTTGTGGATAGTGGTGGTCATGGGTGGTGGTGGGTGGTAGTGGTGTCATGGTGGATGGTGGTGGTGGTAATGTGGTTGTGGGTGGTGGTGAGGTGGTTGTTGTGGGTGTTGGTGGTGTTGGGTGGTTGGTGGTGGGTAGTAGTGTTGTGGTGGTTGTAGTGGTGAGTTCATGTCTTCCATTTTTGTTTTTTGTTTTCAAAAATAGAGTTATCCTAATTTCCAAAAAATTTGCTAATAGAAAGTAGAAACATGTTTGCGTAGCTGTTTAAAAAATTTTGTTTTTAAAAACAAAAAACAAAAACAGAAGTGCTAACAAATGGGGCCTTAGTAATTATGAAGATAAAGAATGGTATTTTTTAACATTACATTTTAATGTTTCCAGAAATACCTCTTCCTAAGTCAATTTTTGGATTACTTCGGTTGACTATTCAATCGGTGCTCCTGTTTTTTTTTTTTAGTGGAAAAATTATCATGTAACACACACATCCAAACCTAAGATAGCCGCTAAGGTGTCATAAGAGCATCTCCAATGCACTCCCTCTAGGAGCTCTCTTCCCAAAAGTAGAGACGCTCATCATATTTTCGGTATCCGACGCACTCCCTATATGCCCTCTTTATTTTAGGGAGGAGCCACATATCTTCCTCAAATATTATTATATTATTTTTTTTTCAAATCTTTGGCAAATCATTTGAACATGGATTAGGGTTGGAATTAGAAAAAAAGGTTCTAATAACAGGACCAAGGTCCTCTTCCAAGCTGACCACACCAATCAAATTTCAACACACACGGGGAGAGATAAAAAAGTTAAAGATAAAATAACAATTTACACGCCACATATCAATTTACAACTGGGTGGTCCGTTTAGAAGAGGACCCTGAGGTCCGTTTTCCATTTCCCATAATAGTATTTAATAGAAGGAAAATAGTCACCTCCTCGGTGACTCAAGGAAGGGTGTCTCGGCTCCATTTTCTTGCCATGTGTCCTACTTTTAACCCCATTTAATTGTAGTTAAGATTCATCTATCCTTAGGGTTCACCCATCAACCCTTAGTTTTTAGAAAAATAAAAAAACTAAAGCGTTAAAAAAACTAACCCGAGTTAATGGGAGTTGAATGGTTGGCTATGTGAGAGTGAGGAGGAATAGTCCCCTCCTCGGCCAACGAGGGGACTATTGCTCTTAATAGAAATAGGGATTGAGTTGAAGTTACAAGGAGAAAGAGTGGCCCACCCCTAAAGAAAAGGAAGCTCTCCATTTTTTTAGAGCAAAAATAGGAAAATTCAGAATAAAATAGAGAAATTTTAGAAATGAGATGCTCGAAGGGCCTGTCCAAAGCCAACCACTACTCCAAAAGGGCATGTCTAAAGGAGGGTTGATGGCCCCTCCGGAACTCCTGTTGATAGTTATTCTCTTTTAATTTGTACTCCAATATGCAAGAGACAAATGATCCGGACTCTTACAATTTACCTGATATTTTGCTATGCCATTGATCATTGTAGCTCAGGGCTACAATGCCATTGGTCCATTGTATTCACTCGTATATCCCGCCACACACCCAACAACACAAGAAAAAAAATCCAAAACAAAAACAAAAAGGCTTGCCAATATATTAAGTACAATAACCACAAGACACACATAAATAGCTATCCTCCAAACACAAAAGCATGCATTTTCCTACAACAAGCTATCAGCCTTCGTAGGCAACCTCCTAAAGAAGCTTAGCACCGGAGAAGGCAACTTGCTCCTGAACCTGGGTGGTCTCAATGCATACACCCCCCACAACCCCACCACCACCTTAAACGGCACAGCATAGAATGCAACAGCAGCAATCAAGCAAAGCACTACAAACAGGAACGTCGCTCTCGGATCCCTCCAACTGAGCAATGCTTCAAATCGTTCACCTTGCGTCGCCATGTCCCCTACCACTGTTTGAATCCTCCCCGCCACGCTCCTAAGCCTATCATATCTCATTCGAACAATCTCCCCACTCCGACTCGTAGGGAACGAGTCAAATTCCTCATCCAATTCATCCGGGTATACATTCTCGGCGTGCGAAAGTCGAGTGTCCATGTGGGGCGGGTGGCGCGGCCGAGACCGAAACCGCCAAAGACCCAATACCGACATACAGAGTAATGCCGTTGGAAGGATGAGCTCCGGAAGCGAAACAAACACAAGGAAGAACACCAAGAACATGACCGAGTACACTGGCCTTTGCCAATTTCGCAAAGAGTCTACCCATCTGCCCATAGCAATTAGCCCCGAGAGCACCGTCACTAGCCGGAAAAAATTAGCCTTGCTCCTCCTCATGCACCACATATGCGAGTCGTGGTCGAGCATGTACTCAACCACCTCTCTCCCTAAAGGTGGCTCTGAACGACTCAACCGGGCAGCCACCACGGAAGTCGCCTGATACCTCAGAGTCTCCAATTGGCTGACCGACAACGGCTGCGCATAATGCATCTTTGGCAGCAATGGTGCCATGTACATGTGAAGCACATTAGCCATATTGGCACAAGAAAATCGCACAGCCAAGTGAAGCTCCCCCATTTTCTTCACACCAGAAGTATGAAGCATCAATAAAGGGTAAGCGTGCGTGTAGACACGGTCAGATTCCAAAGTAGATAGCCGAATTCTCACTTTACCTATCCGAGAATCACGAGGCCCAACCCCCATTGCAACGTTCTTGTCTAAGTGACAATTATCGAACACCCCTATAGTTATGACCGTGCAAGGGTCGAACACTTCCCATGTATATTGCTCGTTCCATTTAGGCATCAAGCTATCGATCACAGTTCGAGTTCGAACCCATTTCTGGCCGTACTTGGCCACGCAATACGCATCAGTCGAGCTTCCTTTTCCTTCCTTGATCTTCATTGGCATGAGCCCAGAAGCTCCCAAAATACCCATTTCAAGAACACCAATATGGGGTTTCCATAACTGTTTCGCCGTTGGTCGAACATCGCTGCTATAAATGGTTGATTCATCGAGCACATGGTAGCCTCCGTCGAGAGAGACTCGAAGATGGATTCGAGAACCAAATCTTGTTACCATTTTTGATTCGGCAAAATTGTTGCTGTAATGAGTGGCGAGAGTGAACCATTTTGAAACTACAGGCTTGTCGTCGGTTCGGCGCTCGATTGCTGTTACTGGAATAAGGACTCTGCCTAGAAGCTCGTCTCGACCAGGTCCAACACGGTCTTCAATGGAGACCATTAGAAAATCTTCGAATGGCTCGGGAACAACGAAGATCATGTCTTCGTTCCAAAAGGGATTTGAAAGGCCTCTGTTTGGTACAGCTTGAGCAACTCTGGTTCTAAGCACCTGGTTTCCCACTTGGATTTTTGCTGAAAGTTCCGGGAATCTCACCATTGCTGACCCTTTTTCGCCTGGAACAAGGTCTTGTGCTTCGATGATTGTTGCTCGGAGATACCAGAGCTTTGGGGAGAGATAAACCTTGGATTTAATGGAGCAAAGACCGTCGAAATGAACATTCGCTGCCTTAGAATGCCACGCCTCTGGAAAAGCTTCATCAGCTTGAGTACCAAACCAGACTGAAACCATTACTTCTCCTTTGGATTTCTCGCCTTTCTTATCTTCCATTCGATACCACTGTGGAGCTAACTGACTATCTGGTGGAACACGTTTCGGTACCTCGCTTAAATCGAACCAGATTCTACCCAAAAAATCGTCTTTTTCCTTCTCCTTCACAAAAATCTCCACCATTGACGACTGTATACACTCCTTTGAGAACGCGAAAACCTGGTCCCATTCGGGGTTATTTGAAGAACCCCTCTTTGTAATTCCTCTGTAGTTCCCAAGCTTCACCTCCGCCATTACTTCACCGCCACCAAAAATCGAAAGCTCTCGAGCTTTAACAACGCGAATATACAGATACTGCATTTGCTCAACCAGGTCGTAAGTCGAACTGGTTTTATCTCTGTTAGACGATCCTCCACCAAGGTGAGGACTAGTTTCCTTTAAAGAAAACTCATTCGAACCACCGTAATGAAAACCCAATCCACCACCACCAAAACCGGCGCCGGAGCCGGCGCTGGGGATAGCTGAACCGGGTCCGGTTGTGATCACAACCGGTTTAATCTCACCCCCATTGGGCTCCGCAGGATTTCCTTGCTGTTGGGGTTGTTTATTCTCCTGTGCTAACTGCTGCTGTTGCTGTTGCTGCAACGACATCGCTGTAGAGGTTGGTGCTTGATGCATTTTCTTCTGCTTCTGCTTTATAAACGTCGTTGAAGAAACAGAGCTCGAATCGTTTATATTTCCTGCCTTAGCTTCCTCTTTCGTGCTGAGATAAAGCTTCAAACTAATCTCCCCACGAATATGAGAAAACAAGCTCCTTTTATCAAGCGTATAGAGCTGAACAATCTCTTCTCCTTCCTTAGCAATACTCGAACCAGAAACTCTCAGCTTACCCAGAAAATTCCGACTATTTCCCGACTTCCTTTCATTGAAGATATTAACCTCCACAGTCCTGTAAGGAAGATTAGCAACATCATTGACATGAAACACAAGCTTCTCATTCCAAACTGGGTTCAAATCCTTGCATTTCACTTGGGTTCTGAGTCTCTGGTTCTCAAACTCTACCTCTGCAAACGGAGAAGACGATCCTTCCCCGTCTTTGGGCATTAGATTGTGAGCTGCAATAACCTCAACAACAAGCTTTTCTTTGGTGGGGTTGTTCATTTCTTCCGGAGGAAAGAAGAAGAAGAAGGAGAGAAGAAAAAATGGAGAGAAAGGGAGTGACACAGAGTAATAAAAGATAGAATATATTTAGGGGAGTGTGCGTTGGGAGGAGTAAATGGAGACAATACGGGAGGCTCAACGGGAAATTGAATCACAGCCAATCGAGATTGAATTCGGGGAGAGTTCAATCGTACCCACAGGTCATCACTCGTCCATTTAACGTTCAAAATCTAATTTGGTTTACAGAAAAAATATTATAAAAAATTTAATTTTAGGGTTAAGAAACTTTAATCATAGAATTAAATTTTTACAACAAAATTTTTAAAAACTAAAGTTATATAATTGAACCTTAAAAGGATGCGTTGATTTGACAAAAAAATGAAATAAAGTAAAGGAAAAGTGATTTTTCTTATATTTGATTTGCAAAAATCATATTTTTATTTTCTCATACTCTCTTAAAAGGACAAATTTTCTCATAAAATCTTCCTCAATCTTTTGAATGAAAATTTTAGGTGTTTTTTTTTTCACTTTGTTTCTAACGAATACATCCTAAAGATTAATGAATCTTAATCATGATTAATTAGAATTAAAAGTACACGTGTTGAGACTTATAAGTGCGATTGAATTCAATCGCGATTGGCTGTGATTGAATCTCGCTCATCGGAGGCTAAATCCAGTAAAAGGAAAAAGAGCGTGCAGAGGTGTATGACAGAGATAGACAGGAGAGGGTTAGCGCGTGCCAGAATCTACAGAGAATCCGATAGTTTTGATGGGAGGGAAACGAGATATGTTTTGTAATCTCCATCTTCGAGGTTGTAGGGATACTGTCATTTTGAAATTTAAAGAAAGAGAGAGAGAGAGAGAGGGGTAGGTAGGAGGGTCTAGTCGTTGTGTGTGTAGTTGTGTCGCCTTGAAGGGATAGATGTTGCATGTCGGGTACCCTTAGTTAGAATGTGTCGGAAGGGCTTATGCAGCAAAAGCAACAAAAGACTTGAAAAGAGAGGTCTCTGTATTATCTTCTTCAGGAATGTTGGCGTGCCGCGCATTTAATATGCGTGTCATACAATTCCATACGTTCAATACTTTTGAGCTAGCTTCTCCAGTGGTCGTATGTCTACCTTTTACCCACCTCTCCACCAGGAGGTTGGTGCAGTTGGCTATCATCCCGGTCCCTGTGGTTGTGTTCAACTCTCACTTTTCGACTTATCCTAATGTTTTATAGAAAAAATAGAAAATTTTGAATGAATCCGTGAAAACAACCGAAGGGATTAGTCCTTTAGTCCTTACCTAGCATGGTTGAGGGTGTGTGTTTCAGTCTTCTTTTTCGTGACTGAAGCTTAACCTTGTGATGTTATTACCTTAACAAACAAAAAAAACCTATCAATGGTCTTTGTCCCACATTGACTGTGTAACCGAGCTCTCATGCAGGGGCAGAGCCACATGGGGTGAGGGGGGTTTAGTCCCCCCTAAATTTAGGAAAAAAATGATTTCCTACGGGGTACAGCCAGGAAAGGGTTAGAGCCAAGGGATGGGGAGCTCTAGCCCCCCCTTGAGTTTTTCAAAAAAAAATATATCAATTAGAAATGGACACAAATAATCGTGATAGCCCGTGAACTTAGCCTCATATGCCCCTGCTCTCATCCCCTTATAAGTTTCATCATGCCTTAAACGGTTGGTACCCGTTTTGAGGAGTGTTTGGGTAAAGCTTATTTGGGTTGAGGGTGTGTGGTGTGTGTTTGTGTGTGTGTGGTCTTCTTTCTCATGACTGTAGCTTCGCCTTGTGGTGTTGTTACCTTAACCAAAAAAAAAAAAACTATCAATGGTCTTAGTCCCACATCGGTCGTGTAACCGAGCTCTCATCCCCTTATAAATTCAATCACGCCTCAAACGATTGGTACCCATTTTGAGGAGTGTTTGGATGAAGCTTATTTGGATTGAGGGTATATGGTGTGTGCGCGTGCGCGTGTGGTCTTCTTTCTCATGACTGTATCTTTGCCTTGTGGTGTTGTTACCTTAACCCCAGAAAAAAAAAAACAAAAAGTAAAAACTAGAAGGGTTTGGTGAGGTGTGGCTCGGGATGAGTTTTGGTGTGGCGTTGTGCGCTCACACTTAAGGTGTTGTTACATTTTTTTCTCACACTTAAGGTTTAGTCATCTATCAATTGGTTTTTAGAAAGAAAAAAATGTAACCACAAGGGTTAAAAAAAGGGAGTCAAATGCTCTACGTTGATAACCGGATTTGGCAAATCCGTTTATCACCCTTTGAGGTGGCCACGTGTCCCCTTTGACACCCCTTAACTGTGGTTCATATTCACCCACCCATCCTTGGATTTTAGAAAAAAAATATTAATTCTATTTTAAAAATATTTTAATATTAAAAAAACCCTAAAAAAAGTTTTTTAATTTTTAAAACTAGAATTAATATTTTTTCTAAAAACCAATGATGAGTGGGTGAACCCTAGGGGTGGATGAATCTGAACCATAGAGGTGGATGAATCGGAACCATAGTTAGGGTGTCTAAGGGGAGACGCCTCAAAGGGTGATAACCGGATTTGCCAAACCTGGTTATCACCGTAAAGAATTTGATTCCTAAAAAAAATAAGCAGAGTCCAGTGATAGTTGAAGGCGCTTTGCGAGAGTGAGGAGGAGGGAACTATTGCTCTATTTTCAAAGAAGGCAGAAAAAAAATGGTAGTTTTTTTTGTAAGGCCCGCTACTTTATGTCTTCTTGTTAATAAAAATGAAAAGTTTATAAAAAAAAAAGTGAACCTAACATTATCCTTATTTATATTGTAAGGGTCCCTACACATCAGTGCTTTGTCCCAGTGGTAGTGTATCCCCTGCTTTGGTGGGAGGTACCGAGTTCCAATCCCGAGAGAGTGGGAGTTTGTATATACTCTCCCTCATCCACTAACTGAACAGATACTAACACCTAACTGGCATTGTGGCCTAAACGTATATCTCGAACCAAAAAAATAATAAAAAATTATAAGGGTCCCTCCATCTCTCATCTTCTTTTTACCAACGATAGTATCTTTTACACCGGCTTCCCATTCGTGCAATTGTGATTCATAATATCATTTCTCCTTATTACCAAGCCATTGGTCAGGAGGTCAGTCGAATTAAAACAATATAACCTTTTAAGCTAACACCCCTACTTCAAACGGATGATTAGTGGGTCATTCCGTTTTCATTTCCTTCAACACCTTGACCGTTTCTGTCACGATCCAAAATATCCCATATGAGTTAGGATACCTTGGCGCCGTGAACTCATTACCAAACCATTTATACAACATATAAATCTTGTACAACATATAAAACATAATATAGCAGAAGTAGAACAAATTTTTTTATTTATATACATACCGTAATCCAAGTTTATAAACAAAACCAAAATAAAGAGTGAACAACCTCACTCACCAAAATACACACACATTACTCCCTATCCTCACTCATTATGGGGTCAGGAGGTCAATCGAATTAAAACAATATCACTTTTTTAGCTAACACCCCTACTTCAAACGGATTATTAGTGGGTCCATCCGTTTTCATTTCTTTCAACACCTTGACCGTTACTTAGGTTTACATACTCACATAACAAGGTCAAAATCATTACCGGGTAACGAAGCGCATTCAACAATGGATAAACTTCTATCACTGAGTGGGAAAAGTGTCCTCATTCAATCTATTACTTTAGCAACCGACTTATACCATGCAATGCTATAAAATTATGGCACAGGATTCTCTCGAGTTGGAACCCTAGAGGTCGCCACGTGTCTCCTTTGACACCCCTTAACCATGGGTAAGGTTCACCCAACCCTAGGGTTCACTCACCCATCCTTGGTTTTTTTTATTAATTATTATTTTTTAAATTAAAAAAACTATTTTTAGAGTTTTTTAATATTAAAAATATTTTTTTAATTTAAAAAATAATAATTAATTTTAAAAAAAAACCAAGGATGGGTGAGTGAACCCTAGGGTTGGGTGAACCTTACCCATGGTTAAGGGGTGTCAAACGAGACACGTGGCGACCTCTAGGGTTCCAACTTGAGAGGATTCTCTCGAGTTGAACTCGAGAGGATCCTGAGCCTAAAATTATATATGGATTACTAGACTCTATGGACTACTTGAAAATTCTGGTAGGATCAAATAGGTGAAGAGTGGAAAATATATCGGTTGTCTTTGTCCTCAATTTGCAGAGATAAGCTAGCGTTTTGGAGGTTTGAGTTTTCGATCCCTAAGACAATTTAATGGGCCTTGCTAGGAAAAAAATGTTGGCGTATTCTTATAGAACCAGAGTGTGCCAAACTTCTAAAAGCTATTTACTTTCCCATCGACCCTCATGGGATGACACAGTCTCCTGGAGGACAAATAACTTCTTGGTCTAGGATTGAGATGGCAAGTAAGCTCAGGCTCCCTCATTGTTATTTGGGGATCACCATGGGTATCTAACTTACCGATGTTAGGAAATTAACCCTGAATAAGATCCGTGAGATATGAAAATAAACTGAATAAAGATCAAAAGCATACACACACAAAAGAAGACCAATTTTATGTGGCTCCCTTAAGTTGAAGTACATCCATAGAGTCGCCGAGATATTCACTATGAATCAGAGCAAGATAATTTACCAATTAAGCTGAGATCTGACTATAGTAGCTCCCCACTATGCTTAATAGAAATAGAGCTATATATTAAAGTGTGAATTTACAAAACTCTAAAACTGATCTCACTTGCTTAAGCGATAGCGATTTCTATTTTTCTTAATCACCACCTAAAATGAAGAATCAATAAGAGAATACAACTATAATTTAGATACATTAACAATTCATATGGTAAGATGACTAACAAGTGTGAGCAACGAAATTGCGACACCAGATTGAGCTGGGGTTCACCAACTTTAGTACGACTCTTCACACCAAATCAAAGAAGGAGTATGTACACCACATCAAGCCCAAACCCTCACATAACTTTGGTCTGTCTCTGTAGACAGACACAATTAAACAGACCCTCGCAGATTGACTCCATGAGTTAGTCCGCGGGCAAACCTATAAATAGTCCACGCAGATAGACTTTATAAGTCAATCATGCGGGCTAGCCAAAGGCCAACCCTTGCGGACAAACTTTACAAGTCAGTCTGCGGGCCAACCAAAGGCTAGCTCTGTTGGACCTGGTCCGTGATCATAAATGACCAGAGACTTAACCTAGACCAAGGGCAAGACCCATGGTCCCACCCTATCTTGGTTCGCGGTCTGACCATGGTCAGACCCTGATCCGCAACCCAAATAGACTTTGGACCTGACCCAGACTGCGGGTGAGACACATGGTCTCACCCCTTTGATCTGCAGATTGGCCAAGGTTAGTCATTTTTCCTAGCTGATAGTCAGTACCTAATTGTCATGTGGCAAAGAATCGGTGATAAAAAAAAAGACTTTCTGCCAGTTTTGGGGATCCCAAGATAGAGATCCCCTCTTTTTCTTTAATAACAAAGTGTCATATGACACCCCATCTGAAAGAGGGAGTAATCTCTCATCTTTTTTGAAAGATAAAATTCTTCCAATTAAAAAAAATATATTTTATCCTCCCAGGTTTCCCAAAAAAATGAAACCAATTTAGAGTCCTTTAAGAAAAATGACTCCCAATCGTACCAGGTCTCTTTGAGGTAAGAGAAATCAGCTGTCAAATGATAGATGACTCTCTCTAAAAAGGAGATGACCTTTTGATTTCCTAAAAAAAATGAGGAAGTCAAAGGGGAGTCAAAAAATGACTCTCCAAAATATATAAAAAATTAGTTTCTCACAAGAAACTCCCACGAACACGACGACGAATGAAACCAAACCCACCCACGAAAGAAAACCCAAAATAAATACTTTTGTTTTGTTTTTGTAAGAAAAAAACAAGTAACTGACGAAAAAGAAAGATCTCCCATCAATGGAGAACATCGGGTGAACCCCTTAATATAGTCATTTCTCTTTCTTTTTCAATTTTCTTGACACAAAGACCTCTATGAGGTATCCTGTAAAGCCTACATGGGATTTGGGCAACCCCATTGAATAAATATAAATACTTTATTCAAATATTTGTTCTCTTTTAATTCTTTTTCTTAACCAGAGGTTCTTCCCCAAATCAGAAATGTAATTAACAATCTAGGTTTACTCAAATTGGAAGGATAGTCCCCACATAAAATAATCAATTTCATACAACAATAAATGTAATATGACCGCAAGGTTCATGATGTCAACCATCAAAAGACGCTTGAAACTTACGTGTATAACAAATTATGTATGTTATTCAAGTAAGTTTTTACTAATGTTTTAGTCCGGTCAATAGGGGTCTTACACAACTTACCCTATTGACCAAGGGAATCCTTAGGGTCACACACAGCTTACCTTATCCCTTGGGTCTCACACAATTTACCAATCTAAGAATTGAGTGTCTTACACAACTCAGCTCAATTTTCTGTTTTTGGGTAGGTACTCTACACCACCTTGAAACCATCATTGGTACACAACATCACCATAGAATCCATTTAAGGAGATTTTACACAATTTACTCATTGAATGACCCTTAACCAATGTTATCGCATTGTTTATTAAATTGCCATTATTTTAAAAGATGAATTCCTTATCATCATTTAAATATAGCCAAACATTAAATGACATAGTTATAACATACAATATCACAATTCACAATTAAAAATATAGTATGTTATAATTCACAATTAAAATCTAGGCAGATGCCGAGTATCATACTTAGGTTCGTGACATTAAGGAGGTGATAACATGCATCTCGCATGTTTCGTTGGGCAGTACACACTTCCTCAGCTTGCCACGTGTCCTCTTTGACACCTACTAATTATGGTTAAGATTTACTCACGCCTAAAGTAATCTAACCCTAGTTTTTGGAAAAATAGTTTTAAAAAATTAACCTTAGTTATGTTTCACTCACTCAGTGGTTAATTTTTTGAAGATAATTTTTTTAAAAACTAAGGTTAGGTTATTTAACCCAAAAAATGGGTGAATTTTAACCACAATTAATGAGTGTTAAAAGATGACACGTGGCAAGCTGAGGAGGTGTGCGCATACTCCCAACAAAACGTACGGGATGCATGCTATAATAGCATCTCCAACGCACTCCCTACTGTGGCTCCCTTCACCAGAATAGGGAGGCGGAAGCAAAAAGACCCACTCCAACGCACTCGCCACAATAGCTCGCCTTTGTAGAGTTGATGAAAAACCTCGCTACTGGTAGCGAGTTTTTCTACTCGTTACTCATTAAAAAAAAATAAGAAAACCGTTGGAAGCTCTAGATTGAGGAGTTGGGGAAGAAGAAAGGAAGAAATAGCTTGTGTGTTAAAGTTCAATCTTAGTTTCTAGCTCCCTATGTATCAGAGCATCTCATTTTAGACGAACAAGAAGAGAATAAATAGCTTCTTGCGTTGGAGATGCTCTAAGGAGTGAAACACCAATGCTTCCTTCGTTACTTTTTTTGGGGGATGGGATTTCGTCCGGTCCTCGCCGGATCATTTTCGTTTGGCTCTACGTGACCCTTTTGACACTTTTTTAAACTGTGGTTAAGATTTATTAACCCTTACGGTTCAACCATTTATTCTTGGATTTTACAAAGGAAAAAAAAGGGTGACTCTACAAGCACACCACTATTTATTGATTGGACACCATTTATATTACTTACTAATTGAACACCATTAAAATATAACAAATTCTACGAGCACACCAAGAGTAAAAAAATACATATAAAATTTATACTTATACACCATTTTAAGGGAAATACTTTTTCCCGCATGTGCCTCTATGTCATCCCACGTGTCCCTTTTTTAACTCTCACTAATACTGGTTAAGATCCACTCACCTCTAGAGTTCTTTCATATAACCTTGGTTTTTAGAAGACAAAAAAATATAGGAAATATATTAACCTTAAAAATACTAACCTTAGGTAGATCGAGCTTAACCATAGTTAAAGGGGCTATAGAAGCTACCACATGTCAATTTTAACACCAATTAACTGTGGTTAAATTCGCTCACCCTTAGGGTTCACCCATATAAGTCGCCACGTGTCCAATTTTATTGAAAGAGTACGTTGGTAACCCTGCAACTACTGTGAACAACTATTTGTTTATGTAGGATTATCAATATAAAAAATAAACACAAAACATATAGAAGGAGACGCCATATAGAAGGAGAAGAGAAGGAATATAAAAGGCGAAGACATTGAGAAGATTACTTCTATGAAAGGAGAAGATTGTTTGCTAGGAGAGTTTTTAGTAAGGGTTTAAGGATTTGGGGTGTGGGTATACATAGAAATGCAATCTTTTAAAAAAATGGAAGTTATTTTCTTAAATGGTGTCCTGTCGGTAAACAGTGGCGTGCTCATTGCATCAGGAAACAGTGGTGTGCTCATTGCAGCACCCAAAAAAAAATTACCATCAGATTTAAAAAAACCAATCAAGATTAAGAAGACAGTTTAAGCTAACAAATTCGGGGCAAAAATTGGATTCTGTTGCCCTTTTTCTTTTGCTGGATTGCAAAATCTATCTCTTTCGATTATAGAATGACCGTTGGTGAAGGAATCAGAGGTAGATCATCTGAATAGCTTTGTGGGAAAATGGCATGAATTTTCCAAAAACTTCGTCTGTTATTTTTTGTGCCTTTTTAATTTGTTGATTTCTATTGGTTATTTGAAATATCTGTTGTTTTTGTGTAATTTATTCATAGTTTGATGTATTCGTATTGTTTCGTGACGTCTTAACCAAAAAAAAAAATAAAAATTGGTTCGTGACGCCGATCCACTTACCCGTGCTTAATATATTAGCGGAAATGGAAAATTTAAGCATGTCTATTATTTAACTACAGATTTCTGTTTTGATTTGCGTGGAGGCAGCTTTGGAACTGAATTAATCGCTTCATATATTCGTTGAAGTTCGTTAATTGTAATTTCTGGTCAGGAATTGAAATTTCTAGTCTAAAAATTTCAGCTTGAGAGATTTTTTGTAGAGCAAAATTTTCAAGTTTTAGATTCACATCTTCATTTCAAATGATTGAACAGTGAGCTAATCTGTGAAATATGAAGTTCCTTTATTTGGTCCAGATGATTATAACTGTTATCATATTTGATTCACTTGTATGGTTTTAATCTGTAATCACATTAAACAATTTGGAAAGAAGATGCAATATCACATTGCATTCTTCAAGATGGATCCGGTTGATTGGACCTGTCTTTGACTAACAAAGTATTGAAGACGAAATTAACAAATCCCTCCTGCAAGGCTAGTTTTTTCTTAAAGGTTTTAGTAAACTTAAGTAACCATTTTGGAACTTTGTTAAATAACAAAGAACACCATGCTGTGCAAGTATCGGATGACAATTCCAAAACTTATGAGCATTCTGATTTATCCAAAGAAAAATGAATCTAGTTAGTAATTCTACTATGTTATATATTATTTTGTCTTTGTTTTTGTATGGTAACCGATTACAATGAAGGTGCTGACTGCTGAGTTATCTTCATGCAATAACCTATTGCGTCTATTTTGACATGTTTTGAGACTGTTTTCTCTGTATGCGGGACTTGCCCAAATGTTGGGAATATTAGTAACCAACCGATAGAATGGGATATGTGGTGAATCCCATATTTTTTTGGAAGGTAAGCTAGGGTTAGGCAGACCCCTACCAGAGAAACATAGGCAGGATTAGGGCTGTATTCGGGCCGGGCTTGGCCAAGCCCGGCTCGGCTTGAAGTAGTATGCTCAAGGCCCGAAGTCCGGCTCGGCCCGAAAAAAGGTTCGATTGTGTGGCCCGAAAAAAAAAATTGGCTTGAAGCCCGACTCGGCCTGAATTGATTCAAGCTCAAGCTCAAGCCGGGCTTGGCTTGGCTCGAGCTTGGCTTGAATCCCTTTTTTTATTTTTAAAATAAAATTTTATATATATAATAATGATATATATAAATAATATATATATATTTTTTAATTTTTTAAAATAATTTTCGAGCCGAGCCGAGTTCGGGCCGAGCTGAACCTCATTCGGGCCGGGCTGAACCTCATTCGAGCCGGGCCAAGCCGCACAGGGGTGGGCTTGAGCTTGGCTTGAATTAGCTTTTGGGCTTTTTTTTAGGCTTGGCTTGGCTTGTTCGAGCCCAAAATTTTGGGCCGATCTCGGGCTGAACCGAGCCGAGCCAAGCCGCACCAACGGGCCAATCGGGCTTTGTGCAGCCCTAGGCAGGATTCAATCCCAGGTTCCTAGTACAACGCCAAGGGACTTTACCAACTTGAATAAGCAAATTCTGTATTTGATGCCAGTAATTAATTTATGATCATAGAAGTAACTAGATGATGATCACCCTCTGCGCCATTCTACATTTACCATTTTTACTGATTGTGCTGATGGAAACTACAGTAAACTGGTGTATTTATGTTTTATTTATATACATCTCCATTGAATTCCGGAAATATCTATTTTGCTTCACTGGTTGGACGTCTTTACTGGCTAGTGGTTACTGCTAGTTCCATATGTCTGCATGCATTCAAGGTATTTTGTGATGCCTACATCTTGTTTAAAGATGGCATTTTTAATCAATGTGATTGATGAACTGCTGATACTATTGGCTCCGCAGGTGTCACCAGTTAAGAGAGTGGTTGGATCTCTTGTTTGGGTGGAGGAGGTAGTTTGGATAGATGGGGGAGTTGTGGAGGTCAATGGTGAAGAGATTAAGATCGGAGTTATGTTAGGGAAGACGGTGAGTGCTTTCACTCCGGGTTTTCTATTAATTTGTCTCTTGAAAATCGACGATGTCATTATTTCTTATACAAAAATCTATTCCAATGAACATTAACTGTTTTGAGTTGCCATCTGATTCTATCCTATCTCCTTTGTCCACATTTATGATTTAACCATCAATATTAATTTATATTTGCTTTGGTTGGTCGCTTTTTCAAGAGTGAGTGATTTACTTGTTGTTTTTTTGGTAGTCATATTGATTGTTTTGGATTTTTCTGTTCAAAAATAGAAATTCAACCACAAGAGTTTTCCATCCCATGTTAATTGTTTTTTTTTAAGAGGCAAATAAGTGCTTCATTAATAAGATCTAAAAGAGAGACAAGGATTCACAAAGGGTGATTTGGAAGAGACATGGAAAGATTACAAGTGCTAAAAACATATAAAACCACAGACACCAGAAACTATAGTGAAAACAACACTTGTTATTCAGGGAACTCTAACGCCTCCCAACCAGATGTTGCTCCTTTGATAGAGAACCAGTTCACAAGGAGCCGACAAACCCTCTTAATCATGCAATCCGTAGGAAGAGAGGTGTCCTCGAAAAGCTGCTTGTTTCGCTCTTTCTAGATAGACCACGATATAGCCTCTGGTAGGAGTGCCCACAAATGATCCAAACGAGGACCCAATGAGCCTAACTGCCAGCAAGATAAGAAGCTCTTAATTGTTTCTTCATGAAATCTCTATTGCTATCCTTTTGTTCCACAAAACAACATTTAAAGATTGAAATAATTTTTCATGGATGCACATCTTGTTTACATTGAAGATTGTTGCTAACGCATCCGATGTCTATCCCCAAAGATGTTGAAGCCTTGCCATGTGGTGTGGGTGATATGACAAAGCTTGCTTATCTGGGTGAACCAGTTCTGTAGATTTTGAGATCTCAATATGATATAAATTATAAACGGAATTTATATAAGTGTATTGTTTGTCAGAGGACCAAGGTCTTTTCTTTTGTTTAATGGTATAGTTATTCCGTTCTAAAGTGGGCAAAGTTTGTTAAGACCAGCTTATACATGCTATTTTATACATAATATTGCATGCCCTTATCACATGTTTATGGGTGGGGTGCACATGTGCACTAGCCAACCTAATTTATTATTGCAATTTTTAGCGTTTCTATAACACATTTTGATATGGAAAAAGCTAAGGCAGTTTGGAGAGTCTAGTGGTCAAAAGGGTATCTAAAAGGGTTGTGGGGGGTGGAAAGGGGTTTCTTCTATCCAAAGGTGGAAAACTTACTCTATTAAAGAGTAGTTATATAGTTCATAGTCACCAAATCAAGGAACGAAGTGAAAGCGAGAAGCAGGAAGCGAGACTCAAAATATCATTGAGAAACGAGAAGCGAAAAATAAGACGTGCGAGCCTTATTCCCAATATTCTCTTATTGGCAACCGTACCTTAGATTTTGCCTCACATGAGATATGTGTGGAGAACTAGGTGCCTTAGATTCCAAATCAACAATACTTGCTTAGAGTTTACATACTAGGCTTTAGACTCGGGCATATCCCATAATGTTCCACATACGTAGCTTTCTTTGACCATTGAATGAGACGTGATGGAAGCGAACTTCCTAGAAATTGAGTATCCCAACTTGTACATAGTTTCTGTGCAACTATGGGCTAATGTGCCCATATGCTTTCTCTCCGTCTTTCCCATCCTGAATTCGGTGGCAGAAACAAAATCCATTTGAAAATTTGCAAAGAGATTTCTTGTGGAATGACAAGGAAGAGGTAAGAAAGTATAATTGGCAAATTGGAGTGAGGTGTGCCGTCCCTTATCAGAAGGTGGTTTGGGGATTAGACCTATATGGGTGATGAACCATTCTCTTTTAGGTAAATGACTTTGAAGATTTGGAGAGGAGAGGGAGAGTCTTAGCTAGAAATTGATAATTGCAAAACACGGTAAAGCCTTGGATTAGGAGCCTAAAGAGGTTAAGTGCCCGTGGACATGGGATTTGGCATCATTCCAAATTAGGAAAACCCTAATAAGAAATGACGAAAAATCACTAAAATTTTTGTCACCTATTCTAATTTTAGGGGATGATAGGAACCCTAAATCTAATTTGGATGAGTTAAGGGAAAGTGTTAGCACTTTTAGACATCCTCCAAAGGCAACCACCTACTCTCTGAACCTACCTTAGACTAAATTAGAAACTAAGTTACTATTTATATTTAGAACATGCTTTTATGGGATCATGCACTAAAATGGAAACATGCTAATCAAGATTTCCAATCAAAACTAAAAACATGCTAAACAGGCGATCAAAACATTATTCATGCAATATGGAAACAAGCTAACTCATATGAGAAATTACTAAAATCAAAATAGAAATTACTTAAAACAAAAACAAAAAATTAAAACTAGCCTAATTTTTTGCTGAGGGCAGTTGGATCCAATTAGAGTTGCCTACGTATCCATCTAAGTGGAATCAAGTCACATGTAGTTCCAATTTAATTTAATTAAGTATTTCTTTTAATTTTCAAATTTTTTCGTTAGTATTTTACTATTTTACTACTTTTTTTATTTTAAGAAAATGGTAGTAACAGTTTAGGCTTATACAAGTATGGAGGAGCATAGAGAAACCAGCTTAAACCAATTACCTAAGGCATAATAATATACTCAAAAGGACAATCAGAATTAAAAAAATTAAAGTAGCATAACAGAAAACCAAAAACATAGGGCCTTTAATCTAAAATTCAAGAAAACAATAAGAACTCAAATGAAAAACATTTTGGCAGTAGTCCAGTGCCTCCAAATTGACAATAGGCTAGAATAGATGCTGTTGACTTTTGCAACACTGACATATTGCAAATAGGCCATAATAGTAATTAGCGGTTGACAGTTTGCCGCCAGCTACAGTCCCACACTAATCGCTCTGTTATGTTACGTCCAAAAACTTGTTCTGTCCATAACATCCTCATTCAGACTCTAAATCAATCTTAGTTTTTTGCTACTTACTCCAAATTGAAAGGGAAATCTCCTGTAAAAAAAAGGGGTGCAGAATCCAAGTTATCGGATAGTAGGAATGTAGGATCGAAAATAGATTTTGGCCTATAACTATACATACCCTAAATTAAACTCAAAAATAAAGTTAGAGGCCATGGTTGATCTCAAAGGTTGAAAAACCTCTGGATACCAAATTGGAGGGGTAAATGGATTCATTAAGTGGTTGATCACACCATATGAATATCAAATGGCGCGTAAGGCATGATCAATGGTACAATCACATCTGATCAGGAATTTGATATTACCGATCAAAAATAAAATAAAATCACACCTGATCAGGAATCGCCTCGGTAGATATGTTCTTGGACTGAATTCAGGTCCGGATATGTAGTTTGAGGCGATTCCGATCTGGTTTGCGCCACCATATAAAATTTAGTGATTATTCCAATCAAGCCTAAGGTTAATTTTAATTCTAAAAGCCTAAATTAATTCATCGAGGCATAGCACTCCAAATTATGCAATTCACCCTTCAACAGCCTCAAACATCACACGTATTAATCTTATTCATAATACATAAAAGAGAGAAAAGGAGTAAAATAAGAGATATGATATCAAACAAATTTAAAATCTTACTTGTTGATTTCATTTTTCTCTTATAGCCGCTGGGTCATGGGTGTGGGTCGAAATGTAATCCAATAAAAGTAAGAGTGCAACTCCTCCAGTGCAAGTTAAATGAGAGAAGAAAAAGAAGAGAGTTCTTCCTTAAAATTTTCCAAAACAATTGTTGAAAATCCTCTAGATTTCCTTTAGGATGCATGAGTTGAAGTCTAAATTCCCTCCTTTATGTAATCTAAAGGGGGTTTAAATAATCACATGGGCGGGAGAAAAAACATAAGTTGCTAGGAAAGAATATATTTTTTTTGGAAATGAGAAAGCTTTGCATCATGTGTGCAAAATGCTAATAGGCCAAAAAACAAGTTGCCGGTAGTTGGATTATTGCCAACTTCAGATATTTCCAATTTCGAGTGATTTTCCTGCTTTGGCTACATCTTAAAAGTGATTTATTGCTAAAATTTTAAAGTGGTGGTAATTGGATTATTGACACTCTAAATATATCCTAAAAATAGTGTGGAGGTAATTGAAATGCCTCTACTCTGAAAATAGGCTAAAATAAAGGTGGGGGTAATTCAAATGCCTCCACTTTGGATATTTCAAACTTAAACAATGTTTTAAGCCTATAAAAAGCTGAATTTCAGTAGTATTTTTATTTTTGATAAAAGCAAGCCATGGAAAACAATCTTGGCAGATTAGGGGCATTTATGTGATTTTCACCCAAGGGCATTTTGCTAATTTTGCTACAGATTTTTTAGAACTCTTTGGTAGGTTATAAGAAGTGCTATAGGACTTACAGAGGTGCAAATTGGGTGCTTACAGTGCCCGCATGGGGTAGGTATGTGGAAATCCATTGTTAGAGGTCTGCCGGAGTTGCATAAGAACATATCCTAGGAATTTTATCAGGTAAGGAGGTTTGATTTTGGGAGTGCAGATGGTGCAATGATAGTACTCTTAGGGATCAGTTTTCTAGTCTGTGCTTTCTTGCTTTTGACGAATCTGTTGGGTGGCATCATGTCTTGATTGTTATAATAGGGTTGTCTCTTGGATGCCTAGATTAAGGGGGGATGTTTGACACTCATTAATAAGGGATAAAGATAGGCAGTTATGGTCTAGAAATAAGATGGGCAGTTTATTGTGAAATCATTCTTCAGAGCTCTTGAGGGCAATCAACGGTTATCTTTTCCTTGGAGAGTGTGGAATTCAGGTATCCCATCAAAGATCGTTTTTTCCCCTCTGGACAGAGTATCACAATTCATGACAAAATACTCACCCAGGACCATTTGAAAGAGTAGGGTTGGAGATAGGATTGTCAATGGAGTTGGATAATATATGAATCTGATCCGTATCTGTATCCGTTTAAGGCAATGTTTATCTGGATTCTGGATAACTATCTGGCATAGTGGATTCAGATATCCTATTGCCTATCCATTTATAATTGAATTGGATAATACCCTATGTGATCTGCTAATTATCCGAACTGATTATGATAATCAGCATACCTTTCAAATACCATTAATGCCCTTAGGACTATTTAAACTATAATTGGTATTATTGTAACTTCTATAAATATGTGAGGAAAAGAAAGTAATTTAACCACTTAGATATATACAACCGTAAAACTAAACCCTACTTTTTACATTCTTCAGCCGAGCTACCTCTCCTTTCCCCCTTCCTTATCCTCTAATCTCTCTCTCTCTAAACGAGATAGAGGCAGCAGAAAGAGAAATTCAAATGCAATACTTTTTCTTCTATGATTGGTTGGCTGTTCTAACGAGATACAGGGGTTATCGCTTGTCAGCGACTGCTCGTCGTCCATAGAGAACGGGAGGGGGCAATAACAGACTGATTTGTGAGCTCCGATCGAGGCGTCAAATGACGATCCATTGGCTGCAGAAAGGAGATGGAGATGGGCATTGGATGACGTCGGTGGGTTGATTTTAAAATAATGGTTGTGAGACTCCTATATCTGGTACAAGCATTCTAGGGTTTCAGCGTTCAGCAACCACTTCGAGGTATTCAACCATTCCTCTCTTCGACGAATCGGCAGTTTCCCTTCAACACTTCAAGGGTTTCAATGGTTCAAGCCCTCCTCTCCTCTCCTTTCATCTTTTCTCTTCTTCTATCATCCTTCAAAAAAAATGGTTGGTGAATGGTCAGTTGGGATGACAATTCTCCGCCGAAGGCGACAAATTTGGACTCTCTGTCTTCATTGAGGAAGGTTACTTGTACTTGTACATGGGTTTTTTCGTGATAGTCTTTGGTGTGATCTCGTCCATTTCTTTTACAAATTTGATTGATTAAATTATGTGTAGATAATTTTGTTAGTGTTCTTCAATTGAGATTATTATCCCAAATTATAATCTAAATGGGTTCTCTGATATTCTTTGGTGTGATCTCGTTACAAATTGAATAGTAATCGCCATCTCCTCTCATCTCCCAACCATTTGAAATTCGGATAGTAATAGGTCGAATTCGGATATTATTCAAATTCCAATATTTGAATTCGAATTTGGGATAATCGGTCATGTTGAGATATGATGGGTTATGTAGTGTGATACACCGGATCTCTCATTAAGGGTATACTTGTAATAAATCTATCTCATTTAGGGTATACATGTTGACCTATTAGGGTTATTCTAATATAAAGATGAAGATTAGAGAGAAAATCTTTCTAATCACGTTTTCCCGTATTCATCTTCTTCTTCGTTCTCTTCTCTATATTTCTCCATCTCTTTTTCTAGTTTCAAGTTGGTATCAGAGCATATACAAGATCTAGGGAAATCAGGAGGGAAGGAGGAACTCATGGTTTTTTTTGTTGGGTGCTGTTTTTTCCTGCAACCTGCTGAAGTCGGCACCCGTACACTCTGCCATGGAGAGTTCTCTTGCCCGATGATAACTTGGCCTTTATAGAGATTTGTGGTAAGCTTCGTGAAATTTATCGGCAACCAGATGTGATTTCAGATTTTTTTTCTCATTATTTCAGAATATGGCTGTATTCGTTAATCTGAGTGGTGCGCTTTTTCTGGGTATTTTCGAAACCCTAAATTGGTTATGGCTGGACCGAAATTTTAATACCTCTCTCTAATGGAAGTGGTTTCACTCTCTTTGGAGAAAATTTGAAACTCCTATGATCAAATAGGAGCCCACTGTTTGACGTGGTAGAGTTACTTTTGTAGCCGCAGGGCTGTTTTTCCTCTCATAAATCCTTATTACTGATATTTTTGGGATGCATCATGGCTGGTTGCCATCATGAAGTGTGTTATTGGTCTTTCTAGTGTGTTGCGAGTTTCCTCATTGGAGTTCAAGGGTTTCGGTGGCTCTCTTTAGTTGTTTTGTTGCTAAATACTTGGTATTTGGGGCTGTTTGGTGCATAACCGAGGTCTGTTATTGGCCAATGAAGGTGTTTCCGAAGGGATATCTGATGCTACATCGAAGGTTCCAAGTAGTAAGATCATCCCACCAGTCGCCAATAGCTATGGTGATAATTCGGGGGCGCTTATCACAACCATAAGGTTGGATGAAACCAACTTCCTTGAGTGGTCTTAGTTTGCTAAGATGTATATCAGTGGGAGAGGGAAATTAGGGTACTTGACAGGTCGAGTGAAAGAACCGGCTATAGAGGCAGAGACATATGACATGTGGGAGGAAGAGAACCTTATGGTTATGTCATGGTTGTTGAATTCCATGCAACCATCGGTTAGTAGAGGTTTTTTGTTCATTCGAACAACGAAAGATATCTGGGAGAAGGTGACTCGAACCTATTCTCAGGGTCAGAACATTGCCAGAGTGTACCAGTTGAGGCAAGAGATAGCTACTCTTCGTTAGGGGGAGAGGAGTCTATCCACCTACTACTCCGCTCTTCAAAGTTTTTGGGAATAGTTGGACCACTTTCAAGTCATCCAGTGGGACACTGATAAAGACAGAGATCGACACAGTAAACAGGTGGAATATAATATAATTTTTGACTTCTTGGCAGGTTTGAATCCGGACTTTGAAGTCACCCAGGTTTAGATTTTAGGGAAAGATGAGCTTTCTTCGTTGGACCAAGTCGATTCCCTAGTCCAAGGTGAGGAAAGCAGAAAAAAGGCAATGGTACCTACTCTGATCAACAATCATCTCGCCCTCGTCACATCTTTTAGTGCTCTTCAAGGTGGGAAATACCCTATTCGGAAAAATAGGTCTCCTGATGACAAAGATAAGTTGAAATGTGAGCATTGTGGGAAGACGAGACACACTCGGGAAACTTACTGGGATCTCATTGGCCGACCCGCAAAGTTCTCTCCAGGACAGCACATGGGCAACCCTCGAGGCAACACTGCAACCTTCATGCCTCCTACCTTGGATACCCCCCTCGCATCGACTCCTCCCATCGGACCATCTTCCTCCGAGAGCTTCTCTAATGTAGATATTGACTGTCTTCGCCACCTTTTGAGTCAGATGGAAGGCTCCTCTACCTCTACTTCCTTTGCTCAATCAGGTACTCATGTATCTGCTAATTTCGTGTCTCATCCCCAATCCAGCCCGACCTAGATCATTGATTCGAGTGCGTCAGATCATATGACTAGTCTATCTATTGTATTTTTTTCATATAGTCTCTTGTCTGGACGAGATAAAGTAAGAGTTGCTGACGGATCTCTTTCCTCCACATCTCTGGAAAAGGGTGATGTCAAACTTAATGACACCCTATCTCTTTCATCTGTTCTTCATGTTCTCAATTTATCAACAAATTTATTATCAATTAGCATTTTGACCAAAAGCCTTAATTGTTGTGTGACTTTTTTTCCCATTCATTGTGTGTTTTAGGACTTGGTGACGAGGAAAACGATTGGGAAAGGTCATGAAATAGATGGCTTCTACCTCCTGGACATGGATGACTCTCCTTCAACATTACAGATTAGTGCTAGTCCTAGTAGTAGTAATAATGATGCCTAACTCAGATTGTGGCACAGTCGTCTAGGATATTTGTCTTTTAAGTCCTTAAAGTTGGTCTTTCCGGACTTGTTTAAATTTGTTCTTGGTCATAGTCTCTAATGTGAAGTGTGTGAACTCTTCAAACATTGTAAATCTACTTTCTCTCTAAGTTGAATAAATGTGTCACATTTTCAGTTGATTCATTCTGATGTCTGGGGTCCTACCCCTACTTTGTTTGTGCATGGTTATCGATATTTTCTCTTTTGTGGATGACTTCTCCAATTATACCTGGATTTACTTGATGAAGTCTCGTGTTGAAGTCCTGAACCTTATCAAGCGGTTTCACAAAATGATTTTGACTCAATTTGAGAAGCAGATTAAAATTTTCCGCACTGATAACGCGAAAGAATATCTCAAGGGTGACTTAAGACAATATTTGGCAGAACATGGTATGATCCATCAAAGCACATTCCCCTATATCCCTCAACAAAACGGGGTGGCTGAGCATAAGAACACTTACCTTTTGGAAGTGGCTCGAAGCTTACTGACCGGCATGAATATCCCAAAGAAGTTTTGGGCCGAAGCAATATACACTTCCACATATTTGATTAATTGCATGCCATCTCGGGTCCTACAGTTGAAGTCTCCTTATCAACTCCTCTGTCCTGACCAACCTCTGTTTACTATCCCCCATCGTGTCTTTGGTTGTGTCTGCTTCATTCATGTTTTGGGTCCTTATTGCACTAAATTGGATCCAAAATCTATTCGTGCTGTTCTCTTGAGGTATTCCTCTACCTAAAAGGGCTACCAGTGTTTTGATCCCGTGTTGGAAAAATGGTTTGTTACCATGCACGTCACCTTTTTGAGATTATTCTATTTTTTCCTCTTCCCTCTACCTCTCTTCAGGGGGAGCATACTGAATTGTTGGAATAGAGTTTTTCTTCAGTTCCACTTCCAGTGTTGGTCCCTGATGTTATCCAATCTGTTGTTCCTATTGAGACTACTGCTAAAAAAGACTTATAGGTTTATACCAGACGTGAAAAAGAACGGACCACTGTGTTACGACCATCTCCCAATTGTGACTCTTCTGAACTAGGTAACATTGCTCCATTATCCTCTGTGATTCCTATTTCTGTTCTTGATATTGATGATGATATTGCTCTCATTGCCATATGCAAAAGGAAGTGTCAATGTACGATTCATCCTATCTCTAACTTTATCTCATATGCATCTCTGTCACCCTCTTACTCGGCTTTCTTGTCATCTGTTTCTTCTGTGTCTTTAACTTCCAGGTTTTAGGAGGCCGTCTTTGATCCTAAGTGGCGCGATGCTATGATGGAAGAAATGAGAGCTTTGGTCAAGAATGGTACATGAGAAATTATTGATTTACCAAAGGGAAAAAGAATAGTAGGTTGCAAATGGGTGTTTACCGTGAAGCACAATGCAAATGGATCTATTGAGAGGTACTAGGCAAGACTTGTAGCTAAAAGGTAGACTCAGACATACAAGATAGACTACAAGGAGACATTTACACCGGTTGCTAAAATGAACTCCATACGAGTTCTTTTGTCTTCAGCTGCGAACCACTCGTGGCCCTTACATCAGTTAGATGTAAAAATGCGTTCCTCTATAGAGATCTACGAGAAGAAGTACATATGTCTCCTCCTCCAAGATTCAACCTTCCTAATAGTGAAGGAAGGGTTTGTAGGCTGAAAAAATCTATCTATGGATTGAAACAATCCCCCCGAGCTTGGTTTGAAAGATTCAATCAAGCTGTGAAGCAGATAGGTTACTTACAAAGCCATGTTGATCACATTCTCTTTGTCAGGAGAAAAGGACTGTTAACAGGGGTGGAGCCAGGATTTTCTAATAGTGGGGGCACACGATGGATGATTGAAAATGGTAGTATTTGTTGATAGATTGGTGAAGAATTATTAGGTTGGTATAGAATATTCTAGGTCTAGGGGTTCTGGGGCGTAGCCCCCGTTTTTTTTTTTAATGACTAAGTTTTAGGGCATTTCATCCATACATTTCGTACATATCTTATGATTATTTTTCTCATTGTTTACGAGATAACCGTCCTCTTGCCTTATAGCTATGTCTAGTTAAATAATTAGATAAAATCATATTATAAAAGATATATTTTGTTTTTAAAAGTTCAAGGGACAGTTGTCCCCTTGAATCATGGTTATGCCATATTAAATAATTAAATAATATAGTATATTTTTGTAGGAACCAGTTGCCCCTTGTTCATGATTATGCCCAATTATAATTAATCAACTTAGTATAAAAAATATTTTTTTAAAGTTCAGAAGTTGGGATATAGTCAATTGCAATTAAAATCGATCGGAAGAGTTCAATCACACCTACAAGTCAACACATGTCCCTTTTAACTTCGATTAACTATGGTTAAGGTTCACTAATCCTTAAGGGTTCAACAATCTAACCTTTGTTTCTAGAAAAAAAATATTAACCCTTCCACTTTAATTCCCCCCATTTTGATTGCAATCCGACAATTTGGGACTCAAAGGTCAGGGGCACTAGCCTCCATTCCCATGGCGAGTTTGAATCCTAGACAATCGCAATTCAATTTGGGGAGAGTTCAATTGCACCCATAGGTCAACACGTGTCCCTTTTAACTCGATTAACCGTGGTTAAGATTGACTAATCCTTATGGTTCAACAATATAACCTTAGTTTTTAGATTTAAAAATAATAATTAACCCTAAGGTTATAATTTCTTAACCCTAAGGTTAAATTTTTCATAATATTTTTTCTCTAAAAATTAAGGTTAGATTGTTGAACCTTAAGGGTTAGTGAATCGTAACCATGGTTAATAAGGGTTAAAATGGACAAGTGTTGACCTATGGGTGCGATTGAACTCTTCCCGAACTCTCCTCGAGTTCAATCGCAAATGGTTGTGATTTGATCTCTTCTCATTGCTATATTAAAAAAAAAAACAGTTTTGACAATTTGAGTGGGGGCACGTGCCCCCCCCACAGGCTCCCACCTGGCTCTGCTCCTGACTGTTAATTACAATATTGATTGTCTACGTTAACGATATTGTGGTGATTGGAATTGACTATTTGAGATCCAAAACCTGAAGAAATTTCTAGCAACGGAATTTGAAATCAGTGACTTGGGTAGTTTGATGTACTTTCTGGGTATTGAGGTAGCCTGATCAAAGAAGGGTATCTTCATATCGTAACAAAAGTATACCTTAGACTTGCTCAAGGATACTGGAAAATTGGGCTCTTGGCCAACAGAAACTCCTATTGAATAAAATCATAAGTTGAGCTCTAGTGAAGACCCATTATTAGAAGATAAAGAGATGTACTAAAGACTAGTTGATCGTCTTATTTATCTTTCTCTCACTAGATCTGACATCACATATGCAGTCAGTTCATGCATGAACCTTTAATTGTTCATTATGAGGTAGTGGAGAGAACTTTGAGGTATTTGAAGGCTACTCTAGGGAAGGGCCTTCTATTTGCTAATCATGGTCATCTCAGACTAAAAACACTAATGCTAATTGGGTTGGAAGTATAGATGATAGGAGGTCTACCACAGGGTATTGTACTTTCCTTGGTAACCTCATCACTTAGAGAAACAAAAAGCAGAGTGTAGTGGCTAAGTTAAGTGCTGAAGCCGAATATAGGGCAATGACTCATGGGGTAGCTGAATTATTATGACTGAAAATCTTACTACAAGATTTGGGAATGGAGGTGGATGTTCTTATGAAGTTATTTTGTGATAACAAGGCAACCATCAAGATTGCCCAGAACCCCATTCAACATAATCAGACTAAACATATTGAAATTGACAGACACTTTATCAGAAAACAAGTTGCTTCAAGAAACTTTTTACTTGTTGTTTGTTACAACGGGAAACCAACTAGCTGATGTACTCAAAAAGGGGGTTACTAAAGCTAGCTTAGAAGGTGTTCTTAACAAGCTGAGCATGTTGAATATCGATGCTCAGCTTGAGGGGGAGTGTTGAGATGTGATGGTTTATGTAGGTGTGATACACCGGATCTCTCATTAAGGGTATACTTGTAATCAGTGTTACCTAGGCACGTGGCACGGGTGCCAAGTGTCTAGAGGTGTTCAACACGGCAAAGTCTATAAATTCCAATACGGCGGCACGACTATATATAAATGTATATCATATATTTATATTAAATATGTATATATATATAGAATTCATTAAGTGCAATTTCATTACGAAATGAGTAAATAAATGTTTTCTTCATTAAACAATCCTCTAAAAAGAAAAGTATATCATCAATGTGTATCACAAAAAGGAAAAAACATCAATTAGTCAATTAGAACCATCTATTTGGTTCCCAATGTTTTCTTCAGGAATAGAATTTAAGTCGACAGTGGTATTTGACATCTCATCATTTTCAAAATTCATGCTCTCTAGTACTGGATCATCAAGAGATAAATTTGCAAATTGAATATCTGATGGCTCCTCTAAATTGAATTCATCCCCAACTGCATCCCAATACTTGCTAGGCCATTCCACATAATGTTCATCTACTCTTGATGAGAGACGCAAATTCGAGTAGACATAGACAAGGTCTTCTGTACGTTGTGACGTCAACCTATTTCATTTAATGCTTGATATAATTCCAAAAGTGCTCCAGTTTCTTTCACAACATAAAGAAGAATAAGGTTCTCCTAATACCCTACATTAGGGGACAAGATACATATATTACTATATTGGTGTATTACACTTTCATTTTAAACAATAAATAGTAAGCATAATGTAATAAACATAAAGATAGTTGTACCTGAATGCAAGGCTTGCGAGTGTGGGTGCATTAGATCCATGATTGCCCCCCCATGCCAAAAGATTTATTATGTACCGCTTACTAAGAGCCTCCCATCGCTCAAAATTACTGATTGCAGCGGCAAACTTTCCATATTCCTCACGAACCTTACGAAGCATAGTTACACTTGAAAATAGTCTCTCAAAACATGCATTTCTTCTTTTTAAAATTTCTTCATCAATATTTCAAGGAACTCGGCCAATTCCTTCGGATAACCACTCATTGCTATAATATTTAGGATTCAATGAATGAGCGAGGCAATGCAACGGAGTACTACTTTTATTCCACCTTCTCACCAATACTTCATGCACTTCATCATAAAATTTGCTCTCATCTATAAGGGTGTTTTTCTTCTAATGCCTAAATACCCTTTTTCGAATTTATTCAATCATTGAGTCTCACTTTTCGTAAACCAAATGAAGCATAGGAGTATTAGTGTCGAAGCATAGGAGTATCAGTGTCAGCAACTCGAAGCATTGAAACAATTGATTCACTGAACTCTAACAAATACTCCACATTATCCCACCACAAGTCACTAACCAAAATGTCTTTGATTTTTTGTGCCTTCTGAGAATCCTCTTTTCTATAAAACCTCCAACTCTCATCAATCACTATATGTTGCAAAGCTGACTTTACCTGAAATGTTAATGTTCCATTGATATAATAATTACTAAAAAAATATTAAAAATGTGAATAAAGAAAATAAAAATTACCTGAAAGATTCGCTTTACCAATATCAATGTAGAAGCAAATCTTGTTTCGGTCACACCAAGAAGTTTCAACTTTGAATACTTGTTGTAAATTGTAAATGCAGCACTATGGTTTACAACAAAGTTTCTTATCATTTTAGCTTCTTCATCAATCTACCCAATCCACTTAAATTGCTCGTACCTTTCTGACATGTCTTTATCTAGCGTACATATGTTCTTCAGTGCCAAATTAAGAGTATGAACTACACTAGGTGTCCAAAAGATAGATGAATGCTTTTTCTCCACTCTTAAGCCTAATGCCCTACATACAGCAGCATTGTCTGTTATCAATTGGACCACATTTTCATGACCAACTTCAGAAATAACCTCAAAAAACAATTTTTCAACATATTCCACCGACTTAACTTCTTCAGTTGCATCTACGGCTTTTAAGAAAACTGGGCCATTCTCTGACGCTGCCATAAAATTAATCAAACTCCTTTTTCTATTAGAATCAGTCTAGCCATCACTAACAATTGACACCCCTTTATGAGTCCAAGATTGCTGAATTGATTTCAAGTGTAATTCGACATTTGCTTTCTTGGCTTGTAATAATGTAGTCCTTAACCTATCATATATAGGCACTACATATCCCTTCAATTAATATCACATGCATGCTTGATCATCTGTCTGAAATATGGAGACCTAATCAAGTTGAAAGACAAACCACTAGCATAAAATGTCTGAGCTATCAAGTGATCAAGTTCATCCCGTGCTATAACATTAAATGATTTTGATATGCTATTATCCCATTTTCTCTTTTTACCAAAATCTCCAAACTTCGGTAATGGTATATTAGCACTTGAACTACTACTTATTTCTTTCAATGTCTTTTTTGTTTGTGCGCATCTTTCATCTTATGAAAATTTTCTAACATATCTTCATCAACAGACGAACATTGTCTAACTCCACGATTGAGAATCAATAATAAATGTCTTTTTATCCTATAATAATTCTCTTTAAAACAAGTGTTACATAATTTGCAACGAAGTTTGCAATTTCTTCCTCCACCTTGCATCTTTCCTAAGTTTTCCATAAATTCCCACAAAGGTCCCTCTGAACCGTCTTTGTTGGCCATTTACAATAAAAATTAAGAAAGAAATCCCCAACACAAACTCATAAATTCACATGGATGCTTATCATTGTTTGTTAGTAAATAAAATACTTTACAGCAGTAATGTATGCATTATAGAAATGCAAAGTCCATTAAAAAAGAGATCCAGGCACTGCAAATCCTATAAATTCCCACAAATGATCCTTACTGTCCCCTTCACTTGACAAAACCCATTATAACAAAACAGAGAGAGAGAAGGGAATAGCCGAGTGGGGAGTGGGACTGTCTTGCTATTAAAAAGAGGGGATTTATGGGGTACTGTCTTTAGCCCTTTACTTGTACAAAAAAAAAAAAAAAAGGTACAAACAAGAGAGACAGGGTCCCTTCGTTATACCATTAGATTTATGAGTACTGTCTTTAACCATTTGAGTCTTTAACCCTTTACTTAAAAAAAAACAGGTTCAAACAAGAGAGAATGGGGTCCCTTCGTTATACCATTAGAAAAACAAAGAGAGAGGGGATTCGATTAGTCTTTATCATTAAAAAAAGAGAGTCAACGAATGGAACAGGACAAGAAGAAACGAAAAGGAGAGAGAGAAGAGTGGGACAAATTTATTTCTTTTACTCCCTTCTCTCTACTTTTGTCTCTAGCAAATAACATAAACAAAACAAGAGTGGGACAGATTTATTAATGGCATATTAATAAAATAAATAAAAGAAAAAGAAAAAGAAAAAGAAAAAGGGAGTAGGGAGTAGGGACGGGACGAGAGGAACGAGAGAAGGGACCACCGACTCATCTGTCCCTTCTTTCTCTTTACCCAAAATAAAAGAAAAAAAAAACGATGACTGTTCTTTTTAAGTCTTTACTCGAAAGAAAAAGAAAGACCGAGAGAAGTTTAAAAGATAAACTAAAGAGAAAAACCAGAAAAGAGAAAAGAAAAATCAGAGAGGGCATTTACAGAGGTGAGAGAGGAGAAGGAGAAAGAGATGGAGATGGAGAGGGAGAGCATGTGAGAGCGTACCTGAAGGCTGGAGGGTGGAGCTGCATGTCAGGTAAGTTCTTCTCCTTCTTCTTTGTTCTGCCTTCTTCTACAAACCCCTTTCTTTTTTTCTTTCTTCAGTAACAGCAACGTGCAGGAGAAGTTTTTAATTTAATTCTTCATTTTTTTTTATTGGTTTATTCTCTGGAGGATATGAACGGCTCTTTCTACAAAAGCCCTAAAAAGCTCATTTTTCTTTTATTTTACAGAAAGCCCTAAAAATACTTTCTTTTTCTTCTATTTTACAAAAGCCCTTAAAAAAAATTGTGGACACGCATAATAGACGTGCCACTGTGCGGTGCCAGTTTAAGGATTCGGCATGGCACAACATGGACACGTTTTGAGCCGTGTCGTGCCGTATTCAGCCGTGCCATGTTGTGTCTGCGTGTTGGCACCTCAAAATTTTGAAAAAGTGCCGTGCCTGGGTAACATTGCTTGTAATAGATCTATCTCATTAAGGGTATACTTGTAATAGACCTATTAGGGTTATTCTAATATAAAGATGAAGAGATTAGAGAGAAAATCTCTATAATCACGTTTTCCCCTATTCATCTTCTTCCTCTTTCTCTTCTTTATATTTCTCCATATTTTTTTCTAGGTTTTAAGTGGTCGAATTCTGATACTATCCGAATTCGAGTATTTGAATTCGATTAGTATAATTGGTCGAATGCGGACAATATCTGAATTCGATTAGTAAATGAATTCAAATTCAATATCTTGAATTTACTATCCTCCGGATATTGCAGCAGATTCAGATAGTAGGTAGGGTTAATCGAATCGGATACGGATATAGCACTATCTGCGCTCTGTTGACAGCCCTAGTTGGAGACTTACTAATATGTTCTGCTTATGTTGTTCCTATGGTGCTCGATCAGATCGGGCTTCGCAGACCATGACTTCTCATATTTCTTTTAGTTCTCTTGCTACTCGTAGTTTCCTTTGACTGCTGTTTTCTTCATTATCGTTCTTGCTTTTCTTTATCATTGTTCACCTATCGGTGAACTGTTGTACCTTATTCATCATCTGGGCATTGATCATTTTACAGATCAAAAAAATTGTGCCTTCAAACCTACATGGGAAATATATTGATTGCTATGAAACCTTTCAAAACACTACCTCATTTATATGATAACCATATGATGAAAGAATATAAAGGGGAAGAAGCCTCTGGTGAGTTGAGGCCACAGCCTTTTGCTGTTGTGGATGTTGCATACCGGTAATCTGTCATACTCTGCAGTTAGTCTCACATAAATTGAACCGACAGTTTCTCATTGGATCGCAAACAATATTTTTGTGGATCCAGACTGATGATCAGTGAGGGAATTAGCCAGTCAATTTTGGTAAGTGGTTCAAGTGGAGCTGGTAAAACAGAAAGCACAAAAAATGCTTATGCTTTATATTGCTTACATGGGAGGGAGAAAAGCTTGCTGATTAAAAAAAATGGGAGGGAGAAAAGCTGCAGGTGAGGGACAGGCCATGGAGCAGCAAGTCATAGAGGTAACAGGGTTAATTGTTTTATGTGTCGAACAAGGTGGCATATGAATTGGATGATTATGCTGTTGGGATTCACCCCACTTATTGGATAGTTAGTTTGCACCAACCCAAATCATACTTATTTCTATTCTGTTAATCTGTTTTGAACATGCAAATAGAGGATAAAGATATAGATGGAGTACAGATACACTCTCTTTGCCTGCAATAGACGAAAGGGAGCCATTAGCAACTTTGACTTTGTCTCTACCAGAATCAACGAAGAGGAAATAAGGGAGGACCTCCGCTTGTGCTATCGAAAGAAAACAGATGCACTGAGGGCTGAGGCTGAAGTACCTAGTAGGGAACCGATGAGGCAGAGGCTGTAGCGGGAGGTTCCAACTGCAACATAAAACGACAAAATGCCTCGATCTCACCTTTGGAAAGGCTAGGGCTATCGGAAGAAAGCACTGGCGAGTGTATAGTAGTGGGTACCAGTGCAGTAGAAACAATTGAGTGCACATTTGATCCCTCTTTTGGCCCAAATCGCCCGTCCTTGTCCCCACACCCAGTACCAATAGGACCCTGTGGTGGACGACGATCATGCAAATCCCAGCAAGTATCTCTCGTCTATGACGTGTGCGCCCACAATGGTCCCACTTAAGTCTATCATTGTCATCGCTGGAAGAACCATAGGGTTCAGACCTACCCCCTCCTTTGCCACAACCTCCCCTCTTGCACCCCCACTATGACGAGGAGGCTATGACAGATCTATCAAGAGAAGGAGTTTGGAGCATAGTACTTCGTCGACGCTCCTCACGATGTAAATAAGAGTAGACTTCCATAGGGGATGCTCAAGGTTCCTTTCCAAGGATCTGAACCCTGCATCTGTTCTGGTTGTTCATAATCTGCATTTAGGCCAGCAAGGAATTCAAACACATGAGTCTACTCTAATAATTTCTTGTAAGTAGCAGCATCTTTAGGACACTTGGCCTGAAATGTTTGATAATGGTCCAACTCTTCCCAGAGACGATGGAGAGTGGAGTAATACACTGGAATAAACTTATCTCCTTCTCCAGCTGCCAAATGTTCTGTCGTAACTTGAACACATGAGCAACATTCCCCACTTTAGAATAAGTGTATGTCACTACATCTTTTATCTCCCGAGTAGTAGAAAGAAACAGATATTCACTACTTTTGTCGAGTTGCATAGCGTGAAAAAGCCATGACTAACAATGGCATTCTTAGCCTCCCACTTGGCATAAGTTGAATCTAAGAGCTTGGGAATGGGAATGATACCAGTCAAATAACCCATCTTTCCCTTTCCCTTGACAAACAGAGTAGCAGATTGTAACCATGCCAAAAAATTAGCCTATCTAGTTTCACAGTAGTATTTGCGTCCACCCTCTGGAGCTACTTTCTAGCTTTTTTTTTTGGAGCTGCATGAGTTTTTCCCCATTCCTTCCAGAGCTTCTTATCTTGTTGGCAGTTGGCCTCGTTGGGTTCTCATTTGGATCATTTGCGGGCACTCCTCCCAGGGGCTATATCGTGGTCTATATGGTAAGAACGAAACATATGGATTTTCGAGGACACCTCTTTTACTTATTGACTGCATGATCAAGAGGGTTAGTCAGCAACTTATGGATTGGTTCTCTATCAAAAGAGCAACATCTAGATGGGAGGCATTAGAGTTCCCTACCTAATGGTTGTCGTCTTCATTATCGTGTGTGGCGCTTGTGATTACAGTCCGCTTTTCTAGCACTTGTTTTCTTTCTTTGCTTTCTCCAGATTCACTGTTTGTGAATCCTTGTACCTCTTCTTGAACTTTTTAATGAAGACTTTATTTATCTCTCAAAAAAAATATTTAGAGATTGGAGGCATCACTTGCACGAATCCCAATACTTCCTCTTCCCTACACAGGGATACTAGAGGACTCACTAACCTATGATTCATCTGCCATAATTCTTAAAAGGTCGATTTTACACAAATCCGGCCTCCAAGAAAGATACCACCTAATTTCCAATACACCTCACTAACCTATGATTCATCCGCCATAATTCTTAAAAGGTTGATTTTACACAAATCCGGCCTCCAAGAAAGATACCACCTAATTTCCAATACACCAACTGTCAAATTGGGGTTCCACAACCCAAGTTTCACTCAACCAAAGCAAGAAACGTTCTAACCAACAAGCAAACCAGCAACCTAATAGCATTTAGGAATTATCACATCCATTCTCAAGTACCCCCAGCCATTCATATGATTTTCGCAGAAAAAAACAGCCATGAACAGTGAAAAACGATAGATATAGGGGACAAAAAACTTCACCGAGCGCTCAATACTCTTCTGATCCACACAAAACTTGTTCTAGATGATTAATATTTCTGATATGGATCGAACAACACCAGATTGATGCACCAAAAAAGTCCCAACCAATCGCACTAAACGTTTTTCCGAAACTGAATGCTTTTTTCTAGAATTTCTCAAAAAATTTAGAAAAAGTTAAAAAACACATCTAGAGTTCCCAAAAAATTACGAAAAAAAATCACCTTGAAAAATCATGATCTACTAACCCCCACAAAAGAACTGCACTGTTGGTGGCTTTAGCCTGTTTGTGCAATTGACGCCAGCATGACGCCATGCTGATGTTAGCACCTTCTCTATTGCGCGGTGTTGCCCTACTTATCAAACCAACTCCAACTGCTCCCCAGCTGAGGTAGAAAGAATCCCCAAATCTCGAAAGCAAAGGGGCAATGCAACAGTAGATGATGGTCCACTATTTACTTCATCTTTGTTAAGAATTGGTTTCATCTTTCAGTCCGTGATAAGCTCTAGTGCCTGATTGAAGCTAATTGGAACAATCAATGTCGGGGATTTATTTTATGTTATTTTTTGAGAGTCCAATGCTGAAGATTGATGCCTCTGTTTTTCGCAGTACACTTGTAGAGCATGTTAGAGTTCAACATATCTTTGATGTTGTGTTGGCTGTTCAACCTGTGAACCAGGCTAGTAAATTTGTCTACATGAACAAAATAGGTCCTGGAACCTACTAGAGGATCACTTGGAGAAAATATTTGGTTTCGTTGGAATTATAATGTTATGACTTATGAGCATTGAAGTGACTACTTAACAACGATTGGCCTCTGAATATTTCTGTAATGGCTTCTTTTGTTTGCTTACTCTTTATCCACAGGTTATCATTGGTAATGATATTACAATATCGTCTGCCTATAAGTCTCTCTCTGACACTGATGCTTGCTGTCTTCAGATTTGAGCAGCCAACAACTTTATGGAATATGTACCCTCTCCCGGGATGACAATTATAATAATCGAATCTCCACACGTAAGTTTCAAAATAACAAAAATCCTGTCCTTATCGATTAAGTTTAAATGCCTTCACCTAATATCTTTCTTTCAGCAAGAGAGTACTAATGATATATGACTCCAATGATGCTGTTAGCAACTCCATTTTGTTGGATGACAATTCCTGGTAAAAACTTGCATTCTAATTTCCTACTAATCCATGCTATTCAATGCAAGAAAAGTACTTTTTGGATGTCAAACCTGCATCAGAATTTCTCGAGAATTCGGCCTTCCAATTTTTAGAGGAGTGAGGTATTTGCAATATCCCGCAATTAGCTAAGGCACCATCCCCTGCATATATTTCTCCTTTTCTCCACATCCATGCCCTGGATGTAAAACTATTCTTTGCATTCATTTATAGATTTGTAAAATTTGTATATGCCGTTTCATGTAGTCAAAAGGGGCAGGGATGGATTCAGCATTTAGAGTAGTCTGGATTGTGCCAACGATGGCGTGTTGATATTCTTTAAAGCGAGAGTCTAATAAAGCAACATAAGATGACAAGACACAACAGGTAGACCTTTTCTGTTGTGAAACGTGAGGGCGACTTTGATAGCATGAAAGTGGAGATGCGTATAGCCCTGTTTAAGCTAAGGGTGAACAAGCTCTTCGGGTAAAGAGAATGGAAAATAGTGCTCGATGTCAGTGGCAGGAACGGGAAACTGATCAAACTTAGAAACTTGAACATATTCCTTAACTGGTTTAGTGGTATCAAGACTGACTAATTTTCTTATAGTTTTTGTTATGAAGGGGCCGAGTAAATGGCTGTAGACAGGATAAGGATTTACAACAGGAAAATTCGTAGGTGGAATTTTTTTATCGTTGGAGAGAGATTCAAATTCATAAAGATAATCTAATTTAGAAGAAGCTGTAGATTTTAGAGATAAGGTACTAGCGGGAGAGATTCTAGGAGTATCCGTAAACGAAGAGGTAACTAAAGACAAAGAAAAGATAAAGCTCATAAAAAGTCAAACAAAGAGTTATTTGGGTGAGAGTGAGAGCTAAGTAAATGCAAAAGCAAAAGCAAAAGCAAAAAAGTAAAGATGATGAAAGTGATGTGTGAGTAGATAGTGAAGAAAGTGACGTGTGTGCTACAAGTGAACAAACATATGTGAAAGTGCTAAAAGACAAAGTTCGTGTGAGGAACCAGATAAGGGGCAAAAGATAGAGAACTACGGGAAGGTGCAAAGAATGTGTGTAACTATGTTAAAGATGGAGAAAATTGTAGAAATAAGTAAATGAACAAAGCAAGTTTTAAAAGTGTAGGTGTATATAGGGTCTCTCTCTTTTAATTTACTTGCCAAGCTGGGCAAATTCTGCTAGTTCGTAATTTTTTGTATACTTTAAAGTGGCAGAAAGATTGGAGCGACCAAAACACCGTACAGTCCGACACAGGCTTCTCTTCTAAGCCATTGGTCTCCCAGACGAAATTCCAATGTATACTTGGTCCAAAATCATACAGTCCAAGCGATCCATACCATAAGCTACTAAGGCAAATCCTAGTTTTTTTGCTGTAGGTCAACCTTTTGTTTTCTGTTGTGAAAGTTCCACGTGAAGTAGCAATCACAGAGCATACTGATCGGGGGGACGCAACATACATACTGGTCAGTACTCTGTGTAGAATTGAACTAACAGAGTCATAAACCAACAGATAGAAGAGATAATTAGCTACACAAAGCCATCAAACAAACTTACATATAGATATATTTACAGGGTTACAACCATACACACAGATACAATACCTAAGACTGAAGATCGGAACGTAGGCTTTGATACCTATTATGGGGGCTATGTATAAAAAAGTAGAGAAATTAGAGCTACACAAACTCAATGACTAACACTCACGAAGATCTCACAAAAGAACACTTCAACGAACAAGCTAATAGGTCGGGACACTACCCCCAGTTATGCCTCGCTACAAACACAAGACGCGTATTTATAGACGGACGTGAGACACTGTAGTGAGACAATAGCGGTACTGTAGCGGTTTGGCTTCTTTGACACACATGGACTCTAGGGGCTTCTACAGGCTTCTATACTCTTCCGAAGGCTTCTAGGAAGAGCTATGCTGGACAACATCTCGGGCACCAACATTGGCTTGCTGCTCAAGGTCAATATTAGGGTCCGGGTCGGAGTCCGAGTCATCATAATACCACTTAAGGCGTTCATTCTGGTTGAAGTGTATCAGTGAATAATGGCGTCCATGTCATAAGATATGTTGAAGAGCATGATGGACATCAGGGGAACCATCGTTGTGTCCTTTGGTGATGCGGTGGTATAGGGAATATGTAGTTAAGGATTGTGGGTGTCTGCTTACCATAATAATGATGTAATCGGTTTCCCCAATAATCTGCCATGAAAGAGTTTCTTGCAGATGTTGGTGAATTCCAATAAGATCACTAATCTTTCTTCATTGGATGTCTTTCAGGATCATAGGTGTCCTTGTGGTGACAATGGGGTCTAGGATTTTCACAGGTTCAAAATGGTGCGGAAGAACGATATGGGTGGCTGGATGGCAATAGTAGCCATCTGTGGACCATTCAGGGCAGGAACTGATAGTTTCAAGGTATATGAAACGACTTGGGCTTAGATGGCGCTGAAGGGCACAAGCATTTTGAATACACTCGGGGTAGCCAACGAGATTGTTTTGATTGTGGGAATAAATACAAGTAGTGAACCATTTTCAAATAACCAACACTTGAGGTCTTGGTTAGGCATATCTCGTATAAGAAGAAGGTTATACTGGAGGATGTTGAACAAATGACAGTCAGGAGGAGCGCAATCATTTGTTCTATTGCAGTGAAAGTGTCAAGCCATTTTTGTTGGCTGGCAAAGGTATAGTGGTTGATATGCTGCTGCAGATCTGGAGGAAGAAGAAAGACAGCTTGTCGTAGATTGTTGGTAACTATTCAGTTAAAGGGTTTTTTGGGATCCAAGGGTTGAGAAGATGTAGGATAGACATAACTCATGTATCGTGGACTTGAAGGGGTGAATGAGCATGAGGTTTGGTTTATAGAAAGTTGGGTTGCAGAACATAGCTTGAGCCTTTTGTGTTCTGGATTAGGCTCAGTTCCAGAATGGTGGCTGTAGGATGTAGTTGTGAAATAGTGATGGTGGACTTGGATTCCTTGTTTAAGATGGCCCTTATAGGGTTTTTTTTTGCAGCAAACCAAAGATTGTCTAACAAACAAACCTCTTTGGCAGAGAGACCATCAATAGGAAATGGTACGCATATTGCATTTTCTTTATACGTTGGTGAAAGATTTCTCCAAAATATTCTCCATGTTCTTCAGCCATGAGGATCTGTAAGGTAAAAAGTATCATCATTAGTACATGTAAAGCATAATCAAAGATAAAGGTTAAAGATAAAGTATCATAGTAAGAGTAGCTGGGTCTGTTTTTATTGATACCTATAACTGTTAAATGAAACAGCCAAACTGAAGATGTTGGAATGGTAGAATGCCAAATGGCATAACCATCCGCTGAAAGTGTTTGTCAGGTATGCAAAATGCAGTTTTAGGATGATTAGGATGGATGTCAAGTTGCCCAAAACCAGCCTTAAGGTCAAATTTAGAGAATACCTTCGCCGTGGAGAGGTGCTGGAATAAGCCGTGTTTCTGTGGACGGTTATGCCATTTGGTCTTCATACCACTCCAACATCTTCGGTTTGACTGTTTCATTTAACAGATATAGGCATCAATAAAAACCGGCGCAACTCCATAAAACAAAAGGTGATGAACATTTTATTGCATACACTATACAAAACGCGAATGAACTCCATAAAACAAAACGTAACCCCCAATATCATCAAAGATAAATCAACAAAAGTAAACTTATATAATCATGCTGTATGAGATCAAGTATCAATAAACTTATACAATTAAAAAGACTAATAAAATATCAAGTTATCTTAGAGTCCAACTCTTCAACTCCATCATCATTCTTCAATTTTCTTTCAATTTTTTTCCTGTTTCACATCAACAGAGAGAAACTCCAAATAAGGGTTTTGGCATGTCTGCATGGGTTTTCCCGTTTCTTCTCTATTCTTGAATTACCCCTTTATGTATCAATCAAGACCTAGAGTGGGGTGAATAGGTTTTCCTAAGGTCTATCTATCATTTTTAATTTTATCAATTAAAGTTGCGGAAACGGTAAACAATCAATCAAGCACACAAACCACAACACCAAGATTTTTACGTGGAAAACCCTCTTGGGAAAAATCACGGGACCTCGTCCAGATGAAAGAGATTTAACTAAAAACAAAAACTACAAATACTTACAAACTTGGACTGTACCCAACCGGACTCGACACAACGATCCTCAGTAACTTGTCCTCAACGCTTCAATAAGCAATCACGCGTTCGCAAGCCAATGTAATCAGTCAACAACTGATTGTGCTCCTTTCAGAACTTTGCAACCACGATCTCTCGACTGATCTTCGCCTAAGCAGCTCCGGATTTCTCCGACCACAATAACCACGATCCGCTACAGGGACTGATCTCATTCTTTGAAGGCTTTGGCACGTGCCAACCAAGTTTATACTCATGAAGGAGTTTGAGGGGTTTAATTCAGTTTTAACACAGACCTAGAGTGATCTTATAAACAGTAAGAACCAACAAAGCAAGTTGAATGAATATTCGATAGAAACTTGCACTCTAGTCTAGAACATGAGAGAGAGCTCAAAGAGATAAATCATCCACAATATGGGAACCCTAGAATAACTTTGGGAGTCTCTCTTCTCAGTCTCAAAAGTCCTAATTCGTAATAGGGAACAATAGTATATATAGGCAAACCAAAAGGGGAGAAAAAGAAGTTACTAATTAAGCAAATCCCGCAAGGTGGTTCGAACGCCCAAGATGGTGGTTCAAACCACCCTTTGGTCATTCAAACGTCCATGGGGTGGTTCGAACCACCCCATAACCCCATTCTCTAGAATTTTCTCTCATACATTTTTGGTTGCGTGGTTCGAACGCCCATGTTATGGTTCGAACCACCAACATGGAAATTGCCCAAAAACTGATTTTTAACTACCTTGTATGGTTTCTAATCACCTAGGGCATATCGGACATTGTCTAAGTTAATTCCTCCTAGGGTAGATGTCATCTAAGTCACTTACCATTCCTAGGCACGTTTGTGGCACATGATCAACAACTTTCCTTTGTTTTCTCATGGCTTTTGGCGCTTGAAGTTTCTTGGACTGAGACACTCTTTAACCATGGTTTGTCTTACGGAATTAGCCAATCCAAATCTGTACTTTACAATTCTCAAAATACATAAAGTACCTTTAGAAAATTGAAAGAATAAAAATATTAAAAAAAACTTTTTTAAAGTATCGGTCTGTAACATGGGTTTTGTGCTCGAATCACATGAATTACACGATTTGAATCGCAAAAATCGAATGAGATTTACCCAATTAAGATTTTCACTTGCGATTTGAAACGTTTTGTCTGAGATTCTGTCATGACCCAAAATTCCACCTAGGAGTTGAGACTTTGGCATCGTGACTTGACTTTACAAACCATCCTGTGAGAGAGCATACAAGGCATACTAAAAATGAAACTAATTTCTTTTTCTTTAATTACGGTCTTCCAAGTACAATTGCTTACAATAATTGCCAAAGAACTAAAACTTGTACACAAGATCTATCACTTAAGTTACCAACTCAAGACCGATGCAAAATACCCAAAATGAAATCCCAAAATACAAGTCTCTCTCTCTCATCTCTCAATACTCAGTCATAGGGCCACCTATCACGGTCCCTCTCCTGTACATACTACTCCTTGGCTCATGTTCCTGGAGCACCAATGTCCAACTAGGAACCTGTCGAAAATAACAGTTCGGCTGAGCATTGAATTGCTCAGCATATACAAACCACTAGATAATGAAATCATAAATATTAACGATAGCATACATACATGTCAAAACGGAAAAAAATACACATGCATACTTTAATCAGACTACGGAAGCCATACTATTTCAAATTGTACATATGCTTACTTTTCGGAAACCTTAATTCAATGAACACTTCAAATCTTACTTACCTTGAGTTCTTACTTTACAAACTTTGAGTTCTTTCTTTACAAAACATTCTTTGAATTAGTTCTTTACAAAGCATACTTTGAGTCATTACTTTCCAAAACATATTTTGAAACCTTAATTCAATGAACACTTCAAATCTTACTTACCTTGAGTTCTTACTTTACAAACTTTGAGTTCTTTCTTTACAAAACATTCTTTGAATTAGTTCTTTACAAAGCATACTTTGAGTCATTACTTTCCAAAACATATTTTGAGTTCGTGTTTTACAAACATGCTTGAATTCATATCTTGTAAGTTCGTACTTTTACAAAGCCTACTTTAAGTTCATATGAAAATCATGTCTTGTGAGAAATCCAGGTTTCTTATGAGCTTTTTTGTGAGTTCAGGACTTGTGAGAATCATTGCTTTTGAGCTTCCATTTTCTTCTTACGAGTTTTCTTACTTAACTAGTGCCTGGACTATAATGGAATGGAACACCCTAGCATCTTTACTTGTGAGCCTTAACTAGTGCCTGAATTATGATGGAACGGAACACACTAGCATCTTTACTTGTGAGCCTTAACTAGTGCCCGGATTATGATGGAATGGAGCACACTAGCATCTTTACTTGTGAGCTTTTGATCCTTGTGAGATTCTTACGAAATCTTAGACTTGGGGTCAACATGACCCATGATCCTTGTGAGAGATGTGTACGAGATCTTAGACTTGTGAGATACTTGTGAGATTGATCCTTGTGAGATTCTTACAAGATCTTAGACTTGGGGTCAACTTGACCCATGATCCTTGTGAGATACTTGTGAGATTGATCCTTGTGAGATTCTTACGAGATCTTAGACTTGGGGTCAAATATGACCCATGATCCTTGTGAGATACATACGAAATCTTAGACTTGGAGGCAAATATGACCCATGATCCTTGTGAGATACATACGAGATCTTAAACATTCTTTGGAGTTTTCCCTTTAGTTCTTATGAGATTTCATTTCATTCTTGTGGGATTTCGAATACCCATACTCATGAGAAATTAATTGGTTATGCAAAACAAAGTGTTCATATATCATGTGAGTGACTTAGTAGACAAGGACTTTACCAAATATCGAGCATGCTTAATGTATGTCATTTATAGCCAAGGCATAACTACATTTAAGATTCACATTTCTATTTCAAAAATCGTGCATTTCATCTACTTTACTAAAGAATGAAACAAGGGTTTGCTAATAGAAATGATCTACTCAAAATCATCAACATACATGCTTTTAAATCTTGCTTCTAGTATTTTAGATCAAAACCTAACTATCTAGTAGAGTGTATTTACCTTTTGAGGTCAAATACTCGAGATCTAGCGCTTGAGCAAAGAGAATGTCGAATCCCTGTGATCTAATGCTTGAGAAACACCTTGAAAGTGAGATCCAAGCTTGAGAAATGCAATCCAAGCTCCACCCTTGATGACACAAGAATCCCCCTCAAAACCCTAACTTCCCTCTCATTCTCCCCAAAAATCCTTCCCTTAGAGTTCTCTCCCTCTAATCCAAGAAATGAGTGGCTATTTATAGCCTAGGGAGGTTAAACCCTAAAAAATCCCGCATTTGGGGCTTTTTCGCGACTATTCTGGGCATGATCATTCGAACGGTCTTTTGATTGTTCGAACAGTTTTGGAACCGTTTGAACGGCTGAGCCTACTGTTTTTGGTTTCTGAGAGTTTATTCACAATCGTTCGAACGGTTGAGGAACCGTTCGAACGGTTGTGCCTACAGTTATTTTTTTTATTAACCATTTGTTGGCATCGTTCAAACGATTAGGGAACCATTCGAACGGTTGCCCCAGTTTTCTTTTGTTTTTCGCATTTTCTCATTTGCTTAGGCTTTTATACTTTTTAAACATTCAAAAGGGTCCTTAGGACCTTGAACACATGCCATAGCACTTTGTTAAACACAACACTCTCCTCTTCATTCATTATATAAACCAAACCGTACATGGAAAACTTTTTGGCCTTTACACACACTATTCACCGCACTATTCACAAGTACTGTGCACATGGATTTTCGGGGTTTTACAGATTCGCTTCAAATCATACGATTTGAATTGCAAATCGCAAGGATTTGACTACCATGCCTAGAATCTCTCCTGCTAGTACCTTATCTCTAAAATCTACGACTTCTTCTAAATTAGATTATCTTTATAAAATCGAATATCTCTTTGACGATAACAAAATTCCGCCTACGAGTTTTCCTATTGTAAATTCTTATTTTGTCTACAACTGCTTACTCGTTGTCTTATGTTGCTTTATTAGACTCTTGCTTTAAAGAATATCAACACGCCACCTTTGGCACAATCCAAACTACTCTAAATGCTGGCATGATCTTTATCGCTCTTTTTCCTAACTTTGATATGCCTCCCCGTGATTCTCACGTCCTCAAGTTTCCACTACTTATGCTTCCATTTTGCATATCTAGATGGCTTACCGTTTACAAAACCACACTTTTGATATCTAGGTGCTTGATTTCACTAAGACCGATGACGCCCTACTTATTAAAGTAGACGCAGGTTCAGTCCCTCAATGCACATATATCCCTCGGTAACTGAGTCACGCCCAACATATCCAGTCAGATAATCCTTTCTTTGTTTGCCGTTCAAATAGAAAAGTAGAAACTCGTTTTCTACCTTAATCTTCCAACTCTAGCTCAACTAGTGTGTTCATTGTTAGCCTTTAGGTTTTTGACCTAAGGTAACATATTTGATTTTGATGATAACACAATAATAGAATGACTTTTGTGTTACTAATATTCTATTGAGTTGAAGTGTATTAGCTTATGAAGAGTATTAGCACATCATCCACGGCAAAAAGATAGAAAGCTTAAAGAGGATTCCTCCATCAAGCCATAAGAAAGCATTTGGATCACATTGAAGATATTAAAGATCCTATCAAATCCCAAAGTCCAAGTCGGATCATCAAAGAAGATTGAAGATCGGATTATAAAGCTTAAGATGAAATCAATTCAAGATCAAGACTAGAAGAATGAAGACTCGAAGAAGGTTTAATTGTTTTATTTTAAGAGTCTAGGATTTATATAAGAAATTCTCAAAGTTTGGTCGGTTGAATTACTCAATTACTTAGATTGACCATAGGTTCCTTAAGACTCATATGGATATCTTTCTAAGGACCTAAATCATGATAAAGTTAAGGTTAAAGACCATGGAAATCATGTCTATCATATTGGTTAAAGCATATATGAGTTTTCTGAGAAAAATCGGAGGACTCGTCGACGAGTGGGTTTGAGTAACTCATACTCGTCGACGAGTGAATTAGCAGAAGCTACTGTTCTATTTTTATCATCTGACTCGGCGACAGCTGGGAAGTGCAGCTGTGCACTCGTCGACAAGTGCTTGCGGGAAACCGAAAAAAATGCCTGTAACGGCTATATTTTAAACGGCTAGTTTGGAATCCAATGTTCTTCCAACGGCCATATTTTCTCAAGGGCTATAAATAGGAATGAATTGAAGTACTCCAATACTTCTAATTAATCAAATCATTCACTCAAAGCTTAGATTGTCAAATCTATCGAGTTCAATCTAGAAATCCTAAATCCTAGTTTTTGAGCTATTCAACTCCAATCTTTGGGAGATTTTCTAAAGAGTGTTAAAGTCTTTATCAGCTCATCCAAGGAGCATTTCAATATTGTAAACACTTATTCAAAGTGTGTAGAAATCAAGACGTCCGTGGGAGTCTTGTCCGTGAAGCTGGGAGCTTTGTAAAAGTGTGATTCTCACCCGGAAGAGAATTGTAAAAGGTTTGGACTTCACCCATGAAAAAGTCTGTGCGATTGGGTATAAATCGTGGTGAATCCTCTAGCGGGTATAACTTGAGGCGGAGATGTAGGCGAGTTGTTGAACCTCGTGAACAACATCGTGTGTCAATGTGTTTGCATTCTGTCTAACTCTTCTCTTTACATTCTTGTTTGAATTGATTAAGTAGAATTGCATAAATTTCTATTCCCCTTAACTTGTTTAAGTTGAAATTCTGCTTAGGGAAGTAGAAAGAATTTTAAATTGCCATAGACCCTATTCACCCCCTCTCTAGGGTCCAATCCTTGGGCAACATTCACCTCATAATGCCATATGTTCCAATTAGATCTAATGTTTAACATTCCTATTATAGGTTTTTCCTCTAACAGAAAACCCTTCTTTCAAGGGAAAGATTCATCTATGGTATGATGTTTGTTCTTGCGCTGACTGTCTTGATGACGCTGCTAACATTGCTTTCGATATTGACATAAAGAGAAAACGCCCCAGCAAATCTAAGAAAACATCTTCCCAACACCTCCTCTAGGAGGAGCGTAATCATTTCGTTATGTTGCAGCAAAAGTGTCAAGCCATTTTTGTTGGCTGGCAAAGGTATAGTGGTTGATATGGCATTCTCTGGTGCTCCTCAAGTTTCCACAACTTATGCTGCCACTTTGCATTACCGGATGGCTTACCGTTTACAAAGTCACGCTTTTGATAACTCGGTGCCTGATTTCGCTAAAACTGATGACACCCTACTTATTAAAGTAGACTCTGGCTCAGTCCTTCAATGCACTTATGCCCCTGGGCAATTGAGTCACGCCCAGCTTAAATCCCTGTTGCCCGATAAATGGATTACAAATTACGAGAACCTTCATGATTCTTCTCAGCCTATCCAGTTAGATAATCCTTTCTTTGTTCGCCGTTCCGATGGAAAAGTTTAAACTCGTTTTCTACCTTCCTCTTCCGACTCCAGCTCAACTAGTGTGTGTTCACCTTCGAATGCCATATGTTCCTACCGGATTCAACATTTAAAGTTCCTATTTTTGGTGTTTCCTTTGACGGAAAACCCTTCTTTCAAGGGAAAGATTTGTCTGGTATAAGGTATGATGTTTGTTCTTGCGCTGACTGTCTAAATGACGCCGCTACCATTGATTTCGATATTGATGTGGAGAGAAAACAGCATGTTGTCATTGTTCCATGGTGGAAGGAGCAACTCTTACTCCCTCTCCATCCAATTTTCATTGTTGTATATATCAACATAATATGTGAACATATATTTATAGTGGATTTCTTTGGTCATTGATTTCTGTACATCCATGCATATACTTTGAATGGAATTACAGCGAATGAGGGTTGTAAAAAGAAACTTTTATTTGTCACTATTGTTACTTTCAATCAAGAAAAAAGAGGTATCCGTTGGTTCTCATTCTGCGCAGCAATTAAGAAGGTATGGTCTAGTAGACTCTGCTTTTATTTCATCCGAGAGGATGAAAGCTGCACCCAATTTTTCGATCAAGACAACAAGGTTAGGGGTTAGTGCACCATGAGGATCATGGTCTTTGCGAGTATCAGTCAAATGTGATAAATTATCCCAAATTTTAGTGACTTTCATAATTAATACAATGGTAAAATTAAAATGTAATGGTGAAGATTTTCAAGTTCACCTGTCAGTGAATGTTAGCAGCACCCTGCATGTATATATGATTTCAATGGATATATTGTATTATCTAGGGCCCAGTAATGACATGTAACGATAATTGGTTGATAGAACCTATAATTCAAGATCAGACCAGTTGGATTGGAAGACATGTTGGGGATTATGATCTGACCCAAAATTTCTATGTGAAATAGATACTGTTTTAAGCTTGAAATGCTAGTACATCTATCGATAAATCTACTCACTTCTCACATACTTTGCATTGTGAATCATGAAAGATGTTTTTAGTGGTTATCTATCAATAGGGCTGTAAGAGCGAATTCCAAGCATACAGTGGACTATCCGAATCTGATTCAATTACACTATTGAATTCGATAAAATATTCGGCAGATAGTGAAATATAGTATTCCTACCCATCTTCGATTAAAATATTCAAATTTGAATAATATATTCTTCAATTACTTCAATAATTAAAAATAAATAAAATAAAAGAAAGTAAATTTTCAAAAAATGCAAAAGAAATACTAAATTACTATTTTACCTCATTTATATTAACAATAACAATTTAGAGTATTAAGCAAACAATATGTAGTATTACGAATATTTTAGTCTCATGAACTTATAAATGTTATATATGGGATTGATAAACGTCACCCATCTTGTAATTATGGGACAAATTGATGTTGCAAAACTGCCACTCATTCACTAAGTAATTATAAATTTGCCATTCGAATTTACTTGCTTACACGCATGACGTGAAGGTTAATATTTCTCATTATATATACTAGTAGGCCGCATGATAGAGAGAGAAGGGAGAGCGAGAGTGGAAGAGGGAGCCTAGTGAGACCCATGTGATGCACGTGTTACAGGGGAGAAGTGGGAGAGAGAAAATGTAAGCGGGAGAGAGAAAATGTGTTAGAATCAGTGAGTTATGCGGTGGTTGAAAACACGTAAAGAGAAAAAATAAGAGCAGATAGTTGAGGGGATCAGTCATATCTAAGAGGATTAAAGTTAATAGAATTGAAATGACTTAATAAGATAATGTAATATTTGATTTTTTTTTTCATGGTAGAAAAAGTCAATCAATGTCCCCTACCCTTCCTCTAATTATAATAATAGAGATGCATGTAATGGGTCAGAATTGGATATTGATATATCCGAATCCGATATGATAAACGGATAGTAAAAAGTCATTTAAATTTACTGACGAGTAAACTAATTCAAATACAAATTAGGGTGGTGCCAAGAATTTTTTCTTGTGGGGACCGAACTATATATATCAAGAGAAATAATGAGATTGGAGTATGGGGCCTTAGGGATTCGGGTGCGTAGTCCTAGAGATTTTTTTTTTTTTTAAGTAACGAGTCCATTGCATTGCAAAAGAGGGTTCAGTAACAAGAAAAAGTGAAAAACATGGGCTGGTCTTCCTTAGTTCCTGCCTACCTTTTTAATACCCACTATCTGTGGTTAAAATTCACTCACCCCTAGGGTTTATCTATTTAACCTTGGTTTTTAGAATAAAAATAATAAAAATGTTAAGTTGGTTAAGCTTAATCACAGTTAAAAGGGATGAAATGGGAAGACATTTGATTATGTAGTCAAATGTGGGGTGAGCTAATCATTGCACTAAACTATATTTTTATATTATGGAGATTGTTTTTTTACACCGCGTTCCACACACCTGCTTGATAGTTGACACATGTACCTTTTAACACCCATTAACGGTGGTTAAGATTCACTCATCCCTAGGGTTTATGCATCTACCCCTAATTTGTTTTTAAAAAAATTAACTCCTAAGGTCATAAATCTTAACTCGAGTTAAAGGGACACATAAATAATCAATGTTTTTATTTATTATATATATATTTAAATGTACAATATTTTTTTGGGGGGCCACTCTATACAAAATTTATATATTATGTATATATTTTTTTAAATTGTAAGTTCAAAATATTGAACTATAAAATTTTTGGCTCTGCTCCTGGATACAAATCAAGAGCTATATATTTGCTTAAAATACATTGTCGAATATTCTTACTATTTTTATCAATGTCTTTTCGGCCTCTCATTGTCCTTTTAAATCAACTCATTCTTTACAGGTGCCGTCATTATTTAAGATGTCATTTTACAATCTTCAAGAGAGGAAGGAAAAAACACCCCGCCCTCTTGCGCTAGTGGTTGGGGTGTGACCTCCAAAGAGAGGAAGAAAAAAGAACCACATTGAATAAAATCTTCGAGAGAAGAAGGAAAAAGAACCACAATGGTCCTTATGATTTGCACCACAACTACCACACCAATCTCAAAGACTATTAGATGAAATGGACATAAGTACATATATCCTCATGGAGGATGATGGACACAAAGGAAGGTGTTGGCATTATCTTGCTTGCATGAGATTCACATGATTAGCTGATAGCTCCACATGACCATGTTACTTTGGATTAAGAAAAGGTCTAGATGTAGTGAGATGGATGAGTCAGTCTCTTGGAATCGACTGGTATAAGTGTATTGTCCTATACTTTTTGTGGCTCATATTGCATAGATTCACTTTTCTTTTTTGGTGTAGACATAAATTCACTTGAAGTGATGGGGTTTGATTGATTTCGGAATGGTACAATCTCAAATGCATTTTGCCTCCATCTGTGTTGTGTAGGTGGTCCATACAGTCATCGTAGTAATTCACTAATTGACTAACCAACTAATCAATTTCCCAAAAGAAAAGAAAATGTTATCAAGATTGAGGCTCGTGCTCAATGGGGTTGGCCCAAACTAGGAAAAAAGGCACGTTATATTGCTAGTATAGGGTTAGGTTTTCGAAATAACGACGTTATATAGAAAAATATGGCCTTTTTTTTTAAAGAATTGCATGGTACACTCCTAGTCTCACTAGCAAAGCTAATAATAATAATAATAATAATGCTCTTTTTATTTTATTTTATGGCGACTTGACTAATTAAGCTAAAATATTAATTATGGTTACATGTATTGTTTTTGCAACTTGCAAGTATTCCTTTTCACTCCAACTTGCAAGTGTTATCAAGTACTAGTTACTAGGGACTTACAGTTAGCACTGGATGCTTTAATCTGATATTAACAAGAATCAGTTCCGACGCAGCTCAGATTGAGAGTGATTATATGCTGAACCCAAAGGCTGTGAAATCAAAATCGGATACTATTGGTCGTAAAATTTGCGAAATTTTTTACATGTAAACATAATACTTTAGCTTAGTCGAGTCGCCATAATAATGCATCCAATTACGCAAAGCATCGTCACGCTGTTATTTTCCTAACAGTAAAATATATAAAACAAAAATAATCTCCTCATACTCCATGTTATTCATGTCATTTAAACAACAAAAAGGCAGATATTCAACTCCATACAAGAGAAAATCTAGAAAATTTAACAACGATAAATAAATAAAACTTTATATATATATATATATATATATATATAATTTTCATTTTTGTGTTTTTTTTCTAATTATCAAATTATGAAGAAAAAGAAAAGAATAATGCCAAATATCTCAGGGCCCATTTATTTAAAACCCAATCATGCAATTGAGAATTTGAGATAGTATGGATTCTAGGAGAAGCATATATTGACTTGTAGCTTTTTCAATTAACAGTGACTTATACCTAATAACGTAACCAAATAGAGTGTGAGCTTCAATGGAGGCAAACTACTTGTGCTAGCTAGCCATGAGAAGATCACATGGAGTGACTCTATCCTTGCATCATGCTCACAAGGTTGAGCAATACACGCTTCTCTACACCCCAAAAGTCTACTGGATTTGGGACCATAATACTTTCAATAAGGACCCCTACTGGACCACCCTCATTGTTCAAACAAATGCAACTGTAATTCCACCGATAGCGATTCACCACCGACCTTCGCATTGAGATTTCGGTCTTTGAAGTTATATCCGTCTCCGGGGTTCATATAATTACCATTCGAGAAATGCTAGCCCCAGTCGTAACTTTCCAAACTCTCACTGTGGTTGCGACATGTCTCACTACTGTTCTCTGTAACCTTTAGAACTGGTTGAAGCCATAATTTCTTCTTTGAAAAAAAAAAAAAACTATCATTTTTTAACCTGTTGAAGGGGGTAAGCAATGACGGCTGTCTCCCATAGAGTGAGAGTTTGAAAAATTTTTCAAAATCTGCGACTGGAGCTAGCACTCCTCTTGCCATTACTAGTCAAAATGATGCATATCCCTACCTGTGTAGAGACCTCAGTCGGGATAACCCGATCGATTGACCTCACTGTCACATAGACCCTTGCATGAGTTCACCTGATTGGGTCATATACGCAAATTATCATTGGTCCATAGTTTAAGGTCCCCTCATCAGGAGTCATCTTCTACTCATAAATACCCAAATTGCTTCTAGTGGAAAGATTCTTCAAATCCTTACATGCATTATATATCCATCTGCCAATGTTGAGTCCATGGGCCTATTCCCCTCAGGCAAAGAGAAGGCTTAAGAACCGACGCAATATTTATCGTAGCGTTGCAATCATATACCCATCGACTGTACGTAATCTAATATTTGTCTTATTTGGTGGCTGCAGATGAGGTGGACCCGGAGGGGAGAGTCCAACTGGGCCGCTTTCGCCAAGGTGGAGCGGTAAAAGTGCGCGCCTACCTATTCGTATCATCACTTTAAATACATTATCATGCTTGTGAGGGGATATGTGGTGAAGGGTGTATTGTGTTGAATGAGGGAATGAAGAGGAGTTTCTAAGCAATAATCCATGTACTTAGTCTTGCAAAAGAGAAGTCCACCCTCATCAATTTGATGAGGTACCATTTCTCCAAACTCGGGCCCATTCAGTTGGTGGGCTAAGATTTCGATCCGAATATCACATTAATGGAGAATCTTAGTTTTCTAATCTAGAGGAATATGATAACTAGAAAGATTAGAACAATAACCAAGAAAACATTCATTCAAATGCAATTAGAGGTGCGTCGTTGGGTTGGGTTGGGTTTGGTTTGGTTTGGTTTCCATTTGAATGATCTGGATTGGTTTAGTTGGTGGGCCACAGTATTTTGTGGATGATTAAGATAGGGCTCGTTAAGGATGATGAACATGGGTCCATTATATCAAGCCCAAAACTGAACTGAATCCCTCTGAACTCAAACTTTGGGCCCAAACAAGAGCCCAAAACCCAATTGGGCCTCCCCAAACTGATCATGTGCAGCCCACTCACAAGCCTTTAAGAACCCATCGAATGTGGACTCATAAGGGTTGAAATCTTTGACCCGACTCATCCAAATGAGCAGGGTTTTCAGGTTTGGGCTGATCCATTGGTTGAGGTCAACAGTGCCAGGCTGAATTGATCAACCCAGGCGGGCCAACCCGCTGAAGAACGTGGCTAACCGGTATCTTGTCATGGGTTTTGAGCTCTGACCTGACCCAACTCTAAACCTTCTCACTCTACAATGGAGTAGGGTGTGCGTTTCCAAAACAACAATAATAGTTATATTAGTATTACCATGATTTTAACCATAGTCGATAACAACAATGCTATAACCAGTAATATCTGCTGGCCGTTAATGAATATTACGGTCACAATCCGACCTTATGCACATCGTCCTTGCGCATGGACCACGCTAATTTTTTGTGTATCAAGTCTAAATTTATCGGACAAATCCTTCTTTAGCCTATTCTATTAATTTTTTTCACTGTTTTTCGATGCCTTTGTGTAGCAACCAGCTACTGGCAACCTTGGTAACAAGCTAAGTCACATCTCAATTTCTTAATTTTGTATATATAAGGTCCCCACAAGTCTATTTTGAAGAAAGCCATGGGGTTTTGTTTGATTTGCTGCGAGTAAACGATTTACATTTGTCATTGATGTAACATCTTGCACTCTTGTTGATTGAGATACGAATATCGACATTTATCGAATCTCGACATTTGTCAAGTAACTAAGAGAGCATAATTAAAATTCTAATCAGCTTTCTACAAGTGTCTTGGTGTGTTTATATGCTGTTATTATCGTAGTAGCGTCAATTTAGCCTGTCATCTTCATTCATCGTGTATGTACACTTATTTGTACAATCATAATCGCAATTTTGTACCAAGAAAAATATATTGATAGATGTTGATTTCATTTTTTTTTATCGATTGAAGAAGTTTGTTACAAGTACGTAGGTGTGTTTATGTGCCATTACTCTCTAAGTGACAATGTAGCCTTTAGTCTTCATCTCTCTCGGTTGAATTCATACATATATTTGCATCTACAATTATATTCGAAATTTTGTTCCACCAAAAAATCATATCGAACTGATAATTTATATTTGAACATTTTTCTTAGCTCGGTCGAGATTTAACGAACTCTCTACAAGTAATAAATAGTGTTTATATACTACTATTCTCCTAGTGACACTATAGTCTTTTTTCTTCAATATTCATCGCCATTATATCCATATATAAATACACTCACATATTCAAAAGTTTGTACCACGATAAATCATATGGAAGGAAGTCCACCTGTTCCTTTGCATCTTAATATACATTTTTGTTAGAAACTAAAGAAGTTCAATTGAGATTCTGCCGAACTTTCTACAAGTCGTAGGCGTGTTTATATGTCACTATTCTGCTAGTGAAATATAGCGTTTATCTTCATTCGTCGCCGTTCTTTTTCAAATGAGTATGTCTACAATGTGTATATATATATATATATATATATATATAGCATTCGACCAGTCTAACAAGAGAATAAACTAGATGGTAATGAAATGGTAGTCAGGGGTAGTTGCTCACATGATCCCACTTAATTAATGGAAGAACCAACAGCATTTCAGTTGGTCAAGAGTATTATTGAAGTGGAGATAACTCAGTAATGTTGCACATGTTAGTTAGTGAGTTATTTGAAAATTCTGATTTAAAATTTTATTGACAGGTTTCTTATTTAACGGTAACAGCACTAGTTTAAAATATAGCCAGTCCATGTGGTCTCATGTGTTTCCATTTCTGATCTCTCACTCTCTATGGGGATATCCTTTGGTCAAACTTGTTACTTGACATAATGGAAAGAATCTAGGGTTTCTTATATATGTTAAGAAGATATAGTTATTACAGTTATAAAGTTAGTTAGATGGCCGGTATACAGAAAGAAAGAGTAGGATATATGGTGTTCCGTGGGAGCCCTGAGAATGATGGTCCTTATCAAGTGGAGCTTTGACCTTTTGATTTGAGCCGTGCGATTGACCGATGAGTTGGCAGGCAGCGCGTAATGTGTATAGAGTGATTCGAACAAAAATGATTTCGATGGCTGCGATCCTTTTATCAATATTTGTGATTCTTTTTCGTGATCTGCGTGATCGGCATTAGTTAGTGAAGGGAATGTGCACCAAAACACTTTGAAAACGCATTAGGCACACTAATAAAATAGTATTCATTGGAAATAAGCCTCCATATATTTACTTGTATATAATCATATTTTCAAGTAGAGAAATAGCAAAATAATATATTTTTTTTCTAGGGTTTACCATCTTTGGAGGGATCAAATTATCCAAATGAAGCTCTTAATCGACGTGAAATGCATGAATCTACTTGCAGATAAACATACATAAACACATGCATACACACCTTGAAGTTCTAACTAAATGTTCTCTTGAAGGAAGGGATCTTTGAGATTCTTAAAATTGTAATTTATAACGAAAATAAGTGACACACACACACACACACACACACATATATATATATATATATAGAATAAAGCTTAAAAAATGGGCAAAGGGTGCAGCATCACATTGGCTAGTCTCTAAGGATGGTCTACCATCCTCATTTTGGGAGCGGTGGGATGATAATAAAGTTGATCTAATAATTAAAATGGTCACAACCATCCATTCTATAGACTTTTGGAGCTCTTAGTCATATTCCTTCTAACCCTATAAGATCATCTAATCATGTTCACTTTCAATATCAGATATAGATCTTGGAGTGGGACCCATTTTAAGTCATAGTAAAATAATCAAGACGCGCGAAGAAATAGAAGAAGGACATTAAGTTAGTTATAACTTATTGTTCTTTTAAAGCAAAAACTAATAATCATCCTAGCTATCAGATGTATACGAAATTTGTGTAGATAAATGGAGAGTCCTCTAAACACATCTCATTAAGAATCATCACATATTCATCTAATTCCTTTTCTAATCAAACCCCACTAGAGATTTGTGCTCTCTCTCTCTCTCTCTATATATATATATAGCTTACACTTACTCGAAAAACTAGAATCTATGTGTGTGTACTTGTGCTAAAGAGGGGGTGGCATCTAGGGCAGGAAGAGAGCTGTTGAAAAATTCAAATAAAATATAGACTTTGGTGCCACATCCAGGGCTTTGGTTGTACTAGGTGCAATCCCCTTACATGGTATCTGGATGACTAACAGAAGTTGAGTTCAGACTTGTCCAACCGTTTCAACCAACCTCATCAACTGAATCTAGTGGTTGGGAACTGGTTATTATAATAATAATTAATAATTATTATTTTTGATTTTCTATTCATAAACCAGTGCAATGCTTCTCTACACTGAGATTAAGAAAGAGCTAGATACCATTTGGGATCATTAGTTTAAAAAAATCTATAATTTCTGTTTCTATATTGATCCCTAGATTCAGAAACTTCCATATTTTTGCATAATTTTTGTGGCTTTTATGCTCATATTTCGTTACCATATTAGTAATTTCTAGTGCAAATCATAGTTCAGAGGGCGGTTTAATTTACGTGGTTCTTGATCCACATTATTTTCTGAGAAATTAATGGAGAAGTACCCAAATTCAATATAGCTAGCGTAATTCGCTACATTAGTTTGATTTTCATGGGATTTACAGCAATTAGGTAATGACGGTCAATACTTCAAGCTTGATATCAATTAACTCCAAGAACTACCATTTTTGTTGATATTTTCCTTTGAAGGATTGTTTTGTAGTTTATATAACTAAGAGATAAAATTCATAAGTTAAATTATAATAATAGTAATAGGTACAAATTTAAAAGCATATAGTGATTTTATAGAAAAATAGTTTACATACTGTAATAGATAAAATTCGTAAAAGAAGAAAGTGTTGCAAGGGCAAGTAGAATATTTGTCCTCGTATAAGATGATTGAAGTTTCCGTGTTCCGTCTACAACGTAAGCTCGTGCTACGAAGGACGATGTCAGAATTTGTCGTCACCAAGACAATGTCAGAATTCGTCGTCACCAGGACGGTGTCAAAATTCGTCATTATCAGGATGATGTCGTGGCTAGTAGTCAAGGCATGATATTAGTATTTATGGTCAAAAGATGATATCAGCGTAGAGGATGGGATCAACATGAAGGACGATATCAGCGTAGAGGACATGATCAATGTGAAGGACGAGACCAACGTAAAAGACGAAACCGACTTTCAGGACAAAGTAATCAGGAGGCGATCTCTATACTTTGGCAATTAGGAGTTAATGATAGTCATCTTAGCCCACAAACAGTCTAGAACCGACCTGAAGAAAGTAGGCTTACACGTGTGGCACGCGTCAAAGAAAGTAGGCTTACAAATGTGGTACATATGTAGGAAGATTCGTCTGAGATATTCAGTATGATCACAAAGCAAGTGGTAAGATCATGCATGGGCATTGATGAGCATGGAGAGGTTATCTCCTCTTGAGAGAGATATATTGCAGGCCAACCATGCCCTTACGCTGTTACAGCAGCAGTAACAGTCAATGTTGACTTAATTAAGGAGAAACCGGTAGATGGACGCTGATGAATATGACCTCTTCATGTCTCAACTCGATCACCCCGTGGATCCTAGAGCCATCACATATTCGCCTCAGGACCCAACGTTACATCCAGAAAACTGAGATAATCCGCAAGGCAAAGTCAGGCGACCAAACTCTCCGTGCTGTAATGCTCGAAGAAAGATCTCGCCAAGGCCGGGTGTGCGACATCGGTTTCGTTTCTCGTCCCCTCCAAGAGCCCCGGGGGCATGACAATCCTGATAGTAGAAGTTGCGGGCAAGACAGACGGAGCATCCACCTCGAAGAAAGGGCAGGGACCATGATAAACCCCTCGTATGATTGAAGTATGTCAAGTGCAGCCTGTGCCAAGGGGCAAGCATGAGAAGAAAAGGTCATGAAGCTTTGTATGAAAAAAGTATGTCAAGTGCAGCCCGTGACAAGGGGCATCACGCACTCACTTTTGTGAACCATGGCATGACAACCGTGGTTCGGTTTCATGACGATGATCTTGACGTGTTGCTCGTCAATTCGAAAAACTCGGTACCTCTTGGCCTTCACCGAGTTGAAGTTAGATCAATCTTTGTATCAACTCGAGCATTTCGAAGAAAAGATAAACGAGAAGCGAAAAGGAGACACCTTCATGACCGCACAAACCAAGGTAACTCCAAAAGCCTATGAATGAGCAAAGAATCATCGGAGAAAGGGATGATGCGTAAGGCAAGAGAGAAAGTAAGGAAAGCCAGAAGAAGGAGGACTGGGAGGCTTGAGTCGTTCACATCCCAACCCCAAAAGGCTATGGAAATGAAGACAGTCACCTACCTGATGCTCTCCACTTCATTTGATGTTCTCTGCATCACTCGATGCTCTCCATAGCGTCACAATCGATCATGACCACCTGATCCTCTCTTGAATCTGCCTTGTTCACCTGATGTTCTCCAAGGAAGGTACCCCTACACTCTGTCAATACCTGATGCTTCATGATTATCTACTTGATGATATGTCAATGTCACACTACCGCGTGCACGACCACGTGATTGATCACCTGTTGAGTACCCTCGTATCCGAGTTCGTACCCGTCCTCCGAGCCACGTCCTTCGAGTCACGCCCTCAAAGAGAAGTCCTCAGAGCAATATCTTTAAAGCTACGTCCCCAAAGCACGATTCCTGAGCACATCCCCAGAGCACAATTCCACAGCCCCGTCCTTGAAGTGAACGCGTCCTCATGTATTCAAGCTACGTCCCCTGATGATCATGCGTGATGCTCTTGACCTTTATCGACCTCCGACATCCGACTATACTCTGTTAAACGATCAACAGCCACACAATAAGTATCTCTAGACTATAATGCTCATATGCTTATGCCTTATACTGACTTAATCAAATGAAACATTTACAGCAGGACAGACGACCATCCGCCTTACGGAGGATGAACTCGTGATGAGTTGAGGACAAACCCGAGCTAAATCATGAATGAACTCATGCAAAATGCCACCTCCTTCATCGAGCATACCGTATTGTCGAGTGTAGAGGACGAATGACTGCCGATGACTGAACAAGACTTGAATCATGTTGCCCTCAAGAGGTATCATTAATCCCAGAAACTTCCCTTTGCTTTAAGTGTTAGTCATGACATGCATTCCTGTACGAAGATGCTTCTCCGTCCTCTAAGAAAGACGGATATACTTCTCTGTCCTCTAAATGAATTATTAGATGAAATATCAAAGGAAATGTCAAAATCATATAACGAATGAACTAACATAAGCAATGTCTGATGAATGCTCAATGAATTGACAAAACCTCGATGAATGCTCAATAAATTGTCAAACCTCGATGAACGATCAATGAATTGTCAAACGAATATCCAATGCATTATCTGATGAAAGCTCAATGAATTGTCTAAAAACATGTCTCGAATTGATTGTTATGACTTTTCATATGTGTGAGCATGGGAAATTTCCTACCCACTTTCACATTTTATAGTTTGATTGAGAGTCGCCACTTATTCATTCTTAGGGATAGGTCCCGGGTATTTGTTCGTCTGGATAAAACAAATGGTCTACTCAGAGTTAGGGTAAGTGGTTCGATTAAGCCCTGAGGAAGGTGTTAGGCACCCCAGGACTCCCGTTTAAAATGGTTACCTACTTCCTAAACTTAAGCCAATTATAATCTCAAAGTTTAATTAAAATGTCTAAGTATTTAAAGTATGCTAATCCAAGAAAAAGAGAAAGCTAGCTAGGGTCGAACCTGGATAGGGTTGCCTACGTACTTACAAAGTGAGATCAGACCGAGCGTAGTTTGGATACATAAGCCCGTGCCAAGGCTAGGGGTATGTGTGTGTGTGCATAGGGTGGTCAAGGGTCTAGTCCGGGGGCTATGGTTTAGTTGACCGGGGAGGTCAAGTGTTCAAGTGTGAGTCTAACCGCTGTTAGAGGGGTGTAACTAGGGTTAGAGACTAACCCTAGTTAAGAAAGACCTAGTGAGTCTTTTTGAAATTTTGGGTTTTTCATTTTTTTGTGATTTTATGTGGTTTAGAGATATATGCAAGCTAACAATGGTTAACTAAACAAGGTTGAGTTAGCGACCAATTATGGTCACGAAGAGAATAGCAAATCAATGTTTTTGGTCTTTTGAGTTTTTTCCATTTTTTGTATTTTTTATGATTTTATGTGAATTTACACATGGGACAAGCTTAACTAGGGTTAAAAATTAACCGGGGTTGAATTAACCCCGGTTATAAGCATTGACAGGGGTCACAGTGGGCTTGGTATACGTGGCATGGGCTCGGTGCGCCTTAGATTGGGTGTGAGCCTTATGCAAGTCAGTTATTCAGGCAATATAGGGAATGGCGCCAATTTGTTTACCGCCATTCCCAATATAATGCATATTGGGAATGTCGGTAATCCAAATGGTGCCATTTCTGTTTTACAGGAACAACAACCTTGCAGACTAGTGGGGAAGTTCAGGGTGATGCCACGTGAGCTGGTGGGCCCAGGGAAGAGTCTCATGATGATGCCATGTGTCCTGGGCCCATATTGGGCCATGGGTTTGGTTCAAATGAGGCCCAACAAGGCCCTAAAGCCACTGTTACAGAAATTACACAGTGTCGGTGAAGTATTCACCGACACTATGCACAGATTGCATTTTGAGCCAATTTAACCCTAGTTAAGCTAATCCCAGGGGCATGAAATGCTCAAGGAAGATGGAGAAGAATCCAAGGAAACCAAATCAGGCTCTGGAATGGACCAGGGCTTCACCATATGAGAACTACAGCCTTTGCAACAAATAAGCTCAGAAATGGCGGTAGTTATTCTATCGCCATTACTGAGTTTTACAAAAAAATAAAAAAATAGCTATCTACTGTTCCATGATGCGTCCAAGGGGCTCCTCATGAACTGAGGACCCCCTAGAAGCTTTTTGGATAGGTGTGAGGGTCTGTGTACGGTGTGTGTAGGTGTGGGGAGTGGTGGGGGTTCATTGCCTATGGAGGAGGCAAGGAACCCCTCTTTAGGCTAAGAACTCTAAGCTACACCCCTGGAACTTGGACCAAGGGTTCACAGACGCTCAAAAAGATAAAAAGGAAGGGTAGGGAGGGTCCCTACCCTGCTGGTCCATCGGCAAGTGGTGGTGGAGGGTGGCTGGCCGTGGCGGAGCACTGCAACAAGGGTTGGGCTCCCGGATTTTGAAGGGTTTCAGAGGCAGGAAGCTACTAGGGGCTCCAAAATTGACCAGGGGTTCCTTGTGGAGGTTGAAGCATGAGTTTACAGTGAGGGTGAGGTGTGGATTTATAGGGAAAGAGGATGGGGACATGGTTGGTATTAGGACATGGATAGGTGAGGTTTTCAGACGCATGGAGGGGGTCTGAGGGGAGTTCAGAGGTGTGGGGAGGCAGTATGGTGGTGCAGGAGGTGTAGGTGGTGCAGGGAGTGGCTGCAGGTGCTGTAAACACGCAATTACAGGCATGGAGGTAGATCATCTACCGCCATTGAAAAAAAGGTCAAAACTAAATGTCGGTAGATAGACTACCGACATTTTGAGATTTTGAAAATTTAAGGGCCAGGTCCACCTGCAAGGCTTGGTTATGGGTCTTGGGCCTATGTTTGGGCCCAGGCTTGGTTTCTACTAGTTTTAGGCCCTACGGGATCGGGTCCACCTAGGGTTTAGAGTAGGGCGTACTAGGGCTACCTAGGGTTTAGGATTAGGGTTACCTAGGGTCTAGGCTTAACTATGCTTTAGACCTAGGGTTTAGGCTAAGGTTGTCCTAGGGTTCAAGTGAGGTTGACCTAGGCTGGACAAACCATGGTTAAGTTAATTAACCAGGATTAAGGGGGGGGGGGTGTAAAAATGGGGTGCTGACAATATGAACGTGGTACTCACTACGGGGCACGATCAAATGAAATGTTATCTGAACCAAGTATTCGTTTAATAAAAGAATTTAAGGTTCAGCCTACGAAATTTCATCTGATTTATTGTATTTACGATATATTGTCTTATCATGCTTCCGTGCTTATGTCTACGTGTTTATCATGCTTCCGTGCTTATGTCTACGTGCTTATCATGCTTCCGTGCTTATGCCTCCATGCTTATGCTTCCATGCTTATGTTTTTCGAGCTTAGAGTTAGTTATCTCGTGATCATGTTTCTGCTCTAACGCTCGGAAGAAGGACAATCAAATGTAAAGACGATGTAAAGGCAATGTGCAAAATTTAATGTAAAGACAATATGCAAAGTCAATGTAAAGAAATGTATAGAAGTATTATATTCATATAATATTCGAAGGACGGATAAAGCGATTACAAGAGAAAGAAAAATACAAATGACCGTGTGAGCTGAATGCGACTATTACATCAACAAGAAAGGATTGGGAATTTAAGGTGGCAACTATTTCACGAGCCGACAGAAGGATGTGCCACAAGAAGCCTTCAGGTCCAGACACGAACTCGATGGGAGGTACACTAGGCTCAGCAGAAGGCTCAAGCCGTCGCGGGGGATGCTCGATTGTGAAAGGGATCGATAGTTTGATCCCTCTCTGAGATGATGATGACATCGAAAGAACAACCCTCTAGGATGGCTTTATCCTTAGAATCCTCGATCGGCGCTCAAAAATTTGAAAAATCTTCAGTTGCTCATCATAGTCCTTTGCTATCTCCTTCTCCAGATCTCTAAGGATAGCATGAATCGTAGGCACGATCCAGTTTATGAAAGCTAAGATCAAGAAAGATTACCAGAGTAAGGACTTATCAGAAGTCTGAAGAAAGGTCTGGGAATTAAAGAATACAAGGTTGCACTGATGCTTGGTCATCACAGTCACATGAAGGTTCTTTGGGTCGTCAAAAGTGTTAGTGCGAATGAAGATCGAAGTAAAGAAATGAGGACTATCTCGTCTCATTTATATAAGGATCAAAAAATGCCAGGACGGGAATACCCTCCATCTCCACCATACACGAGTATATGCGCAAGGGCATGATGGTAAAACATAGAATTGAAGTTGGCATGTTAGAAGGAAATTACGGCAGGATGAAATTGACCCTCCTCTTTGTTGTACACATGTGAAAGCTCAGGGATACGATCGTCTTCTTCTATGTTAGGCTAACCATCACAAGTTTTTGCGTGCATCGAGTCCCGCAATCAGTAATGATGATGACCTGCCAACATTAAGTGATACACGACTTTTCGTCAGGCGTATGAAGCAATTGCGTACAACTGTCATGAAAGTTCCTATGCTCATAAATGCATGCAACATTTCACCTTCTGCGGATCAGCAGGTATCCTCCAAACTCCAATCTTTAATTTACGATACTCTGAATGACGTTCAAAGCATCGTAAATGGGCAAATTGTAATGGATAAATATCGTAAAAGAAGTAAGTGTTGCAAGGGCAAGTAGAATATTCGTCATCGTAGAAGATGATTCAAGTTTCTGTGCTCTGTCTACAACGTAAGCTCGTGCTCCAAAGGACGATGTCAGAATTCGTCGTCACCAGGACAGTGTCAGAATTCTTCGTCATCAGGACGATGTCGTGGCTCGTAGTCAAGGCATGTTATCAGTATTCGTGGTCAAAGGATGATATCAACATAGAGGATGAGATCAACATGAAGGACGATATTAGCGTAGAGAATGGGATCAACGTGAAGGACGAGACCAATGTAGAAGACGGAACCGACTTTCAGGACAAAGTAATCAGGAGGCGATCTCTATACTTTGACAATTAGGAGTTAATGATAGCCATCTCAGCCTACAAACAGTCCAGAACCGACCTGAAGAAAGTAGGCTTACATGTGTGACACGTGTCAAAGAAAGTAGGCTTACACTTGCGGCACGTATGAAGAAAGATTCGTCTGAAATATTCGGTAATGATCACAAAGCAAGTGGTAAGATCATGCATGAACATTGATGAGCATGCAGAGGCATCCAAACTCAAGCCTATAAAAACCCCAGATCTCTCACAAAGGAAGGAGGTTGGAGGCTGCACAGTTGGCCGACCCATGGTTGGTTGGAAGAGGATGAAGAGATCACAGAGGAGGGGGGGGGGGGGGGCGGTGGGGATGACTGAACCTCGACCATTCGAAGCCTTGATTAATGAGAAGATCATGCATGAAAAATCTATGCCTTATACATTCTCTCTTTCAAAGTTTGTTCTTAATACTTCATCTTCAACGTATACTGACTTGATCGTCGGAGGACTTTGTCAGGAGGGGCCCCCACCCACATCAGCAAAGGCGAGCTAGGATCATACTTGCATCCTTCTACCAGTCAACCTGAGCTAACGACGCGTGGACGATCCTGAGAATTTACCCCACACATACTTTTCTAAGCTTAAATATAATGATCTTAACAATATTTTGACTGAGAAGATATTGCCGATAAATCTCGTATAAAACAGCTTCTAGCCATGTTAATAATCCGAGAAAAGACTGAACCATAATGTCCCAATAGCGATCATTGTCACTAAGATTTAGTTTCTCCTCCAGCATCTACAAGAAGATGCTCTAAGAATGATTAATAATAGATTTGTTTATGTATTGATGAGAGTTTTAGAGAGTCAAATGAGAGAAAACAATAGGGTTTAAAAAATCAAAATATATCCAAGGATTTCAAAGTTCTTGTGGGGAAGAGGATTTTGTTCTCGTGTTGCCATGTGACTATGTGAGCCACCTTTTTAATTTGACAAGGGGTTTGAATCCCTAACATTTATAGAAAATTAAATAAGGGATGGTTGGGGCTTTTACTCTCTTTCTCTCTCCTAGGTATTTGATTAAGGTTTCTTAGATAATATAAGTAAGATCTTACTTATATTTAAAAGTAGGTCTAGATCTCCTTGAAGGTTTAAACCCTTCAAGTTTCTTAGTTGAGAAACCATGTGACTCCATTACAAGAATATTTAAAAGCTTTATAGAGAGGGTGACTCACCTGTGGAACTTATAATAAAGATTTCCTTAATTACTTTTGACTGGCTCCTAGACCAAAACAAAAAAGCAAAAAAATACAAATATGCAAAAAAAAAAGTATAAAAACAAAAAAGTTCCTGCAAGTGCAAGCGGTTCAGATTAGAGATTCCAATGTAAAATACTTCTAGAGCCCTAGAATTGCATATAGGAGATGAGACATTTACATTTATGTGATTTATGTGGTAAAAATGTGGCCAGTTACTAGATCATTTTGTTAAGGGCTAATTCAATAATTATGTTAATTAGACATTTGGAAGTTGTGGATGCAATGAGTGTATATCTGTATGTATATAAAATAGGGGGAAAAAAAAGAGAGATTGCCCAAAAGTCACAAACTAAATAGAACCTCTTGCAATCTTATGGGATCCTCCTAATCATGAATTGAGCCAAACACCACATTTTTATATGTTGTGCAACTCCATTACAAGATATTCTCTCATTCTTTTTTGTTGACTAAGAAGAAGAGTATCTAGGTTTGAAATTACGAAGATTTTGGACCCCAAATGGTAACTGGAATTTCTAAAATTCCGGCCAAAATTTGACAACTACAATTTTTTACTGTACCAAAATTTAGGGATTTCGGTCGAAATAAATCAGCCTCTTTTTCTTAGTTTTAAATATTTTTTTTCTAATATATTTACATAAATTTATTAGATGCAAATTGCTTATCTAGTTATTTAACTAATTAGATAGGTTAGTAGAAATGTTTAAGGGTCTTATTTATTTTTAACTTATTAGGTATCCTTCTATAATAATGGATAAAGATCTAATTAAACTTGTAATCTAGTAACAAAATATTATTCTTTTTTTAAAAAAATCCCAAAATTTTAGTATGTTTCGGTAAATATCAATATTTATTTATTAAAATTTAATTCAAAACAATTAAAATATAAACCAAAAATATTTTGGCTGAAATTTCAAAATTTGAGTAAAATAGTGCAACCCAAAATAATAGGGATATCAATTTTGAAGGGGAGGACCGAGACCAAAATTTGGTCGAAATTAAAAACCATGATGAGTAGACCAATTAAGGAAATCTTTCAAGATTTTAATGAAAGGAGAAAAAAACAGAGGAAAGAAAGAAAAGAAGAGTCAAGCTTCCATAGTAATACACCAAAGATGACGATAATTATAACAAGGGGTCGACTTCTCTAAGTGTGCACGTTCCAATTAATCTAGAAAGAGCATGCAATCACAGGCTGCCATGTTTGGAGTACATTTTGTTTAAGGGTTTCTAAAACCGTAGTTAGGTTAGGGGGTGCCAACGGGCTGATTTCTGGCCACATAAACCTATTGTCAATGTGCGGGTATATTAAAAAATCACAAAAATATGAGCCCAAACCCAGCCCATTGACACCCATTTTTGTGTTAACATTAACCATAAGAAATTAATATTGATTAATTATGAGACTTAATTTTAATTAGGGTTAGAATAGGTAACAAATAGGACAAACTCACTTTACACGTGACATCTCGTGACATCTCCGCATAAGGTGAGCATTCCACCCATGGAAAATATTCACGCAGATAGAAGATTTTCTCTAATAGTAATGATCATGATTGAAAATATAGTGCTTGAGTGCTAAAATTTTTTTCTTACCATCCAAAACAATGGCTAAGACGAGATGATTGTAGTCATTTGACAAGGTTGATGTTTGACTTTCTAGATATCCCATGTTGAACCCAATGAATATTAGTTACCAAGTCCTTGTGTAAGGGTAAAAATTGGTTCACACACCTGAGACAGGTGGCAATACTGTACTGCACTAATCCGACCTACCGACACTTAAACAAATTGTGGAATGACTAAGCAAACCTTATCATCGACTTGAATATCAGCTCGGTCATGAGGATTCTACCACCCGATCTAACCACGAGCTCGGTCAGAAGATCCCATCACCCGACCTGACCACCAGCTCGATAAGATGATCCCACCATCCAACTTCGCTATTAGCTTGATTAGATCGAGCCATTGACCTTCCAACTGTGCTGAGATCCTCTGAGATGTAATACCACTGCTCAGTCCATATTAGGAAGTTCCCAAAAAGAGAGGAATTACACCCAGTCTTGAAAATCTCGTACAAGATCATGATGCTTTCCTATTAAATAGGAAACACTAACTGTTGACCTAATCCTAATTGGAAACATGCTCTATAATTTCTATCACGTAGATAAACGTGTTTGGGAAAGACTTCAATTCTGTCAAGAAGTTGGAGTGGCCATACAACTAGCCAACCTATTGCCAAATCTATAAATAAGACTGGTTGGGGCAGAGAAAGAGATCAGACTTTTGACCACTTCAAAGCAGCATTTCTCTTCTTCAGCCACCATTCCCCATATCTTTTGTGCTGACTTGACCGTCGAAGTATCCTCACAGGTCACCCCGTGGAGAAAGTAAATTGTTGCAGCCAATCAAAAGTAGACACGCATTCCTGGCGGTTTCATGTATTTTCCCCACACCTTGCATGTCAAGTTGTTAACTACCTTTCTTAAATATTGTGATCATAGACTTTGTTTCTCTATAACATAGTTTATGATACTTAAACGACAATATTAATAACATTAACGTAACTATTACTAAGACTATTACCACCATCACTAATACTACTACCACAATAATAATAATAATAATAATAATAATAATAATAAAAAAGGGATAGTTACCCCGTAAGGAAAACACCATTCATAGTTCAAAATATTCAAAATTATAAAATCTAGTTTGAAATGGCAAGATTGTAAATAACCCTTACTAACATACTTTGGCAATGGAAAATAATGATATTACCCTTATTCTCAACATATATAAGCTAAATAATGGGCACATTTATTTTTTCTTATCACGTTTTAGTTACACAATTGCCATCCAAATCCTAGATATCTCGCATTCTTGAACATGTTCTAGCATTTTTTTCGTATACTCGATTCGTTGTGAGCATTCTACCGTAAATAACTCTAAATGAAAAAGACAATATCAGCAATATATGATAAGGATAATAATAATAATAGTAGTGACAAATAATAATAATGAGCAAAAGAATAAGAATAACAGTAATAAATGTGGTAGTTGTTATTATATTAGGGAATGTTAGGGTTAAGATGCTGGCTTTGTGCGACACGTGTATTAGTTTTTTCTTCTTTCACTACAAAAAAAAAGTGATTTTTAGCGACGGAAAGTGAAGGGAATGAATAATGTTGAAGTTGTTGCTCTAATAAGCTGCAAAAGCATACCATACGTATATTTATTGTCCATCTTACTTATTACTATTATGATAACGATGATGATTATTATTATTATTATTATTATTTTATAGCTATTACTATATTGAGCACAACATCAAGAATCTATGTCCTAGGAGTGAGGTTCAGCTGAACGAAACTGAGGTGGTTGTAGGAAGCCTGTGATAGCTAATGATTCCATCTTTCTCGAACTTTTTTTTTTACGCGTGATTGAAGCTTATTATAGGATTCGCTAGACTTTTGCGTAGTTTAGTTACAGGCACGAGTAAGATATTCTGGTAAAGGCTCTTGCTTCATAGCAACTACAACCGACCACGCAGAAAGTATCACTAAAGCCCTCGAGAGTTCTGTTAGAATAATAAAAGAAGAGAAAGCAATCGCTTCTGATCCCATATAAGAGTAGCTAAGGAGGTCCCCCCAAGCTAGTTGGGGAGCTTTGCAAGGCTGGGAAGCTAGGGATGATAAAAAGCTCACTTCCCTATAAGATCATGCATGGGATATTAGTATTCTCTCTCTCTCTCCCTCTCTCTCTTGTATAGCTTGATGATTCTACTCATTCCAATGCCCTTAAAATAACCCTAGAAACGCCAAATACTACCTACCTCTATCTTTACATCAAAAGGAGAGACTCTATAGGAAACCAAAGGTTTCATGCACATGCCTCCCTCCCTCTATGAGTTCACATTCCTAAACAACAACTTGGTGGGGTGCACCATGACTATATCCAACTCAACTTCTCATGTACATACAATTTGTACTTCTTTCAAAGCTTTATAACACTATAAAATACAAATCCAAACCCTAGCCCAAGTACTCTAAGTAATCATCATTAGTTATAAACTAATACCCCATTAAACTAAAACTCAAAAAACAAGTATAAAACCCGTTTACCCGTTAATTAAGGAGATCATCATCAGATTGGATATTTTGATCATAATCGACTTTGCACGCTGTAATGTTGATCATTGTTACACATTTGAGGAACGGAGATTAGGGTTTCATTATTCGAGTAACATGATATATTGTCATGGTCAATAGCTAAATCATTATAGTTCATGATTAATTAAGGGTGACAATAGGCTAGGTCGGGCTAAGCACCGATGTCGTGAGCAGATCCTCAAACCAAACCTACTCTATAAATAGGTTATAAGGCACTACAGAAATGGAAATTTAGAGATGGAAATATTTCTGTCTCTAATACATCATTTATAGAGACGGAAATACAATCCATCCTTATTGTGCCATCTGTAATGTATATTTCGACAATTTATTAATTTTAAAAAAAATAAAATTAACAAATAGTGACAAAAAGTATCCGAACCCAACCCAACCCAACAAGGAACCCCTTAACACTAACGGGTTGAGGGTGAGCAAACCCTCACGGGTTAAAATACCGAATAGGTTTGGGGGCAGGGTTGCAATACTTAGGATTGATTTACCTTAAAAACGTGCATTAAGAACTAAAAAAGAAATGACAAAAGTAGGGTTAGCTTGTCATATATTTAGGGTTATGTTGGTGGTTTATCTCATTTCAAGTGATAAACCTTAGTGAGTGAGGTTAGCAAAATCTTAAGGTAGGGTTTTTGTTTATTTTTAAGGATTATTATGTGGCAAGCATGACATCTACTCACTAACCGCTAACAGCTATGGATGATCGTAATTAATGAAGGTTAGGACATGCGTGGGGTCCAACACTTGGCAGCAACATGTGGTATGAGAGATGATTGGCAGGATTGAGCTTTGTGGGTCAAAACAGTTGCTCACAAGTCCCAATCCCAATGCAAGGGAGAGGGTTTAATTTGTGGGGGACTGGGGGTTCAAGAGGTGCAATTATATTAGCCTTTGCGCAACTTGATCATTCACCTACTCCACGTTGTACTTATCCTCGTCAGCACCTGATTTTTGCTACGTGGCATCAAACTATACAGAGAATTTTAAATTTTACAAAGTTTTTTTTTTCATAGTTTAAATATGAATTGAGCTCTAAAGAGGGTGGAGTCTTGTAAGATATCGAGAGATCTAGTGGGTGACTGTTTTGTAGAATTTTTCTCTCCATAATTATAAGATTATCCCCGCCTTAATCACATCAAAAGGGTAGTGCACTCATGGAGTAAGTCCCACGGTTTATGTTGTAGTTGAAGATTTGATCTACCAAGTTCACTCTGCCATAGATAGAACCAGTACAACATCGGAACCACTCTGATGCAAGACTTGGCGAAGGTATGGATGTCCAATACCTAGATGTAAGATCAAGATATTCAAGTCTAAGCCTATCCTATTTGTGCTTAGGATTAACCAAAGCTTCACCTCATATTTAAACTTTTTGTTCCCTTATACTTGAGCATTATTTGTACAATATTGTATGTAATATTTTCAAGTGTTAGTATGTTTAATTGTAAGTTATGAAGGGACTTACAAGGTACTGTTACCTGCTGCTTACTACACCAGGACCCAAGCACTAGCTAACTCATAAGCCTCCCAAATGGAGAGTATATTAATTGCTTGCTATATGAGCGGATAGCCATCATTCATGTATATATGTAGTTAGGACGTAGGAGTGCTAGCCCTACTCTCATGCCTTTTCTACTTTTAGTTAGCCTCAACCAATCAAGTGTTTATAAACTTTTTTAAAAAGTGTGCTTTAATTAATGTAGTTAGGGCTAATAGGGTAGTAAATGGCGAGTGAGACATCTTGCTTGCCATGTTACTGGGGAAAACTTTTCTCCCTGAAACTTGATCTTTGGACCACCTTTGCAAGAGAGAGGTGAGCTAAAAGAGAATTCTCTAGTTCTAGGTTCTCCTGTTATTCCCGGAACCAGATGAGAATACTGAGTGTCACTTTCAGTGATCTCCTATTCTCTCTCGTCATTCTCTATGTGACCAAATTACATACAGCAAATAGAAATACACTTTAATTTATGATACAGCTCATGTCATCATCCTCAATTAGCCAACTTCTCCCTTTCACTATATATACATGAAAAATTAGGAAAAGAAAAGCTGAACTCTTTCATCCATTTGATTCCCTATTCCCTTTCCCCTGTTGGCCACCCTTGTCCCTACTTACCTGGTGCGTGTGGTTGGGGAGTCTACACGTGTTCGGCGGATTAGTCCGGTGCTCTAAGAGACCCGGACACCCTCATTACAAAAAAAAGAAAACAAAACTCTTTCCTCCAAAGTGTTATTTAACCACGCTATACATATTTGGCAAATGGGGTATAAAAGTTAATTTGAAAAGTCAGAGCCTATGTCAAAGGTTTGCATAAAGATGGAGCCTATTTTGGTAAAACCCTCTTCTTTTAATTCTAGTTAACAACTTTAATCTTTATTGTTAATCTTTTTTTAATAATCAAAGTTAGATGGTTGAACTAAGGGTTATTTATCATAGTTAAGGGGTATTGTAAGGGACACGTGTTGACATGTGGGACATAACCAGACTCCAAGGAGTCCGGTTATAACAATAGAGATTACTAGAGAATTCCAAGTTTTTTCTTTCTTTGATGAAAATGTTGATATTCTCTAATTGCTGAAAATGCCAAAGAGATTGAATCACAGCCAATTGCGATTGAACTCGGGAAGATTTCAATCGCACCTACATGCCAACACATGTTCCTTTTAATTCCTATTAATCGTGGTTAAGATTCACTAACCTTTAGGGTTCAACAATATAACCTTAGTTTTAAGAAAAACACACTAAAAAAATATTTAACTTTGTTAAGAATTTTTAAGCCTTAGGGTTTAATATATTTTTTTAAAAAATCGAAGTCATATTATTGAAGCCTAGGGGTTAGGGAATCTTAACCATTGTTAATAGAGCTTAAACGGGAAACCTGTTAGCCCGAGTACAATCACAATTGGCTGTCTTTCCCTTATTTTTTTTTTGTAAACTCAATAATACCATAAGGTGATTACAAGAAAGGAAACCCACGCACACCACACATGCTGACACACACACTCACACACGACACACATGCAGAGTCTTGCCCTTATTTATTACAAAGGTCCTGTGTGGAAGAGTCCTAGGAATCTGGGGGGCGTAAAGATGAGACGGCGGTTTATTTCATTTCCAATTTTTTATTTTAATTATTTTATACATAATAATAATAAATCCATATATTTTCCCTCTCCCCCTCTCCAAAGCCCTTTATATCTTGTGACTGGAATTTTCCACATAAAATAAGTTTAATTACCACTAAGCTTTGCTTTGAAAATGGCCTCCCTCAAACACTTTGAAGCATAGCTCCATCTCAAATAAAAAGGATTAATCTGAAGCGGAGTTTCGGCCCATATTTAAACTCAAATAAAATCAAGTTTTTCATTTCTTTTTTTAAAAGCTAGAGCTCCAATTCAAAGTGGCTGAGCTCCCCTTTTCATCTTTTATTGTAAACCAGTGGCAATTATATAATTTCGAGGCAAATCATGCTACAAAACTGTCACTTTATTTCTTTACAATTAATATTGAGCTTTGCTTTAAGAAAGAGAGCTCCACCAAAGGCTTTAAAGAGGAGCTCGGCTCATATTTAAACTCAAGATAATAGCAAATAAAAAACTAATTAATTGTAAGCAATTAGTTATATATATATATATAGGGAAATGCTTTTGAGACCATCTTAGCTAGGGTTGAAACCACTGCGACGTGCTGTGCAGCATGAGATTTAAGGTGAGGCCCACGGTAGTCTCTGCCCTAAGACGGTCTTAGTAGCAAAGTCTCTATACATACTAGCGAGTGGCACGTGCGATGCACGTGAGAGCGAGGGAAAGGAGTTAACCACAGTTAATAGGAGTTAAAAAGGACACGTGTTAAGCGGGAAGTGCAATTGAACTCTCCTCAAGTTCAATCGCGATTGGCTGTGATTCTACTCTTTAAATAGATAGATGAGCAATGGGTAGTTTGGGAATTAAAGTTAAAAATAAAATCAAAGTTTTGTTTTATGTAAGGGTAATTTGGAAATTTTGAAAAAATCAAGCTACGCCTGCCTCTCCCATTATAATAGTAAAGATATAGGAAAATGCTAGTGAGACCACAAAGGGCTGAGACCATACTGAGACCATACATGCATGGAGTTCGGATGGGCAACAACGCTTGCTGTTGCGCTGTTGCCCGTATGTGTCTTGCAAAATAGGCCCCATATCCATCATTTGGTGATCCCCATGTGAATAGTAAAGTGGCCCCATTTTATAAGACACATATGGGAGCGTTGTTGCCCATCCGAACTCTCATAAATGTGATGCACAGATCTCAAAATTTCAAAAATGGATTTAATAAAATTTTGAGATCCGTGCTTAAAAAAGCACGGTCTCGATGTGGTCACGACCCTTTCGTAGCAGTCCATATATATATATATATATTTGTTAAAAAAAAAGTAGCAAAGTCTCTCTATTTATTTATTTATTTATATATAGTTGTTAAAAAAAAGAGAGAGAAAGCCATAGGCTCATCATTTGGAATCAATGTCCACTTCCATGACTCCCCCTATTTAAACCCCTCCAACCTCCTCCACATTTCTACAAACTGCATTGCATTCTCTTCTCCCCTCCTATTATTTTCTTCTCTCACTCAATCACTAGGCCTATACACAAACAATCTTGTTTCGTCAACAACAAACCATCCCAACACTCCCTCTTTTATCTTCTTTCACTACTCGATCACTGCTACTTTAGTTCAGAATCTGCTCTCTTTTGTCACCCAACTCTAGTCTCTAATATTACCTAGAGACGATGTTTCGTGTCTTGGATCACGAAGAATTCTTGGCTCGCCGATGCGTGTGGGTGAATGGTCCTGTCATAGTAGGGGCCGGCCCATCGGGACTGGCGGTCGGAGCATGCCTTAAAGAACAAGGTGTGCCATTTGTAGTCCTCGAGCGAGCCGACTGCATTGCCTCTTTATGGCAAAAACGCACCTATGATCGCCTCAAGCTTCACCTCCCCAAACAATTCTGCCAGCTCCCTAATCTCCCCTTCCCTGAGGACTTCCCTGAGTACCCCACCAAGAAACAATTTATCGATTATCTTGAATCTTATGCTAAGCAATTTGAGATCAACCCACGATTCAACGAGTGCGTACAGTCCGCTAAGTATGATGAAACTTGTGGATTATGGCGGGTCAAGACTGTCTCCTCTAGCGGCACTAGTCGTGCCGAGGTGGAGTACATTTGCCGGTGGCTTGTGGTGGCCACAGGAGAGAATGCCGAGAGTGTGGTGCCTGAGGTTGAAGGTTTGGCTGATTTTGGTGGTCAAGTCATGCATGTCTGTGACTACAAGTCCGGTGAGGATTTCCGGGCAAAGCGTGTTCTTGTCGTCGGCTGTGGCAATTCAGGCATGGAAGTCTCTCTTGATCTTTGCAACTACAATGCCTTACCATCCATGGTGGTTCGAAGCTCGGTGAGTTTCTTATAGTATTTAATTAATTGTTACTAGTCTTGTGTTCTAGCACAATTATTTTTCACTATTGAGTTTTGATTATAACACGGTTAATTTTGTTCTAATTTACAGGTTCATGTGCTGCCAAGGGAAATTCTTGGGAAATCTGCGTTCGAATTGGCCATTACTATGATGAAATGGCTACCACTTTGGTTGGTTGATAAGCTGTTGTTGATTATAGCGAGGTTGGTACTCGGAAACATTGAGAAATATGGGCTGAAACGGCCATCAATGGGACCTTTAGAGCTCAAGAACAGTGAAGGAAAGACGCCTGTTTTGGACATTGGTGCACTGAAGAAGATTAGATATGGTGAGATTAAGGTGGTCCCTGGAATCAAGAAGTTCTCGCGCGGTAGAGTCGAGCTTGTTAATGGCGAAATTCTTGAAATTGATTCGATTATTCTGGCGACTGGGTATCGCAGCAATGTCCCTTCTTGGCTACAGGTGAGAAAATGTTCTTGATCTTCTTATTCATCTTAAACTATTATTATTATTATGTTTTCCATTAAAAATTCTTATATGGGGTCTCTAGCTTTTATGGGTATGTGAGGATAAATGTACTAAAAAGTTTTTTCTTGGAATGTTGGTTTGTATAGGAGACTGAGTTCTTCTCCCAGAATGGGTTTCCAAAGGCTCCATTCCCAAATGGGTGGAAAGGAAATGCTGGGCTCTATGCAGTTGGGTTCACTAGGAGAGGGCTTTCTGGTGCATCATCTGATGCCATGAGAATAGCACAAGATATCGGCGAAGTCTGGAAAAAGGAAACAAAGCAGTCCATCGCTTGCCACCGGAGATGCATTTCACAGTTCTGATCATGAAATTACTACTGCTACTACATATTTCGCTCTCCGGCGCTTCTGTTTGTTTCTTCTTTTTATTTATTTGGCGACTGTTCGGCGTCGATTGATCATGGCAACTGAGACTCAGATGAATTGTGTACATTATTTATGTAAAAAACACAAGAAAAGGAACAGATTAGCACAGAGACCAGCCCTCTCTATAAAGCCCAAGTTTTGAAAATGATTGGGCATTTTGTATACATAGGAAGATGAGGCTTTTCTTTCTTTTTTAAAAAAATTGTAGAGAGATTTTAGTACAATAATTCAGTATTCAAGTCAAATGAGAAGACTATACTTCTCCTTCCCTTCATTGCTCTCTTTCTCTCGCTATATGTGTATATATATATATCTTTGTCTAAATACAGAAACTGGTTCTTTTCAATCTTTCCCTTGTTTTGACCAAAATGTATTATGTGAACTGAGATCTATCATCCTCAAATGAAACCTACCCCCTAAATACCACACATGTGGTCCACCAACTTATTAATCCTCACAGTTCAATTGATGGCTACCTCTTGAATGATACATCACCCTGCATTATTAACTTTCTATGCCCATCAGAGTTTTATCAAGGGATGGACCATAGATTCAATGAGTTTTATCTAGGGATGGACCATAGATTCAATGTTTTAGATCGACGGCTTACGATCGACAGGTATCTTTAGAGGGGTAGGGCCCATTAACCCCAGGTCCCTCATACCCTACCTCCATGTGAATTTTCTCTCTTTTTTTTTTTTTGGTATCCATGAATTTTCTCTCTCTAGTCCTTCTCTATATATGATTTGAGAATTCTCTATACATGAATTTTCTCTCTTTTTTTTTGTTAGGGAATAATCCTAAGCATCAAGATCTGTGAGATAAAAAATAGATTGGAAGAAAAAAAAAAAAAAAACAAGAACAAACACACACAAACACAGATTTATGTGATTCCCTCAAGTTGAGATAGGTCCATGGAGTCGCCGAGATTTTCACTATGATTTAGAACAAGAGAGAAAAATATAGAGTTGTGATCTAAAAAAAAGTAGCCGCCCATCCCCATGCTTAATAGTATTAGAGCTACATAACAAAATACAAAAGTACCCCTAATCTCCCGAAAACAGAGGTAGGATATTCAGTCAGGACAGGCTCCACACTACCTATCAACTAGAAGGTGATATACTCAATGTACGTCACTATTCCCTTTAATATTCTGATTTGATCAATTTTACTGATAAATAGATTTAAACTCTATGTGGCTTTCCATATGGATAGCCACAACGTATATCTTCTCTGTAAAGTGCAGGTGAAGCAGAAATCTTAGAATATTAAAATTAAGGAAAGTCAAATACAAGAGTGCAGATGAAGCAGAAATCATAGAATATTAAAATTAAGGAAAGTCAAATACAAGAGTACAGGTGATCAAGAAGAAATCATAGAATAAAAGGGAAGTCAAATACAGATTTTCATCTGTATAATGAGGATAGTTCAGACTTCAGAAGCCTTAAAGCCAGTTCATCTGTATGTAAGAGTGAGCTGTTTAAGAATATTGGGTTACATGAAAAAACAAACTCAACTGTAGTTTTATTTTTTTCTTTGGTTGGCAACTTGGAATATTACCCTACTTATGTGGCATTGCCCGGACTCGAACATGAGACCTTCAATGACGTGACAACCAACTACATCACCACACCATACTTATTTAATCAAGTATACTTAATTAGGATAATGCCTTCCAAAAAAAAAAGGATAATGCCTTTTTGTTTATTGCGGGTCGGGGTCTGACCTTCCATTTCCAAATTTTTTTAAAAAGGATAATGCAACACTCTCTTTCAAGACTCACCAGACCCTTTTTTAAAGCCAGATCGAATCACAGCCAATAGCGATTGAATTCGGGGAGAGTTCAATTGCAACCATAAGTCACCACGTGTCCCGGTTAACTCTTAAGATTCACTAATCCTTAGGTTTCAACAACCTAATCTTGTTTTCTAGAAAAAAATTACTGAAACAATATTAACCCCAAGGTTAAAAATTATTAACTAGAGTCAGAAAAAATTTAAAGTTTTTTTAAAAAACCAAAGTTAGATTATTGAACCTAAGGGTTCGTAAATCTTAACCACGGTTAATAAGGGTCAAAAGGGACATGTGGTGACTTGCGGGGAATTCAATCGCAATTGGCTATGATTCGATCTCGGGCTGAGAGTAGGGCTAGTACTCTTCAAAGAGACATACCCTTCTTAAATTTCAAAGAAATAAATGAAAGGATGGCCATTTCTTTCAAAAACTTGTGAGTCCTGACAGAATACCCCTAACCTCCTCCCATCCACAAAATCCTCTTCTTAAAGCCAAACATTCAAAATTAAATTGTACAGTGAAAGAGAAATCCAACTACCCAATCTCCGTAGCTCATCACCAACATTCAACTTCAGCATTCTAGATAGAAAAAGTACTTACTACTTTTCAAACATATGTTTTATTCTCCTTTTCATATCAAGTTCAGTTAAATTTAGGACTTTCGGAGACCGAGGTGCGCCAAATAAGGCTGGGCGCAGCCCCATCCCATGTTTGCTATCTCCAAGCCAGGTTGGCAACATTAGGGAAAATGCACAAGCTGGGTTGCGCCCGCAGTCTCAACTAGGGGTGTTAACGGACTGGGTTCGGGCCAGCCCGACTAGGCCTGATTAATAAACGGGCTGGGCTAGCCCACTTATTAATTGGGTCAAATCCTGGAGGACCGGCCCATCTACAAAACCATGTGCAATTTTTTGCTTATAAATTAAACGGGCCTAATTGGGCCGGGTTGATCAGGTTAAGCCCGATTAGAAGCCTACCAAAATGGGCCAGATGATTTAGACTCCAAGCCCAAGCCCAACCCAAATAATAATCGGGCTGGGCCTAGAGCGGGCCGGACAGGCTCACGGGCTGGCCCATTGACACCCCAGCCTCAACAGCATTTTTCTTGAATTTATACTCGAACATTGAATTAACAAAATTAAAGAGAAAAAGAAACAAAGGTACAGAAATGCAGACAACCACAGGCACGGTTGTTCAAGGGCAAAAGGCAATGGGATGCTCCAATTATCCCGAGTTCACGCCCACCCGCCGCCTACCCTGATGTGTTTGGTTTGCGGGATATTGTGTGCATCAGGTTTAGTACCATCCCCTTTCCCCTCTCTCCACCATCACAAGGGTCCATTCCTTCTTTTTGTTTACACCCTAGACTCCTTTAGTCAGGTCGTGTTGACTGAGACTCAGATGGGTTAACCAGGATACGTTGTTCTTATATATATTTGAAAAAAAAAAAAAAAACCAGAAATATTGAAATTTCAAGTATTTGAACATTTAAGCATTCATTTATTAGATAAACAAGTTCAAACGAGCTCTAAGTGAACTGAGCCGGAGCTCGGTTCATTTATCAGCCCTATCTTTATGGTTGTAAGGTGGCTCCCTGAGTTTCGATCAAGATGTTTAGTATGACATGATGCAATGGGCCTTCCACTTAGCAATTATGATTCTGTTGGTTCCTTTTTCCTTGTTATTACTGTATGTGGATGATTTATATATCACTGGAGGTATTTTTGACATTCAGGTACACCGTCGTTAATTTGAGATGACGAACCTCTAAAAGTAATTGCTTTTGCTTTTCATATTAGTACCTTATGTTGCATTTGGGTAATCAAGCTCATCTCTAATCGTTTTTCTGCACCATTGACAACATATTTTTACTACCATCGAGAATGCAATATTAGACCTGAGTGTCTCGACAATGATCAGGTAGTAATCCTCCTAGTTGGGACACACTGTATGGTGATCTTTCACTTGCATTCACTGCGGGTTTTCTAATACTCGGACCACAGATTACCCTACAGAAAAAGAACTCTAATCACAACTGATACAAATATATGTCCGAGAGGGGCCCAAACAGTGCAACAGAATTTCAAAAAAAAAGGAAAGGATAACATACAGAGTGAAGGGTACTGCCATCTCCCACATTTTTACCTTCTATTTAAATCATTTGTTGGAGAGAATCTGATCAATTTCTCCATTCTGATTGTACATATCCACAATATCTTTTGCATAGGATGGCATGTGCCTATCAGCTCTGCATCCATCAAGTTTCAAATATCAAATAAGACCTCAAAACCCCAAACTATAGTATCAATGATCATTATAACTTACCTTTGTTTTCCCCAAGTGCGATTTACGTATAAATAGTTTCGAATGGTATGGTAATCTAACGAATAACGGGCAAATTCCAGACCCTTCGGACCAATCTGAACTAAATCAAATAAGTTAGCATGAAATTCTGTTTTTAGTCTGGTGTCACCATCAAGTGCATCATGGAGAAGGATACTTACCAAGTTTAGAATAAATGCTATCAAATTCCCAACAAACTTCGGAGCAGGTTGAGAAGGACCCCTCCCTGAGAAAGAAAGACAAGCTTTGAATCAGTAGCAACACTAAAACATAAATTCAAAATTTTCCTAGATAACTGTAATTTGCTTCATGTTTAAGATCTAAGAAAAACTATAGAGCATATGCCTCTACGTACCCAATTTCGCATTATCATCTGCTTTAACGGTCTCCATAACATATGGACGCCGATTACCCTGAAGTATATTTATATTTGAAATCGGGTATTTATTCACTTAGATGTTTTGCCTTCACATATAATAATAATTAATAGTGAATCCCACAAAATTGAAGTGAGAATTATACACTGCTGATTGTTGGGGTAATCTCCAAAAGGTTCTCTACCAGGCTAAGCATTTCCTTTCCACGTTCATTTCTACAATTTGAAAAGCCACAAGAATTTTTAGCTTTTTTTATTAAATTGGTAACACTGCAAAACCTCAGTAATCAAGTATCAACATGACAGATGAAATTAATAGAACAAACTGGCTAATGTTCTTAAAAATGAGTTCTAACAAGCTGTCAGTATATTTTGCAATCTCAGACTGATATTACCTGACCGTAATATACTGTGGATGCTGTGTCATGCTTACTCCAGCATATTTTGGCACACCCATGTATCCCACCACCAAATCCTGTGGTTTCCGAAGCACAGGCCGAAACATGAGTAAGAAAACAATGTACAGAGTTTATCGACATTAGCAGCAGAAAGTAACAGCTCTGTTGTTGAAAAAAAAGATCAGATCTTAAGAATAATTAAGCCTTTCTTGTTATCCAAATGCATGTAACCACGACTCTACGCTCTACAGTATCTTGAATTCTAATTCCTCTTTAATATTTACCAGGTTAATGTTTAAAAATGTTTCAAAAGATGCCAATACTCAGGGTTCTAGAGAAGTTCAACAAACAGATTGTTCATATTTAAATCTTTATGCAGGAAAATTAAGTTTTCCTAGATTTGTGGGTGGTTGAAATAGGTATTTTGTATGGGCACCACTGGGTATGGATGTACTTCTGTATACCCCCCTGAGTTTTCTAATTTTGTGTATGTCATACATTATTTAAATTTCCTTCAAATCTCCCCCTACAGCCAAGAATCACTAGTGGTGGTTACTTTAAGGGGTTAAAATATCTTACCACTCTGAAATTATAAATTTTATTTTGAGGGACACATTAGTCATCTGACTCCCCTACAATTGGGCAGATTTGAAGAGAATCTGAATGATCCAGGGGGTATGTGGAAAAATATGAAAATACAGGAAAATAAAGAAAATGTTATAAACACGGTGCAAATATAGAATCTACGTCAAAGCACAGGGAGAGCACATAGCCACATACAAAACCCTTATAAATAGCAACTGACATTAACTAAAGAAGAACTAAAGCTCAAACAAATTTACGAAACAACATATATTCATGACCTCTCCTTATTCTCACCGTGAACTCAATGAAGAAAAAAAATGAAATGCAAACATAACATTACAGCAAAGATATAGGATAAACAAGTAAATAGAGTATATTTGGCATAAGGCTCTTTATATCTAATAAGATGATATTCTTGTACAGATAAAACTACATAACAAACTCACCGCTAACGCATTTGTGTAGTCAAAGCAGCTGTGGGACATAGCAAAACTTTGGCATATTAGACTAAGCTTTGATAGGAAGACAAACATCACAAGCATACATAAAAAAGTACTGAATATTGAAATACTTATTGAACCAATTTACAGGAAGATCATATGCTGAGAAATCGTAACACTATGAAATGCAGAATAAGAGCTCAAGGCAATGCTATATATAGTATCCAGAGAATTCTTAATTTCCATCTGAGTACATAGAGCCATCAGGTATATCTGAAATCCCATGGCAATAACAAGCTTATTGGGTATACTCAGCCCTTTAACACTAACCGTTTTTAATAGTTTACATAGTTATTATATAATTACATGAAATAAGGAATATTTGCAACAAGTGTACCTTTCCAACAAATGCATCAAACAGAGAATTGGGTGAGCAGTAAAAAACTTTTCAGCCTGAATAATAGAAGGGCACTGCTGTAATAACCCACATTTACAATGTTATGTTTTAAACTACATGTTTTGATATTTTACTTATGCAGGGATCAAATAGTAAATTCCCTAAGAAGTGAAGGACTAAAAGAACATTAAAAAAACCCTTAAAGGACTAGAATATAATTAATAAAACTCTTTAAGGACTAAAATGTAAACAATAATAAAAATTTATAAGGTTTTAACACATGTCATTCTCTAACAAGTCATGGAACACATGTCATTTACTAAACAAATCATAGAAGACATGTCATTCTTTTAGACAAATCATTGGACACCTCACATGACATTTGTCTCTCTTAGGACACCTCACTAGACACATGTCACTTTAAGTAAATCTCACAAGACACTTGGCTAGATGTAATTCTCCTAGTAAGACATGTGTCTTTATGCATGTCTTTGCATGGAGACATGGCTCCAACTATAAATAGAGGAAGGTGGTGAATTTTTAGAAATATTATTTCACTTTGGTTTGGGAAGGAAGGAGAAAAGGAGAATTCTACTTAAACACCCAAAAATTATCCCCAATGCTTTCTTGGGACGAGCCTTCTTCATAATCATCTATGATGATGATTTCTGCTCCTGGCGGTGGTGGCAGTATTGGCTGTGGTATTGGCTGCATTGGTGGCAGTATTGGCCGTGGTTCAGAAATCAAATTCTCTCTAGCTGATTTCTCCCTCCTTCTATGCGGTGTCTTTCTATGTGAGCTTTGTATGCTGGTCACATGCAACTTTTGCGGGCTGTTAGCATCATTCTGGTTTTGGGAAGGAAAGAGAAAAGAAGGAGAAAAAGAGAAAGGTTTGATAGAATTCTATTATGAGTTTATTTTATGATTTAAGTTTATAATGGATTGATGGAATTCTATTCTGCATTTATTTTTAAGATTTATGTTGATTAAGGTATGATGGATTTTAAGTTGGGTTTTTATGATTAATTATGAATATTCAAGATTTTTATAATTGAATTAAAGAATAAACCACAAATTTTGTAAAAGGAGATGTGATTTGGATTATGCTATGATATGTTTTCAATTTTATAGATGTCACTGATGATCCATGGATTTGGTAGTCAGATGATATCTAAAGGAATACCGCCCTGATGATCCATGGATTTGGTAGTCAGTTATGATTGATAAACTAGCTAATGAATAACTCTTGTGGATGTTGCATTCCCACATTGTATTCTGAGAGAGCCTAAGGATATGACCCTAGTACAGGTCATCCGATAGACCCTAACGTATTAGGGTGGTCCTAGGCGGCCGCGTTGGAACGATTGGATAGAGCCGACCATAGTTGTTAAAAGCGTCGCCTCAAGCGTCTCAAGCGCTCTGCTGGGCTCAGGCGACTAGCCACTTTAGGCAGTCATTATTAAAAATCTGATATATGTAATATTATTATTATTTAAAGATATAAAAATTAATTTTATTTAAATATAATTGTTCGGTAAACAAAAAATATGTTATTTTATATTCTTCTCATGTCTTTTACAATATAATATATTAGAGTTTGTAAATCCAACAAAAAAAGCTTGTAGATAGAAGAAAGAAGAGACGAACAGTGTCAAGTATGTTTCTCTCATGTTAACTTGATTTCTCTCTCAATGGGTGGATCAATTAGTCTCTCTGCCTCTGTTTATGGGTGGACCATATAGTCCTAACTTGTTTTTTTTTTCATGATTGTTAAACTACAACTAGCTCAAGCGGTCCAATAACAAATTAAGAGCCTTTAAATGCCCCAAATTCCTTATAGGACCCCCAAAACTTTCATAAACTCATATTTAAAGGGGTTTTATAATTTAAATAAGTACATGCCCTATAGTTATATATTTCATTTATCAGTATTATTTTTATTACTTATCTTGAGTATAATTGAGAAAAAGAAAGAAATGAGAGCTTAAGAGGTACGACATCTCCATCTCCCTCCTCTTCTTTCTCCCCTGTTTAGTATCACATTTGACTGTCAGGTTATTTTCTACTTTTTATTCCATCTTATATTCTCTCTCATCTCCCCTCTTTCCTTTCTCTCTCTTTTTTTTTCTTGTTGGGCTATCTATTTTTTATCCCTCACAATCCCTCTCTCCCCCTTTTTTAGCAGTCATTGTAGATTTAATTTGTATTCTAATTTTTTCCAACATTTTTTTTTATCAGTAAATAGCTGCAATATTATAAATCAAAATGTAACTACAACAGTTTACAGAGATGTAAACTAGAGAAAACTACTAGCAATAATACAATACTAAAAGAAAATAGATGATCAAGGCACTCATGGACATGATGGCGTGGTCTTCATTGTAGTAGCAGTTCCCTGACATCCGAACCTAACTAAGTTGTAGAGCTCCAATCCACAATCAAGCTAAGAACACGGCCTGACAGCCGAGAGAGGGGTGTGGGAGTCATCGAAGACTCGACTATTCCTCTCTTTCAAAATAGCCCAAGGATAGCACCAGGAAGAAGAGTCCAAATTTCTTCTGTAGCCCCCACCAACGGCACCACTTGCTAACCCGATAAGAAGCTTAGAAAGGAGAAAGAGAAGACCCACTCCACTACTAATTGAGATAGAAACGAAAGCCAAAGCCCACATGCAACCGGACAGTGCAAGAGCAGATGATTATCCCTCTTTATTATTCTTGGAACTATTTTTAATGATGATTCTATCAAAGTGCATCTTAACAATGATGTAATTTATATGAATGTTAGGCCTCTTATAAAAGAAAATGCATCATACATAGATCTCATATTAGGGGGAATTTCTGCAGCAAAAAGTTCATCAGGCTATTGCCTCAGGCGTTCATGGGGTATATCGCCTTGACAACTATAAAACCGACGTACCGATTCAGTTTTGCCCCATTTCGTGACAGGATCTCTTATAAGCGATTATGCTAACAAGATCGGTAAAAAATACGTGCGTCAGTATAGGATATCACTCTGGTATTCAGTGTTGATGTATATATATAGTAATCTTGACAATTATATGATATGTTCAGTTATTTTATGTAAGTTGCGAATGTTTTAACTTCGGGTTTCAACATTGTTGAAAAATAATGAATGTTTGCATTTCTTATTAGAGATTTAATCTTAAGAAATATTTGAATTTTTATTCAAAATAATTTAAGATTAGAAATTGAAAGATTAATCCAGATATAGTCTTAAGCATAAATTTGAAATTTTTTGGTTTAAATCGGAAATATATATATAGATCAACATTATATTAATCGAACATATATGCATTGCATTCTTGAGAAATATTTATTAAAGCTTTCTAGCTTATTAGAATCTATACTTGTTTCTAATTCTAGTCTAGAATTCTACCCATTAAGCCATATGTTGCTTAGCCGATCTCTTATATCGACAGGTTAAAATGGTTAGAATCATAGCTGTTAAAGGCATCGCCTTAGGCGGTTGCCTGGGCGACCAGGCGCTCTGCTGGACTCAAGCTACTAGCCGCCTCAGGTGGCCATTATTAAAAATCTGATATATATAATATTATTATTGTTTAAGGATATAAATATTTATTTTATTTGAATATGATTGTTTGGTAAACAAAAAATATGTTATTTTATATACTTCTCATGTATTTTACAATATAATATGTTAGAATTTGTATATGCAACAAAAAAATTTGCAGATAGAAGAAATAAGAGACGAACGGTGTCAAGTATGTTTCTCTCATGTTAACTTGTTCTCTTTCAATGGGTAGACCAATTGGTCTCTCTTCCTCTGTTTATGGGTGGACCATATAGTCTTCATTTGTTTTTTTTTTCATGGTTATTAAATTACAGCTAGCTCAGGCAGCCCAATAAAAAATTAAGAGCCTTTAAATACCCAAAATTCCTTCTATGACCTCCAAAACTCTCATAAACTCACATTTAAAAGAGTTTTATAATTTAAATCATTGAAGGCCCTATAGTTATATATTTTACTTATCAATATTATGTTTATTACTTATCTAGAGTATAATCGAGAAAAAGAAAGAAATGAGAGTAAGCAGTACATCTCCCTCTCCCCCCTCTCTTCCTTCCGCCTTATTCAACATCACATTCGATTGTCGAGCTATTTTTCTATTTTTTATTCAGTCTTATATTCTCCCTTCTCTTCCATCTCCTTCCTCTCTTTCTTTCCTGTTGAGCTATCTATTTTTTATCCTTCACAATCCCTCTTTCAGCAGTCATTGTAAACTTAATTTTTATTCCAATTTTTTCCAACACTTGCAATCCTCCTTTATTATTCTTAAAACTATCTCTAACGATGATTCTATCAAAGTACATCTTGACAATGGTGTAATTAATATGAATATAGGGTCTCTTATAAAAGAAAATGCATCATATATAGATCTCATATTAGGAAGAATTTCTGCAAAAAAAAGTTCATTAGGTGACACCTTGGGCGCCTCAGGCTACCGCCTCGGGCATCCATGGGGTCTGTCGCCTCAAGTCGCCTGGTCGCTTTGAAAGAAGCTAGAGAGAATTTTATTTATGAACCACCACCACAACCAATATTGCCACCAGTACAACCAATACCACCACCACAGCCAATACTATCACCAATACACCTAATACCACCATCACCGCCAATACCATTGAGGTCACGATTACCACCAATACTAGGATCAAAAATCATCATCATAGATGATTATGAAGAAGACTGGCCCCAAGAAAGCATCCGGGAAAATTTTTGAATGTTTAAATGGAAACATTAGATAATATGTAAAAGAATGTAAATAGTTAGTTTATAAGAAAGTAGAATATAGAAGATCAACTAAGCAACATATTAGTGGATAGAATTTTAGACTATATATAGAACAAGTATAGATTCTAATAAGCTAGAAAGCTTTAATAAATATTTCTCAAGAATGCAGTGCAAATATGTTCGATTAATATAATGTTGATCTATATATTTATTTCCGATTTAAACAAAATTTCCAAATTTATGCTTAAGAATATATCTGGATTAATCTTTCAATTCTATTCTTAAATTATTGATAATAAAAATTCAAATATTTCTTAAGATTAAATTTCCAATCAAAATTGTAAACATTCATTATTTTTCAACGATGCTGAAACCCGAAATTGAAACATTCGCAACTCACACAAAATAATTGAACATATCATATAACTGTCCATGTTACTATATATATATATATATCAACACTTAATACCAGAGTGTTATCCTACTATATATATACATCAGCACTACATCAGCACTGAATACCAGAGCGTTATCCTGTACTAACTCACATATTTTTTATTGATCTTGTCAGCATAGTCGCCTATAAGAGATCACGGTAGAATGATTATCTTAAAGGTTCTCTCGAAATGGGACAAAAATGAATTGGTAAGTCGGATCTATCCAATTGTTCCAATGCAGTCGCCTGGGACCACCCTAATACGTTGGGGTCTACCGGACGTCCTGTACTAGGGGTCAGATCCTTAGGATCTCTCGGAATACAATGTGGGAATGCAACATCCACAAGGGTTACTCACCAGCTGGTTTATCAATCATAATTGACTACCAAATCAATGGATCATTAGGTGGTATTCCTCCAGATGATATCTGATTACCAAATCCATGGATCATCAATGACATCTATAAAATTGAAAACATATCATAGCATAATCCAAATCACATCTTGTATCAAAATATGTATTCAATTATGCAAATCTTGAATATTCATGATTAATTATAAAAACCCAACTTAAAATCCATCATACCTTAATCAATATAAATCTTAAAAATAAATACAGAATAAAATTCCATCAATCCATTATAAACTTAAATCATAAAATAACTCAGAATAGAATTCTATCAAACCTTTATCTTTTTCTCCTTCCTTCCCAAACCAAAGTGAAATAATATTTCTAAAAATTCACCACCTTCCTCTATTTATAGTTGGAGCCATGTCTCCATGCAAAGATGTGTAAAGACACATGTCTTACTAGGAGAATTACATCTAGCCAAGTGTCTTATGAGATGTACTTAAAGTGAATGTGTCTAGTGAGGTGTCCTAAGAGAGACAAATGACAGTGATTTGTCAAAGAATGACATGTGTTCTATGACTTGTTTAGTAAATGACATGTGTTTCATGACTTGGTTAGAGAATGACATGTGTTAAACTTTATAATTTTTTTCACTGTTTACATTTTAGTCCTTGAGAGTTTTACTAATTCTATTTTAGTCCTTAAGGGTTTTCTAATTTTCTTTTTGCCCTTCGCTTCTTAGGAAATTTTCTATTTGATCCTTGCATAAGTAAAATATTTAAAATATCACAACATGTAGTTTAAAACATAACATTGTAAATGTGGGTTACTTAAAACTTTTAAGGATATTTAAGTTTTTAGCATGTTGTTCTCACTACAAAATTTCAGCCTTACTTTAGGGTATAATTTTGGGTTCTGGGTCGTGACTCGTGACAACTGCAGTACTGAAAAACTAATAAAGAAACACCAACAATATATAATTAGCATGTAGTAGGAGACGTAGGAGAATGACTGATACTTATATATTGCAAACATATTTTAATCATCTTTGAACAAAAGTGTCCAACATCTCTGTAATATACTTAAACACCATTCAGTTTATCAGAAACTCATAAGTCAAGGTCAAGCATTGAAGTAGCTTCAAGCCAGGGCTGGGGTGTATGCCAGGTTACTTAGAAAAGGATAGGTAACCCACTTCTAATAGTTCGTTTTTTCATTCGGGCTTGCACTTACTGCTATTTTTCTTGGATTCTGGGGGGGTTTGATATTTTGGTAGTTGTATGGTAAGGTAAGGTAGGGCTTTCATGGTATTGTAAGGGGTAAGGGCTAAGGAGTCTAGCCGGGTAATTTGAGGTCTCCTATCCACTGATTAAAGAGATTTCTCTTTATGTCAAGAATCCAGTTTAGAGTCTTCAGAATAACGTCAGATTTTGAGTTGACTAGTTTTAATTAAATGGACAAGGTGAGTTCATAGTCAATATTATACATCATGTGATGCATACATTAAGTAAAAGACTTTGTGTTTGCCGAAAAAATAAAACGAATTGAAAAAACGATGTAATATGCAATAATAGCAAGTGCCACAAACCCCATAACTTACAAGAGAAAAGAAATAGATCAAAATAATAGTATTAATGATGATGACAACATCATTTTGATGAAGTAAGACACGTTACACTTTTGTTATTTAGTTCTCTATGGAAGACATAGAAGTCAATGTTGAGGGACAATTCCTAGTTCCCAGTTTCCATTTTTCCATCAGATATGGAGCTCATTTCCCCCCCTCGTGATTCAATAACAAACCCATGCAGTCCTATTTAAGCATTCCTCCATGTTAGAAATATATTAAGTAGGTTCCAATGTTCTGTGGAGTACTACTATTTGAGGGAGAGTTTTCTTTGATGCTGTTCGCTAGGGGTATTTGGATTATATCTTTTATTTTCTTTCATATGTTTGTAAAGCATGCTGGAAAACACAACAATGTTTGGTAGTTCCAAACAAGTACACTTGTTAAGATTTTTGGTTGCTGCAGTTGGCTAGCATCCCAGGTTTGCTCCCTGTGGCTGTGTGTTCAACTCCCACTCCTCGACTTACCCTGGCGTCTGTAGGGAAAATTCCTAGTGGGTCGGTGCGGACACCCAAAGGGACTAGTCATCCTCCGTTACCCAAAAAATAATATATATATATATATATATATACATTCCACATACTCTTACAGTGCCAGATTAAGACATGACACCATATATCACCCATATTATAGAGAAATGCTACTCATTAATCATTAGAATTACACACGCACTTGTTTGAACTCTACAAAATATTAACAATGCAGAAAGATATGAATAGTTACTATTTATGCATACTCCAGGAGTCCAGGGTCTTTTCTTTCTCCAAGTAGTCACACGGTCACACCAAACAGTAACAGATTATTGTCCCAAAACCATCTGGGATTTGTTGATAGGTTTTTGAACGACAAGGACAGAAGTTATTGGCTGCTCAAAGATCATAATCTCACTTACATGGGTCTCTCGACATGCAAATTCAGCAGATTAGATTGGTTATCTACTAGTGCTGTTTCTGCAAATGAAAGAGATCTTCCTAATATAGAACTATGTGAATTATGTAACCCTAGAAAGGAATTAATAGCATTCTTTACTGATGGTGTGCATTTTATTACTTTTTCCATGACAACAAAGATTTTGACATTTGCTGGCTAGCATTAGTTGTGCACTAACTCTTTAATTATTTAGAAGTGTGCTAAATGCTACAGAAAAAAAAAAAACAAAAAATTACCTATAGCAAGACGGTGCAATAACATCCACTAATTCATTTGCTGGTAGGCAGAAATAAGGAACCTGTTTCAATTAAAAATTGAAAATGGATGAAGTAGTGCGCTAGTGACTTAACAATGCTAACATGAAATTTTTGGGATAAAGGTACCTCTTCAATATGGCCATCCAAATGCTTCAAGTGGACCTATCGAAATATACCAACCGTTTAGAAATATTATAGGATAAAGTTGTAAGGAATATCATAATTTAGCATTATAATGAATGTTCTCCAGTTACACCTAATGAGAAAGGTAACACTGTAAGGTAGCCCTATTTGAAGAACGCAAACTTCATAAATTAGGAATTCGCTAAGTATAAGGCAATGGGCTTAAGATATAATCCAAACTGTCTAAATATTGGATAATGCTATATTGAGTTTGCTCTTTGCATGGTTTACATCGAAACAGGATTCAGTGTGTAACTATAGTCCACGTTATAAACTTCTTGGTGTTAGATGTACAGCAAGGGTATAACATGACATAAAATAGCCTTGCACATGACGAGATTCACAAACTCGCAACAAGAGAAGAGAGAAGATCTTGCAAATTCTGCCATCAGGCTGAAATGCTCAAAGAAAGCACAAAAGTTTGAAGAGTATTGTTCTGTCCCATGGATAGGTCATTGGTGAATATGCTTTCCATTGATTGTTGAATATAGATAGTGCAAGTACATTCCAGTCTTTTAACTTTTAATTGGCTTTTGGCTTACGCCTCAAAGCAATAGTCAAGGAAAAGGCGCCCATCGGACAGACTTAGATGTTCAAATCCCCTAAGGTTCATGCCACAAAGTGCTCACACATCTTGAGGCTCGCTTTTGTCAGAGGCGTGTGCCTCATAAATTAATCAAAATAGGGTTGCTTTCATTACAAATTTTTTTACTAGTGTTTTTCATCTTCATTAGTATTTTATTTAAAGAATGAGGGAGCATGAGATTTAAGCCTCACACCTCATGCATCTGGGGGTCCTAATGCCTTGCCATACCTTCATCTTTTAGAACATTCATCATCATCATTCATCATAACCAACACCCTATCCCAAACATTTGAGGACGGCAACACGAATCCTGTTTCGCCATTCAACTATTAAAATGATAAAATCCATGGCCCCGTTCATAGATTTTGCTACCATATCTTTTTGCACTATCTCCATCCACATCATTTTTTTACTTTCCCTTCTCCATTCTATAGCCTACAACTTACTCCTTCTCAATGTCCACCATTGATCTTCGATGAACATTTACAAACCATCTCAGTTGAATCTCCCTTATTTTATCACCTATTGGAGCTACTCCCAAATTCTTCTCTTGAACACAATTATTTCTAATCTTATCTTTCCTAGTTTCCAAATTTCTCTTGCATGAGGGGATGGCCAAGTTCAATTTGTTCACTTGGAATCTTGAAAAGGATGTATTCATCACATGTCAATTGTCCAATATCTCAGTTAGTGGATGACTAGCCCAAGTAACCTTATCCTTTGAAGGAAACATGGGGCAATATTCTAATCCAACATTGGATTTGGAAATAGTAATCTACTTTGAGAAACACCAAGGCATAAAACTATCACTTATCAATTATCAGCATCATCATGACAACCTTGTCCCAACTATTTGGGATATATGAATCTTGTTCCGCCATTCCATTCTATCCAGGCCTTATCCTCCATTAATGTGCATGCCATCGACGCACATCCTTGTTGAGCTGTCCCTCCTCTTTAGAACCTTCGACCTGCACCACTATGCTCCAAAATAGTGCTGCCAATGGCCTTTGTTGCACATGAATGGACAAATTATTGAAAATGAAGAGCAATCAAAAAGTGAGTTTATGCCTAATGGGTTCATGTTGTTACCAGAACACATCACTAACTAAAGATCTTGCATGCTCACATCCACAAGGTCATGTTCCCACTTCGAAAGATTCATGCCTTTATCTTGGTAGATTCATCTCTTGGTTTCGGTCTTGGCTATTTGAAGTCAATCATGATGAATTCATGATATGGTGTTCTGGAGAGTCATAGCCATGACAATATAATCTATACTTTGATATTTGATAATTTGAATTACTAACATTTTGCTTTTGAAATGGCCATCTTGAAGTGCTATTAGAGCAAAGGTAACTCTCATGAACCCAGGGATGGGGGGCCTAATACATAATTTAAGTCTTTATCTTTTGCTCTATGATGGCCAAATACAATTATAATGTATACAACTCAAAACCTTGAAGACAGATATGAGTAACTAATGCTAACCAAAATAAGTATTATTAGATGCAAATATTGATAATTCAATATTGTACCAATTTTAAAAGGTTAGCTTCATGAACATAGGATAAAGATAGCAAAGATAAATTGTGCACTTAGTTTTCAGTATATATAATTAAAAACTAATAAAAGATTTGTGGATACCATATCTTGAAAATTGGGTATTGATGCACTTCAGTTTAAGTTGAAATGGATGAATTTCCAACACGATTGTCAATTGATCGTTGTGAAAGTCGTAACTCAGAAACATGTTTTTTTTTGGGGATAAAACAGCATATATATATATATATATATAAAGGGAAAACAACAAGAAATAAAAAAGATGTTCACAAGGAAGAAAAAGATAAAACTATCACCCCATCAGACATAAGCCGCAAAACTCATAAAAATGAATGGACTGTGAATGAAGAAAAAAAATAAGGTTCATTAATTAAATGGTCCATTTTATTATTAATGTACATAATAGCAACTAAGAGGCCAACAAAATGAACAAGATATGTAGTTTATTAATTTATGGCATATGAATATTATAAACTTAAAAAATGAATTGTATCAATGTTATCTTGTCAGGTTTGCAGCTGGTGTTGCAATATCCTATGGCATGAATCCTGAACCGATGACATCATGTGTTCAATATTAAACACAATTGCAAATACAAGTATTTTATTAATATTGATTAAATCATGGACAAGTTGAATGACAAGCTAAATTTGTGGTCGTTTAGAACCCTAATGCACTACAAGTCAACTTTGTACAGTTTATTTTACTAAAATAGAATCTTGCAGTTATCTGTAACGCAAAATAGTAGTTTTATCATATTAGCATCTTGAATTCTACCCCTCTTCTTTATGGTTACCAGCAAATTTTGTGTTGAGGGAGGTGCTTCCACCCAGAAACAAGTAATAGGTGTACTTTGCCATGTAAAAACTGCAAGCTTTCTAATTTTGGGTGGTTTTTGTGGTTGGACTAGGACAGAGAACTTGCTATTCTAGTAGTCTAGGACTGTTTGAGTCTCAATAAAAGCCCCGCCTTTCAGGCTTATTGAGCATTGTTTTTTTTTGATTTTTGCATATAGTGGAAGCTCTTGAATTGTCATAGCCCATGGACGAAGTCATTAAGGTGAAGACCCAAGTACATTCTTATGTTGTGTTCTATTCTTCCTCTCATTACTTTTCTCTGTTTTAAAGCCACTATCGACCCTATGTATATTGACATAATATATTTTGGCACCCCATATGCAAAGTAGAAAGAATAGATATAAGAAGAAAGGGAAGAAAAAAGAAGAAACAAAGATGTAGAAAATGTGACTATGATTCACACCCCTCTCTTCTCCTTTTATATTATCACTAAAGTGAAAAATTACATAATTACCCTTATGGGGTTTACTTGTCATAGACACGGAATAATTTACATGAAATACCCAACCTACCCCATCAACATGCACTCCCCTCCTCAAGTCTAGCGGTCCAATCTCCAGTCCTGCTCGTCACTTGGATTCTAACAGTTACCCGTAAGCAAAGCAACATATTTCTTGACAAGCATAAAGAGCAATGACAATAGTTTATATTGCCTGAGTTGTTAAACATATTGTATTATTAAACTGAAAAGATATTCTTGCCTTTTTGTTGTAATGACACGATATATGTTTAGGCTAATTACACTAGGTGATCTATCTTATGAGAATTTGTTTAATAAGGTCACATGTATGTCCTTAACTCTGTTAGCAGCACTGTTGCAACCACTAATAAAGCACTTTAGAAGAGAAGTAATTCAACCTGATGGGAAGATAGCAGTATGGATAACAAATATATGTATGCTAGCCACACAATAAAACCATAAGAAAATTAGTTCTTTTACACCACTTTGTAATTCTCTATTCCTATCTTTTTTTCTTCTTTTGTCTACGCACTAATCATATTTTAATACATATTACTGTAAATAATGTTTACTGGACAATAACTGAAAAAATATGCCCACCATGTTTTGAAGAAGCAACTGAGTCCAGTTCTAATATATGGTTCATTCCCAACAACACTTTATTGAGACTAAATAAGTCCATATGAAAACAAGAAGCAAAAGATTAATCAATTTTTAAACCTTGTAATCTTGCATAAACTCATAATGAAGAACTGTTTCTGGATCATTGCTTGCAGCCTTCAGAAACTTCTCTAGCCCCTCTCGAGTTCCATTATCCACTATTGGCAAATAGATGTTAGTATTGATCCAAATATTGTCAGAATCTTTCTAGTAACTTACAAGGCCTAAAATTAAGTACAATGCACCACCATATGGTCCATATCTTGAACAGAACATAGATGAATTGACTAAAAGTGCTTCATCTTTGTGCAGATAAATGCTACTCAGGTAATGGTACCGTTATCAGATATGTGTTTGGTCCTAGTGTTGCACATGCTTGACCCCCAAAATCTCAGGGTACAGCAGCATGGCTATATGACTAACATTCTAATTATCTCATAATGCCATTTCTTATATTCTTTTTTCAATTTAATAAAAATACTTTCAGATAGGAATTTAAATATTCAGGTTTGACGAGACATATCCAACATGATCTGTCATAGGTCCAAGCCCATGTCTTCTCATGTCAATATCCAACATGATAGCAGCTCAACATTTTGACTTAGTGGCCCAAATACTAACAAATTGACGACGTATAACAATAATGAACTGAATAGAAAGCTTTTACCACAATTGGTACCAAGTACGTAGAGCTTTTCCAAGTTCAAATGTTGCTCAATAGATCTTAATGCTGCAGTTTAAGAAATCATTCTGCATTACAATAGTACAAGTCACAACAAAGAAAAAGTTGCACATAGAAAATGCCAGATCAGAAGGAAACCATACCTTGCACTTGGCAACCCACGCCACAGAAAAGAAGACGCTTTACGCCTGCTGCCTGTTCACATGAAAGATAATTTACCTCATTAAAATTGAAGAAATGTATAATTCATATTCTTGAAACACTGAGACTAATACCTACGGAACAAGTTAGTGGTAGAAAAAAGGACCATATGTTATAATAGAAATGGTGAAAGATTTGACACATCAAGTTTTGTGATTCATAAATGTGTTACATGTTAATTATGGAACAATAGTTCAGGAATTGCTGTTATTCTTTCGAACTGTATATACTTCTTTAACTATATATGTGATGTATTTGCACCTTTTGCATTACCCAAGGTTGATAAAAGTAAAACACTATATTTACCCCTTATTTCATCCTCAGCTCTCCTTCTCGGAAGTCAATGAGGATCTCGACCTTCTCATGGTGACGAATAAGGAGGATTTCATCTAGTCAGATGACTCATTCGGCCTCAATGAGGTGATTTGGTAATCTTCCAGTGGTGATTCCTACTCCAGTTCTTAGTTCAGCAGCATTCTCAACCAGGTTTCTATCTAGGTTGGAGCCCGAGCCTCATCTCATCGTCATCAAGCAACGTTCTGGTCCATTCATACCCTCAATTGATCAGTCCTTCTGGGTTTGTCGATGTCTCTTCCTCGGGTTTCAGAGCATACAGAGGAGTAGCTATCTCTTCTCCATATGATCATCAGAGAGATTCTCCAACGAGAAGGGTGGCTGCAAAAGGAACTCCAAAATGGTGGGCTTCGGGGAGTTTGTGGAGATGAATAGTTTTATAGATATCCCTAGAGTAAATCGTTACCATCGATAAAAAATTGTAGAATATCTTCTTCTCATCTTCCTTACCTTGGGTTGGACAGACAAAAAAGACTTGATTTGAATGTGGAATACCAAAATTTGGTTATCAATGAGGAAATCAGTTGGAGGAAAAAATCGCAAGTCAGATTGTTAAAAGTAAGGACTTTTTCCATAGAATGGCCAATGCAAGGCAAAGAGTTAATTTCATCTTGAAGTTAGTGGATTCTGCTTTGTTGGATAAGGAGGAAAACATCAAGAAGAAGATAGTGAAATTCTATGAGGGGCTTTATGAGGAGAGCTATGATTATAGACCTAAGATGGATGATATGGAGTTTGATCACATTTCTGATGATAACACGACGTGGTCAAAGAGACTGTTCTAGGAAGAGGAGATTCTCGGGATCAATAAAGGTATGGTCGAGGACAAGGTCCCTGAACTGGATGGTTTTTCTATCTCTTTCTACCAAATGTTTGGAATACTATTAAAGTGGCAGAGGAGTTCTTTAGGGAGGGATGTTTCAGTCTCTGTGCTAAAGTGCACTTTTTTGTCTTAATTCCCAAGTTTGGGGGCACGCAGGAGCTAAGAGACTTTCTCCCAATTAGCAAGGTAGGTAGTTTGTACAAGATTTTGGCTAAAGGGTTTCCGTGTATGCTTAAATTAGTGAAGAAATTATCATATTGCAGCCATAGGGAGTGTTTCTCAGAGGCGACAGGACAGTAATTTAATTGCTAATGAATGTCTAGATTGAAAGTTGAGGAGCAACAAACCGGTAATTATTTGCAAGTTGGATTTGGAAAAGGCTTATGATTATATCAATTAGGAGTTTTGTAGCTATGTGTTGAGAAGAATGGGATTTGAAGTGAAGTGGAGGGGTTAAATTAACGCTTGTGTTGTAACAGTCTCATTGGTTTTGCCAATAGGGCTCGAACAAGCTTTTTTAGAAGCTCACTAGGATGGAGGCTAGGAGATCCTTTGTTGCCATTCCTCTTCATCATGGTCTCAAAAGCCCGATTGGCCAATATAGAAAAAGAGCAATATCATCATCTCTTAGCTCTTTGTCTAACAAAAAAAAATGGTATTAGAAGTAATGAGTAGAATGATTAGCAGACCAGAGGAAGGAATCATCAAGGGGTTCAAGCCTCCGAGGTGGGCAAAGAGGACTTCGCTTATCTCCAATCTCCAGTTTACAAACGATACTCATAAACTTAACATTAATTTGAAAAAGTGCTTGTTTATGAGTTAAATTTGATTTTCTTAGGGTTTGTGATCCCTAACTTCCCACCCAGAGTCACTTCCTGGTCATATCAATTCCCATTCTTCTACCTCTACATTCTGGGAGCTTCTTTAAATCCAAAATGTTTTGGCAAATTCTGTGATCAAAGAATAGGTCTAGTGAGTCACTATAAGAGTCTACTTGTCATGCTTGGTGAAGCATAAGAAATTGGAAGATATCTACATCAAGCATTCGCCTCCGGTTTTAGGAAGGTAATTGACTTAGTGACCCAATTTCTAGGTTGGTTTTGACTTAGATAATCTAGTTATGAACCTAGGAGGTTAGTATAATACTCATAATAAAAGGTCCAAGTAAAACACTATTAAAATATGGGGAAATATGCTTAACCGGTCGACCGATGGTCCCTACTGGTCGACTGAAGGAGCAAAAATTTGTTAGGCAATTTCTTCCAGAGAGGGCTTATTTGACCGGTCGACCGATGGGAGTGAAATTCATGATTTTGGAGTCCTAACCTTATCCAAACACCTCGGGGGGTCTATATATACTAATTATAGAAGACCTAATCCGTATGTGTTGATTATTTTTGTGAGAGTGGAGGCTGGAGAACACCTATCTAGGGTTTCCATTATTTCTCATTGATTATTGTTAATCCCTCCTCTCACAACCTCTCTAGAGAATGCAAGAATACCCTTTCTATTTTTAGATCTTGCATTGTGTGATCTTCATGATTTTAAGATCCCTCTAGAGATTATTTGAAAATTGATTCGACAAGCCCGACATGTGTGTGTGTGTCTCTGGCAGGTGTGTGTGATCCGGAGCCTTCGCAAAAGGAAATCGATCTTTGGAGATCGTGGTATCAAGAAGCTTTGAGAAGATTTGACCGGTGAGGAACTAGAGCTACTGCGATGGAGATCAAACCAAGTTGTTTGTGGTCTACAAGACAAGGATCCTGTACCAAGGAACATAGTGTCGTGTCCATGTTGGGTAAGGTCTAAGTCTTGTACTGTTAATTTTTCTCTTAGTGGATTGTTTTGCTGGACGAGGTCCCATGGTTTTTCCCGAAAGGATTTCCACGTTAAAAATCCTGTGTGTTTGGATTTTGTGCTTGTGTGATTCTACTCCATAATTAATTAAAATAAAAAAATTGGTAGAAATCCCTAGATAGACCTATTCACCCCCTCTAGGTCATTAGAGATCATTGATCATAGGAATTTCAGCTTCTTTTTATTCCATTAGTGGGTACTGGGACTTTGTTCCTCTTTCAAATAGAGGGACTAGCGGATTTGGTCTTTTATTCTGTGGGAGGGCAGTCGCAAAGAACTACTCGTCAGCGGTGCTGAAGGTTAGGATCAAGGGCTGGGCAGAAGTGGTGTTATGTGATGCTTCCCCCTCCAAGTGGGTTATCCTATATTTTTCTTAGATGACGCAGTGTCACTGTCTGGGCTTAAGGTCAGCCTCCACAAAAGTGAGATGTTCGGTGTTGGAGACATCCCTATCTTGGTAGAGATTGCGGGAGTTTTAGGATGTAGGATCAGTAATTTCCAACCAAGTACCTGGGTATGTCTTGTAGACACTCTATTTTGCACAGTCAAGTGCTAATGAATTGGTAAACAGCCACAAGTCTTCTTATTTTTCGTATGAGTCTTCCTGGCGAGACCCACTCCTTAGGAATAACTTTTAGAACCTTCATTACCTTAAAATTCCTTTAGAAATTCTTTTACCCTTGTCAGAACCCTTAGAAATCCATCAAAACTCTTATTTAAGGTATATGGGTATACTGATCTTTTAATTCATTCTCATATGATATGAGACTTAAATTTAAAATTTTCATTTGCAACTTTCAAGACCTTAAAGTGTGATTTTGAGCCATTAGAACTCCTGAAAATGCATCAAAAGTCTGTTCAAAGTATATGCCTCTGGGTGCCAGTTTCAAAGACAAATTAGTTTGAGATCTGGTAACAGAAAGAGTAAACAGGAGGTTGGCTGTGCAGAAGTCCAAGCTTTTATTCAAGTGTGGTAAAATTACACTTATTAAAATCTCCTTTACGAGTATTTCCGCTTTTTACATGTCCCTTTTGAATATCCTGGTATCCGCGGTGAAGACCCTAGATTAATTCCAAAGAAACATTCTTTGGAGCGAATGAGTGGAAGAGAGAAAGTATCACTTAGTTGAATGGAAAGACGCATTTCGGCACATCAAAGAGGGAGGTCTGGGCATTAGGTTGTTAGGCGAGATGAATGCGGCGCTGCTTGGTAAGTGGTTTTCGAAATTTGGGGAGGAAGAGAGTCTTTAGAGAAAGGTTATTGTAGCGAAGTACATTTAGAAGTCGGTTTGGGATAAGCAAAGCTCATGGGGTAAGTTTGTGGAAAGCAATTATGGATGGGAGTGGGTAGTTTTAAAAATTCATCATATAAGGTTAGCAGAGGTGAGGAGGTTAAATTTCAAGAGAATCGTTGGTGTGGGCAGAATCTTAAATTTGAATTTGAAAACATTCATTCCTTGTCCATAGATAAGTAGTATTCGGTTGATCCTGCTTCGAGTCTAGAGATAACGAGATTGTGTGGTTTCCTATGTTGCAAAGAGGGTTTGACTAGGAGTTGGAGGAATTCCTCAAGTTTATAAGGTGTCTCTCGTTGTCTAAGCCTAATGCTATTGTTGATGATAGAAGAAGTCGGTTGAGGAACATAACATCTACTGTGAAATCATTTTCACAATCCTTTGGTGACAACTCCGTTCCTTTGTTTTCTTTCAAATTAGTGTGGAATCCTGACATTCCATCCAAGATTGTTTTCTTCCTCTGGACAGCCTTACGGGACAAAATCCTAATGCTGGATCATTTAAAGTGTAGGGGGAGGATTCTTGCTAACAGGTGATTCAAGTGCACGACCAATGAAGAATCGGTGGACCATTTATTAGTTCATTCCTATTGGTTAGTAAGACATGGGAGTTCTTTCTATCCCATGGGGGGTGCAATGGGTTTTCTCCCTTGTAGTCAAAGCGTCCGGGCGATATGGGGTTCTCTAGGCGAGGCGATGCCTAGGTGTTGCATAAGTGATGCCTAGGTGACCAAAATTTTCTTTTTTTGCCTACATTATATAATATTATAAAAGATTTACTGAGTGCCCGCCTAGGTTATGGTCTAGGTGATAGGGTCTTGGTTAAGTGAGGCGGTGGCCTAGGCGTAGCCTAGGTGACATTTTGACTACACTGGTTTTCTCTCTCAGTTTCAAGGACTTAATCCTCAGTAGGCATTTGCGAGTTTGAATGCCGCTCGGCGAGTGGTGCAGAGGTTTCTCCCAACAGCTATCAGTTGGGGCGTTTGGAAGGGAGCGGAATAGGAGGGTCTTTGACAACACCATGGTTTCTTTTGATAGGATGGGCCTTGACATATACAATCGTTTAGTAGAGTGGGTTGCAATTAGGCAAAATTTTGAAGATATTGTGGCGCTTTCCTTCTTTCATCATCTGTAATCTTTTAGTATTGGCTTGTGATGTTATTTGAAATTTTTTTTCACCAATCGGTGAATCTGTTTTGTAAGTATTTCCTTTTCTTTTAATGCCATTGCTTGATCTGCTTTATCGATCAAAAAAATTGGTCCCAGTCTACATTTTCAAGTAACCTGCATATCATTCAAGGTTCAAATGCCAAGGATAGAGTCCCAAATTCTAGTATATCTTGGTCAGCCTCACGTTCCAGTTACAAGTTAGAATTGTTGTGAGCTTGTCTGGACAATGAAGATAATTAACCCCATATGTGTTCAACTGGTCTTAGAATCATTTCTTGGATTTTAAGCAAAGGAGCAATGCAGATGCTCAAACTTACATGAATAACAAGATATAAAAATGAAAGAGAACAACAAATAATAATAGAAATAAAGAAGTTCCACATTACTGATAAAAGAATATAGAAGGTACCTCAACTAGGGCAAGGGTATTCAGATTAGGAGACAATGTTGGCTTGACACCTCTGGCAGCTAGAACTTCATCTGGTGTCCTATCAGAAAGGATATGATATCAGATCACAGACCAGCAGATAAGTGAAGCAACAGAAACATTTCTGTAAATCGAAATTTTCAAATACAGAGAGCACTTAAGTTCAAATACAGATTTCTCTCAACAAACCTGGCCAAAACAGGCCTCGGAGTAAGTCTGTCCTCTGGATCACTACAGAGAGTTAACAGTAACAAAGTCATAAAAAGTTCAACATCTAACAAATGATGATAGGTAAATAACTTCAGTAAGTCATAACTAACTATTTTTATCCATCGACTGCAAGTCTGCAATAGATTTGTGCCACTACCTCTGTACACAAATGACAGCATCTACCATGTTTGCTTTTAGCATTTCGATCGCAATAGTTGTTACTATTCCGGTCCATTGTGCTCCTGTAATTAAACAAGTCATGCACAACAAATAAATAAGAATCAAATATCACCACTTTGCCCCAAAATCTACGAGCAAGTCTCCTGCTTCAGAAACGAAAAATTGCTAGAATTGAATTTCTGTATAGGATGATCAAGAATCCATATGTTTTTTTGGTTTTATATCGATATAAGATCATGCAACAAATAAGAAAGAGGTGTGACATGCCACAAGTAAAGTATGTAAAATTCTGAATTAAAGATTTGTTAAATGCGAGAGGCTGATAGAGGTGAAATGTCAGGCGTAAAATGCATTAAATGGTGTGTGGAGATTTGCATGGCCCATACTAATTTCTTATATCTGTATAATGCACATGCAAACTGTATGCCTCAAAATCTATAACACTGGTCTCTTCTCAACCCGTAGCCCCATGGCCTGCCTTCATTAAATGCTGATTTGATTTATTCACTTGAGCATTAAATGCTATTTTCCAGTTCATATCCTTTATGATCTCCAATCATATCGCGACACGCTTGTTCAATGGTATTAGTACAAAAAATATATAATTTCTATATATAGAAATATGTAAATGTTTAAAAAAAATTGATTGACCACCTCCGCTATAGTTTGTAGCTTATGGAAGAAAAGAAACAACTCCGATTTTTAAGGATGATTTAGCTCCTTGGGAAAAAATGGTGGAGAAAGCTAAGGCCATTTTTTTTGGTTGTCTCGCCTCAAGGATTTCAAAGGTGTTCGAGTGATTGAGTTCCACTCTAGTTGGGGCCAGCTTCTCCTTGGAATTCCTGCAGTCCACAAGGTCATTCTAGTTTTGAAGCATCCTTCTCTCGGTAAATCAAACTTAGTTTTGATGGTAGCGTCTTAAGGAATCTCGGTCTAGCAGGAATTTATGGGGTGTTAGAGATGATCATGGGCCAGGTTCTGAGGCCCTTAAAGAGTTGTTGGAAGCGAAGGTGCTCACTTTTCTCAAAGGCATCAAGAATATTGTTGCATTCTTCATTGAATTCTTAGAAGTGGAGACCATTCTTCATGTGTTCTAGCTTGGGCTGCCCGAGATTGGAATTCGGTCCCAAGTGGAGGAAATGGATGCTAGCATGTGTATCCTCAGCATCTTTCTCAATTCTTCTCAATGGCAGCGCTAATGGTTATTTCAGGAGTTCTAGAGGTCTTTTTCAGGGTGATCCTTTGTTCCCATCCCTCTTCATTATAATTTCGGAGGCCTTGAGTAGGATGTTATCTAGGCTTTCGCGGGCGACGGGGTGCTTTTTGAAGGTTTCTCCATTGGCTGAGAGAACCTTAGTATCTCACACCTTTAATTTGAAGATGACACCTTGGTTTTTTGCAATGCTTCCTGCACTGAACTCTTTAATCTTAGATTCTTAGGTGCATTCTTCGTTGTTTCGAAGCTGTGTTAGGTCTCAAGGTCAATTTGAGTAAGAGTGAGATTCTACAGGTGGGTGAGATACCCACTCTTCCAATCCTAGCAAGTTGCTTAGGATGTCAGTCAGGATCCCTCCCATCTAGTTATCTTGGGTTTCCATTGGGAGACCCCTTTAAAGCCAAATCAGTGTGGAACCTCGTGATAGAGCGATTCGCTTCCTGTCTAGCAGGGTGGCAATCAAACTTCCTATCCAAATGAGGTAAGTTGACACTCATCAAGAGCACCCTCAGGAGTCTTCCCACCTACTTGTCCACCCTACCTCTCCCCAAGTCTATTACCTTGACCTTGGACCGCTTGCAACGAAATTTCCTCTGGCATGGACATGCTGATAAGATGAAATACCACTTAGTCAACTGGAAACAAAGTTGTAAACCCACTAAGGCGGGTGGCCTCAATCTAGTTCCTCTCACTAGTGTAAATAAGGCTTTGTTGGGCAAATGGGTTTGGAGATTTGGGGCCGAGCGAGAGTCTTTGGAGGAAGGTCATCATTGTCAAATATGGAGCTACCTCTTGGTGGAAACCAAAGGACGTAAGATGTTCGCATGGAGATGGGCTTTGGAAGGGTATCATGTCAGTAACCGAGCTTTTAGAGCCTCACGTTAGTATCAAGGTTGGGAATGGTCTCGAAGTCCAATTTTGGACCGACCTGTGGTGTGGTCAATTTAATCTAAAGGACAATTTTGGAAACATATTCCTTCTCACCCTTGATAGAAAAGCCTTGGTGGCTAATTGTTTTGACGGGTCGGGTAGTAACCTCATGTGGTGTCCTAGATTGAGGAGGGCTCTAAACGACTGGGAGCTCGAGGACTTTCATAACCTTTTGGTCCGATTATATTCCTCTTCTTCATGTACCTGGGCTAGGGATTGCAGGATTTGGTCTAGAAACAACAATAGCCGATTTTCAGTGAGATCTTTTCTTCAGACCTTAGTCCCGGTATCTTCGCACTCGTTTCCCTCAAAGGTTGTTTGGAATCCCCGTGTACCATCAAAGATATCTTTCTTCCTCTGGTCTGTAGCCCTGAATAAGATTCTTACAATTGATCACTTAAAGAGTAGAGGGTGGAGTAAGGCAAACCGCTACTTCTTATGCCTCATGGAGGAAGAGACTGTAGACCATCTGCTCTTGCATTGCCCTCGGTTGTTTTTGAGATATGGGGTTTCTTCTTCTCTCGAGTAGGGGTGGGCTGGGTCTTCCCTTCCTCCTATCTGAACTTCTTATCAGGTTGACCATTGATGTCACTGGTGGGTGCTCAGGGAACTATCTGGACTACATTGTCTGCAGCTGTTTCGTGGGCTATATGGAAAGAGAGGAACAGTCGCGTCTTTGACAATTCCTCCCTTCCTATATCCATATTCGAGATCAGATTCGTCATTCTATTCTGGAATGGGTACCTATCCATGATATGAGGGCAGATGTGGGTGATATATTACTATGAGGAGTTGGCCTTTGGATATGTAGTTTTCTATTTTTTGTTGTTCTTCTTTGTTTCATGCTTTGCACTTTCAGTTTACTTTCCTGTAAACTACTTGTAGTTTCTCTGCTTTTTTATTTAATATAATCCTCGTTATTGATCCAAAAAAAAAACGACCCTTCAAATGGTTCACCATTTGGCAGACTCATTGGAGTCTCTTGTTAAAATTTTGAGGGGTGGAGTAGCTTTATACAGTTATGTTCTAAGTAACCAGAGCGTGGAGCGGGAGCGAGAGCGTCAAATTTCAATTTAGGATAGGGTCGAGAGCGCCTCCGGAGCGCCGGTATATATAATTGTAATTTTTTTTTTTCAAAAACAAAGATTTTTAAATTCCAAGAATAAGTGAATCTTAATCATAATTAATAAGAATTGAAAGAAATGCATGTCGACCTCAGGGTCCGATTGAACTCTCCGATTGAACTAAGAGAGTTCAATTGCAATTGGTGTGATCCCTTAAATATACTGCCGGTTGCGTTAAAAAGTAAGAGATGTTTACATCCGTAAAAAGTAGATGAAAAGACCGTCGTCAGACAATAAATGCCCTACTAATGATTGTACTTACCTGAGAGAAAAATGTACAGCAAGAAGCTTTAAGTCTTTCTTTGGTGCAAAAGCTTTAAGTTTAAATGCTGGAAACAGTTGAAAAGCACGGAAACAACTGAAACCGCCGCTCCATACCTTTGAAACCGGCGCTCCAGCGCATTTGAAACCGTGCTCTGACGGCGATTTCGCTCTCAAACCGTGAGAGCGAGGTTTGAGAGCGGGAGCGGTGAGGGAAATGGACGGTTTGGGTTACTAAGGTTATGTTTCTAGTCTCAGTAAGAAGTTTGTCAGTTCGTTAGCCAATGGTGGTGAACCCTAAAAAAGAAAATTTTGCATGGTTAGTTTCTTTTTATCGGTAAAATTTTGCATGGTTAGTTAGAGTACAGAAAGGGACGTTAGCTTACACCAGTACGTCAAGAGACAAGCTTACAACATGTTCTGAACTCAAGTAACATTTTGTAGTGGGCTTTAACCAGGGTTAATTTCTGCAGTGGACACTTTGGTCGTTGAACCTATGTGGTCTATTAGACTAATGAATGTCATGTGGCTCAATTAGAGGGAATTGAGTTTAAATCTTTTGTTTCCAAATTTACGATGTATTAAGATTCTTTTTCCTAGACAAGTAACAGTTAAGTTTGAATTATATACGAAGATGTACAAATGCAAGCATTGTATATATATATATAAGGTTTCTGTTTATGTTAGCAAGTCTCTTGAGGATATCTACTTAACACTGCCCCAGAAATAGCATTGATTGAATCACCTTCCATCTGGTTTCCTCCTAAAAGGTTTGAGAGGCTCTTTTGAAATGCCACTATAAAGACTATTCTCCCAATTATATAGGAGATTCAATATCTTCATTACTCATATTAGAAAATATTACCCAACCTGCATTCAATCCGCCATGATTCCAAACTTTATTATAAGGAAATGGAATCAGACTATATTAGTCTTCAAAATCGTTCTATTAAGCTCTTTCCACTTTAAGGTTTACAAACCTACATTTGAGTTTTTAGAGCTTTATGGGATAAAAAATTACATACTTATTATTTTAAAATGTTTTTAAATGAATAGGGGCTTCATGCTAATTAAATGAGCAGATAATGACCTTGTTTTAAATTGCTTTTAGAACTCTTCCATCATAAATTTTAAAAACGAGTTCTTAGTTAAATCAAGAATTAAAAACTCGGTTTCAGGGACCATAACGGTCCCGACTGAAACCGATTCGTATCAGTTTAGGCTGTTTTTTTTTTCTTTTTATTGAAAAAGTTCTACAACATCACAATAAATTTTAAAAAAATTACAGTGGATGAGTAACAACATTCTTCTAAAGCCAATATCAAGTTGAAAATGTAGAAATAATGAAATATAAGGTAGTAGATGAGTCCAAAGTAGAAACATGTGCTGTTAAATGCTAAAGCTACATAGACTTTCTAGTTTCTTCAAATTGATGATTCAAACCCTAAATCAAATTTTCAATCACAAAAAATCAAAAGGATTTTAAGTTTTAGGGCTTAGAATGGGTAATGAGGAAGAGAGAATCAAAAGAAGTGGTTTTGGTATGTTTTTAGGGTTTTACGTAACCCCTTTTAACCAAAAAAGTCGACCGAGTCCTACGGCCGAAATTGTTACGTATCATAGGACTCCAGCGATACTAACAGTTTCGGCCAAGTCCTATTTTATCTTTAAAAAAACCCGTAAAGGCACGGTTTCGGCCTTCGGGTAACGGGTTATACTGAAACCAATACATATCGAGCAATATGTATCGGTTTCGGCGATTTTTAAATCATCAGTTAAATTATATTCTATATTTTTCTAAATATTAACGGACACAATTTGAATAAAATAATAGGCATGTACTTAATTTTTTGTCTTCAAGAAATGGGCCCATGTTTAACAGTTCAAGGCTTGAGATATAGGTTCTAATTACATTTATCCATCCTAGAAAAATATTATATTGGGTTAGAAAGTTATGATGAATTCTTCCGTATTAGCATTCCTACATTTTAATTAAGCAGTGGAGTGTAAATCCTTATTTTACTAACAATATACAATTTACTATTTCTAATGAATAAAGTACAATCAATACACAATATCAGATTATTTCAACAGAATGAGATGCTTCATCTGTCTCCTTTAAGAACTTAAAAATGCCTGAAGTGCAGTCACCGAAATAATGTGCTCTAACAAATTGGCTCAGCAGTAAAAAGAAAAGGGTAGGAAAGTCACAGTTAATTGTATACTTGCAGAGCTCATAAACTATATAGAATTACCTTCTACAGGCTCAGTTTTACGAGCATATAGCAACTGTTCATGGACCCCTAAATATGTCTCATCCAATGAGCCTACTTTCCTCCCTCTTCCATGGACTATTGGCTCCAAGCCCTAACACAGAGATTATAGGAAGATTTTAGAAGACAAATCAGTATAACAATAAAGAGGAAATGAAACACGCTAAGTAAACAGGCTGATTAATGACTTGAATCTCTACTCTTCTAGTTCAGCTCATATGCGACCAGTGAGCCTAGCCTCTTGAAACAGAAACCTAAGTTTAATAAAATAAAACATTAAGCTTTACTTATCAAAAAATAATAATAACATTCAAGGTTTTAAAATCATGACTCAGGAAATCAAGGTGGTGATTTAGGAAAGTCATGATGTGCTTAAATCAACCAAATTGGATATCTAATCACCATCATTATCCAATCCTTGTAACTATATGTGGTTGGCTACACAAATCATGTTCATCAATCCCATGCCCTCCTTCCTAATTTATATGAAATATCCAATAAACTTAGAATATACAGATGAGTGCATATATAATGGCTAGAAGTATCAGAAAGATACCAAAAAAATATCTGGAAAAAAATGGCTAGAATAAAGAGAACCTCCAACTATGCATAATAACAAAGCAACATTTAGTGAACATGATTATCAAATAGGTGGACGAAGAAAAGAAAGAAAGAAAAATAAATAATAGAACCTCTGAATTTATCACAATCTCAGGACCAACCTCTCACTAGCTCTCAAAACTTATGAATGCTATATTTGAAAGTGTACTTTGCTGCCAATGCTAATGTGGAATTTAATACTGCTCGAGAAAGAGGAAGAACAAATGAAGAATAACACACACAAAAAATATGCAATGGTGAGAAGTAGTATATGACCAATACTAATCAAGTCTTGAGTCAAACTGGCATCTTTGGCACCTGCACTTGTTGCGCCATCCTGGAGCCTTTGGCTGTCAACCCTTGTCCAATCAACATCCAGTGCTATGCATCTCCCAACGTGCCTTCCCACCTAAAATAAATTCCAGCCACTTTGGAGCCTTCAGCAGGTACACCCATTCCCACCACTCTAATAACTTGAGGCAACATCATTGACACGGAAGCAAAGAGATTATAGGTTTGGATGCCACAGTAGTGGAGAGTACGCTGACACCAAAGACACCCTAGAGACGAGCATATCGATCAGATGATACCATATGTGACCTCGAATATCGAGTGAGAACATTTTCCTGTTAAAGGGAAGGTGTACTCCAACAATCTTCCCCTTCTTCCCCCGAGGGTTTCCCGACAGCATGCCATAGACGTAGGGGCCTATTAAGAGAGGTAGATGGAGAGAGAGAGAATAACAATACCGTTAGGGCAGTGATGTTAGACGGCATAGCACATCAAGCCGCCCTTCGGCAACTTGGGATGGAAGAGCTTGTCTCCCTTGTCAAAGATGAATGTATATAATCACCTCTTGGCATTACTACGGTAGGAGAAGGGGGTTTTCTCTCCAGTTCCCAGATGGAACCTTATGAGACAACCTTGGGCTCTTGGACCATATCCCCTTTTTCTCCCTCCTGAATTAGGGTGGTAGGAGGAGATGGGGAGGAACCATGAGCAATTGAGCACAAAGGAAGCACACATTAAAAGGAGGGTTGTTGATCCCTGGAGGTGACCCACATTCCTCTCCATCTTCCTCTCTATTCCTCTCGCATGCACACATCTTCGTGGCGCTCTCGCATCTCGACCTCTGGAGATCATTCTACCTCCTCTTTTCCGACACCTCCCTCTCAGGACAACAAAGACCGAGCAGCCGGCTACAGCTAGGGGCTCTTACTAGAGCACCTCCTTGTAATCCATCGCTCCGCAACTTGATTATGTGGTAAACTGTGTCCTTGCCTTAGTCCACAATCCACATCATCACAAAGCCTCATCCACCACGCATAGAAGTCAGAGTGCATGAGTGAGGTTAATCGCCTCAAATTTACATAAGCAGTAGCGTAGCAAGAATTATAGCATAGTGAATTAGCAAATAAGGGCAGACCAGTTTGTTATGGCAAAGTGTTTGATGGTTTCTTTACTTCTATACCCAGTAATTATGTTCAAAAAATTCAGAAAGTAAGACGATATCAGCTGCAAGAATTTTTCTGGAGTAATCAGCTTTAAACTTGTCTATTTCATCAAAAAAACAAATAAAGAAAATAGAGAATCAATTATGAAGACCCTATATGGTAACAATGTTGAAACACAATCCATCTTTTACTTTATTTTGATAACAAAAATGAAGGTATTGCTACTTATTGAGTCTTCAATGAAATAATTTGTTTTTCGCCAAGTCACACTTTACTCATCTCAAAAGATAATTACAGAGACTTTTCATACTAAACCATAAAATTTCAGAGGCAAAGAATTAAAGAAACAATGAATTGAGAGAAGCAAAGATCTTACTTCAATCCTAGACATCCCATCGCCTAGGAAAGCACAAGCATTCTTCACATGAGCAATGTAATACGTATCGCACAAACCACATTGACTGGCAAAACAAGAAATAGGGTAAATCATAAACCCTCAAACTAAAAAAAAATATTAAAAAAAATTAAAAATTAAAAACTAATTTATTTTTTTTCTTGGCAAGAACACAGGGAGACAGAACCTGCACTGGTCTTTGGCTGGATAGGTGCCTCCAGGAGGAATGGGTTTGGATCGTTTCCTCCAGTCATCTCTCAGCTTAACTGAACTCGATTTCGATTTTGAGTTCGATTCTGCCCCATGATTACAAGAACAATATAACTATTTATGATGATTTTGAACAGCATATGAAAGAGATTGGAGAGAAACCCAGATGAGAATGATAATATAAATACCTTGAGAAGACGATGATGATGAAGAAGAAGAAGATACAATGGATAATGTGAGAGGGAAGGAAGAGAGCTTGGCAATCGCAATGCAAGAAGCCATGGAAGCAGAGCTCAAATGCAAGAGTGACTTTGACTGTTGTCCACCACAAATATTATCCAAACCAAAACAAATGGTGTGAATCACTTCTCCTGGGGTCCACTGCACGATCTTTTACGGCCACTCCCTTCTTCGACAAGAACTTGGCATCAATTCACATTGCTGCAGCCAAGGCTGCAAATACCAACTGGGGTGCTGCCAAGTCAGAAAATAAATACATTTATGTCTATGATAGGCATACCCATGAAACCCAATTAGAAACATACAAGGCTGGACAATGAGGCCAGCCTTAGGTTTCTAACTGGGTTTCATGGAAACGTTAACTATTTCCCAAAGAAAAATAATCACCTCCTTTGTCGGTGACACGAAGAGGGGCATCGTGGCTCCCATTTTTTTGCCATGTGTCTCCCTTCTAAGTTCTAACCCCATTTAACTGTGGTTAAGATTCATCCACTCTTAGGGTTTACCCATCTACCCTTGGTTTTAGTAAAATAAAATTTTAAAAAAATAACTAAAAATAAACACACACACGACAGTTTCTTTTCTTTTTGGAGGAGAGGAAAGTACGGATATACGCTCCGTATTATGAAAAAACCCGAATATGGGTTCCGTTTTGAAAATTTTACTTATGTAGGCTCCTACAGTGATTTTAGTGGAGCAAGTGCTTTCCACTATTTTTTTTTCTCTAAGATACCCCTACCCCCATCTCTGTTGGCTGCAACACTGTGCGACAGAGGTTAAATATTGCGATTCCCTTTCGTTGAAGCGTTCATCCGAAACCAAGCTTTCTCCTTCGTTGCAACGAGCTAAACCCTTCTGCTTCATCTGAAACCCTTCAACACAAACTGAGCTAAACTTTTCTGCTTCATCCGAAACCCTTTTGAAGAAGAAGAACAAGAACAAGAAGAACAAGGAGAACAAGAACATAGGGTAAGTGTTTGATACGTTTTTGATCCATTTTGCGATGGTTACAGTGGTCATATTCAGTATTTGCTAGGGTTATATGCTCATTTTCGGGATTTTCTGTTATTAGAGTTCATTTGCGATGGTTACAGTGACGAAGTTCGATGTTTTTTTACTCATTTTCGGTGGTTATCTTTGACTATAATGCATTTTCGATATTACAGTGCTCATTTTCGGTGGTTTTGAGCTCATTTTCGGCGGTTTTGTGGTCATTTTCAGGGGTTTGATGTTATTGCATTATTGATATTACAGTGCTTTTCGATGATTTTATGCTCATTTTCGGTGGTTTTGTCGATATTACAGTGCATTTTCGATGATTTTATGCTTATTTTCGGTGATTTTCTATTATTACAGTGCTATTTTGATGGTTACAGTGCTCATTTTCAGTGGTTTTTTGTTATTGCATTTTCGATATTACAGTGTATTTTCGATGCTTTGATGCTCATTTTTGGTGGTTTTATGTTTTTACATTGCTTTTTGATGGTTACAGTGCTTATTTTCGGGATTTTTCTGTTATTGCATTTTCGATATTACAGTGTATTTTCGATGCTTTTATGCTCATTTTCGGTGGTTTTCTGTTTTGACAGTGCTTTTCGATGGTTACAGTGCTCATTTTCGGGGGTTTGCTGTTATTGCAATTTCGATATGACAGTGCTTTTTCGATGGTTTTGTGATCTTTTTTGGCAGTTTTCGTTATTACAATACATTTTCAATGGTTATAGCGCTCATTTTCCAAATTTTCCAGATTACTTTAACGGATTGAGTGTTTTCCCGATATTGCAGATAATGCCGATATCAGTAGTTTGTTGTTATAACGGTGAGTGGAACATTGACGACCCTGTTCGAGGGTAAGTATACAGTGGTGGAAAATCAAAGTCGTTGCAATTATCTTCGAAAATGACATATGTCAAATTATTGGATAAAGTTTATCAATTGATTAACACTCAACTGGAAGAGTATGAGATTATAGTGAGGTGTTTGATTCCTACACCAGCGCCAATCCCTCCCAGTGATATTACAGACGATGAAGAGTTGCGGGCATTTCTTTCACATGTGAAGAAAGTAGAAAATAAATATTTGCCGCCATTATATATCGAAGGTGAGAAAATCTGTACCACAGCCACAGTTTGGTTTGAATGATGCGAGTTGTGAATATCAGCGTGTTCAGGAGGTTGTTGATCCTCATATTCAGGAGACTGTCATTCCTTTCTATAAGGGGACTCATATTCAGGAGGTTGAAAATGATAATGGTGATGAAGGTTTAGAAAGTATAGACTCAAGCTCAACTGATGAAGATGAGCATGATTTTTATAGTGATTTTAATCAAGATGAAGATGTAGCAACATACGGTGTCTGCGATAAGCTTGAAGACTTTTTACATGGGGAGGCAATAGCAGAGTGGGACACAAGGACTATACACTCTCATACCCCGCATGCTGATATTTCTAGTTCCTCAGCGTCTGCTTTTCGTCGAGTAAGACAAGTAGATACAGAAGCTCATCCAGAACCATCACCACAAGCTCCTCCACAAGCTTGTGTAGAATCGTCAGCACAAGCTCCATCATCACCACAAGCTCCAGTACAATCACTGGCAAATGTGATGCAACTAAATGACTATGTAGATGACTATGTAAATTGGGAAGTATCAGAGTTTGAAACTGGAGTGGAAGCTGGTGAAATATCGCTTGAGCAATTATTTAAGGACAAAAGACGTCTACAAAATGTACTGTCTAGATATGCGATGCGAAAAAAATTTCAATTCAAGGTTATGGATTCAAATCAACAAAAGTATACAGTTAGATGTCTTATAGATAATTGCAGCTGGAGATTGCGTACATCGAAAGTGAATGAGGTTGGTGTCTTCAAAATAAAGACTTATAATTCACATCACTCTTGTGGATATCCCTTAGGTGGTACCGATCATCGACAAGCAACCAGTTTAGTTGTGAGTGACATGGTTGTGGGACATATTGAGGCAAATGTCTCGTATAAGCCCAAAGAGATTATTCATGATGCGTGGGAAGAATATGGGGTTAGAATGAGTTACAGGAAAGCTTGGAAAGCTAAGGAGATTGCCATTGAAACAGTTAGAGGTTCATACGACCACTCTTATGCTGAACTCCCTGCCTATTTTCATGAACTTAAAAGGACTAATCCGGGCACAGTAACAGTAATAGTGACAGACCCTGAAAATGGGGCATTTGAAAGATGTTTTATGGCTCTTGGACTGTGTATTCGAAGTTTTCAGACGACTTTACGGAAAGTGATAGCCATTGATGAGATACATTTAAAGGAAAAGTACAAAGGAATACTAATCGCCGCAATAGCTCTAGACGGAGACAATCACATATTTCCAGTTGCCCTTGGGATAGCGGAGTCGGAGAATAATGTTACTTATAATTTTTTCTTAACTCAATTATCAAGAGCACTTGGACACATAGATGATCTAGTGATTGTAACAGATCGACATGTCAGTTTGATAAGCCAAGTCCCTGTTGTATTCCCACATGCAATTCATGGCTACTGCGCATTCCACATTAGCCAAAATATGTACGCAACATTCAGGAATAAGCAATTGTTTCCGTATTTCTGGAAAGCCGTGAAGACATGTAGAGAAAGCGAGTTTCATGAGATGATGGCAGAACTCGCAGCTGCAAACCCTCTCGTTGTATAATGGTTGGATGCAATTCCGAAAGAGAAATGGGTCCGAGCCTTTTATAGTGCGAAGAGGTATAATGTGCTGACTATGAACATAACCGAGAGTTTGAATAGTTTGCTGAAAGAAGCAAGAGAATATCCAGTCACTATGCTTTTGGAGAATGTGCGACTCAAGATACAAAATATGTTCTACAACCGAAAAATCAGCGCTATGCAAATGAATGGCAGGCAAACAACATAGGCCGAAGAGCAAATACAAAAGGAACAATCAAATGCATGTTATTTAGATTCTCATGAAATTGCTATGTATCAGTATTACGTGGTTGAGAAAAACAATCGAAATACAGTGCAGCTTCTTGATAGGAATTGCACTTGTGGGAAATTCTATAAAATAGGGTTGCCTTGTGAACATGCATTGGCTGGATGTAGAAAGTATCGGGTAGATCCATACAACTATTGTTCGCCATTCTACACATCACTGACGTACCAAGCCACCTACCAAGAGTCAATATATCCACTGCTTGACAAAAAATCATGGGACCTCCCACCTAAAATCATGGTAGAGATTGAGAGGATTAAACCACCGGTGGGAAGAAGACGTTCAGGAAGGCTGAAGAAGAATAGAATTCTCTCACAGGGTGAGGAAAGGTCCACTGTAAGATGTGGAAGATGTAAACAAACTGGGCACAATAGGCAAACATGTAATAATCTTGTCCCCCATGGTGGTTGAGTATAGTGTCTAATGTTGAATGTAATGAAAAACATGTAATGCTTAATGAATGGTTGGTTTCAAGGTTCTCTATTATTTATCCAATATTAGAGAATCTCCAAAAAGATGGAAAATGATAGACAAATACCGAAAATTGATCTGGTAGTGCCGAAAATGACAGGAAAAGTACCGAAAATGGCTATAAAATGGTGAAAATGGCTACTGGAAATGGCAAAAATGCCGAAAATGACTACTGGAATGCAACAGAAAAATGCCAAAAATGACAGAAAAATACCGAAAATGGCTACTGAAAATGGCGAAAATCTGCACTGTAATGCAACAAAAAAATGCCGAAAATGGCTATAAGTTGCCGAAAATGGCTACTGGAATGCAACAGCAAAATGACGAAAATGATAGAAAACTAACGAAATTGGCTACAAAATGAAGAAAATGGCTACTGGAAATGGCGAAAATGCAGAAAATTTGCACTGGAATGCAACAGAAAAATGCCAAAAATACAGTACTGCAGAATATCAAAAATTGAACTATAAAATGCCAAAAATAAGCCATGTTATGCCGAAAATGGCTACTGGACAATGTAAAATGCCGAAAATGAGTCATGTTATGCTGAAAATGGCTACTGGAGGGTGTAAAATGCCGAAAATGAGCGTTGTTATGCCGAAAATGGCTACTGGGACAGTGTAAAATGCCGAAAATGAGTCATGTTATGCCGAAAATGGCTACTGGAGGGTGTAAAATGCCGAAAATGAGCGTTATGCCGAAAATGGCTATTGGGACAGTGTAAAATGCCGAAATTGAGTCCTGTTATGCCGAAAATAATGTGTAATATGGCGAAAATACCAAAAATCCGCACAGGATATTGTAATAAATGACAAAAATCATCACTCTAAATACACAACATTACAAGACTGTATACAAATAGTCCATAAGAAGTCAATATTACAACATCATTGTAACATTCCATAACAATCCATCCATTCATCCATAACAATCCATAATAGTCCATCAATAAACTGCACTCCGACCTATCTTCTCCCTCCTCTTCATCATAGGACCTCAGCATCCAATATCGGGACGTTATCACAGCCCATCACGCCTTCACTGACCCCGTCATAACATCGAAAGCTATTCGCTTCCGCATTGAAGATACATCGTCCTACACAAAAATAGTTAGACAAAGTCAGTATGCTACAAATGATTGATGATATTCACCAATGTGAGTACAAATATCTGAGTGAACTTAATGGGTAAGTCAGCGCATAAGAAGTCAATATATTTCATAACGAATACTCCACAGTCCCGACTGAATATGCAAAACAAACAGTTACAGTTGCCTAGGATGAGTCATGTTAGTGTATTGGTAAATATAAGATTAAATGTTTTGGAAGACTTACGTATTCTTCTGTTTTGGTATATTTTTTCCTTCTACGACTTCCCATTTTTAACCTACGAAGGCTGAGTTGTCACCGCACATGTGAAACAGTGCAGGCATCCTCACTGTGATAGCTAAGATATGATCTCCATGTTGTAATGCCAGGTGTGGGAAGAATGAGTCCAGCAGGAGGATACGCCTTGTGGGGGGTTCAAGCACAACCAACAGCCAGTGACTACCGGGGTTCAAAGGGAAGTATACCCTTTCACATTCCCACATGGGGGTCCCTCCTCGAACCCCCATGATAGCGGCCTTCAAATCTGGCCCCACCTGGCTAGTCATGTCCTCAGTCAGCTTCTTGGAATTCAACGTTGAATGGTAGGTGTCCAAAAAGTGACACTCCTTGAATAACGAATACTGAAACATAACGAACATTAATACATTCTAGAAATTGCAGATATACATTGGATAAATGTATACATTGGATAAACTAAAACATAACGAAAGTCTTATGAGTTACTGTGAACCAAGTTTTCCCAAAAGCGCAGACTTGATTGTATATTGAGGAGTATTGCTCCTGTCTTCGAGCCAATAACTCTGTATACATGTCAATTTGTTATCATATTTATCCAATGTTAGATAATCTCATAAAAGAATAACAAAAATAACGATAATGGATTCATCATTAAAACACCTGAAGTACCGAAAATGGCACAGACAAATACCGAAAATAGCTCTGAAATACCGAAAATGGCTACTGGATTCATCAATTAAACCACAGAAATATCAAAAATTACACTGAAATACTGAAACTGGCTACTGGATTCGTGAGTAAAAGCACTGAAGTACCGAAAATGACCCCTGAAATATCGAAAATGATACTGAAATACCGAAAATGAAACTGAAATACCGAAAATGGCTACTGGATTCATCAATAAAAGTACTAGGTTTACCATTGACTCAATCCACCTAGCTGAGTGAGCAATCTCTCCCACAATATCCCCTGTGACCATCATTTTTTCAATATAAATTGAAGTTGCTCCCGACTTTATGAAATCGCGCAGTTGCTTCGACTCCTCTTTTGATAAAGGATTTTTGGGGTTAGCAGCTTCAATTGTCATTTTTCTTCTTTTCATTTGAATGAAAGGGGATCACAGATATTGAGACTTCACTACCGGTCTCTTTGACACCTGCATATATTGCTAAATAGAAGTTCCGGCTTGATGAAAACTCATTTCACAGACTCTCATTACACGTCTTAGGAATGTAAACACACACCTCTAGAGGGTCTTCAACCCCCTTCGAATCTGCACCCCACTTAGAGTCTACGGGAGTCAACTCAATGATGTCATCCATCTTCTCATCAATGAAAGAATGTCCCTGTGTCGGCGCAGCTTCGGGAGTGAAGATGGGATCCATCTTCTCATCAACGAAAGAATGTCCCTATGTCGGCGCTGCTTTGGGACTCAATATGGGATCCATCTTTTTTTTTGGAGTTCCATCTTATTATCACTGAAAGAATTTTGATCAGTAGAAAATTTTTCGTGTCTTTTTTCTGTTGCGCTGCTCATTGCTCAAACAAGCTTTTTATTTGCGGGGATACTCGCTCAACAACTCGGTCGACAACTTGGTCGACAACTCGGTCAAAAAAAGGGTCTAAAACTCTCTCCATTGCTCGCTCAATGGAGGAATTGATATAATGAACCTGAAAATATTGAACATCAAACAACTGAACATCAAACAACTAGTAAGTAAAAATCCCGAAAATGAGACAATTCAATTCATATGTCAAAATGTTGAAAATCAAAAAAAATAATCACTATCAATATTCGTACCGTTTTTGACCTATGCTCGAACTTTCTCTTCTTCGCCGGAGATGGGGCTGGACTGACATCATCATCACCATCACCCCCATTGCTATCACCACCATCACCCCCATCACCACCATCACTATCACCATCACCATCATCATCATCCTCCTCCTCCCCCTCCTCATCATCATCACCCTCAGCACTCAATCGTGTGAACACATCATTCACAACCTGCTGTTCCTTCTTTGCAAGAGTAGACTTTATATTGCTCAGCTTGATCTGTAAAACAACAAATGATATGTTATAAAACAACAAAGGATCTGTAAAACAACAAAGGATATTGTTAATGAAAAGTTGCAAGTTGAATATTGTAAAACAGCAAGTCCAATTACATACTTTACTTAAATTGACTATGGCATTTGCGAGTGACTTGTAGCTGAGATAAGATGTATTCGCCCACCGCAGAACGAGTGAGAATGTCATTGCATCTAGGGGTGCATTACGAGAACACAGCCTCCCAAGTGCTGGGATGCACTCATAAGCCAAAATCTGACATCAGTCATAACAAGTAGAAGTAAACACAAATTAGCTAACACGGAAAATTTACAAAATTTAGGTAATCATATGTTTACCTGGAAAGCAAGAGCACATCCGTTGATATTGTATTGCTTCTTCGTATAAAGAGCAGTTTCTAGGCCAACCTTACACAACTCAAAACCCAAAGTCTCTCATGGGTATTTGTTGAAGGCCTCTCAATCATCCACTAGGCACAAATGGCCTGTGTTAACACTCACATGCGTGTCAGTGCCTACTAGCAACAACTCAATAAAGAGGACCAGTGATAGCTTCACCGCATCCATATGATCATCACATCCCTTCAACTCCTCAAGAAGTTTCGGCTTTTTAATCACCGCCAACTTTTGAAACTTCCGATACTTGAGAGAGGTTGGTGGCGCTTCATGTTTAAGGACCGGAGCCTCAGACACTTGGGCATTAAGGCCCATAATCAGCGTAAAGTCCAACACTGCGAACTCTACACTCTTCCCGCATACTTCGAAGCGTAACCCTCCTTTACGCCTCTGTAGAAAATGGTGGATTGCTTGGCCACACAGTGGTATTTTAGGTATGTTGTAAAGGTGGGCAAAACAGCTTTCCATCCAAATTCTTTTTCTCTCTGGATTGGCTTCCAGTAATGGTTTTATCTCGTCAAACTATATTGTTTGGGAGCATTTAATCGAGGGAAAATATTTATCTTCTTTATCTTTTATCTTTTTCTTTTCCCTACCGGCTTTTCTCTTTATACGAGGCATCTTGTCGCTGTAAAATTGTAAAACAATAAGCACTATCATAACAATAACCATCGAAAGTACTGACAATAACCAGTCATAGCAAAAAAAATACCGAAAATAAGCACTGGGATAACAGAAAAATACCGAAAATAGACACTGGGATAACAGAAAAATACCGAAAATAAGCACTGTCATGACAGAAAAATACCGAAAATAGGCACTGTCATGACAGAAAAATACCAAAAATAGGTACTGTCATGACAGAAAAACACCGAAAATATGCACTGCCAGGACAGAAAAATACCGAAAATAGGCACTGTTATGATAGAAAAATACCGAAAATTTACTCTGTCAGGACAGAAAAATATCGAAATATCGAAATTGCAGTGTATTTTTCCCGAAATTAAACACAAATCCATCGAAAATGCACTATAACATAACCATTGAAAATCACGAAAATGAGCTCAACATCAACAATAATACCGAAAAAACAATGTCATAATTGAATAATACCGAAAATAAGCAAAAACATAAATACACCGAAAATAAGCATTGATAACTGAAAATACCGAAAATGAGTAAAAATACAGCGAAAATGGTCGTAAGAACCATTGAAATTGTAATGTATTTTTGCCGAAAATAAACTCAAAAGGGTCGAAAATGAGTAAAATACCGAAAATGGTCGTAAGAACCATCGAAATTGCAATGTATTTTTGCCGAAAATAAACCCAAAAGGGTCGAAAATGCACTTTAACTTACCATTGAAAATCATGAAAAATGAGTAAAAATCAACAATAATACCGAAAAACCACTGTCATAACCATCGAAAATGGTTACTTGAAAGCATCGAAAATGAAGTCGTTAACTGTGGGGCCCATTTTTTGGTTTGATTTTTTTTTTTAAACCGCTGAAACTTACAGGGTTCTTCTTCTTCTTCAGGGTTGTTGTTCTTCTTCTTCTTCAGGGTTGTTCTTCTTCTTCTTCTTCTTTGACTTCTTCTTCTTCTTCAATACGAAGCCCGTAGAGTTCCGGATGTCAAAGGTAACCAAGGGTTTTACTTTGGGGAAGGATTTGTAGGTTTCAAATTTGCGGTTTCAAGGATTTCGGATGACAGGGTAACCGAGGACTTCAATTGGGGAAGACAGCAAGGGCAAGGGTTCGTAACCGAGCTTCAGCTTGGGAAGAAAGCTAAGGTAAGCAAGCCAGGGGTATTTTGGGGAGAAAATGAGAAGGGGCAACACGTGCACTTGGCTCTCACGTGTGGGAGCCTACAAAAATATGTTTTCAAAACCGGAGCCCATATTCAGGTTTTTTCATAATACGGAGCCCATATCCGTATTTTCCTCACAAGGATATGTCATCTTTACACTTCACAAAGGAAACATACTGGAAACAACCCTTGTAAGCTTCACCCAAACACTCCCAAAACGGGTACCAACCTTTAAGGGCGGGCGTGATGGAACGGACAAGTGAGCTCGGAAGCAATTCCAACTGTGAGACTAAAGGGCCAACTTTTTTTTTTTTTTTTTTTTGCAGAAACTGGTATACAACACCACAAGCCACAGGCCACTAGGCAAAGTCACCCTTACACTGCTCAAAGGAAACACACACACTCAACACCTTTGTGAGAGCGAGGAGGAATAATACCCTCCTCGGCCAACGAGGGGACTATTACTCTTATATAAAGACTTGAGATCTTTTCCAAGGAAAATAATCACCTCCTCGGTCAGTGACGTGAGGAGGTGCATCTCGGCTAACCCTTCTCTTGCGATATATCCTCATTTAACTCTATTTAATTGTGATTAAGATTCAGTCACACTTAAGGTTCACCCATCTACCCTTAATTTTTAGAAAAGTAAAATAAAAAAAATTTAACCACAGTTCATGTTGAGTTGAAGGGATGGCTATGTGAAAGTGAGGAGCGATGGTTCCTTTCTCTCCCGTAGAGGGAACTGTTGCTCCTTTTCCAATTGCTCACAAAGCAACACTCCCAAAGTAATACATACTATTATGCATGCCAATTAAAGCACTGTGCATGTAATCAATTCGGCCTTCCATGTGAAGGTACGGGCTCAACCCTTAAAAGCCTTTTAAAAAAAAAAAAAAAAACGAAGGCTTTTTTCCATTTATAAAGCCTAGAAATTCAGGTGGGCCCAAAAATCTAGGCTCGCATTAAGTTGAGCTTCAGCAGCACCCTTAAATCCCGGGCGAAGCCTTCATTATATCTGTATGAGGAGTGCTGGCAAAAAACAATAAAAATCAAAGTTGTAGAGTAGATGAAACATGTGGTGTCGCTACTCGATATGGTTTGACACTTGTTGTCACCGCCTTGTGTCTTTGGAAGACTCTGATTGAGGTTAGCATTTTCGTGTATGTAATATTTTATATTTACGTAAAGTTTTTAACTTAAAATAACATATATAACATTCTTTAATATAGAATATCAAATGGGTGAACCAGTGGTTCCTCGGCCTTTCCCCAAGTTGAAGGTCCTGGGTTCCATTTCTCACTCCCCCTTTGGGGCCAGCCCCACACGGGTTTACCTGGACTTACCTGGTGTGGCGGGTTGCGGGCTCATGTCTCACACTCGGGGATTAGTCCTGACCCAAAGGGTTGGGGTATGGTAATATTTTCACTGTCATCTCCTCCTGCTTAAAGATCACCCACTTTCGAGACTTTTAATTCTAATTATCTAATCTACCTAACTTTCATTATCTATATTATCCTCATCTTGGTCATCACTCATCAGTCGGTGGTGGTTTAGTCAAAAAAATAATAAAAAGATAAATATCATAAGAAATAAGAAAAAACAAAAAACTTTACTTTCTTTTTTCAATCTAGGCCCAACCTTGACCTTGAGAGTAGAACTTGGGCCTAGTCCGTTCAGACTCTAGAAGGGCTTGGGCAAACCCTTACTAATGAGGATTGGGTCTGGAGAGACCCTGGCCCATTGACATTAATCCTAAGCAAACTAAAGCTTTGGTTGGTGTCTACAAGACCTATGACGCTTCTAAAGTAACTACCGAAAAAGATCTCGTGTCTTATCTTTACTATATATAAAGAGGATTCCTCATGTTCATAACGTTGATTGAATATTTTGTAATTCCAAAACTACCCTTTGCATAATGAGCCTTTGACAACATAGTGAAATTTTGTAAAATTTCAAAACTACCCTTTGCATGATGAGTCTTTAAAAACGTAAATGAAATTTTACAAAATTCTCAAACTACCTTCATCATAATCATTATCTAAGTCAAACACTTAATTAAGTGTTTCCTTAATTCTTATATTACCCCTCACTCATCTATCTATTAAGCTTGAAATTCTCTACGGTTATAACTAGACTACTTAGAGTTTAGTTACGTCACTGAGGTCGCTATGTATCCCTTTTAATACTCTTTAATTGTGGTTAAGATTCACTCACTTATCATTGGATTTTAGGAAAAAAAGATTAAACCCTAGGAATTAGTGAATTTTAACTAGGGTTTTAAAAAATAATATTTTTTTCTAAAAACCAAGGATAGGAGGGTGACCTCTAGGGGTAAATGAATCTTAACGACAGTTAAGGGGTGTCAAAAGAGACGCACGGCAACCTCAAGAACGTAACGGGACTCCAATTGTGGTTAAGATTCACCGACCCTTAGGGTTTAACCACTTATTCTTGCTTTTTAGAAAAAATATTAATTCTTTTAAACCTTGATTAAAATTCACTAACTTCAAGGGTTAAATTTTTTTTCATGTTTTTTTCTAAAAACCAATGGATAAGTGGATGAACCATAGGGTGGGTGAATCTTAATCACAGTTAAGTAGTGTTAAAAGGGACATATGGCGACCTTAGTGGCATAATCAAACTCTTCGCTCTCTTGGCAAAATACTCCGAAAGAAGAAGGTCTCGCCAAGGTCCCACCTATCCCATTTCTTTGCTATACCCAACATGTCTTTAAAGCTTTTTGATTCTTAAAATGTCTCAATTATATATTTTAATAACTAATGTGTCTCTCACAAATTTTTTTTTTATTCTAAAATGTCCCTCAACTTTTTATATCTAAAATATTTTTAATTTTTTTTTTATCGAAATGCCCTCAATAGGATCCCTCTTCTCAGTCTCTCTCATTCCTCTATCACGTGCATTGCAAGTGCTGCCCACTATCATAAAGAAAAAGAGTATATGACCTTGTTTGATTCAAATTATTGCAAGCACAATTTATTATAAATATGTGTTGTTTATGTAAATGTAATATCTACTCTAGTGAGAGAAGCTCCCCTACTGATGGAAATTCCCAAACTACCCCCCTTAACAAATCGTATCCCGATTTTTTTCTCAATTCCCAAACTACCCATTGTATACAAACCTTACAAATCCTTTATTTCATGTTTTACTTAATTCCCAAACTATCACTTTCTCATCTACAATCTCCCAAACTACCTCTTTCTCAAACCGTTGCTTATTTTTGATAAATTCTCAAACTACCCTTAAGACAAAACCTTTTTTTTTTAATGTTTTACTTAATTCTCAAACTACCTTTTTCTCATCTACACCTTTTGACACTCCTTAACTGTGGTTAAAATTCACCAATCTCAAACTACCTCTTTCTCATCAATTACACTCACAAATTAATACGTTTCCCTTTTGACACTCTTTAACTGTGGTTAAAATTCACTCACCTTTAGGGTTCACCCCAGACGCTCTCCCCCACCCCTCTCTCACGTGCATCGGACTATACACACACGTGCAACGTGCGTGCCTTCCACTAGTCCTTAATAACCATATTTGACTATCACTCTATTGATTATCTAAGTCATTTAAAAAATAATATTTTTATTAATTTAAAAGAAGAAATTTCAGGAAATCTCTCTCAAGTTTAATGGGTCCTGGGTGCCAATTTAAGTGCTTACAACTATTCTCGTACATAAATGATTATGCTCCCCCATAATCACTCTGGAGTCTGTCCAATTGGAGATGAACTTTGGAGAGTCCAATAGCACTCACAAAGTGAGGTTAAAGGGGCATGTATTGACCTATGGCATTGAACTCTCGCTGAATTCAAAAGTGAGGTAGCAAAACACATGGAGCCTCTTTTGCGCCGCTAACTTAGCACCACAAGGAACCTGGGCCTTGAAACCTGTACCATACTACTAATAATATCAAGGAAGGCAATAGATTAGTTCTGGGTGCTCGGGCATACACAAACCAGTGGGCATGTGGCGTTTTAAAGGAAAAAAAATATCAAATGGGGAGAAATCAAAATCATGGAAAGAAAATAAAATAACATCTCTCTTAATTTATCGCCAGGTGCCCAAAGTTTTGTGGATGCCGAGCACCCAGCTCAGGCACCACGAGAGCTAATCCTTTGCGATGATCATGGAAAGTAAACCTTATCAACACCAGCCCTTCCAAGTACCAACTTAGACGGCAAAGTCTTTTCCTCTCACATCAAAGAGGTCTTCTCATGATAAGTTTCCCCTCTATGAAATGGCAAGCGGTCCACTCATAATTACTACCAGCCATAAATGATGTAATAGGTAAAGTACGCTGCATATAAAGAAGGGTTTTTTGCATATCGGCTGGTTGTGTTGTACCAACTTTGCAAATACTGTTATAAGTAACAGTTTCAAATTAACCCATGGTTTTACGACCGTTAGACAAACAACTCAATTTTATTACTTTCGTTAGTTATTGTAAGGAAAATGACTGTTATGCCTTTTCATATTTTATAACCTCACAAAGCTTTTAACAATTCTTGAACTATGGTTAATAAGTTTTAACCCTTATGATTAAGATTCATACCGTAGGGATAAAACATCTAATCCTAATTTAAAAATAAATAAATTAATGTATTCTCTTTTAACTCCTTTACCTTATGTTAAGATACACTAACCCTTAGAGTTAAAGCATTTAACCCTAAGAGTGAGTGAATCTTAACCACGGTTAAAGGTATTTGAAAAGGGACACTTTAATTTTTTCTATTTTTTATCTCTAAATATAATGCTTTAACCCTAAGAGTTAATAAATCTTAACCACATTTAAAGGGAGTTCAAAGGGGACATGTAAATTTTTTTCTTTTAAAACCATTGTTAGATGCTATAACTTAGGGTTAGTGTATCTTAACCAAGTTAAAGGGAGTTAAAAAGAGGATACGTTATTTTTTTTAAAACCAGGGTTAGATGCTTTGTCCCTAATGCTATGTTTGGTTGTCAAGAAAATAGGTGAAAACATAGAAAATAAAAGAAAATATTTTAATTGTATTTTATCTAATTTTCTTTTCTTTTCCATGTTTATACTTACTTTCTCAGCAACCAAAGATAGTTAAAGGATTTGTGAGGTTATAAAATATCAAATTGCATAACTGTCATTTTCCTCGCAATAAGTAATGAAAGTCTAACAAAATTGGGGATTGAAGTTGTTTGTCTACCAGTTGCAAAACTATGAGTTAATTTGCAAAACTATTACCCAACAATATATTTGCAAAGTTGGTATAACACAGCAGTTGATATGCAAAAACCCCATAAAGAATAAAGCGTGGCAATGTGTACCTGGACCTTAGTGTGATTCCCATGGATCCCATTTTTTCTTTGGAATCCCGCTAATCATAATAATAAATGATTAATTGATGATAAAAAAATAAAAGTTTTTAAGAATGTCACAATTTTCACGATTTATTCAGTATATGTTTTTTGAAAAAAGTATCGAAAATTACATTTACTTTTAATTTTCATAATTAATAAAAAAAAAATTCAAATATGTCCCCAAACTTCTCATTTCCTCCTGAATTTCCAAACTACACCGTTTTTTTTTTTTCAAAATTTTTTTTGCGGAATAATTCCCAATCCCCTACTCAAGTGACTATTCCGCTAATGACTTGCTTTCATTAGCAGTAATCCCACTAAAACAAGTCATTAGCAAGAATCATGAGCAAAAAATGGATTCAACCTATACCCATTGGGATCCAGGGTCCAACCTAATTCTTTGGACCCTGGTCTATACCAAGGGTCCCTAAAATAAGGTGGCGTTTGGTAATACTTATCTAAATAGATAGAGCATATTAGAAAATTGTGCTTAATTGGACTTTAGATTGTTAAGTTGAAGGTTAATTGGTTACATCTTTTTGAAGTAGGGATTTTACCTCTTATTAAAACAGTAGCTATGAGGTACTTTTTTATTAAGAGGTAAAACCCCGGCTTCAAAAAGATATAGACATCCAATTAATGTTCAACTTAATAATCTAAAGTCCAACTAAACACAATTTTCAAATAAAATCTACCTTTTTATATTAGTATCACCAAAAGCCACCTAAAAGTAAACACAGAAGGCCAACATCATTGTTTCATATTATCGCTTACAGCTCTAAATTTTGACCACAATCATAATGTATTTATTAAGAGCAAAGCTAAAGGAAAACAAATGGAAATTACAAAGTATTGGTTGAGTTCATACCCATGTCCTCTCTTTTTCCCTATCATAATTCTCAATAAATGTCCCATATGATATACAAACATTGACCTACAATAGCATCGCGGTAGAGAGAGGAAGGAACTTTCTTTCTCTATAGTCATTCTCAAAGATATGATGATTGCCTCTTCCAATCAATGGGAGGACAAAAAAAAACCTAATTTTCTTCTATTGAAAAAGAATGGATTGAATTTAATGGCTCGCAATATACAGATGGTGATCTCCATTGCACCACCAAAAAGGAAATAAGAAAAAAAAAATCCAAATGCTGTGCTCCACTGACTCCTAATCAAAGAAGCTTGCTGGTCCGTCGCTTAGATGGCCCTCCTGGGAAGAGCTTCATTATCCATCCCAAGACCCTTTCCACCACCTGGTTGGAGAAAACGGAGAAAATATGTTACGGAAAACCAATCAGTTGATGCAGATACTGTCATAAATAAAATACGAGTCGTGATCAAGGGTACGCCATTTAGCACAAATATTTATTGAACCAACTAGTCATAGGACCTTGGAGAAGTTATGGATGATAAAACGTAAAAATTGAGACATAAACCATACATGCACATGCATGCCTTTAATTCCGGACACACAACCTGGGAAAACATAATGGAGGATGAATGTATGCATACACCAAGCACAGAAATATATAAATTTCCATGCTACGGGTCTCTACAGCACAAGTAATACCCAAACTCATCAGTTCATATCATCCAATCGACAGACCTTGCCTAGTAGAGGGACCCCTCATTTTAAAAGTGATACCCCATAAAAATATGTGATCAACCCCCAGAAAGGGTATTTTATCAAATGGCTAGGTCATCCAATTGGGTTGGATGTTAGAGCTATGTAGATCTCACATACTAGATGGTCCATACCATCTACATGGAGGCCACATGTATCATAGAGACCCACTGCACAATTCCCTCACCACAAAATCTGGGTACAACCTTAGCAAATTTATATGCAAGCATATAAACAATGACGAAAACAACTACAAGCACATAAGAAACAGAAATGTCATATTTTTTTGACATACAAATGGGAAAGTGCAAATAAAAGATAAGATGTGATACAAACTGGTAAAACAGGTTAAGGGTGTTTTCCTTGATTGCCCCAGTTGACACACGTCTCCAACATGGCAGATGTTTATTCTAAAATGTTAACTTTACATCTATATGTGCATTTGTACGTAACTATGCATTGGTGATCATGGATGGGCATTAATTTTAATATGCACCACAATAACCTCAGATTTTCCAGCAAAAAAACATGTCACCTGTGAGAACCATGTCTTGGACATGTACACCATGAGTAGTCGAGTCAATTAGGAAGGTCTTTTAAAAAGAAGGAATTTCAGTTAACATCACCTAGAAAATTGTAGTAGGGTAAGTAATTGAAACTTTTGACTCTTCAGGGATTCTTATAAATAATAATAATAAATATTAGTAATAGAAGCAATGAGGCGTAGGAGAGAGTGGAGTTCTTCCACAATTCATTTTCTGCTCAAGGTGAAGTATAGAGAACGTGAGGTTCTCAATACATCTGGATGTGAGGATCAGCTTCATCAAGCTCTCAGTGTGATGCTTAGAATTAGAAAGTCACACTGTCTAGGTAACTTTTTCTTCTCCCTCTCCTAGTTCCTATCTTTACAATTTTACTTCGACCTGTCGAACCACAGCTGGTCATACAACTGGAAAATCCATCATCCTAAATCATGCAGTCAATTTTTCAGACTCGATTATGTGAAATACAAGATACTCTTCCCAAAAGAAGAGTAAAGCATATGGCAAATGATTAATAAGGGGAGAAAACATTTAAAGGACAGTGAAGGGTTTTTTTAGGAAGAGAATACATAAATGTTCTGGCAAATGCCAAATTCTCATCAAAAAATGTTTTGACGAATCTCGCGGTGTTCTATATGTAAGTCTTCAAGATGCTGGTGTCAGTGGCGGCTCGTCTTGAGAAACTCCAGAGGGATTTCCTTTGGGGAGGGATGTGAGATGGGAGGAAATTGCAATTAGTGAAGTGGCAGTGGGTATATCGTCTAAAGGATTTTGGGGTTTTAGTAGGCTTTAGAATATGAATAAAGCTTTGTTAGGGAAATGATTACGGCATTTTAGAAAAAGGAACAGGTCCCTGTAGAGAAGAATGTTAAAGTTAAATTAGAGACTTCCAGACGCGACTGTGATCCTAAATGTTTCACAACCTCATACAAGGTGGGGGTGTGGTCGGGGATCATGAAGATGCAAGGACAATTTCTAATGCAAGTGAGATTCGAGGTTGGTTGTGGCGACTGAGTCCATTTCTGGGAAAATGACTGGAGGGAAGAAGGCAGGTTCAAAGAGATTTATTCTAGGTTATACAGACTTGTCCCAGTACGTGAAGTTTGCGTTAGTGATCTCTTTGAAAGAAGAAATGCAGAAGTGGTGAAATGTCCTGTCTTTACAAGAAATCTCAGAGAGAGGAAGATGGAGTGTCTTCATCTCTTGGAAAGACAATCAGAGAAGTATTAATCCGGATCACGAAGACAGGCAGGTATGGTTGGGCAATTCTGAAGGGATGTTTACCACCTCTGAATTCTACAAATTCTGTTTTGAATTGGATGTGGGGGAGTGATCAGGAGGCCTCAGTTCCTGAATATTTTGGAAGGATCCAGTTCCTGCGATAGATCGGTTGGTCGGCAACGTTGGACGAGATCGTGATGGTCGACCACTTGAGGAATCAAGGATTTCTTCTTCCAAACGGTAGTGGTATGTGCATGAATGCTGAAGAAAGTGTGCAAAATCTTCTTCTTCATTGCTCGTGGGATCTTTCTTTGTTTGAACTCTCCTGGGCAAGTGAAGTCTTTCTCTATTGGCTAGAGTGGGTGTTCGGGATAAGGTTTTACATTACGGTTTCGCAGGTTATTTGCAAGTTCAAAATGCAAAATTTGGAATTTTTCGTGAAAAGTGGGAAAAATTAAGAAAAAGGTAAGAAAACAAAGAATTTTTTTCTAAAACTTGAGGAAATGTTATAATAAAACCTAAACACACAGATGAATAAAAAAAGAAAAAAAAATAACTATGAATATCAGAGATGCATTTGCAATGGATCCAAGATACACGCTGGCAACGGGCATATGACAAGAAGAGATGAATAAAACATGATTAACATCCACATCTCTTCCCGTATGTCCTTTGTTTTTATGTATGTTACTTTTTTTAAGTCTACTCCATATTTTTCTACAACATAGACATCTCTTCGGGGGAGAGTCTCTGTGAAGAGATATCGTCGCTTCCTATTCCTATTTTCTCTTCTGACAGCGATTGTAGACAAATGGAGTGTGAACCCGTGGTCAAAGAATTGCAAATTTACAAGATAAGGTAGAAAGATCCTCATGAGCCCCACCAAGAGACTTCTTCTGATCTAGGTAACATTGTTCTTTCTAGTCCTGTAATTGTTGATTCTGAAGCTCTTATTGCTCTTAAAAAAGGTACTAAATCATGTCCTCAGCATTCTATTTCGAATGTTGTTTCTTATCATGCTTTGTCTTCTTTGCATCGCTCTTTTACCTTTGTTTTGTCTTCTATGTCTGTCTCTCTCGCAGTTTAGCAGATGCACTCTCTCAACCAAAATGGAAAAATCTAAGAAAGAAGAGATGTGTGCTCTTGAAAAAAAATAGTACTTGGAATATGGTTAACTTACCAAGAGGAAAGAAGCCGGTTGGATGTAGGTGGTTGTTCATAGTAAAACACCACTTGGATGGCTCAGTTGAGAGATACAAAGCTCATCTGGTTGTAAAGGGGTACACTCAAACCTACGACATTGATTATCAAGAGACATTTATCCCAGTTGCAAAAATAAACTCAATAAGAGCCCTATCACTTATAGCCAATCATGATTGACCATTTTTCCAGCTTGATGTGAAAAATGCATTTCTTCATGGTGATTTGGAGGAAGAGGTGTATATGTTACCTCCTGCTGGTTTCAAATGCTCCTCAGATGAAAGGAAGACGTGCAAGCTGAAAAAGGCACTATATGGATTGAAGTAGTCCCCCCGGAGCATGGTTTGAGCGGTTTCGCAATGCTATGATGAAGAATGGTTACAGACAAAGTCAAGCAGACCACATATCATTCCTCAAGTGATCTCATCAGAAGGCGACTGTTTTGATTGTTTATGTGGATGACATTGTGGTAACATGTGAAGACATGAATGAGATAGTCACTGAAGGACAAGTTAGAAAAAAAATCAGAAGGTGACTGTCTTGATTGTTTACGTGGATGACATTGTGGTAACATGTGAGGATATGAATGAAATAGTCACTGAAGGGAAAGTTAGCAAAAAATTTCGAGATCAAAAATCTTGATCTTCTAAAGTATTTCTTTGGGATTGAAGTTGCTAGGTCTCAGAAGGGCATCTTTGTCTCTCAACGCAAGTATGTACATGACCTACTCAAGGAGGCAGGGATGATGGATTGTAAGTCATGTGATACACCCATAGACTCGAATAATAAACTTAGTGAAGATAATTGGTAACGTCTATTAGATGCTAGGAGGTACCAAAGGCTAGTTGGCAGACTTATATATATATATGTTTTGATCGGTACTTGGCAGGCTTATATATTTATCTCTTACCAGGCTGGATATTGTTTATGTTGTCCGTGTAGTCAACCAATTCATGCATTCACCAATTACTGGGCATCTAGATGCAGGAAATCGAATTCTCCACTACTTCAATTCGTCTCCTAGGAAAGGTTTGTTGTATATCTGTAATGAGAACTTAAGGGTTAAAGCCTACACCGATGCAGATTAGGCTGACTCAATTTCCAATAGATACTCTACTTCACGGTACTGCACTATGGTTAAAGGTAACCTTGTCACATGGACAAGTAAGAAACAAAATATGGTTGTTAGATCTGGTGCAGAGGCAGCGTTTAAAGCCATGAAACACGGGGAGTGTGAACTTCTTTGGCTTCTATTGCTCCTGAGTGATATTGAACCCCCTACTGAAGGTCAGTAAGCTTTTATTGCGATAAAACAGCTATCAATATTGCTCATAATCTTGTAAAGCATGACCGAACCAAGCATATTGAAATATATTGTCATTTCATCAAGGAGAAGTTGAAGGTGGGTTACATTTGCACTTTGTTTGTGAAGTCTAAAGATCAATTGGCTGATGTGTTGACTAAAGGTCTCGGTGGTACTCAGTTTCGAAATATTGTTGACAAATTGGGCATGAGTGATATTTATGCACCAACTTGAGGGGGAGTGTTGAATAAGTCTTTATGTTTTCTATTTTACTCTTATACATTGTATTTTGGGTATACTATAAGTATCTCTTACGCCATTCGGCTTTAAGTGATAAAGGGGCTCTATTTTTCTTTTGAGGTGAATGGGAATACTAATAGTATACCATTAGTGGAGTATTAATAATAGAGTAGGAGAGAGATAATTAATTCTTTAATTTTCCCCAAACTTCTTCTCATTCTCTCTGTCTTCTTCTCTCTCAAACCCTAATACTCATTCAAACTAATTCAACTATAACAATGGTAAGAAGTAGTTACTTTTTGAGTTTAAGTTCCTTTGGAGTTAAGTTAGCTAGTCTATAAATAGAGTCGAGAATATTAAATGAAACTGGTTTCTATTATTATTACATGTGAATTGAATAATTTTCCTTTTGGAAATTTTCATTGTATTTGTCTAACGGTATCTTCTGAGGGTATAAGTCAAATTCCTAGTTCTCCTGTGGGATATTTGCTGTGCAGATATCTGTTATATGATTATTCATTCTTTTTTACTTTATTCTCCATTTATGTTTGACCTTCAAATTTGTTAAAACCTGCCCTACATCATTAAACTATCATTCATCTTTCCGAAACATTGTGGTAGCTGGTTTACATACGCATCCATTTATGAATAAGGTAAACTTGCATGACTACACAATTGTTTATTGAAACAAAATTATTACTTTCAGGTAAGCATCAGATCTAGAGTTTCGCATTAGCAACCTAGGCAGTATATTTCCTATATAACATTGAGGGAGAAACAAACTAGAGATCAACCACAGAGGGAAAAATTGCCCAACAATATATATATATATAGAGAGAGAGAGTAGCGTTCTCAATAGCGTAGCTGATGAGAACATCTAGTAAGCGCGAGACACTTAACCATTAGATATCAGTTCACTTTAACCCAAGGGTTAAAAGAAAACCATTCTTTCGCTCTTTTCTCTCTTCTCATTCTGGTTGCTCTCTCTCTCTCTCTCTCTCTCTCTCGTATGGGTGATTCAGACTGCTATTTACTTTATGCAGAAATGGCTGTTTTTACAGGTTGTAATGGAAATCCAGAAGGACCAGAACTATGTACAATCTACACAAGCAGTCTGCAGATTTTCCCCTTTTTTGTGTATGTGTGTTGTGTGGTCCTGCATGCTAATCAATTAGGTTAATTTTTCTTTAAAAAAGGTTAATTTCATAAAGGGTTTATATAATGTCGGTTTGATCAAGATATGGATCTGTTGATGACCCCTACTATAGCATTTTGAGAGTTTAGAATCTGAAAAAAAAAAATAGTAATCTAAGAGAAGAAATAATGCAGAAATTGAGGTGAAAAATAAATAAATTAGAGTTTCAATTAGGTTAGAAATGATGAATTAGAGTTCCTGGGTTTGATCTTCTATATGGATGACATTAACATGGAGGCTTGGAGGGTGTTTAGCTCATATGACAAGAGAGTATTTGCGTGCCGATGAGGTCATTGGGAGTGAGTTTGAGGTGAATCGGTTTGGGTTTTTGATGGTTTCATTAGGAAGGATTTTAATTCAATCTGTGACTTCAAAAACAGCCATTTCTGAATATTTTGGTTTCGTTTCGTTCTTCACAAGAGGAAAGCTTGAGGAGAGAACAAGAGAGTAGGAGAGAAAATCAAGTATGAAAAGTGAACGTCAAGGAAAGTAGGGAGAGAAGAACGAAATGTTAATTTTGTTTTAAAGAAAGAGTAGTTTTCTTTTGACCTTTGGATTAAATTAAGCCAACATCTAATGGCTCAAGATTTCTCACTCATTAAAGGTTCTCGTCAGCCACGCTGATGAGAACGTCACTATATATATATATATGTGGATAGATAGATAGATAGGAGAAACCTCATTGCATAAGAACATCATTTTAAAGACAAGTTTCTATTGTCATACGAAGAGGTAAAGCTTTTGCTTTCCATACAAACAACGTATTGTGCTGAAAGTTGACCTATATACTATGCCTCGATGAAAACAGAATCAGGCCCTTAAATCACCACCGACCACATTCAGACATGCTAACTCATCCATTTCGTTCTCAAAACTTAATAATAATAGATAGAAACAGTACCTCGTCGCCTTCATCAGTGTACATTGTGTTATCATACATATTGCGGGAATCTGCTTGTTTTACTGGGATAACCTCACTGGCCATACTTTTAGCAGTTAAAAGCTCTAATCTCTGAGTTTGAGCTTCAAGTTTCCGGGACAACTCCTTATTCAAATCCTTCAACAACCAAGAACACAATAAATAAAAGCGTAACAGAGGCACACAACAAACATTCTCTAATGTAAAATTCGTGAATCACCAACACTAATTTGAGAGTGACAAGTGCTTAGAACTTCACATCCCAATTACACAAAATCAATTATATTTTTCATAACATGAGAAGATATGTAAATTGTATTGGCTTCAGACTGATTGTGAGCGTCAATTGGCATTATGAAGTACTAAGAATAAAAGAGGTCCAAAAGCTGAGTGGGGCAGCACACATGGATCCACCAGATCCAAGTGACCCAACCGTAGGGTTGGGTTACTCAAACCATAGGGGCAGCACTTTAGTGGGCTGGAAACACCAGCTGAGTTGATAGAAATTTAATTTTTCCCATCTCAGTGGCAGTTTCATAATTATAGTCAGTTTTTAAAAATTTCGTAAATAAGGGTACATTCCAAAAATTTCGGTCCTTAGTCTTTAGTAAGTATTGTTAAACCTACCCACCAGGGGTTGGCACAGTTGCTAGCATACGGGGTTTGCTCCTTGTGGTCGTGTGTTCAACTCCCGCTCCTCGACTTACCTTGGTGTCTGTAGGGAATATTTCGAGTGGGTCGGTGCGGACATCCGAAGGGATTAATCCTTGCCTTGAAGGGTTTGGGACACCATCCGTCACCAAAAAAAAGTATTGTTAGAGATCTTAGTTATTGTCGAAAGTCATTAATAAATAGAAATTTTACTTGTTTTAGAAGTTACTTTGTTGCTAAGTCAAGTTAGATCTAATTATATAGTGTTCAAAGGTCATACCCTTCCCTATAATTAGGTTACGTTGCTTTGTTTGAAATTGTTATGTAACTTTGAACATAATTCCAACACCATTCCATCTCATTGACAATGTATTTACTACTTTGTTCTTTCACCATTGTTGTAGATCATCGTTGCCGCATAAATTGTTGACTCCTATTAATTCAAATTATCTAGAAATCAAGAGTTTTGATTTCCTTGAACATTCTGGGCCCCTACCCTATAGCCAAATTATTCAAATTTGAAATCTATATTTAAAACCCCTAATTTTGGGTTCTGTTAATTTCAAATCACCTAGATTTGCATCTAGTTGAGTTGTTTGATAAATCCTAGACTTCTATTTAGAGAATTATTGTATTTTCTCTTGATTAGAGAAAATCCTAAATTTCGCTTATATCAATTTGGGAAGAATTCACTACTTTGATTGAAATTATCATACTGGGGAATTCTTCTTTGGATTCAGATTGATTGAGTATTGTTAAATTCTGCACTTTAGAAGGCCTTGAAATAGTAAAATACCAGATGAGAAGTCCCAAATGCCTATTCAAATTTCTATGGAAAATTCGAATACACCCTTTACTGCCCTGGGCTACATGTCCAAGCAACAATTTTAATTTACCAAAACAATTCTGAAGCAAAGGTATGAACTAAGAAGAAAAAGATTTACAAATTATTATCGAAAAAAAAACTCACATCAGATAATCAGATTTTAAAAAAATAAATATAGTGAAAAGCGGCAAATTCCTTGAATGCACACTGTATCTAAATAAATGAAGATGAAGTGAATTCCTCAGCTGATTTATAATCACCCCAGTACAGCTATATCTAATTATACTAAGGTTGTTACATGTGCTCCTTATAATGGCATGAAATATTTATCAGCTGCATATGTTGAAACTGCACTACAAGAAATCAACCGATTAGAGACGGAAAAAATCCGTCTCTAACAATCTTTTTTCCATCACTAATAGCATTAGATATGGAAATATTTCTCTTACAGATGCTGGCGTCACTAATGGGTTTGAGTAATTAGAGACGGATTATTTCTGTCTCTACAAGTATTTGACTTTTAGGGACAGAAATATTTCCGTCTCTAAAACTGATTTTTTTTTATAAATACAGTCCTCTCTCTAGTGAGAGAGAGAGAACGGGAGAGAGAGAATAATAGAGAGAGAGAACGGGAGAGAGAGAAGAGAGAGGATAATAGAGAGAGAGGTACCATTTGATGTCCCAATCAATCCATTCCTCTTCTTCCATCAAAGAAGAAGAAAACTGAATTCTCAAATCGAACGAATGATCAAAACATAAACTCACAAAACCCTAAAAACCCGCCCAGATCTGCTCAAAAGAGAAAACCCAAATCTTCCACCAGAAGCAGAAAAATGGATCAAAAGAAAAATAAAAGAAAAACCAGCAGAATAGAAGTAGATAATGTCAAAAGTGCAACAGATCTTAAACTTAACTATGATCCTTGGATCTTTCGCTGGCTTTTTAGAGCTCGAACTTGATTGCCCTTCATCTGCCATAGAAACAGAGGAAAAGGTTTGATTGTTCGATGAAGTTGCAGATTCTTGCTTTGCTTTTGTTTTGAGAAGGTGATCTAAAGGAATTTGGATTTCCGTAAGAAATGGGTTTGCTGTTTGAGACTTTCCTTTGAAGGGTAGAGCGAGGAAGAGTAGGATAAAGAAAGAGAGGGATTTCTTCTCTAGCGGGAAAACGGAAGCGCAAGGGGGGAAAGTTCTAATTTATTTACAGGAAATAACTCAATTTAAAATTTCATCTTTAGAGACGAATTTATTTCCGTCACTAATGGTCTTTTACTATTAGAGATGGAAATAAATCCGTCTCTAAAAGTAAATTTATTTTAAAAAATAAATTAAATGTGAAAATAAGCATTAGAGACAGATTTATTTCTGTCACTAATTGTCTTTTACTATTAGAGACGGAAAAAAATCCATCTCTAAAGGTAACTTTCTTTTAAAAATGAATAAAATGTGAAAATAAGCATTAGAACCGGATGTATTTCCGTCATTAATGGTCTTATACTATTAGAGACGGAAATAAATCCGTCTCGAAAGGTAAATTTATTTTAAAAACGAATTAAATGTCAAAATAAGCATTGAAGACAGAAATATTCCGTCACTAATGGTCTTTCACTATTAGAGATATAATATTTTCGTCTCTAAAATTGAATAAATATCGAAATACTAATTAAAGACGGGACATTAGTGACGACACTAGTTTCCATCTCTCAAAGTGAAATATTTCTGTCACTAATCGGTAGATTTCTTGTAGTGCTGATTCAACAATTTCAGGAACCAAAAACCCAATAGTATTGTAATCCAACTAAGAACTTCATCAAGGACAACGATGAACTCTAGGGAAAAAATTTCCAAACCAAAACAATACAACATGCAGAGTTCGTATCTCGTAGTCGGACAAAAGAAAAGAAAAATAACGTGACATAAATTCATAGTTCAAAATGTCGATGTTATATCGTTGATATCGCCTACTATGGAATATATCTATATGTTGTATTCGTTTTTTTACATAATATCACAAATATCGATGGATATATCGCATATATCGTGTGATATATTCAATATTTTGGGGAAACACTAATTTTTGATATTTTGGGTATAAAAAGGTTTGCAGGGTTGGGAATGAAGCAGTAAGCCCATTTCAGATTCGTGGGAACTAGGAAATGAGATGGATTTGGACCAAGAAAAGGGATATTAAAGAGTTACAAAGATTTGGGGGATAGTTCCATCTTTCGGAGTGAAATTGCACTACATACGACAAAATTTATGTAAATGGTAAATACCTTCTTTAAATTAGAGTGGAGTTTTGGCCAATTAGTATGGCATTAATCTTAAACTAGTACAAATGCATTGATTTGATGCATTTACACTAGATTTTTAAATTAGAAATTCAAATCTTACTTTACAAATGAGAAATTGAGGGTAAACTCTAATTTTTCAAAATTTTAACTTTATACTAGTTCAATCTAAGTAATTTTTTTATATGTTAGGTGTTTTTGCTGATCTATAGATTGACCTTTTTTCTCCCGACAATAAAGTATATTTTTTTTAAAAAAAATTTATAGAAAAGATATAAAAATCCAAATCTCGAAATTATTTTTAACTTTTAAAGTCTAATAGTTAGAATTAAGACTTAGATTTATTCTATGATGTACATAGATCAGGATGCACAGTCTCAGACATCGTGTTCTCAGGAACATAGTTATGCACAATTAGAGAGCCAACATATATATATATATATATATATATATGGATATGTTTCTTGGTATGAGCCACCTCAATATGGGTATGGAGGTGTACAACCTCATGTGGCAGTTGTGCCTAAGTACCCACAGTCAAGGTTCAAAAAAAGGGTTTCGGACACCGTAACGGACACGGCCGAAACCGTTACGTAACGCCGTTACGTAACGGTTTTGGCCTTAACGGAGTTTTTTTTTTTGACTTAAAAAATCAAAAAAATCACAATAAATAAAAATAAATAAATAAAATATGTAGGTGTAACGTAACGGTAACGGGTAACGGTGTTCACCGAAACCGTTACGTAACGGGCGTTACGTAACGGTTTTGGCGTTTTTTAAAACCATGCCCACAGTATCCACTAATCAGAGTGTTGCTACATCTTGGACTAGATGACTGTCAGCGTTATGTACATGAGTATACATCATGATACCATAATGTGATGAACTGGGCACAATATTGCAAAGATTTAAAATATGGTTTCGGGGGATGTATTGGTCCTAATCGAAACCTATACGTATCGGTTTCAGGTGATATATATAAACTTTTCTTTTTTAAGAAAAAATATAAAAAACTACATTAAATTTTTAAAAAATGAAATGAGTTATAGGAACCAAATATAAAGTAATAAAAAGCAACTCAAAAATAATGTAACAGATACAATTACAATTACACAATGAATTAAAATATATATAACTAATAAATAATAGGCATCGCCCATTTCGTATCAGTATAAATATCGTATAGGAGACTACCGATACTTATACGTATCGCCCGTTTCGTATCGGTTTCAGCGATTTTATTTCCATGCAATATTGTACTTAAGTGGGGAACTAATACTATCGCCAGCCTAGTCAAGAGTCAAGACAGAGATAACATCAAGCCTCCGCATAACTCCTGGTTCTTATTGTAGTTCTTGGGGTGTGTTAGATTATTATTACATATGGAACTATGATGGTATATCTTTATTGTTACAAATCTTATGAATTATGAATTCATGATTAATTGAGGAATGAATGAAACATTTTATGAATGTTAGTTGTAAAATTAATCAATCAGTGCACATCTTTGCCCCATTCTCATTGCATCTCTTATGTACATTGTTTTTAATTTTTAAAACAATTATTCTCAAAAGTGAATTAACAATTATTTTAATACTTTATGAAGTTTTACTGAAAATTTCCATTTTTTTCCCATTTTTCCCCCCGACATGCAATAAAATTCCTGCGAAACGATATTTCCCCGATATATTTTTTTCCCAAGTTTGACATGTCTTACAATATCGACATTTAGGACCTTGCATAGGATGAATCCCTTGAAGGTACAAGATCTAACTAAATGAAAATGAAGAGAATTCCCCGGCTGGTTTGAATCGCCACTTCACAGTTATCATCTTTTAAGCTAGTATACATCTTCCTAAAATTGGCATATAAAAGTTATCAGATGCATATGCTAAAAATCGGTTCGCCACTTTCAGATACGAGTTAACCAAGAATATAAAACCTATGACAATCTGGCTAATTAATAATATCAAACCTGTGCAATCCAACTAAGAAATTCATCAAGGGCTCAATCATTCAAAGGGGGGATGCTAATGCACTGTGTCAATATTTTATTAGGTGAAAATGATTTATTTTTACCATAAATAGTGTTATAGCAGGTAATATACATGTGATGCATGGGGAGTGTTTCCAATGTGTGAAGCAAGTTGGTGCCACGAGGCACATCTTTGTGCCCTTTGACCCGATGAATGATTGGCCCTCCCCTTAGCGAAATTCCATGTTAATAATCAGCGTGATTAGTAATTCCTAGTTGTTGGATTTGAGTGCTTTTCCATCATGTTGGTCTAACCTTATGTTTTTATCCATGGACTCAATGAGCTGGCTTAGAAAACCCTTGACAAAATACCCCAAAACCGAACAGCTAGAATTCATTGATCAAGCTGATTTTTGGTATACGGGTTCACCAAGGGATGGGTCAAACATTAATGGGGCAGGTAGCCTCTGCCACCAGTAAAATCCCTCCTCAGTGCCACAAATTGTGGTTGCAAATACAACTACTAATCTTCCTAGTCATGAACAAAGTTGCTTCAACTTTGACATGGATCCCTCTTACCAGTTTCCTCATAAGTCTGTGTAGAACCCCTAAATTCCTTCGAAATTATCGTTCTTCCTTTGGCTTGGATCTCTGAATAAGGCTCTCACTTGTGACAATCTGGAAAAAAAGAGGGTGGCATATGGCCAATTGTTGCTATTTGTGCCTTCTCGCGGAAGAATCGATGGATCATTTGTTGTTACATTGCTCTGTGGCTTTCGATATTTGAGGTTATTTCCTCTCCCGAATAAGGGTGGAATGGGTCTTCCCATCTTTCTTTCAGAACTTTTTATCTTGATGGGCTCGGGTTAGTACGGATAGTTCCCGTGAAGCAATCGGGTTAGTCTTGCTTTGGGAAATATGTTGGTTGATCTAGAAAGAGAGGAACTCTAGAGTATTTGATTTTGATAACTCGTCCTCTCCTTTGTCTTGGTTATGTGTGAGCACAAGATCACTAGCCTTGGAATAGTGGTCTATTCGGCAACTGGAAATAGACCATGGACAACCTTTTGGATGATTAGAGTGGTCTATTTATTTGTGGCTTGCGGCTTTCTCTTTAGGAGTAAGCAGTTATTGTAGCTCTTTGTTTTTGTTGCTTTCTCATTGTTGAGATATGATTAATTATGTAGGTGTGATACACTGGATCTCTCATTAAAGATACATTTGTAATAGACATATTAGGGTTATTATAATATAAAATGATTAGAGATTAGAAATAAATCTCTCTAATCACGTTTTTTCCCCAACACGTCTTCTTCCTCTCTCTCTTTCTCCATCTTCTCTTCTAGGTTTCATCTTCAAGTTGGTATCAGAGCAGGAAGAAAAACCCATGTTTTTTTTTCCTTTTTTATGGAGTTTTCATGAACAGGGTCCGTGAACAGTGTTTCATGAAGTGTTTCGTGAACAGTGCTTGTAAGCTATTCTTCATGGCCATGGAAGATGGGCATGCCGCATGATGCCTTGGCATTAATCGAATTTTATGGTGAGTTTTTGGCACCCATAACTGTGTTCTCTAGAAATTTTTTGAGAAATTAAAAAACAGGGTAGATTTAGCTCAACTGATTGGTGCGAAGGTTTTGGGTGTTTTTGAAATCCCAAAATAGTTGTATTTGGGTCGAAATTTCCCACTCTCTAAAATGGAAGTGATCTCAATTGTTTGGAGCAGATTTGAAGTTTTTTTAAACACTTTGTCCACAACTTCACGTGGGAATATCCTGAGTGTGGACGTAGGCCATCTTTTGCTTCTGATTTCAATCATATTACTTTGTTTGGAATAAATAATGGCTGGCTGCCATAATTGAGTATAACTTTGGTATTTTCTAGTGTAACAAGGTTTTCTCCTTGGAATTTGAGGTATTTTGTGGTTGTTTACTCTGTGGTTAGGGCTGTTTGTGCAAAACAGATTTTTTTCCCTCTTGCTATTCATTTATTTGAATACAGAGGTGCCAACGATGGCCAATGATGGTTTGTCAAAAGGGGTATCTGATGCAACATCAAAGGTTCCAAGCAATCCAATCATTACACCTGTCATCAATAACTATGGTGATAATTCTGGTGTGTTAATCACAACCGTTACGTTGGATGACACCAACTTCCTTGAGTGGTCTCAGTCCGCTAAGATGTATATCGACAGAAGAGGGAAGTTAGGGTACTTGATGGGCCTTGTGAAAGAACTGGCTACTGAGGCTGAGACATATGACTAGTGGGAGCAAGAGAACCTTATGATTATGTCATGGCTGCTGAATTCCATGCAACCATCGGCTAGTAGAGGTTTCTTGTTTCTTTGGATAGCGAAAGAGATCTGGAATAAGGCGACTCGAACCTATTCCCAAGGACAGAACATTGTTAGGGTGTACCAGTTGAGGCAAGAGATCGCTACTCTTCGTCAGGGGGAGAAGAGTCTATCTACCTACTACTACAGTCTTCAAGGTCTTTGGGAAGAGTTGGACCACTTTCAGGTCATCCAGTGGGACACTGATAAAGACAGAACGTTACAGTAAACAGGTGGAACATAACAAAATTTGACTTCTTGGCGGGTTTGAATCCGGACTTTGACATCACCCGGGTTCAGATTTTAGGGAATGATGAGCTTTCTTCATTGGACCAAGTTTATTCACTAGTCCAAAGTGAGGATTGCATGAAAAAGGCGATGGTACCTACTCCGACCAGCGATCATCTCACCCTTGCCACATCTTCTAGTGCTCCATGGGGTGGGAAATACCCTCCTCAAAAGAATAGGCCTCCTGATGACAAAGATAAGTTGAAGTGTGAGCATTATGGGAAGACTAGACACACCCGGGAAACTTGCTGGGATTTTATTGGCCGGCCCTCCAAGTTTTCCCGTCCTAGACAGCAAAATGGGCACCCCTAGGGATAACACTGCAACCTTCATGCCTCCTAACTTGGGTAACCCAATCGCATCGACATCTCCCACCGGACCATCTTCCTCCGAGAGCTTCTCTAATGCAGATATTGATCGTCTCCCGCCGTCTCTTGAGTTAGATGGAAGGTTCTTCTGCCTCCACTTCCTTTGCTCAATCAGGTACTCATGCATCTGCTAATTTTGTTTTTCATTCCCAGTCTAGCCCGACCTGGATTATTGATTCAGGTACGTTAAATCATATGACTAGCCTATCCACTGTGTTTTCTTCATATAATCTCCTGTCTGGAAGAGATAAAGTCAGTTGTTGATGGATCCTTTTCCACCATCTCTGGAAAAGGTGACATCAAACTGACTGATGCCCTATCTCTATCATCTGTTCTTCATGTTCCCAATTTATCCACAAATGTATTATCAACTAGCAGTTTGACCAAAAGTCTTAACTGTTGTGTGACCTTTTTTCCCACTCATTGTGTGTTTCAGGACTTGGTGACGAGGAAAACAATTGGGAATAGTCGTGAGACAGATGGCCTCTACCTCCTAGACGTGGCTGACTCTCCTTCAGCATTATAGATTTCCTAATAAAAGCAATAATGATGCCCAACAGATTGTGGCACAATCGTCTAGGTCATTTGTCTTTTAAATCCTTAAAGTTGGTCTTTCCGAACCTATTCAAATTTGATCTTGGTCATATTCTACAGTGTGAAGTGTGTGAACTCTCAAAACATTGTAGATCTACTTTCTCTCCAAGTATGAATAAAAGTGTCTCGTTTTCAACTGATTTATTCTGATGTCTGGGATCCTACCCCTACTTTGTTTGTGCATGGTTATCGATATTTTATTTCTTTTGTGAATGACTTCTCCCGTCATATCTGGATTTACTTGATGAAGTCCCGTGCTGAAGTCCTGGACCTCATCAAGAAGTTTCACAAGATGGTTTTGACTCAATTTGAGAACCATATTAAAATTTTCCGCTCTGATAATGTGAAGGAATACCTTGAGGGTAATTTAAGGCAATATTTGGCAGAGCACGGTATGATCCATCAAAGCACATGCCCTTATACCCCAACAAAACGAGGGGCCGAGCGTAAAAACCGTCATTCTTTTGGAAGTGGCTAAAAGCTTACTGACCGGAATGAATGTTCCAAAGAAGTTTTGGGCCAAAACAGTACACACCTCCCCATATTTGATTAATTGCATGTTATCTCAGGTCCTGCAGTTGAAGTCCCCTTAACAACTACTCTGTCCAGACCAGGCTCTGTTTACTGTTCCTCCTCGTGTCTTTGGTTGTGTCTACTTCATTCATATTTTGGGTCCTAATTGAACTAAATTGGATCCAAAATCCATTCACAGTGTCCTCTTAGGGTATTCCTCTACACAAAAAGGATATTGGTGTTTTGATCCCGTATCTGGGATATGGTTCGTTACCATGGACATCACCTTTTTTTAGAGTATCCCATTTTTTTCTTGTTCCTCTACCTCTTTTCAGGGGGAGCATAGTGAATTGTTGGAAGAGAGTCTGCCTTTAATTCCACTTCTAGCGTTGGTCCTTGATGTTATTTATTATGTTGTTCCTATTGAGACTACTGCTAAGAAAGACCTACAGGTTCATACCAGACGCGAAAAAGAGGGGACCACTATGTTACGACCATCTCTCAACTCTGACTCCTCCGAACCAGGTAACATTGCTCCACTGTCCTCTGTGATTCCTGCTTCTGTTCCTGATATTGATAATGATACCACTCCCATTGCCATACGCAAGGGGAAGCGCTAATATACGATTCATCCTATCTCTAATTTTATTTCATATACATCTCTGTCACCCTCCTATTTGGCTTTCTTGTCCACTGTTTCTTCTGTGTCTTTACCTTCTAGGTTTCAGGAGACTGTCTCCAATCCTAAGTGGCGCAATGCGATGATGGAAGAAATGAGAGTTTTGGTCAAGAATGGTACATGAGAAATGGTTGTTACCTAAGGAAAAGAGAACTGTAGGCTGCAAATGGGTGTTCACTGTGAAACATAAGGCAAATGGATCCATTGAGAGGTACAAGGCAAGACTGGTAGTTAAGGGGTATACTCAGACATACGAGATAGACTATAAGGAAACATTTGCACCGATTGCTAAAATGAACTCCATACGAGTTCTCTTGTCTTTAGCTGTGAACCACTCGTGGCCCCTACATCAATTAGATGTGAAAAATGCATTCCTTCATGGAGATCTACGAGAAGAAGTGTATATGTTTCCTCCTCCGGGATTCAAACTTTCTAATAATGAATGAAGAGTTTGCAGGTTGAAGAAATCTATCTATGACCTGAAATAATCCCCCTGAGCTTGGTTTGAAAGGTTCAGTCAAGCCGTGAAGAAGATGGGTTACTCATAGAGCCATGCTGATCACTCTCTTTGTCAGGAGAAAAGGACAGTTAATTACAGCTTTGAGTGTTTATGTTGACGATATTGTGGTGACTGGAAATGACTACTCAGAGATCCAACACCTGAAGAAATTCCTAGCAAAAAAATTTGAGATCAAGGATTTGGGTAGCTTAAAGTACTTTTCGGGTATTGAGGTAGCCCGATCAAATAAGGGCATCTTTATATCACAACGGAAGTATACCTTAGACTTACTCAAGGATACTGGGAAATTGGGTTCTCGGCCAACAGATACTCCTATTGAACAAAATCATAAGTTGAGCTTTAGTGAAGGCCCAATACTAGAAGATAAAGCGATGTACCAAAGATTGGTACGTCGTCTTATTTATCTTTCTCTCACTAGACCTGACATCGTATATGCAGTCAATGTAGTCAATCAATTCACGCATGAACCTCAGATCACTTACTATGAGGAAGTGGAGAGAATTTTAAGGTATTTGAAAGCTACTCCAAGGAAGGGCGTTCTATTTACTAACCATAGTCATATCCGACTAGAAGCCTATACTGATATTGATTGGGCTGGAAGTATAGATGATAGGTCTACCACAGGGTATTGTACTTTCCTTAGTGGTAATCTCATCACTTGGAGAAGCAAGAAGTAGAGTGTGGTGACTAAGTTAAGTGCTGAAGCCGAATATAGGGCAATGGGTCATAGGGTAGCAGAATTATTATGGCTGAAGATTTTACTACAAGATCTGAGAATGGAGGTGAATGTTCCTATGAAGTTGTTCTGTGATAACAAGGCGGCCATCAAATTGCCCTGAATCCCATTCAACATGATCAGACTAAGCATATTGAAATTGACACACTTTATCAAAGAACAAGTTGCTTTAGGAAACCTTTACTTGTTGTTTGTTATAACGGGAAATCAAATAGCTGATATACTCACAAAAGGGGTTACTAAAGCTAGCTTAGAAGGTATTTTTAACAAGCTGGGCATGTTGAATATCTATGCTCAGCTTGAGGGGGAGTGTTGAGATATGATTAATTATGTAGGTGTGATACACTGGATCTCTCATTAAGGGTATATTTGTAATTGGCATATTAGGGTTATTATAATATAAAAAGATTATAGATTAGAGAGAAATCTCTCTAATCACGTTTTTTCCCCAACACGTCTTCTTCCTCTCTCTTTCTCCATCTTCTCTTCTAGGTTTCATCTTCAAGTCTCGTCTCTGCTAGGAGTTTACTACTCAATAAATTCCTAGTTGCGATTATGTCTTTGTACTCACTTTTATGATATATAAATTTTGACTGTTACTGATCAGAAAAAAAAATTGCTTCAACTAAAGGAACTTTCTTATGTCCAATGTCCTTCAATAATAAATCCAGGCAATGTCGAACGTAGGAACTCTAATATAGATGCTTCATCATATTCATTAGCTTATTCCCAGCAACTTTGTGAGAGGCTTCATTGTCGGTGACCACTTGAATTACATAGTTCTCTCTCATTCATCTCCTCAATAAATTGGTCCACTAACTTGAATAAAAACTTGTGCATCTTTCACTTTCCCAAACGCATCCACTGATTTGTGAAAAAAATGTACCTTAACCATTGGAAACCATAAATTTAACAATTGAGTTTTTAGTCGGGTCACTCAATCCATAAAACATCATAGTGCACTTGTACTCATCCCAATTATGATCAAATTGTGCTTTCACTGTTGTAATCCCATACTTACCCCAATCTTGTATGCATTAGGCCCTTTAGCCCCTTGAAATTTTGAATTACCTTTGCAATAGAATCCATCATTGCCAAATAATATAGGGAGCTCACGGTATTTGGAGGAATGTGGTTAAAGTGGAAAAATTGCACCATCGCCCTAGCCATCTTTGCCCTTATAGACTTATAGTTAGGCTGTGGCATCTGATCAAATCAAATAGGGGTCCATAATGCCTCGGCCACCATGCACTCCCCTACCACCCCTCGTACTCTCACTAGCCAACCGTGAGCTATTAGACCATGAAATATGTGGTGGTGGTGCATGTGATGAACCACCATACTTAAAGTGCCTCCCAGTAGAAGCAACGAAACGTCGGGCCTCTTCTTTCTTGTGAAATGTATCCATACCTGTCTTCAGGTTGATTGAAATGCAGCCTCCACGTCAATCTCCTGCAAGTCAGACTCCTCATCATCATCTGAGAACCATTCCATTATGGCTATCCTCTCAGACATCTTCCTCTTCTCTCTTAACCTGCTGTGCACCTTTCAAATGATCCCTCATCAGCTCTCTAACCTCTTCTAGGACTTTCTTACACTCGGCAATGTCCCCTGATTTATGAGCTGGATGCTACTTAGGATTATTAATTGCATGTAATACCGCCATTAATAATTCTAAGGCAATACTTGCATCTAATCTTTATCCCTTTCATTGTTCACCTTGTCCTCGTGCTCTCACTGATTATCTAGAATAAAAACAATTAACTAACTTTATCTAGCATAAAAACATTAATTATCTATATTAGAACAAGCATCAAACTAGAACAAAGAAAAAAAAATTAAAAAAATTAAAAAAAATGCAAAAAATTTACTTTTCCAATTAATTAACTTTATCTAGCATAAAAACAATTGAACATACATTGTCTATCCTAGAAAAAGCATTACACTAAAACAATTTGAAGGCCAAAAAAATTTTAAAAAGGAAAAAGAAAAGAAACTATCTTCCTTTCACAACTTCTTATCTTGTTGGACGAAGGTGAACGTGAATGGTGCCAGGGAGGCGATTTGGCCAGTGCTTCTGGGGGCTATCTCATGGATGATTTGGAAGGAGAGGAATCTCAGAGTATTTGAGGATTCCTCCTCTTCAGTGGAGCATATCTGTGTGCGGATCCATAGGTTAGTTTTGGAATGAGCGGGGTTAAACTTTGGTTGCCGGGGCTAGTTGGTTGAGTTTATGTGCTTGTAAACTCTTCCCTTCCCCTCTCCTCCTTTCTGCATCTATATTGTACTTCCCTTTATTTAATATATTTGAGCTTGTTTGTCGATAAAAAAAAAAGGACGAGGAGGAGAAGAGAAGAGGAAGAAATTCTTTAGGGACTGCTCTCATTTTGACATCCAGCCTTTTTTTGCTATAAATTTTCATGTTAAATGCAATTATATTTACCTATATATATATATATATATATGATTGCAACTTGCAAGTGTGGCAACGCATCTTTTATTCCTAAAATATCAATGTATTTTCAAATAGGAACCACTATGTTTCCGAAGGTTTTACATGAAATCGACACCATTTTATAATTTCCACGACATGCCGTTTCCAAACAGATAAAAATGATGCCCGAAACCAACATTTTGAACCTTAATTGCTTGTATAGCATCACAATATGACATTATATTATATGTGTGTCTCTGTCTGTGTTAGTGACTCTGTGTGTATGAGCACCACTGATGTATCAGTGTCTGATATAAAGTTTTTCCAGCTAAAAGTTACCTTCAGCTTGAAACTATGGGAAGATTCAGCTGCCAAAGATCGCATTAACTCGTCTTTCTCCAACGATAACTGCAATCACACAACTTTTCCTGTTAGTAATTTTTACAAAATAAAAGTGTTAATGTAGTCCATATAATTTCATTAGAACAATATGTCCACAAGTTAATTATAAATCTAGATAAAAAAAACTGATGAAAGGACTTGATCTTATAAAAATATTGATCCAAAGAACTGAAAGAATATAAAAGATCCATAGAAAGACGCTACCTCAGAAATCAATGAATTAATGTTTCCAATCATTCTCAGCTGATTGGGTGGGATATTCGCAGGTGTAATTTCAAGGCTGAATTGTTCATTTTCAGGCAGCAAGGGAAAACTGGAGGTACTACTTGGACGAAAAGATGAGGTATCTTGTATTTCATGGTTGACAGTGTTTAGCATTGCGTCTGCACCACTACTCTCCCCATGAACCGAATTGAAAACTTCAACACCTAAAGAAGAAATCAAGAATGTTAAAAATCTTATTTAAACCAATTTCTAGAAAAATAAATGATAAGCAAATTAATAATAATCATATTCATGTGGTAATATATATATATACAAACACACACACATATATATAACAAGTATACAATTATAATGAACAATCACGAGTCTGTTGAAATTGAAACTTGAACAGGGACTGCCAATGACTTGTTGCGATGGACTGATCCAACAGTATTGCTAGTATGTGGACTGGTGCAACTTAAATTATTTGGAATATACATGATATAAACGAGACATATCAGAAACAAATGATCTCATATCACAGCACCCTTGATGTCAAACTTTAACAGGACCACTAATGACAAGTCAAGTTAGACTGATCCAGCCTTATAGCTAGCATGTTGACTCGTGCAACTTAAATTTCTTGGAAGATAAATGTTATATGCATGAGGCATATCATAAACAAATGACCTCATATCACAGCACTCTTGAATTTGAGGGTGATTCTTCCAACATTACATCATGTTCATCTTGCATAGGTTGGTCCTTGAAAACTCCATACTTCCATCAAGCATAGAAGGAGCTTAGTTATAAAAATAGAGCTTTTTTATCATCATGTGGCCCACGTCCCTAATAGTGCCAGAGATAAAAGGGGGACTCAATGCCAATAAGGATACTTTCAAAACCTTATAACTAGCATGTTGACTCGTGCAACTTAAATTTCCTGGAAGATAATGTTATATGCATGAGACATATCATAAAAAAATGACCTCATATCAACACACTCTTGAATTTGAGGGTGATTCTTCCAACATTACATCATGTACGTCTTGATAGGTTGGTCCTTGAAAACTCCATACTTCCATCAAGTATATAAGGAACTTAGTTATAAAAATTAGAACTTTTTTATCGCCACGTGGCCCTCGTCCCTAATAGTGCCAGGGGGACTCAATGCCAATAAGGATACTTTAAAACCTTTTGTATATGAGAAAAGACCTCATTTAATCATTCCTCTCCTTTTCAATAGTGTTTTCTCATTACAGTTCTCATGAAGGGGAAAAGCATGGGAAACCACTTTATTTATAAATAAAGAACACACACGCACATATATATAGGAAAACTCTTCCTTACAAGACGACACGTAATTTAACTTTTATAGGATGCTTTTGCTACCGGTAAAAGCATAAATCCCTCTGTGTGTTTCATTGAGTGAAACATCAGTTCTTGGATCGAGTAGTTCTGATTAATATCTTTTTTTCTTGGTAGTTTGTGTTTTTGTTCTAGTCTCATATCTGCAACCAAAACCCAGAAAAAACCCCAGAAATTCCACTCTGAAAGGGACCCAGAGGATTCAGAAAGATACTTTATGATCAGATGAGAAGCCCTCTCTTCTTCCCCTATTCCACTCAAGTTGAGCTCTGCTTTGGATGAGTTATACCTCCATTGCAACTCCAAATCTAGCATAATGTCTTTGGGTTGGATTTGAGTTCATTTTTCAACCTGTAAATAAAGGGTGTAATAAATAAAATGTTATGCTTTTACTCGTAGTTTTAAAACTCGCTGAGTCGACTCGAAACTCGGCCGAGTCGACTCAGCTCGGCCAAATTTCGAGTCGAGTTTCAACAAAAACTCGGTTTTGACAGAAATTCGCCCCGACTAGCTCGAGTTTTTGCACTTTTAAGAAAAAAACTAATAATCGAGTAAACTGCCTATCCGATTGACTAAATTATGTTTTTTTTCTTTTTTTTAACACACCTCACTCACTTTTAAGTATAAATACAAAACAAAATGGGGATGTTTAGTATATATTGAATCATATATCTTATTTTAGGCATGGTTTATCATTAATTTTGAATCTATACCATATATATTATTATAAAAAATATTATATATGTCCGAGTTTTAGGTGTCATTACTTGGACAAGTTTTGCCCGAGTTTTCGAGTTGACTCTACTCGGCAAGTTTCCGAGTCGAGTCGAGTTTTCGGGTTTTAAAACACTGCAGTTTTACTGATTGCAAAAAGCATCTAGTAAAAGTTAAATGATGTGTTGGCTTGTAAAAGTTAAAAGTTAAATGATGCAAAAAGCATCCGGTAAAGTTATTATATACACGAATACTAGTGTCCACCTAGTTGGTGAAATCCGTATTGACCACTACTCAATATGGCCCCTTTGAATTTTAAATTTGAAGCCCTTTGAGATTTCGGCAAAAAGAAGAGTGCGGATTAGGTACAGCAACTACTGGAAGATATTTTTTCGAATCACAGCGTTGCGCCACATGCCTCATTAACCCTAGTTGGCCAGCATTAACCCCTAGGATTTTTAGAATCTGAGAAAAAGAATGACAAAAAAAACTGATGTATGCTCTTGTTGGGATATTTGGTGCTGGGTTCTAGAGGAAAATCCTCAGATAGTAGCTAAAGATTATCTGCACTCCCATCCTAACAGGAATCTCATAGAATGATAACTCATGGCAGATTTGGAGTATTTAAAATTCATGTGAAATTAATTCAAATGCCCTCCAGATTTAGAAATCAAAGAGGCAAAAATGTCAGTGGAAGATACTGATTTCACCGAGTGAATGGTAGCTGGACCTATTGGTTTCCAGGACCAATGATCCAGGTCTTGTTCACTGCCCATTCAAAACTCCAATGACGTGGGTACACTTAGTCACCAATCCAGACTGTCCAAATGTTGGGGTGGTTCTTGGATCCACAAACCAAAGTTGACACTCTTTATCATCAGATGGAATCATGGCAAAATATATAATAATAGTTATATAAAATATGAGCAACATTCCATTATAAACAAGGCTACTAAACAGAAGTGCAGTCATGGCCCTCAATTCAGAATTTCAGACTATTCAAACTGTAGCCACCTCTTGGACTGACTACAAACCAAACTTCACATCAATAAAAGATCAATTCCTAACAGCCCAAAAAAGAGTAATCATTCAGGAGGGATCCTAAGTTCCTAATCTTCCAATCAAATTCAATCAAAAACACTACCTTGCAGACATTTAGGATTTTCAGAACAGAATCCACCTTGGTTTCCACCCATTCCATGTGATGTACAACATTGGATGATTCGGATTATTGACTCGGATTGTTGACCATGTGTTCCATGATAGAAAATCACCATATGAACCAGAGGGAAACCAGGACTGCTGGTCCAGAATTCCTCTCCGTTTACGTCTATATGTACTTACATATATGCAAGCATTGATGCATGCCTAAATCACAGATATGTGTGTTTCTGCATAAATGGGATTTGTTTATCTCTACAGAAAAGAAAAAATAATTAGTTCAGCTAATAAGAATGTTTGGCAACCTATTAGGATTAAGTCTTATTCAAGATTAAGTTGATTTGCACCTAAGATTGCCCACTCTATTTCAATTAAGACTAGCATAATTGATACTAACTATGATAAAAATAAAAAAGAGCAAAAGTGATTTAACATACCTAAATCCTCAGTAGAAGTCGATACGTCTTTCGTATTGGAGGGAGTCTTGCTAACATCAATAGACTTTCCACTTGCAGAAGCTTTTCGTAGCTTAGATTGCAATATTTTTTTCTCTGTGATAGGAAAAACCCTTTAAAACAAAAACAGTGAACTGAGGCATGCAGCATATTAACATATATGACATGAACTCCAAATTCTCTGCATGTAGACACGCGGTGACTAAACAACACACTTTTAATCTGCAGAGACTACAATGTAGTTTCCTAACAAAGAAAATGACCTGCATGCATGAAAATGCATACATTCAGCAATAAACATTTAGCCTTCACATAAGGGAAGGTTATTGCTAAGAAAATAATGAAAACATAGAAGTTCCGAATCACGTACTGACTTAGGTGGCATTTAGTAACACTAATTTAAATAGGTAGAGCTTATTTGAAGATTGTGCTTAGTTGGACTTTAGCTACTTTTTTAATAAGAGGTCAAACCCCTACCTCAAAAAGATGTAGACATCCAATTAACCTTCAACTTAACAATCTAAAGTCTAACTAAACACAAATTTCAAATAAGCTCTACCTATTTAGATTAGTGTTACCAAACGCCACCTTAGTTTACTCCAAATAAATGAAAATGAATCGTCGTAACAACTCACATCACATGATATGAATTCATACCTTCTTGCAGAGCATTAATCATGGACTGCAAATCCTGACGCTCTTTTTCTAGGGTAGACATTTTCTTTCTGCATGAATAAGGAAACAAGTATTCTTGTTAAAAGTATCTTGATAAAGAGAAATTATGAGGAAAGAAGTAAAATTCACGACAACATTCTCATTCTAAGTAACATTTGATAAAGAAAAATTATGAGGAAAGAAATGATATTCACGACAACTTGATCATTCTGCATTCTCTGTAAATAAAATTTGAGAGTTGAGATGTAGCATTGACCTATGTATTAACTACCTATGAAGATGAAAAAGGGAGAGAGAGAGAGAGAGAAATTGGTACTAATAATCTTTACTTAAGACTTAGGCAAGAAGGAAAGTTCGATGGGGAGATGGGGGAGTGCGGAAGAAAGACAAAGAGCTTGCACCAAGTTATGGAAGCCAGAGGTAGTCATGAAGGTGGGAAACCTAAAGATCTAGGCTGTTTATGTTCCCCCCATTGGAGCAGGTTGCCGAAATGATTAAGTAGAAATCTAACCCTAGATGAGATAAAATAGAAGAAAGAAGAGGAAGATGAGAAGAGAAGAGAAGAGAAGAGAAAGAGATTCTCTAGGACTAGAATAACAATGGAATAGTGAGTGTACATCTACTAGAGTACACCCACAACTTTATTAATAAAAGAATAGTAAATGCAAGTAATGCCCTAACTAGAATGTAAAACATAAGCCAATATATAAAGTCTACCAAAGCATCATGAACTTATAAATCTAGGCTCATTACAACACTCCCCCTCACGCGGATCGTAGAAATTTGACACGCTCGACTAGCTAACAATGTCATGATGCCGACTTGATGCCATTGCTTTTACGATAATGTCTGCAAACTGATCCCCTGTGTTACATATGGAAGACATGATATCTTGGAAGTAACTTTTTCTCAAATAAAATGTCTGTCAACCTCAATGTGTTTCATCCTGTCATGCGGAGCTGGATTGTAGCAATACAAATGGTTGCCAAAATAAGTTATCGCCGTGCAGCTTCATCTCTTACTAGACATGAAACCCAAGCTATATCACTAGGCCTTAATCCATTATAACTCAGAAGCTCCATGAGCTATTGCCCGGTACTCTACTTTAGCATTACCTTGCAACAACTGCCATTGTCTTACTTCTCCATGTAAACAAGTTCCATCAACAAAAGTCCAATAGCTCGACATAGATCTCCTGTTTGTGACTAAGTCTGCCCAATCTGCATCAGTATAGCCCTCAACTTGTAGGTGACCGTTCTTATTGAAAAACAACCATTTTCCAGGTGGAGACTTAAGATATCGCAATACCCTTTTAGCTGCCTCCAGATGGATTAGTTTGTGGCTTATGCACAAACTAACTAATTACACTAACAACATAAGCAATGTTTGGCCATGTCAAGGACAAATAAATAAGTCTTCCAACTAGTCTCTGAAGCATCTCAACATCCTTTAAATGTTCTCCACTTTCATAATCAAGTTTGAGATTAGATTCTATAGGTGTATCAACAAACTTGACACCAAGCTTTCCAGTAACAAGTCTAATACATACTTCGTTTAGGGGATGAAGATGCCCTTCTTGGACCTGGCAACCTCGATTCCAATGAAGCGCCTTAAGGAATGCAGAACTTTAATATCATATTCTTTAGCTTAAAACTTTTCAAGTCTCTGAATCTCTAGAGGATTGTCAGTCATCAACATAATATCGTCCACATATACAATTAAAGCTATAGTGGTACCTCCCAAGTGCTTCAAAAATAGGGTGTGGTCGGCATGACTCTGAACATACCCAAATTTCTTCACCGCTCCACTAAATCTTTCGAAACCAGGCTCTAGGAGACTGTTTTAGTTCATCTTGGCAACTGGAGCAAAGAAATGTCCCCTAATAGTCAATACCATAGGTTTGAATAAACCATTTAGCAACCAACCTTTCTTTGTATCTATCCACAATTTCATCAGCCTTATACTTCACCATGTACACCCATTTACATCCCATTAGTTTCTCCTTAAGAGCATCAACAATTTCCCCAAGTATTGTCTTTTATAAGAGCCTCACTTTCTTCTTTCCATTGAATACGTTTCAAAGCTTTTGGCACACTAAAAGGATTAGACATTAGACAATGAATAAGAAACAAAGTGATAGATTAGATGAACAAGTCATACAAGTACATTCCCCCTTGTGTAAGGCAATGGGAACATCATAATTAGGAATGGTAGGAGATGAAGACTTGTCAAGAGAGAGGCTTTGAATCCACAACTATAGGACGGGAAGGTTGCACTACTAATGTAGTCTTTATCGTAGGCCACCTGGAGTGGGTTTTAAGCTCCTCGTTCTCACCTCCAATAGACTAAAAAGATAAAGAAAAATGGACAATAAATGGCTGAATCACAAAAGAAGGATCAACAAACGATGAAAGTGGAAGGTGGGCTTCTTCATTAGTACGCTCCCGGTCTCCCCCTGAAGAGGAATATCAAAGAAGAAAGGAAGTTATTCATTTAAGGAGACACCCATAGAGACAAACCTCTTACTCGTTACTAGATCATAACGCTTATACCCTTTCTGAGTGGAAGAATAATCCGAAAATAGATATCTTACTGACTTAGGATCCAGTTTAACATGATTGGGACCCAAAATATGAACCAAGCAAATATGAGAAAGACTCAAAACAGGGCGTTCAGGAAACAACAAATGATGCAGGGATTTAAAAGCCAGAACCCTTGATGGTAAACGATTGATAAGATATGCCACAGTGAGCACAACTTCAGACCAATAACTCTTCTCAATCTTTATAGGCAGCAAAAGACTTCTAGCAACTTCCAAAAGATGACTATTCTTTTGTTCTGCTACTTAGATTTGTTGTGGAGTGTAGACACAACTGTTCTGATGTATAATATCACGTCCTAAATACTCATGTCCATTGTCTAATTTGGGCACTTCGATTTTTTTTGTTCAAATCGCGTCATCACCATCTTATGAAAGGTACAAATGATATTCGGTACTTCATCACTAGTCTCCCAAAGGTAAATCCACGTATACAAAGTGCAATCATCAACAAATGAAATAAAGAGTGCTTTTGTCCAAGGCCGGATGATTTTGGATAATGTTAATGTGGCGCATGAAGTTTTTCATTATAACGAAAGCTAGATATAGATAAAGTAGGAGACGATACCCACACATTAGAATGCACAATATTGAAAGAAAATTGACTTTTATTATTAGTCGGAGGAAAAGCCACTAAACAATGTTTCGCTAGTTCACACACTTCACACTATAAACTTAGCGGACTAACACCCGTAAAGTAAACTAGGAAACACAAGTACCAATGAATGAAATGACCGAACCAGTTATGCCAAAGCAAATTTCAGTTTTAATTGACACTATTATTAGATTGGAGTGCACTAGGAGAAGTTGGAGTTGAATCCAAGAGGAATAAACCATCAACTTCATGCCCACTCCCAATCTGCCGTAATGTCTCCATATCCTAAAACACACAATGTGAAGGAAAAATGTTACACTGCGATTTAAGGTCTTAGTCAAGCTACTAACAGTGAAAATGAGAGCGAGAAGTTGAAACGAGAAGCAAGTTGAAAGCAGAAAGCGAGACTTTAAAAATCCTTAAAAAGCGAGAAATGAGATATTGGTATGGGCAACATTATTATATTAGTATGGGCAGCTATAACTTAGATTTTATCTTACATAATATATAAGCAAAGAAATAGGTACCTCAGGTTCTAATCCATCCAATAATTCTTGTTCAGGGTCTACACCCTAGACTAAAGATTCGGGTCTATCCCATTATTTCCCACATACAAATCCTCCTTTGACCACTCAATGGGATGTAATGGAAGCGAGCTTTCAAACAAGCGAGTCTGGGAAACGAGTTTCCTGGGAAGCAAGCAGCCCATCTTGTACATAGCTTCCCTACAAAATGGGTGAGACTAGGGGAAGCTTGGATAGTTTCTTTTCTTCAAAGTGAGGAAAGGGATCCATCAACAACCTTGACTTCTAACATTATTAGAACATGTTACATGAAGAAAAAAGAGAAGACGTACCAGACGTATGGTCGAAAGCTTTTTGGTCAATAATCCAAGAGTAGGTAGATGAAGGTAAACAAAAACATGGTGAGCAGAGACAAAAGCACTGATACCTAACTGGGCAAGAGATGTGAATAATGGGGAAGAATGACTCAACTAAGTGAAGAGGTGTTTGAGGCTCTTAAGTTCCTTCCAAGGAACTGTCAACATCTCCCTTAAAGAAGGCTGAGTAGGAGGAAGTGACCCAGAAGATGTGGAACCCATAGATGAAGCATTATGTGCAACAGATGAAGATCCAAGACGAGTAAATTTGACTTATCTTCCAACCAAGTTCCAACATGTCTCCTTAGTGAATCTCGAGTCGGCCACCCACAATGGTCATACTTACGTTTATCCTTCTCCTATGAACTCAGATCTCCACTCGGCTTGCGAGGACCTCCCTTTCCCCCTTTCTGATATTGTGATGGAGATGTAGGGCTAACCGCTTAGAACTGTTAACAGAGTATGCATAGCAACCCACCTACTCTCCTTACTCTAAACAAGGGGATATACTTGACTCGAGGATGGCAACTCATCCTTACTCGGAATTTGAAATTTGGACCGTTCAACCTTGCCAAGAACTCAATTTTTTTATTCTGCTTCATAAGTCTTCGATATGCTTCTATTCACCCTAAGTGGTAAACAATGGCTGAAACATTTGATAATGATCCAACTCCTCCCACATAACATGAAGACGAGCAAAGTACTCAGCCAAGGGTTTGTCGTCCTATCTAAGATGAACTATCTCCTGACGTAATCGATAAACACAGGCAATGTTACATGCCTAGCAATAAGTTTAAAGTTTGAACTGTTGAGTCCTAAATCCCTTATTTGTCCTTAGAAACATAAATCCTTGAAAATTTTGGTACTGCATAGAACACAATAATCACGAAATTACTATGAGATTTTTAAAATCCCATTTAGAATATGAGGCATCTGAAGAACTGGGATCTATTATTTTCCCTTAATATTCACACTTTCCCTAACTGCTGATAACATCTTTGCACTCTGTGATCATTCTAACCTCACTGTTGTAATTTGCAAACTAGGGTTCTCTGGTGGAGAAGCCACATAAGATGGAAACCCTGGGCTACTCGTGCTCAATGACCTATCCTTTATACCACTCACCTGTGACATACTGTTAATTTGGGGATTATACTCTATGATAAGAACAAATTGGAGCCTCCAAATCACCCAAAAACAACTTAAAATGTAGAATAAACAAGGATGATTTACACAAATCGGCTTACCACTCATCACTACTAATCTCCACATATCAGTTCACCATCATACAATCAAATGGCACAGCCTAAGCAGACTAAAAAAATGGGACAACATGTATGTCCTAGAAAAAACCTTGTAAAAACTATTTAAATCTAAACCAAACTTCATGAAACTTGTTTTAAAAATTCCAAAATATTAAAACACATCAACCTCTATCAACTTATCACATCAAAAAATCCCTAAGAGATACACCCAAGTGATTGATTAGAAACTAATTTTTTTTCTCAGTATCAAACAAATGGGTATAACATCATAAAAAAACTGCACAAATTTTTTTGAAAAAAATCACCAAAATTCCACAAAAATATTATTCTCTTAAGAAAATCAATTTTTCTGACCTAGAGGAGGGACCGTACGACTGGTGATGTCAGCCTCTTAAGCTATCTCCTTTGATCCTCTTAACAAGGTATTTGTGCTTTGGATCTTTTTGCTCTGATACTAAATAGAAATCTAACCCTAAATGAGATAAAATAGAAGAAAAAAGAGGAAGAGGAGAAGAGGGAGATTCTATAGGTCTGAAATAGTGAGTACAGTTACTAGTGTGCATCCACAACTTTATTAATAAAGGAATTGTAAAGAGCAATAATGCCCTTACTAGGGTGTAAAATATAAGACAATAAATAAAGTCTTCTAAAGCATCATGGGCTTATAAATCTAGGCCCATTACAATAGATTCTAAAAGGAGGCCAAATTTTCTTTAGAGAGGTGTACCTATTTCAAGATACCCAGATTCCAAGTATAATGTGTCAAAATAAGGAGAGTCCAAGAAAGGAAAAATGGCTACGCCTTTTTGGGCCACCTTTACACCTCTAGAGCAATTTCTTTGTTTAAGCAATATGGGACCACTGTGGTGGATATCCAGATATCATCTAAAGGTTGCCCCAACTATCGATCATGCCGATTTACAAACATGAAGACCTAATCAAGCTTGTTAGAAAATATGAAGAATGGGCAAATGAAACCAAGAGACAAAAGTAAAAGAAGTATGAGGAAGAAGATGATGAAATGGAAGCCAGAGTGGACGAGAGGGATAGGAGCAAACTTGGAGTTAGTTTATTGAGTGATGTGAGAAGATCGTATTGAGGTGGGCCACCTCGAGGAAAAATGTCACAATGGGAGGTGGAAAGGGTGTTGACAGGACAAGAATGTCAGGTTCGGTCCTGATGTACCAAACCCAAACCAGCATAAGCCACTAACCAAAGCGTAAATGGAATACATGTGGTGCCTCATGGGCCAAATGGTGAAGGCATGAAGAAGTTGTTAAGTGGGTTGAAAAGTGGATGAAGGACAAAGGAGACAAAAGATCTATGCAGATGAGTGAGCAGGTGGTAGAATCATGCAAATCGAAAAAGTTGGGAGAACCACTACCGTACTCCAAGGGTTTTTAGACACGTGGAAAGGTATACACATTCTCATTATGTGATCAGTAGGAAGGCCAATTAAAATTTAACACGTGGTAAGATCGGTGAGACAAGGCCAATTTTATACCAATAAGCACTCCAGAGATTAGAGCTATTCAACCAACTAATAAAGGTGGACAGATTGATAACGCTACTAGATTCGGTTAATCCGTCACTAGATGCGTGATTTATTCTAGTAAGAAGTTTGTTAAAAAATTCAAAAATGTAAGAAGGGATCAGCATGTGACAAAGCTTCGACGCATATGAATGTAAGGAGAAGGGAAAACCTAAGCATCAATCGCAAGCTTTTATTCGTCGTCTAGTGACAAGTCCAAAAGGAAAAGAGCTAGAAGGTTAGTTGGTAAGAACTTTTTTCAGAGAAGTCCATCATGTCATCTGTACAACAGCTGGATAGAGGAATCCTCAAGAAGATATCTAGGGCACAGGGTAATAACGGTGTACACAGGGAAGCAAAACTCTCCACGCTCAATTTTTTTAATCTTCTGTTGTAAGGGGCCTAAATCCTAAAGCTCATAGCATATTATGTAATCAGTTAGTGTATACATATTTTACACCCTATTAGTGGTATTTATGTCCACACAAAATTTTTATTAATAAAATAGGCAGAGTGTATCCAGTATCCACATTGGATCACTCTCTCTTTTTAGAGAAATCATACGTATTCTCCTCCTCTTTTTCTCTTCTTCTTCCTCCTCTCCTACTCAACTAGGGCTTATGTTCTTTGAAGTTCTACTTCTTTGGTGCACAGAGAGGAAAGGGAATGTGATCTAAGTCATCTGACATAGGATCTCCAAGGTTTGAGTTATTGCCCACTTAGGAGGGCTGAGGGCATAATGGAAGAATTACTGATGAAGTGTATAGAATCTCACTCCCACGACAACATGGTATACCTCTAACAAGCAATTCCCATCTCTAGGCCTTAACAAACCATTGTTGTGGTACTCTCCGAATCCAAGGACTAAATATGGTAAAGGGTTTAAAGTTTGATTTCACGGGAAGTATTGCACTTCAGAGAAAATGGAATTTTGGGCGAATTATCAAAATTTCTAATCAAAGTATGGGATTTCTAATTGATCACTTGCAAAAATTTTTTAAAAAAAGAAATTTTATGTTTGAACTTTAGGAAATGCTTAAGAAAACCTAAATATTAACTAAGGGACCAAAAATGATTTATTAAAAAACAGCAATAAAATGTATTTAAAATGAACGAAAGACATGCGCTGGCAGCGTTTTTATAGTATTTTATACATTAATGTAGCATACATAAAAAGTGTTTAATACATGTCAATACTCAAAATAAAGACATACAAACTAAAATGGATGTCAAAACTCAAAAACAATAAGTACATAGGTGATAGGACTATACCTCATAACAAAAGCTACATTAATACCACACGGAGTTGTGCATAGGCTCGAAGTTTTCTCTATCTAGATCCAACTGCCAATAGTATAGATTTTGTAGATCTCAACCCAACTAATGAGATGATTGTACATGAATGTATACTCTCGAACATAACGCTAGTACTTGTCCTCACCAAACACATTAACAAGCCCGTTCGAGGATAAAGTGGGTAATGGTTCACATCATGGTTTAAAAAAACGCCGAAACCGTTACGTAACGCCCATTACGTAAAGGTTTTGGCAGCCTCCGATACCCAATATCGTACATTTACTCGTTTATCCCGAAACAAAACCGCAACGCCCGAAACCGTTACGTAACAGGCGTTAAGCCCGATACGTAAAGGTTTCGGTCGTAGGACTGGGTTCCGAAAATCCCTAAACTCATTCTAAAACCTCATCTTTGTTTCCTCTCTTCTTCTCTACCTATTCTTAGTATCTTTTTTTTCCTAAAATTCTTTTGTTTTTTGTTAGTTAACTTGATTTGGGGTTTAATTCAAAGATTTGAAGGAATCAAAGGCAGGTTCTTTATTTCGGGTAAGTTTCAACCCTCGACCCATCTAATTTCCTTATTTCTAAATTTTGAGCTTCATATTGGCTTTAAAAGTATCTTGTTACTTATTTATTATATGCTTTTTTATTTTTTTTTCTATTTATTGGGATTTTTTGGATTTTTTTTAAGCAAAAAAGAAAAAAAAAAGTAAAGGCCAAAACCGTTAAACCGTTACGTAACGGCGTTACGCAAAGGTTTCGGCCGTGTCCGTTACGGTATCCGAAACCCTTTTTTTAAACCTTGGTTCATGTGCACCTCCACATGCCGCTCAACTATCTTTGGTTAGTTTACCGGCTCGTAAGAGACAGATCCACGGGTGGCTCGGAAACGCTCATGCTCTGGGAGCAGCCTAACGACGCAAAATGTCTCGTCTCGTCGCATTCCCTGATGTCCTACCAGCAACATGCAATGATCTAGCATCATCAAAACTCCTCATACTTGTAGTATAAGCATGCTCCTAGTCCTACTCCTATACAAATCACAAAGAAGCACAATCATCCTATTAGTATTTTAAAACTTGTCCGAGTTTCGAGTCAACTCGTCAATAAAAAGAGTTTCTCCTAACAAAGGTGAGTAACTCAACCGAGTTGACTCAACTCGGTTGACACAATCAAGTTACATTTTTTTTTTTCTGTTGTGAAAAATTTGAACTCTGTAGTGAAAAGCTTATGCATTATTTTGTTCAACACTTGGGAGGGAGTCTTTATTCACCAAAAAGATCAATTGAGATACAACCAAATTCATCATTCTACCAGCCAATACAACCATACTTTGCTACGGTTGTATGATCACATTGCTATGGTTGTATGAGCTCACAGAATCATGAAATTTCTTTTTTCTTTTATTGCAGTCTTCAAAAGTTCAGTTGCTGTGTATATATAAAACTATATAATTTTAAAAGTTTGATAATTATCTAATAAATATATATGTAATTTGTTGTATGTAATTCACATATATATATATATATATATATATATATATATATATATTTTTCATTAATTTTTATTTTATACCATATAGATATAACAAATATTGAAAAAATGTAATATTTGTTCGCGTTTTAGCTGTCATTACTTGGACGAGTTTTAACTGAGTTTTTGAGTCGACTTGACTCGACAAGGTTTTGAGTCGAGTCGAGTCGAGTTTTTAAGTTTTAAAACCTTGCATCCTATCAATATGCTAACTACTCATTCGTAGTAAAACAATCTTGTAGGTATTGGCCCCTGTTGAAATAAACATCATAATTGTCATCCAAGTCTATAGGTGGACGTCCGGGGCTCACTTCTCGAATCTCATGCTCAAGACTACTAGCCTCTTGCTTAACATTAACTTCACTAGTAAGATGTTTCCTCATGGTAATTCAGGTCTCCCTAGAAAGATAAAGGTAATCCTTTATATTCCTATAAACCCTGGCTAGGTGGTCTTTAAAGGTAATCCTTTATATTCCTATAAACCCTGGCTAGGTGGTCTTTCAAGTGGGACAAGCCGCAGCTCTTTATAAGGTGTCCATGGTAATTACAAGCGCCTTTAGCTTGTCGCCTTCGTATGGCACCTCGTGCTTCCACCCAATGTTAGCCTCGCTCCTAACATCCTAAAAGTATAATCAGACAACTGCAATGAAAAACAAAGATAAAGTAAGAATATAAACAAACTCATTACTAATATGCTTAAAATGCATGTTGGTATTCATAAACTAATACAAACTTATTCAATATTATAAATATAAAAAAAAACAATTGAAAGATCGGCTGAAAATAAGTTAATACTAAAATGACACCTAATATGAACTACTAATCATCATTTTATAATAAAAATATATATATACGGATTAATGTATTTTTTATTTATTTTATTCAAAATAGAAAAAATATGTTTAATGGTAGAAAATTCAATATTTTCGAACCAAAAATCGGCTTGAACATTAAAATATTATGATTTCACTAAAAAATAAAATAAGAACTCAAATCAAGCAAAAAAATTAAGAAATAAATAAAAGTAAAAAATATATCTTCCAAGAGGTTTTTCTTGAAAAAAGCCTTCTCCATGGAATCCTCGTGTTGATATTCACCTTCTTTAGCTAGGGAAAGAAATTAAAAGGCCTAGAGATATCCAAAAAAACGAAGTATTTCGGCAAATTGTCAAATTTTTGATAGTTCGTCAAAACTTCGACATATTTATAACAAAAAAAATGGTTTCTCACAATATTTTTTAAATTATACAATAATTCGCGAAATATTGTGAATTTTGACATAATATTGACAAATTATTGTAAAATAATTAATACCCTAAATCAAAACTCCGTTGACTTGCATATTAGCGATAATTCGGCCGAACCATTGATGATTCGCATGAATTTTCAAACATTGAATATGGTCTATTCTCAAAAAGCTTATATAGTATTGGAGGTTAAGGAGCTCATAGAAGAGACGAATGATAATTGTGTTATCACTTATTAGTCATGAAAGCTCAAAAATGAATAACGAAGAGGTGTTGGAATGGGTGTTGGCAAAGATCATTGTCATCATCAAAATTTTGTAGTGTGTCATATGAAGGGTGTGAAAATCAAACTCTATCTTTTGATACCAAGAAGAGGTGGAAGAGGTCAAATTATGTCACTACAGGTTGGGATCAGCCGATCATCAAAAATAGGAGTTCGAGTAAAGGGAGGGCGACTGGGGGAGCAGTAAATTCTAATTATGCAGAAAGTGATAGTTTCATAGAATGTGAAGGGGTTGGGGTCTGAGGGGAGTTGGAGCATGGTCAAGGCCAGGTTAGCTAAAAGGCGGGAGGGGATATTGCCATTCCTCAGGAAACAAAGGTGAACTGTATGGAGTCTTAGTGCATCATCGACATTTAGTAGAGGAAATTTGGGGGAACGGATTCACCTTCTAGGATTCTTGTGGTTTGGGACGTGGTGGAGAAGTTTGACCCATGGCTGGGGAATGATTTGGCTTCAATTTTCTTTGAAAAGCTTGATGATTCTTTCAGGTGGGTGTCAAGGGTGTATGACCCTACTGACATTCTAGTTTCTTGATTATGTGGGAGTTTGTTCTGTCAAGCATAATTGTATCTGCACCAACATATACTACCGAAATATTGTTGAGGACTAACATATCTTTGTTATACATTTCATACCAGCAAGTAACACAATAGCTACGTAAAGCACTTGCTATGTCTTATTTATTCAACTAGAAATTTCGGTGCCAGCAGCAGTTGGTTTGACATTCACAAAAACATCAACAACTACTATCATTAGTTGTTACAGAAATCAACGAGTCTTAAAAAAAAAAAACATTATTGCCAAGTTGCTATTTGCATAAGGATACAAAACAAATGTAATTCCCAACAGTATCATATGTTATACTTTGTTCATCTTTTAAGCTATGCTCCTTGCTCATTTATTAAATAAGTTATGTGAATATAAAGGCATATAGGACAATCCATGGAAATAAAAATTGTCGAACCCGGTATGAAATGGACGATAGGTATAAGTCTCGGTAGTCACCCGTACAATATTTATACTGATACGAAATGGCTGATACGTATTGTTTTTTAGTTATTTATGTTTTCATCCATTGTCAAATTGTAATTGTGTTTGCTACTTTATCTTTGAGTTGCTTCCTATGACTTTATATTAGGTAAATTTGGCTCCAATAACTCATTTGATTTTTTTTAAAAATTATTTTGATTTTTTTTTTTAAAGCATTATATGTATCACCCGAAACCGATACACATAGGTTTAGCTTCGGACCGATACTTCCCCCGAAACCGTATTTTTATCCTTGGGACAATCGAAGCAAGAAGTATAAAAATGAAACTAATTATGTAGAGTGTAAATTTTGTCATTTTCCTTTTCCTTTTGCTGATCAGAGAAATGAAGAGCATACTGATATGAAGAGATTTCAGCATTTGAGTTCTCCAATTGCCTCTCCAGCTTTAGCTCACTTGACCTCAGTCTGAGTGCCTACATAAATACATTCCAAAACAGAGTTTCAATAAAATGATACAACCAGAAACCCATGCCAAATGTAATACAGTTATACATTAAAAATACGAATGAGCATATGATATTTGGTCCAACATTATGTTATTATATGTTGAGTTATTTTTGGAAATGAGCATATGATATTTAGTCCAACATTATTTTGAACATCGTACATACTTTCAGCTGCCTTTCTTTAAATACATTAAATCCTAACCACATATAAAGTACTTATTGAGCTTTCTAGCTCACCCAAACTTATACTAATCCTACAGAGTGAGGGCCGACGAAGGTAGATAAAAGTTGCTGTTTCTTTTTGGGTGTGGTGTTAGTAGATATATAGAGTGAAAAAGAAAATTTCACCATGATCCGTCAGAGAAAACATGAGCCCAAGCTATGATCTTGGCACAAATAGTTTCCACTACTAAAGAACCTTCAAAGCTAGAAAGAAAGATCTTGATGCCCTCCCATAGGGAAAGAAGAGTTGCTTCTATGAATTCTCTTTTCCTAACTGATTCTGAAAAGATTTTATCAATGCTGATGTTTTTCATGCACCAAAAGATCCACAGTTCACAGGAGAAGCCCTGGCAAAACTGAGAAAAAAGCTAACACAAGGACTTGATTTACACACCGGAACTGGAATTATAGGCACACTTCTTCCTGTAATAACACGTTCCACTTTAAAGAAAAATATCTAACCTAACCCCTCTAAATTCCATCAGAAGAGTGGACCAAAGAATAGAAGTCTATTAATCTCAAACTAGTCCACACTGGAACCCCATTCGTTTACAAAAAGAAAGTTGTTCCTCTCCTTCCACAAATACCAAGAAGTATAAAAAAAAATGTCATTCTCCATAAAAGACGTCTACGATCTCCAAATGCATCCATGTTCAATTTGATAATGATGTCTAGTAGCTTATGAGAGAACCCAAGTGATGCCAAACCAGGAAAGAAGCTCATAACACACTTCTCTAGAATAGCCTGCATAGGTTCAACGCATAAGAATATGACCAACTGATTCCTCTCTCTCCCCCTCCCCAGTATGCATATATTCGGGATAAACCAACCTCTGCTATTTACGTGATCTAATATAACGATATTTTCCAATGATACCATCCACATAAAGAAGGCTACCTTGAATCAGGCTTCTCCATATAAAGTGCATGAGAAAGACGAGTGGGGAGTCCATCAACGCCAAAAGAAAAAGGGATTTCACAGAAGTTACATTTTGAATTCCATTTTCAAATATGCAAACGCCCTTTTTCCACATCAATTTTTCCTTTTTCAGAAGTTCATTTTATTTCTAGCCAGTGATATTATTCGTTGTATTTCAAGTCCAAAAGTGAGTAGGAGTTTAAAAGCTATTTGATTTTAGAATGAAATTAGTTTGTAGTACGTCATAATTTGAGTTTGAGTAGGAGTTGCTAAGAGATGCTGTCCAGCTTATCCTATGGGTATACCTATACATCCCATTTTTTTTACCCCCTTATTCTACACAATTGAAGTAATCAGAACGGTCTTTTATCTGCATTAGTGCTGCTCTCAGAGGTGGGATGTCTCTGATTGATTGGTCATTGCCATTGTAACAAAAAAAGCCGTTTTTTTTTTTAAACGCGTTTTATTCGCGAATTTTGGAGTTGCCGAATGATTCTGCGTTTAAATTGCAAATTTAAAAAAAAAATGGCGTTTTGCCAAATTATTCGCGTTTTTTACGAATAATTCCCGAATTATTCAAAAAAATTACTTTTTTTAATATATTTTTTAATCAAATTGTTCTGTATATGTTTATGATTATTAATTTACTTTTTTTTTTCCAATTTTTTCCGAATTTTCCAAACTTAATCCCTGTCGAATTATTCCCGAACGACTTTGTCACTATGGTCATCGCAATGACTCCATCATAAAATATATATCCAAGGCGAGACTCCTTAGGCCCTAATCCAGGACTATGAGGCTCTATCCATACTCTCTCCTATTTTTATTCTCTTTTATTACTTTCTGCTCTTAATTAACTTACAGACTTACAGTTCAAGCTACCTAATTACCCTCTCTATATCCTCGTCCTTTCTTTGGATCTCCTCAATCATAACAATCAAATCTCAAACCTTAACTTCCTTTTCTGAAAATCAGACACTTCAACTAGCCTTAAAAGCACAAAATTTCAAGTAAACCCTAATTAACTTAAAACATGTTGTCCAATAATATGTAACGAGATTTCACACTCCCTATTTGCATCAAATATATAGTAGCATCAATATAATTGAGATACAAAGAACTAAATTATGTATGAGACATAACAATAATGTCCATGTATGACTTCATAGCCCATGCCCCATAAATTTTAGACCTGCAAAGAAGAAACACAAGTGAACAAAGACTGCTTATATGACTACGGAATACTGCTATCCACATGCAACAAGTTTCATTTATCTAAGCAAAGAACAATGATGGACTCCACATTTGGTTGAACCCTGTCAATCTTTGATGTAATTACATCTTTACAAGATCTAAATCTAATCGTGAAAGGAGTAGATTGCAAATATGGAAAAGAAAAGCAAAGCACATAAAGATGCTTCACAAGATTTGATAGTTGATGGAAAAGCTAATTGCATCTATCAAGAAGATAATAATCACTTGGTGTGATAGATTTTCGGGCCTTGAGAAAGGTGACAGGGAAGCATTGTTTGCCATGGAAGGAGTCGTATGGTTTTTTTTGTTACTCCTGTATATAGGTATAGCTTATGCTTGTACATTTGTACTTATCTTTTGATGGCTGATGTTCCGCCGCTCATCAGTCCTCTTGTACAATCCTTTCTTGAAGATATAATTTATACAATACAAAAAAGCAAAACCAGAGGGAACAATAATATATAATATATCATCTCTACTGTGATATTCGTCAGTTTCTCTGCACTAATTTTCTTGAGGAACAGAGGTTTAAAAGTCAAAACCCTCTTCTGAAAAGAAGAATGAAAAAGGCTAATATATACCAAGCAAACAAACTACCTTCTCTTCTAAGCCAATGACCTCAGAAGACAATAATTTGGCTCGTTCATCTGCAGCATTACATTCTAGTTGTGCATTTGTATACTCCATTTTTGCAGACTCGAGTTCAACCTGTTGGCATCAGAGTTAAGACACAAATAAAAATAATCAAAATATCAAACAAGTGAAGCTGGAAATAATTAGACAACTTGAAGACAACATTAGAAATGCTTGTTACATTGCAAAGATACACATACATAGCCAAATTCTACTCCATTTGCTCGTAAGTTAAGGAATATATAACTCAGTAACAGATCCCTTGATCTACAAATCAGGCTTCATAGACTTGTTCAATAGTTGTTCAGAGAGTATAATCATTCAACATATGTAGTTTTTAAACACTATTTTACTCATTTAAAAACCATCCCTAGTGAGAAATATGTAATTTATGTTGCTGGCTCCTTTGTCCAAGTAACAAGACTCCATGGTTGACAAAAATGCATGACATAAAGAGTGTCCCACATTACAATCCATACTTGGCCATGATTTAATATACCGGTTGTCGGAGTATGTTGTGGTCCTCTAAGGATAGAAGTTATATTGTGGAAATGAAAGGAACACTTTGGCTCTGTTTGGTTAGCGAGAAAGTGATACCGGAAAGAAAAAGAAATTTGTTTTCACTTCCCGCATGCATTTGGTTGACAAGAAAATATGTGGAAAAAAATGCAAGAATAAAAGCCAAATTTATATTTCTCGAGAAAAGTTAAGTTTCCTTAAATTTGAAAGAATTTTAAGGGAAAGTTGTGTCAGCTTAGGAAAGTAACTTTCCCAAAAAGTAGTTTTTCATGCTAACCGAACACCAATTTTTTTTCATTTTCCTTTCCTTTCCTGCAATTTTTTGCTAACCAAACGAAGCCTTTGGAAAAATTATAATATATTAAAATTATAAGAACATCTGGAAGGCAGAATACTCTTATAAGAAATGATAAAAAGCTGAAAAACACACCCAATAAATCATTATACTAATATAAACACCATTTTCCACCTGCCTTTTTCCCAAGTTAGAATGGAGGTCTCAATCAATGGGTCGAGTTGAGTTGGGTTTGCTCAGCCAATAATTAATTAGGTCAAAGTCTTTTGGGTATCTCGGACAAATCAGATCCTAATACCAGATGTAAAGAAATTAATACATATTATCATCATCATTAGCGCCTCTTATCCCAACTATTTGGGGTCGACAATATGAACCTATTATGTCATTAGATTATATCAAAAGACAATACATCGTTCAAAGCATGTGCTACCAAATCTTTCGTCACCATCTCCATACAAGTCCTTTTTGGCCTTCTTCTTCCCTTTTAGAGCCTTCAACTTGCACCAACTCACTCCTTCTCAAGGGTGTTGATACTAGTCTTTCTTAAACATGTCCATCTCAATCAACTCTCCCATTATTTTTCACCTATCGGAGCCATTCCCAGATTCTTCTAAATGCACTCATTTCTGATCTTATATTTCCTAGTTTTTCCACTCCTCCATCTCAGCACCCTCATCTCAGCAGACTCAGCTACACGCACTCTATGAATATGTTGGTTCTTGGTCTCTAACATTATGCTCCATAAATCAATGTTGGTCTAATTGTTGTCTTATAAAAAAGAAATTAGTTTGATCAGAACGCGAAGGTCACAGTAATCTGGAAGCACATCTCCACATTATCTACCAACTCTAATTTGATGAGCATCCTCCTCCTCAGTCTCTCTATCCTTATGAATGTGATACCATAACTGGTTGCTTTGGGGGTATCTCCTAGCCTCAATCTAAACTATCACATCAACCTTGTTTGTGTTCATATTAAAGTTGCATTCCATTTACTATGTCTTAGTTGCTATCCCTCAATAATTCTAGATTTGCATTGACCCTTTCTCTAGTTTCATCAATCAATAGCACGCCATCTTCAAATAGCATACACCAAGGAATCTCCTCTTGGATATGAGTCAGTAACTCATCCATAAACAATGTAAAAAAATGCTAACTCGTAACTAAGCCCTGAGTAAACATATATTCAAAGGGAACCCATTGTTATCGCCACCAATAGTTCCCACGATAGTTATTGCTCCCTCATACATATCAATAAATAATATCAATGTATTTCCCCGTAAATCCTTTTTCCCACAATGCCCCCTAAATTAATTCTTTAAAAGCTACACCATATGCTTTCTTTAAGTAATAAAGACCATATATAAATTTTTCTCTTCTCTTAAACTTATCCATCAATTGTCTAAATAATAAGATGGCCTCAATGATAGATCTTCCTGAAATGAACCTGAATTAGTTTTCTGAAACCCCAGTTACTAGTCTTAATCTTTGTTCAATCATTCTCTCTCTCTCTCTCTCTCTCTCTCTCTCTCTCTCTCTCTTTCTCTTTATATATATATATATATATATATCTGAATGGAATGTCATGCCTTTTGGCTTAAACAATGCTCTTTCAAAAATTCAAAATATAATATTCAATCCTTATACACATTTTTCAATTGTTTATATTGATGATGTTTTGATATTCTCAAATTCAATTACAATTGACCAACATTGGAAGCACCTTAATCTAATTTTAGCAAAAAATTGTTCAATTGAATTTATTAACAAAAATTCTGATAAAACTCAATTATATATATATATATATATATATATATATATATATATATATATATATATATATATATATATGTATATATCTCATAACTTATATATAAGGGTTGGCTGCGATGTGGATTGTGGTTTTCTGAAACCCTAGTTACTAGTCTTAATCTTTGTTCTCTCTCTCTCTCTCTCTCTCTCATTACTTGTATACAAGGCTTGGCTGTGATGAGGTTTGTCCCGCCCTCTCATCATTAGATCTTGGGCTAAATTATTCCTGAAGAATCCTGCCAACATCATTGGGGTTTCTAGCTGCGACCGGGGAAGAGAAGTATCAGCTCAAATGCAGCTCTTTCCTTCAACCCATGTCCTCACCTTGTGCATATGGCCCTTAACCACCAACTTAAGGTCCTAAGCAAAGATCTTCTGGTTAGAGCTAAAAAACAAGACTAACATAATCAAGTTTCTTCCATGAAGCATGGCTTGCATCAACTTTTAGAAATCCTCCCTAGGCATTACCGGTCACTTGGAAACTTAATTCAAGCCAGGCACTTAATGACATCCCAAAAATGCACACCTGCCAGTTGATTTGCTTAGGGAACCCACTACGGGATGCTACACCTCCAACATATTAGGAATAACTTGTTGAATATTCTCCTTCCTTCATGGAGGATTCTAATGGCTTCCCCTTCTAAAGGGAGAATGAAAAGAAGACTGCTGCCGAGTCTTCACTTTCTTGACGTACGAGTATGTCAGCCCTTCAAGACCCACTCTTAGACCAGGTCTTTGAGAGGTTCATCTTCTATGAAACGTCTAACCAAACAACATTTAAAGAAGCAATTCTAAGTGTTCAATGAACACCTTCTTGCTCAAGCATGTATGCTCACTTTTGCATTCCCGACCCACTGTCACTTCTTCCATGCAGCTACCAGTCCAATAAAGGACTGAGTAGGGTTGTTGTGTATCCTCCTAGGAAGCACTGATACTTCAAATAGGGGTTCGTACCCGTATCCGATACGTATCGGATACGGATACGCCTCCGATACAGCGGGATACGTAAATTTTTAATTTCGGATACGGCTCCGATACGGCATGGATACGCCAGGATACGGCCGTTTATATTTTCTTTAAAAAAAAAATTTATTATTATTATTTTTTTTTTTTTTTTTTTTGGAGACCCGTGGGTGTGACCCTATCCATAGTAACAAAGTTCTCGAATAATTCCCGAATTGTACCCGAACTATTCATTTTTTAAGGGGTGCCGTTTAAAAATGCTTCTTTTTCCCGAACTAACGAATAATTCCCGAACTGACGAATTATTCGCGAATAATTCTCGAACGAACGAATTATTCCGAACTTATGCCGAACTTATTCCGAATGAAGATTTCTCACAAATTATTCGTTCATGCTTATTCAGAATTCTAAAATAAAAATGAGGATAAAATGAATTTTCTATTAGCAAAAGAATTATTACTAATAACTCGAGACTTATTTCACACCGAGAAATCTTCATTTGATTGAAATCACCAACTGATAGAAGAATGAGAAAACTCTATTCGAGTACGCTATTTTAGGATTTTGACTACATTCGATTGAATTGAGAGAAAAAAGATAATTTTGCAAGTTGGTTAGTCTGTTGAATTTCCACTGAATTAAGAGAAAATAAGATTTGTGTTATTTATTCTGAGCTATTTCTATATTTTGCTAAATAACTATGTTATGCCAAACAAATACACTCATATATTGCTTTTCTGATTTTATCTATTCAGATTATTTTTCTTGTTTTTATATATTTTTGAATTATATAATTTGATTTGCATATACAAACATGTAATCTAAAATTATTCTTTTTTCTTAAATTACATAAAGCTTACTTAAGCCTTATGTAATTTTTTTCTTGAGTTTGCGAGTTTACATAATGCTTGTTTTTTAGAAATTGGAATAAATGTTAACATAGTAAGAGATGTCAATACATATAGATTGGTAGATGGATTAGTTGGCATCACGTTCTTATTTTTTATAATTATTAATTTTTATTTTTTCGAACTTTTCCCGAACTTAACCAGAATTTGCCGATTTTTTCCCTTTTTTTTCGAACTTAACCCCTGCCGAATAATTCCCGAATCCGAACTTTGTTACTATGACCCTATCTCTTTTGTTTTTGCATGGACATGGTCTTCTTTATATTTTGTTTAGTGGATGATAGGATGACTTTCTTTTTTGCTTAGTGGATGATAAGATGACCCTATTTCTTTTGCTTTTGCATGAACATGATCTTTTTTATACATAAACAGAACTGAACCAATGGTTATTTTGTAATTATAATACAAAATATAGTATTATTATTATTTATAAAAAAAATTACAAACGTATCCTGGCCGTTCCCGTATCCTATTTTTTTAGGTTTTGCCGTATCGCCGTATCCGTATCGTACCCGTATCCCGTGTCCGTATCCATGCTTCCTAGGTATCCTCCAATAGTGAAATATCCCTCACCGTAATATTTTTTATTTCTTCTAGATGCTCATTGCCGGATCAATGTCAGAAAAAAGCAAAAAAAAACATTACAGTTCGTCTCATCCAGTAAAGCACAAACTTCCAAGTCATTAGATTCACAATGGGGCCATCACATTCAACTGCCACATTAGATAAGCCCCAGAATTATCACAAGAGTTCATTGTGCAAAAAGAAAGGGTTCAGAATGAAGGGGCATAGTAACAAAACACTGAATCCTGGGGATCTGAAAAAATTATTTCTAAGCTTAAGTTTGGGGGCTTTTGGATGCCCATTTTTTTATGCATTCATGTGTAGATGGAAATTGTGTCAATTTAACACACGTTCTTTCCGTAATGTTTTTTAGTTGGCATTGTCAGGATTTAGGAAGCACGTTCTTGGGACCAACGATGACATTGAAGCACATGGGTTGCATTTGATTATAGGCAAATAGCCCAATCTTTAGTGTTTTGCCGCTTAAAACTTTACACACAAATGCGTCTTTAAATAACATAAGCACACCTTTTTGGAACTTAAGAATGCTAAACCCAACAACAGATGGCATCTAAACATCCCCTTAACATTCAGTAACATGACTTAACTCTGCACCGCAGTAAGCAGTAGTCCATAACAAAATGTTCATAAGGAGAAAGAGAGTCCCATGACATATAAACTTAGTTCTTTAGTGGAAATTCATTACAACGCGCAATTGTTTTTATTGTTGTTGTTGTGGTGTGTTGGGGGAGGGATCATACTTACCAGTTGAGCCTTGATTTCCTCCTGTAACATTCCCATGTCAGATTTCAGTTGGTTGATAACAGTTCCCTGAAAGAAAGAAAGAAAGAAAGAAAGAAAGAAAGAAAGAAAAAAACAGTGCCCAGTGTCAGAATCAGAGATGATGTCCAATCAAAGGAAAACCACACCTTAAGATTCAAAGCATGCGACATAAATGAGAAGCTTATTTATGCTTCCTTGAGATGTACTATAGCCAAATGATCAGCTATAGAATAATTTGTGCCACAAAGAAGGCACAAACAAGCATATGGATTCTTTGAAAGGGGAATTCAAAAGTTAAAACTTAAAAAAAAATATAAGGATACCAGTACCAAGCAGAGATGCAAATCATGTTGAAACAAATAGACGTAAATTTCCAAAACTGATATTTAGAATAAGAAAACAGATAAGAAGACCAGACAGGTTTGCAAATAATGGTCTAGTTCTTAACTACGACAAACAAGGAGACAAGAGAACAAGAACCAACAAGCATTGCTAAAAAGTGAAGAGTTTCTTGCTTAAGACCTAAGGAATTTAGTAGTTTAGTTGTGAAAATGATTTCAAACATAGCTAGCTACAAGGCAAGCAAAGCAGTGGTTCTAAAAATAATCCCGATCATGAATAGCAACCTTGACCTAATATACAATGTAGGACTACTGAAAGTGCGTTCAGAAAACTGGCAATTTCTATAGATACACAACTGATTAGTAACAAACACTATACCCCACCTAATCAATAAAGTGAATACACAGCCAGAAGAACTTTGCCTGAGGCCCTGAATTAACTTACTTGAATAGTTAAAAGATACAGTGAATCAGACAACAAACAATCAGAGTCAACTTTAAAATAAGGGTCTTAGCCCCTAGAAAAATAATCATTTGTTAGAAATGATAAGTAAATAACAAAAGAAGGTGTGTTATTATTAAAGTTGGTTATGGCAGACAGAATCAATACGGACACCTGAATCTGAATTATTATACTTAAATTGTGACGACCCAATATTTTGTGAGTAAAATTGTACGAAGAATGTTATGATCCAATAGTTTGTGAGAATTAAATTGTTTAAAATAAATATATACACTTAATAGCCCATTAGGGCATATGTCTTTGTGAGCCTTAATAGCCCATTAGGGTATAAGTATTTATGGGCCAAATAAATTATTAAGGTTATATATTTGTGGGCCTTGAAATCTAACAGGGTTATGTGATTAAGGGTCTTACCTACACAAGACATTAGGGTTTATATTTTTTAGGTCTTAAAAGTCATTAGGGTTAAGTGTCTATGGACTTTACAAGCACTTAGGGTTATTTTCTTTTGGACCTTAACTAACCAAACCCACTAGAGTCTTATTCCTTGTGGGCCTCACATAAGATAGCCTATAAGATGTATGACACCTAGCCACCCTACATGAACAACACATAAGGTATCTGGATGTTTGACACCTAGCCACCCTACATGAGCAATACATGTAACTCATATCTTCATGCATATAAAAGAGAACATGCAAGAGAAGGCCGGTTCATATTTTCCAGCACTTCTTCTTCTTCATCCACCCAAAATCTCCATTAGAGACCTGCAACAAAATAGTTGAAGAGGTTAGAGTTGGATTTGGTTAAAGTGCAAGAAGAGAAAGGTGTTTAGCTAATCAAGATGATGATGATGAAGTAAACAGTTTCTTCTCCTCTAATCAATTGGGATTTACTCTATTGGACTTGGATTTCAGCTTCAAGGGAAGATGAAGAAGATGTTTTTGAAGCTAAGAGCTAAAATTTTGCCCACTTTGCATATCCTTTCATAAGGTAAGAGTTTACAACTACCCTTTTATAGTCATTTGTACAGCTTTTGCAACTTATTAGTGTAATTCGAAATCTGTGGAGTTAATTTAGTTATATTTACTTATTTTATCTTATAGTATATCAAATCTAATTTCCAGAATGAGCCGTCTTGTATCAATACGATGTTTCTATATTAAGTTATGATTTTTACAAGTTGGATTGGTAATTCTATCTATTTTCTGTCAGACCAGAACGTTAGTCCTCACTTGTGTAATATATTTCGACCATATCAATTTTGAATTAGAAAAATTCATAAACATGAAAGTTTTAGATCTACTTGTCTTCATTATAACCCAACTTGTCTTATCACTAAACTCATTATATTAAATTTATAGTGAATTATTTAGTAAACTGTGTTTATACTGTCAGCCCAGAACATTAGTCCCAACTTATTCAATAGATTACGACCAATTCTGTTTTGAATTTGAGATGATTATAAACATGAAAGTTTTAGATATACCTAACTTCTTTCTAACCCAATTATTCTGAACATAAAATTCATAAAATTGGATTTATAGTGAATTATTTACTAAAATGTGTCTGTACTGTTTTTTTTAGACAATCAGAAACAGTTATTGTTACTTGATGATATTGCTGTTACAAATAAATATAGTATAACAACTATATAAAATAATGTTATTAAAATCACATTCCTTTCTATTTTCAGAAAATATAAGGTACATATGATTTCATTATAAAACGAATTTATTAAAACTCCGAGACTGATAGAAGATCAGAATTGTACACTATTTTGTTTTCGTATGATATTGAGAAGGAGCTTCTCAATTGGATGTGTATGTGTTTGTGAAATCCCCAATGTCAGTTTTGAGATAATGGATGATTTTACAGCCGTGGGTTGGGTTTGATAGTTTTTACAGCCGTGAGCTGGGTTATAAATAAATGTATGATGTACAGTTGTGATTTGACTAGAATTCACCACACATCTGGAAATTTTGTGTTAAACTTGAAAGCTCAATTTTAGCTGGTATACTATAATGTGTATAATTCTTAGAAACTTGTTTGAATTCTTATGAAGTAAAGTTTATGAAGTAAGGTTAGATTGTATTTAAGAAATATAATGAGGTTGATATTGAATTATAGAAAATAATGTTTTTGGTTATCGCATGTAAGAGCATAAGCTACGTAAAGGACCAAAATCCAGATCTCGTTACTGAGGTATTTCCAAAGCACTAGATTAAAAGGATTTGATCTAGTTAAAGTAAGTACATTCTACTAGCTTACTTTGTAGATATAATTATGAGTTTGATGTTTGAATACATGCATGTTGTTAATTGTTATTGAGTATGTTAATTAACCATGAATATTACTTTGATTTTAATTATATATGAATTCCTCAAGCATGCTCTTATGTTTACAGCTCATAGATGATTTATTTTGATCATACATAAATTATGTATTTAAGAAAAATGATGAATGTTGTTCATGCATGCATTTCATGATTTAAATTTTAGTAAAGCATGGGTATACAAGTGTTTTTCATGAATTAAAAATGAAACGATAATGGTCTATGCAAGACAAGTCTAAGATCTTAGTTCTAAGCTTCAAGGATCATGTCTAAATCTAGTTTATTAGGCTTTCAAGGATCAAAAACAATAATAATGTCAGTCACAAGGGCTGATTCAATGGGGTTGGGACCTTGACATTATATATACTAGCGGGTGACACGTGCGATACACGTGAGAGCGAGGGGAAGGAGTTAACCATAGTTAATAGGAGTTAAAAGGGACACGTGTTAACCCGTGGGTGCGATTGAACTCTCCCTGAGTTCAATCACGATTGGCTGTGATTCTATTCTTTAAATAAATAGATGAGCAAGGGGCAGTTTGGGAATTAAAAATATAACATTAAATCAAAGTTTTGTTTTATATGAGGGTAGTTTGGGAATTTCGAAAAAAATCAGGATACGCCTGCCTCTCGCATTATAATAGTAAAGATATATTATATTAAGACGATTTCATGGCCGTTTCCAAGTTAAGGCTCTAACTCCCGGCTCAAAAGCATGTATAGAAGAGAGTTCAAGTAAGTGTAATATCATGATTCACGCAAGACAAGAACAAGAACAAGAACAATACTGCATGATTTTACAAACATGTACACGACAAGAACCATGAGTTATGCATCAACAAGCATGTTTTAAAAAGGCATAAAAAGAAATGTTTAAGTATTAAATTCATGCATGCACATGATCATATTGTTTTAATTTCCATGTAAGCTATGTCATGTTTATTATCTATTGTTAGGTATTGGTTTGTACTCACGGAGTATTCCATACTCAGTCGTACATTTTATGTCGGCAGGTGGAGGTTTTGATATTTGTGCTTCCAGTTCATGGGTCGAAGAGGACTACGGTGAGGAAGAGTATTCTGTGGAGCCTCAGATGGAGACAAGGGACATGGACATGTGGCCTTATGACAAGGCTAGTTTTTGAGAGATGAGCAGGAAAACTTTTGATATATATATATGTGTTATGTTGTGAGCAAGGTTGTTTGCTCAATACTTGTTATACTCATGTATAAACTTGTAAACTCTTGGAATACTTTTTAAGTCTTATGGGTTATAGAAATGTTTAGCTTCCGCTGTAGCATGCCTTGTATTTTACAGGATGGTTGATATGTCAAAATAAGTCATGTCAGGTCATTCATCAAAGTACCCTAACTTCTAGGGGGTATTTTGGGGGGTGACATAAATGCTACAATGCAATAGAGAACGACGAAGAAGCATATTTAAACATTTCATGTGAGGCATTGGAGATTGGCCAGCATTATCTATTACATTAGAAAGTTGAAAGGGGTTATGTACTTTTTATAAGTACATGATAATTATATAAATGAAAAAGATACGTACAACGGCAAGTTCACAAAGGAGTGAACAGGCCCAAAGTCCAAAGACTCAAAACAGAAATATGTCTACGATATCAAAGGACCTAACACGGAGGAAAGATTTCATTCCTAATTCTTCGAAATTCTTCCTAAATGAACACCAAGATACAAGAAGCTTAGAGATGAAAAGGGTGGTTCCCTTTCTTTTTGGAGGGACTGCTTGTCAAACACCCTATGTTCCTCTCTTCCCAAATACACCAGCAAAAGAGGTTAAGTATTATCCTTTTTTCCAAGTGAACCATAAAAAGAGAGCCAATTCAATGGCAAGAGATGCCATAAACCTAGAATATTAATACATAAGGAACTCTCTTTCCTAATTCCTGTATTTTGTAACCCTTCCTTTCAAATTAATTTCTCATTGTTATCAATGAGAACAATCAGAAATTCCAATAACCTCAAGACTTCAGGATCCAAACTAAATAGCTGTTATTCAAAGGCATAAAAATTTCAAAGCCTTAAGTGTCCAAACTCCAAAGTAACATGTTTCTCCAAATGTATTCTAGTACATGAGTACAACTGTACATGACTGATATGCCTGAACAAAAAGCTTCCAATGGTATATAGAACAAAACAAACATCTTTACAGCACCAAGCATATTGCAGTGTTTGATACAAAGCACCCACATTTACAAACAAAAGCTCAAACTTAGTGAAGTATATAAGAACACAAAAAATCCCATCTAGTGTATTTGTCTGGAGCAGTACAAAAGGCACTGGAGTCCTTAGGGACCACACCTGTAATCAAACTGTGACTCTAACCAGCCAAAATATGAAAGAAAGATGAACTGACTGATACTCTTAGTGTAAGTAATTTAGAAGGTTTTATTTTGTTTTTCTCATTATGAGCCTTGGAATTATTTAGAATGCTAATCATTCATAAAGGCTGCAAGGAGACGCAAGTTAACTTATCTTCGAGATGTTAGGTAAGTGGTCGGATCAGTCTCAAATTAAATGGGAGTTTCAAAGTGTTCCAGGTACAGCCAGGATTAATGGGGTATCTAGGAACAATTATGTTAAAATCACTAAAATATTACGTTTCCAGTTGGGTCTCTGATGATGCGGAGGTCAAAGTACTTCTTCAACGTGTCAAATTTTTAGAGATATCTTCCCTGGTCCTTCGGCGCTGAAGAACTCTTCAAACGCCATTAGGAGGGATAAAGGTGTAAAGAATGCCCGTTGGAGGTTTTCTAATGTAGCAGACCATACAAGACAGCTTTGTTAGAGGCTGGATCAAAAGGCACATGATCCGCACAGGTTTTGGCATGACATGGAGGATTTGTATTTGTGCATCTGTCTCCATGGCCTCGTTCTCCATCTTGGTGAACAGGGTGCTGGTAGGCTTCTTCAGCAGCTCGAGAGGTCTCAGACAAAGTGGCCCCTTGTCCCCTCTTGCGTTTATACCAGTGGCAAAGGCTCTTGCGTTTATACAGAGGATCTTGGGCTAATCAAGGGATTTCAGGTTGGGCAAGATGGGCCAGTGATCTTTCACCTCCAGGATGTCTTCGACATCCTGGTCTTCTTAGATGCATCTAGGGATTATGTGGCTAATCTCCGCACTGTCCTATGGAGTTTCGAAGCAGTATCCAGGCTGCATAGAAAACCTCTGCAAAAGCTCTTTATTGGAGTGAGAGAGGATATAGATAGGACCTTGATTATGCAGTTTCTTTGGGAAGCCGTTCACTTACAAAATATCATGGCTTCCATTAACTCTGAAAATGGAAAATCACTGGCAACTGGCAAGCACCCTCTACTTCATAAACCAGATAGCTCAGAGTCTCAGTTACAAAGATAAGAAGCAAGGATAAAAGATCGTCTTCTCTGAACCTCTGGTGCTCCTAAAGTAACCTTTAGAAATGCACTTATAATCATGGAAAAAGAGGGTCGACATTAAGCATGCCAATATCCATTGCTTCCACATGTCTCAAAAATCCATTCTCATGAGGTAGTCAAAGAAACCCCAATCCACAAGGTAATATGCTTTCTCCCTACGGACATCCATGAGTCCAAGGAATTTCAGGTTTACCAAAGGAGGAAGAAGAAGAAAAAGACCCCCATGTTACTTTGGATACATGACTTGGGGCATTGAAGACCTCGTATGCATACATAAACCATTAGGAAGGCCCCCACATTGGAAAGGTATGCATATGGGCCGATTTAGCAGGTTCTATTTGTTAGCCTATAGGTTTCCACCATAGGTTTCCTTAGTGATTTTAATAACACAATAATGTAATGATCTTTGTGTTACTAATGTCTCACTTGAGTTTGTGTGAAAATCAATCTACCAAGAGCATTAGCAAATCATTCAAGGCAAAAGCATGAAAAAGACACCATCCATAAAAGGGATTCATCATCAAGTCAAAGCAAGTCATTGGATCAAGTTAAAGATATTGAAGATCATATCAAGTCAAGTCATGAAGATGAAGACTATCTAAGAAGAAGGATGATCATAAAAATGAAATCGAGAAGTCAATTCAAAATCAAGTATGAAGAAGAATGAAGACTCTCTTTGAAGGTTTAATGTTTTATATTTTAGTTTGAGAGTGTTTAGGAATTTTGTAAAAAGTCCTCAAAGTTTGGTTGTTTGATTGCTCAACGCCTAGATTGACATAGGACCATTAAAACTAATTTTCATATCTTTCTAAGGCTCTAAGACATCATATGGAATGATTAAAATCATGATAAAGTTAAGGTAGTTGACCAAGGATTTCATTTCCATCTATAGGTTGGATAAAGAGGAGTTTCTGGTGAAAATCAGAATTCCAGTCGACCAAATCATTGCCCTGTATTCGGATTGGCCACTGTCTTCATCCAGCCAACCGGATCCTTCGGAACAGGCATTAAATGTCTATCACGGCTAGTTTTCAACGACCAAATTTGTTTTCAATGCAAATCCAACGGTCATAAACTTCTTAGGCTATAAAATAGGATGATTTATGAACTAAATAAAAACTCTTATCATTCTAAATCATTCAATCAATCACTCACAAGCTTAGATTTCCAAATCTATTGAGCATACCATAGAAATCCCAAAAGTCCAATCTTAAGCTATTCAACTCCAATCTTTGGGAGATTTTCAATGAGCTTTAGAAAAATCATTCAACTCGTTTTAGGAGCATATTCTGATTGTAAATCACTCCTATACATTTGTGTATTCAAAATCAAGAATCGGCAGATTCTTGTCCTTGAAGCGGGGAGCTTTGTGAAAGGTTTGATCTTCACCCGAAAGAAGATCGTGTAAGTCAAGAAAGAGTATTCTCTTACAAGCAGGGTTTGATCTTCACCCTTAAGAAGATTGTAAAGGTTTGATCTTCACCTGGAAGAAGATCGTGCGATTAGTGAATCGTGGAGAATCCCCAAGTGGGTTGCTTGAGGCGGGGACGTAGGCGGGAGTGCCAAACCTCGAAAACATATCAATGTGTTTGCATCCTTTCTCTCATCTATTTATTTATTGTTGCTTTGATTATAGAATTGTTAGATTTCATTCCCTTGTTATTAGATTAATTATAATCTGCATAAAGGGATTAGGAAGAATTTGAAATTTGCCAAGACCCTATCCACCCCCCTTCTAGGGTCCAATCCTTAGGCAACACTATTTGCATATGGGCTGATTTAGCAGGTTCTATTTAGTTAGGAAAAGCCCAATGGACTGGATTTATACTTAGGAGAGTTATTCTATTAGTTATATCATTAGTTTGGACTATTATAGTATTTTTATTATGTTTTGGTTATTTTGGTCTTTTTACAATTAGGGTTTCACCTATTTAAACCCCTTTTTGCTATAAACTTCTTAGTAAGTAAATGATAATCAAATTTTTGAGTATTCTCCTGTGATGGGAATTGGTGTGATGTCATGGGAGTGATTCCCTAGACTACTGGTTTCTGATTCCCTATTCATTAATATTTGTAACCTCTTCACATTCCATCTTTACTCTAGAACCCTTAATGAGCTTAAATTTAGTTTCATGAAATCCTCAATTGGTCGAGTAAATTTGCATTGAACAAAAGGTTGATCCCTAAGCTTGTGGAATTATAGAATTTCATTAACCCTCGCAGATATAACTAAGGGTCATTATTGTAGGTTGTGTGACATGGCCTTGAATCTTCCTAAAATTGTTTTCTTGAATTTTCTGTATAATTATTTTTGATAGGATTGCAATCTTATAATTTTCCTTATTATTGTTAATTCAATCTTGATCTCGGCACATTAGATTTTAGGTCATTGCATAGTCGTACATCAACACCCCTAACTCTGCTTCGAATTCTATAGTCAATGCATTCATTAGCAATCAATACCACTTCCAGGAATTGTCTTCCCACGATGAAGGCTCCTTGATAGGCCCATCGACCCTCAATCTACTAGAGAGCATTATCACCACAACTTTGTAGATGCTCGTGTTAGGAGTTGCAATTGGGCTATTAATATTTTAATGCGTCCTTTTTTACAAGAGAATTGAACTGATGCTCAGGCGATATTTTTAACTTGGAAATTGAAAATTTTCGCTATTGTTACGTGTGACACTCAGGTTTGGTGATTGCATGCTTTTGCAAATATAATATCTGGTTGGTGTATTGCTAATAATCTTTAATTAGGAAGCACTCTTTACTATTTGTGAGGTCAAGTTTTCTCCAATAAATAAGTGTAATCAATTTGTACTAGTCCACTAATGAATTCTCTTACAATCACTGCACAAATATTTCAGTAAAAATTAGAACTTCACTGCAGAATCATAACGAGAGTACAGATGGTGTTAGAGTAATTACTCTGTGTAGTAGTTATGGTTTCTTCCTTTTTCTTACTTCCTACATTGATTTCCCTAAAGCATCCATCCAGTTATAGGTTTCCAAATAGACACAAACCATTTTGGAAGTGCACATGCAACATAGAGAAGAAGCAATGCCAGCAGGACTGAACCTGTTGGTTGGCAATTTGTGACACCCGCTCCTCTCCAAGAATGAAACCGCCTTCTTCGGTTCCAAAACCATCATTATGTTTACTATGTTCCTATGCCCTTGGATGACATGAGAAGTAAAACATCAGCCAAAAACTCAGTGCGCAAAAAATCAAATGTTCACTATCCTATGTGACCACAAATTCGACACAACATTTATTCGGAGAGACTCTGAATCAAGTAAATAATTGAATGAGAAGATTGAGCTGGATTCTGAATGCTTCATCCTAAAGAAATTCTGAATCTTGACCACAAGTCATCATGACAATGCAAAACCTCCACCAGAGAACAGCAATCTGCAGCAGGGCCTGATGAACTGAAGGCGCTGCAGAACCTAGAAAAGCTTCTTTCTACTGTGAAACTTTGACTCAAGTCGCCTCTTCTTGGTGCCTCCGGTAATTAAGTTTTCATTACATTTGTGAAATTTGTTCATCCATACAATATGTAACTCCATAGTTATTAACACTAGATCTTTACCATCTCTTCCAAATGAATTCAATTAAATAAGTAAGATCTAATCTCTATTCATCAAAATGTAATAGGTTTTCTTGCCCTCATACATAAGCAGATTCTTTAATGCACAGAACCTTCTGATGTTTGAACAATCAGTATAAGTAGCTCAAAAAATACAAAAAGATTCTTAACAAAATAAGGAAAAGAATAAGGGAGTCAATTTACCTCTCAATCTGCAAGTACGCGAATCGATACACAACAAATGTTTATCTTTATCATATCACTAGCATTCAGAATACTCCCCCAAAAAAAAAGGATAATTCTCATTGTGTGAACACTATCTCAAGACATAATGATTTGACAATTTGTAAAGATTTGAACCAAAAAAACCTATGAATCATTTGCAATGAATGTGACAAATGTCAACAACAAAAAGATCCAGGCTAATCTTCAGGAAAAGGAACAGGCATTTTTGTAAATTAAACATTAACAAAATAGTGACTCTAGTTCCACATCTATGACAATTCATGAGCCCACCTGTTGGTTATAGCTATCTGTGAGAGAGGAATTTTCAACAGCCAATGAATCTGCTAAAGCTCGTGAAGCCTCAAGAGCTCGCTGCAAAGAGAACTTTTCTTGTGTCAAATCATCAATATGCTGCATGAAAAGGAAACAAATATAAGAATTATGACATTAAGAGAAATTCCCTCGTATTCATGAATGAAAGTGTACAATGATAGATTTTATCTTAAGGCGGTGATACAAGAATACGAAGTTACAATCACCAATAGAAGTAACAGATCAAAATATGCAATAGGGAGAGAATAATTTCTAAAGGCAACTGATATGGGAGAACTTCGTTTCTGAATCCCAGAGAAAAATGGTGAGAAGCGCCAAATATATGTAGAGATTTGCCCATCTGATTAGGACCTTGTTTCCATTTAAATGCCTCTAGAAAGAGGTCACACACTAATGGGTTTTCTCAAACAAAACTTTGACAGGGTGATTGGAGCAATTGGATCATTGTCAGAAAGGTTGCCTGAATGCAGGCATGCAGCAACCATAAATATATCAAGACAGGTTCCCTATTGTAAGTCGCTGAAACATGGTGCCTTCTCATAAACCATTAGGAGATAACGAATAACAAGTTGTGGGGCACCCATTTAAACAGGAGCATGATTTTAGGCAAGCTTGATAGTAACTTGATGGATTTCGAGTTGTGTGGCACCAAATAGGTCTCTGCCTCCATAGGTGCACTGTGCACCTTTTCAGATCAAAATCCTGCACTACTAAAAATAAAATGAGACGTTGGTTTTCACTTCAGCCACTTTTACGGAAATGGTCTCTCTCTGCAAGCTTATTAGTTATTACTTATGACGGGAACTGGGGAATTGATTTGGCATGAGTACCAGAGCAGTTAAACATTGATAATATCCACTGTACATCATGTCCATTCCCACATAGGTCATTGCCACACAGGCAACCCCATAGCCTTATAATCATATTAACCTAGCCAAAATGATTTACTCCATAACTATTGTTTGTAATCATTATATAACACTTTTTCTGGGTATGCGTGTCACATGTCAATCAGTAAAGGGGATAGAAATTGAAACAGAAGGTGCTACGCAACCTACGCTTACAACAATTTTACCAGGACATCTCAAAACTAAGAGGTGCTATGCCTCACTTTGACATAACACTCATTGGATGTGTCAATGGCATACTAAGGTGATGTTAACAAGAAGTGCAGGCACGTGGCTTTCCAGTACTAGGTATCAACAAAAAAGAGACACTGACTAGAAAGTCAGCACTTTTGATTTTTGTTTTTAGAGGTTCTCACACTTAATATTAGTATCAGGCACTAATGTTGATTCATAAATTATAGGTTATAACCACACATTCTAAAACATGATCAAATTAAACATAAGGTTTTCAGTTAAAGGCGAATGAACAGTAAAAGTTGTCTTCTAATTCAAGGGTCTTGTGCAAGATTTTATTTTAAAAGGTCCTCACCATCCTCCCCTTTGCTTCGATCGTTTCTCTCTGTCTCTCTCAAAAGGGCCTACTACTTGTTCCTCTTTTTATTCTTGATGTTTCGCTGCTTACCCAGCAACACACAACATTTTCAGGACTTGCTAGTTCTTGTTATATTGTCAATGTTAATAGATACGTTTAATCTATTCTTTTTACTCCCTCTGCCTTCCTCACTTCATAATGGAGTTTTCTAGATTTTCATTTTCTAAAAGAGAAATATTGACAGTCCTTGTACTACCATACGTAAGGTAGTACATAGCCTGTGTGGGGCATTCGTCACATATGCCTGTAAACTGAGTTTACAACCAGCAACCAGTGGACCATGAAGGAGACCGCTTATTAATCAAATCAGATTGATAGAGGTATATAATCATCTGATAAATAGACCTTTTCGTAAAGACTACTGCCCATGTATTTCTGGCTGTCCAGAAAAAAAATCCAATCACTTAGGTAGTCATCATCATCTGGATGGGCTGATCTTTGGTCTAGTAAATCTTCTCGCGGATGCCACAGTTGAACTCTTTAGATTATAAAAAAATATAGACAACTTCTATGATGGGAGCCATGATATCACAAGGTGGTACAAGGACTACCTAATTGTTGTATGGTGTGTATGTCCGATTTCCTAAGTCTGTAACATCTAATTATTTTATCTTGTTATATAAGGGAATACTTGCCCATTCAAAAATTATTATTAATAAAAGAGGTTCATAGGAAACGTGTGGGACGTACACATTTTTCCCCTTTCTTTCACTCATCCTTTCTCCATTCTCTAAACCCCATATAATTCAAATGTGGTATCAAAGCAATATAGCAATCGAAGGAGAGGATTTCTTTCTGATTTAAGCAAGACAAAAGGATTAAAGCAAGTAGGTGACATCACTTGCCGTGTCCCTAGGCTAGCCTGGTTTTTTTCATGCAGTTTCAGAGATACACTTTATCTAGTATTGTGGTACTTTTTACAGATTTTTTTTAAGTTGATTGAATGATTTTAAAGCCCTAAAATCAGATTTAACAAAAAAATCCAGATTTCAAATAATGTGATGGTATGGCTTTTCTGAAGACTGTTTGTGATTTTTTAATGTTCCGGATTGATGAGGTCTATTTTTTAGAAATAATAGAAGTGGTCCCATCGCATTTGGATGAGAGTTCAAGGAGTAGTGATGCTCTTTTCCTCTCACCATCATTAGACGGAGAGACTTTGGCAAGTTATCTTGCTTTTTTACTGACGGCATATGTGGGAGGAACTGGACCACTTTAATGTGTTTAAACTTGTTTGTCAGGTTGATGCTGTAGAATACAAGAAAAAAGTGGAAAGCACGAATATTTGAGTTCTTGGCAAGTTTGAACCCAGAATTTGAGTTGGTTAGAGTTGAAATTCTTAGTAAGAATATGTTGCTATCCCTCAATCAGGTCTATGGCTATGTACTGAGTGAGGAGAGTAGACATAATGCTAATCAATAGTATAATGTCACACAGCCTGATAGGTCTGCTCTTGTTTCATCTACTGCTCATCAGAGAAGAAATAGAGTGGCTAAAAAAAAAAAAGTGTAACCGAAATGAATTTGAAAACAAGGACAAGTTGAACTATACTCTTTGTAGGAGATCAAGACATACAAAGGAAATATGTTGGGACTTGGCTGGGTGTCCAGCGAAATTTAGTCAATTAGGAACGTCAGCACCTCATACAGTCACCTCTAAGAGTATTACACAGTTGAGGGTACATCTCAGTCTCATCTACAGCAGATCCATGATACACCTGTACTAGTTGTCTCTGTTGACAAGGGCATTTATGGTTTTTCATGTTATTAGCTATATTGTGTACATTACGTGTATCGTATCTAATATGCGTAATACACATAAGGGTAAAAGTGTAATTCTCTTCTTTAGTAATAATATATAAAGGAAATGAGAGACATGAATCATTCATACTCTCTAACCCTATTCACTTTCTTCTCTTTTCTTCTCTTTCTCCATTCTCTACATCTTTCTACTTGGTATCAGCCTGCTGATCTAAGGGATCAATAAAGAACACAAAAGAGAACAAAAAAAAAGGGGGGAGGAAAATTCTAACATCGGATGACATTAGCGTCCGTATGGACTGACGGACGTCATCTGACGCACTGACGGCCGTTAGATCTCGACTGTGAAGGTATGTTTTGATAGGTCTTGATTTTACATAATTTTATAATCAAATTTCGTGTGATTTTGAGTTGTTTTGAGAAATTTATAACACTTTTGTGGGAATAGGAAAAAAAATCAGAAAAAATACAGATTAGTGTTTTCTAGCCACCAGATTCATATAGAGATATATTTTTGAGTTTGATCTCAAGTGGATTCTTCATTTTTTTATGCTTGATCTAATGGAAGTGATAGTGGATCATTTGGACCTATATTGAAGCTCCGGTGATCAATTTTTCAGACTATATTTGCTACTTATCTTGGGCCCCAACAGAACTTAGTTGGACGCCAATACTCTTAAGTGTATCTTCCTTGGGTATTCCTCTCATCATAAGGGATACAAATGTATCATCCTCCTTCTCAGAAGAAATTTGTCTTTATGGATGTTACATTATTTGAGTCTATTCCCTTCTATTTCAATTCTTCCTCTCTTTAGAGGAGAGTGAGTATAAAGGGAGAAGGATTCTATTGCCAATTCTGGTTCTACCTCCCTCGTCATTGGCTCTTGATGACTCTGTTATTGCTTCTCAAGAGAAGAATGTTAGAAAACAGGGAGAGATTCAAGTCTACCAAAGAAGGGCGAAAGCAAACACGGACACAGACCAAATCATCTCCTCGGATGATCCAAGTAAAATCCTTCCAGTAAGTACTTCTTTGCCTCCGGTGTCTATTGATCAATCTAATATTCATATTGCTCTCATGAAGGGTAAGAAGTCTTGTACTCAGCATCCTATTGCTAACTTTGTATCCTACAAAGCATTGTCTCGGTCTTATAGGTCGTTTGTGTTTTCACTATCATTTATTTCCATTTCATCTTCTATCACCGATGCTTTAAACCAACCAATGTGGAGAGAAGCAATTGTAGAAGAGATGAATGCGCTAAACAAAAATAATACTTGGGAGACGATAGATCTTCCTCAAGGAAAAACTCTTGTGGGGTGTAAATGGGTGTACACAATCTAATGCAAAGCAGATAGATCAGTTGAGAAGTATAAAGCAAGGTTAGTAGCCAAAGGCTACACTCGAACTTATGGAATTGACTACTAGGAGACATTTTCCCCAATAGCAAAGATAAATTCAATTTGTGTAATCTTATCATTGACAGCAAATCAGTCGTGACCAATTTACCAACTTGATGTCAAAAATGTTTTTTCTCCATGGTACTTTGAAGGAAGAAGTTTATGTCTCCTCCAGAATTTCACCTTGAAAGAAGTGAAAAAAGGTGTGCAAGTTAAAGAAGGCATTAAAGCAATCTCCTACAGCCTGGTTTTAAAGGTTCAGTGTTGCTGAAAAGAGAAAGGGATACTCACAAAGTCAGGCTGATCATACATTATTTGTCAGGCGCACCAAGGATGACACTACAGTCCTTATCGTGAATGCAAATGATATAGTTGTCACAAGAAGCAATATGACAGAGATCAAACAACTAAAGAAGTATGAAGTATCTAGCAAGTGAGTTTGAGATCAAGGATCTAGGTCTTCTTAAGTACTTCTTGGGAATAGAGGTTGCTAGATCTCGCAATGTCATCTTTATATCCCAAAGAAAGTACATCCTAAATCTCTTACAGGAAACTAGAAAGCTTAGGACCAAACCGAGTGACACCCCAATAGAACAGAATACAAAATGGACGAGATAGATGGAGTTCCTCAGCAAGATGTTGGTAGTTTTCAGCGATTAGTGGAGCGACTAATCTATCTCTCTCTCACGAGGCCTGATATTGCCTATATTGTGATTATATTGAGCAGGTTTATGCATGCTCCCAAGTCCACACACTTAGAAGCAGCATACAGGATTTTGAGGTATCTCAAATCATCTCCAGGTAGAGGACTCTTATTCAAAAGACATGGGCATATGCGAGTTGAGGCCTATACAGATGCAGATTGAGCAGGTGTTAAAGATGACAGAAAATCTACACCCGGTTATTGTACATTTGTTGGAGGTAATTTGGTCACATGCCGCAGCAAAAAACAAGTAGTGGTTGCTCGCTCAAGTGCAGAGGCAAGGTTTCGAGCAATGGCACATGGTGTATGTGAGGTACTGTGGCTAAAGATCCTCATTCAAGAGTTAGGATTTCCAATTGAAGGACCTATGAGTTTATACTGTGACAACAAGGCAGCAATCAGTATTGCTCATAACACAGTGTTACACGATAGAACCAAACACAATGAGATAGATCGTCACTTTATCAGGGAACGGATCATCCAAGGTGAAGTGTGGACTTTGTATATGAAGATTAATGATCAACTAGCTAATGTTCTTACCAAGTCTGTTAACAATGCTCGGTTACTTGAAATGTTAAGCAAGATGGGCATGATAGATATCTATGCACCATCTTGAGGGGGGGGGGAGAGTGTTGACAAGGGTATTTATGATATTTCATGTTATTACACGTACCGTATCTAATATGCGTAATACACATAAGGGTAAAAGTGTAATTCTCTTCTTTAATAATAATATATAAAGGAAATGAAAGGCATGAATCATTGATACTCTCTAACCCTAATCACTTTTTTTCTCTTTCTCTTCTTTTTTCTTCTCTTTCTCCATTCTCTACCTCTTTCTACTGTCTCTTCCTCCAATAAAATGGTTAATATCCTGAGGAAGAATTTGAGAGCCTTTGGTGTGTGATGTCACAGTTGTAGAGTCCTTCAATTTTTGCTCTTGTTCACACAGGGACTCATGCATCTGCCTTCTATGTCACTTCCTGTATTGTTACTTCATTCTGAATTATTGATTCTAGTTGTCATTTCTGTTTTCTTCATATAATGTTTGTTCTGGTAGAGAGAAAGTAATGGTTGTTGATGGATCTTTCTCTTCTATCTCTGGTAAAGGTAATGTTATTGTCCTTCCAAAATTGATTTTATTGTTTGTTCTTAATGTTCCTAATCTTTCAACTAATTTGTTTTCTGTTAATAGTATCACTAAAACTTAGAATTGTAATGTCTCCTTCTTTCCTACTCAGTGTGATTTTCAGGACCTGGGTTTGAAGAAGATAATCGACTGTGGTCATGAGGCTAGAGGGTTATATCTTCTCGAGGATACTTTGTACTTTGTTCTATATGTGGTTGTGAATCTCTCTTGGCCTCTACACCAACTAGATGTCAAGAATTCTTTTCTCCATGGAAATCTACAAAAAGAGGTCTATATGACAATGCCTTCAAGATTCAAGGTCTCTGGTAGTCAAGAGAAGATGTGCAGACCGGAGAAGTTCTATATGGGTTAAAACAGTTACCAAAAGCATGATTTGATTAGTTCAGCAATGCCATGAAAAGTGGGCTATGTACAGTGTCAAGTTGATCACACGTTGTTTGTTAAAATTTTTGAGATTGGAACTAAATTTATCACTGTGTATGTGAATGACATTGTGGTAATTGGTAATGATCAAAAAGAAATTCAAATGAGAGTATGAGATTGAGAATCTTGGTCTTCTGATATACTTTCTTGGCATCAAGGTTGCACGATCCAGGAAGGGTATTTTATCTCACAAAGGAAGTATGTTCCAAATCTCCTTAAGAAGAAAGGACAATTAAGAGCAAAAACTGTTGATACTCTAATTGAACCAAATCATGGGTTGAATGATCAAAATTGTTAATATGTTAATTGATGTGGGTCAAATTCAAAGATTAGTGTGCAAGTTAATCTATCTCTCTTAATACTAGACCTGACATTGCTTATGGCTATGGTTTAAAATTCCGGTACATATCGGCCAATATGGGTCGATACATACCCTGTTTGGAGCTACCCAGTATACTGGTACGCTGGAAAAAAAAACTCCCCTGTATCGACCCGATATCGGCCTGAATTAGGCGTATTGGGCCAATATGAGACCAATACGGGCTCAATAATGGGGATTTTTTAGTTAATTTTGTTTTCTCTCCTTCTATTTACACTATGATCCGCAACACAAACCCAATACGCAAAACTTATTCATATAAAATATTATTTAAGTAAATAATTTTAAGTTTTTACTTTCATTTACTTAACATATTTATATGTAAATAAGGTTATATCCCCTATTTGAATAATTTTTTTTAAATTGGATTCAAATTCCTGAAGAATAATCAATCAACTTTCTAATTCAAGAACAAAATCCTCTTTTTAGCGTCTTTTAGGGACTATGTATGGTATTTCTCAAATATTAAAATTTCATAAATTTTACTATATCAAAACATTACCAAAACTCAAAAGTCCAACAAAAAAAGTCTAATATTTTAGTCTTCAAAAATGTATTTATCAACAAGATCAAAAAGTCAACTAACAGTGTAACAATTCAACATAAAAAACTTATATTCAAGCCACGACTTTTTTAACTTATAAAATTCTTAATTCTTATATTTATGGATATAAAAATTATTGGAAGTCTTTATTTAGTTTATATTTGCATTAAAAGAAGTTTTATATAAGGTATCCAAGTTTTTCCTTACGTATCTAAGCGTTTCTTAATGTATTCCGAATTTTTCTGCCGTATACATCCGATACGATCCGAAATGCCCTGTTTTGGACTAACCGATATGGCACCAAATACCGATATTTTGAACCATGCTTATGGCATGAGTTTTATTAGTCAGTTTATGTACTCACCAAGGTCAACACGCTTGGAGGCTGCCTATAGAGTTTTGAGGTATCTCAAATCCACACAGGAGAGAGATTTGTTATGCTCTCGTCATGGTCATTTGAAGATTGAAGCATTTACTGATGAAGATTGGACAAGTTCTAATTCTAATCGTAGATCAACCTCAGGTTACTGTGCTTTGTAGAAATTTGGTATCTTGGAGGAGTAAAAAAACTAGTGGTTGCTAGATCCAGGGCAGAGGCAAATCACATATCAATGGTTCATGGTGTTTGTGAGCTTCTCTGTATTCAGATGGAGCTCCACGAGATGGGTTTTAAGGTGTAATGTCCTATAAACCTCTATTGTGATAACAAAGCTACTATTACCATTGCACATAGCTCGGTTCAACATGATAGAACAAAGCATACTGAGTAGATCGACATTTTATCAAGGAGAAGTTGAGGTCTTAACATATTAGTAGTCCTTATGTGACATCTGAACAACAGTTGGCTAATTTTCTTACAAAAGGGGTGAGTAAAAACAGACTGTCTAAGATCTTAAGCAAGTTGGGAATGATAGATACCCAGTCACCAACTTGAGGGGGAGTGTTGATTGGTGTGTATGTCCTATTCAATTATCTTAAGTCCATAACATGTAATCGTTTTATCTTGTTATGTAAAGGCATACTTGTCCATCAAAAATTATTATTAGTCAAAGAGGTTCATAGGGGCGTGTAAGACATACACATTTTCCCCTTTCTTCCACTCATCACTTTTCCCTTTCTTCTTCTTCCTTCTCCATTTTATAAACCCTATAATCCATATAATTCCAACTCTAATGTGTGCCATTTTCTATATATCTTGATTTTTATTTTATTTTTACATTATTTATGTACTTAGTTTTTTTATATGGTCATGTCCCCAAGCCAGGATTTTGAAACTTCAACATGTAGGACTCTGTGCATTGGGCCATATTCTTTAAAATAACAAGAAGGAGATTTATAAAACCAAGCCGTAAACAACTTTGAAATCTGAAGCAATTTACTTTAATTTTCAAATGCCCAATGCAAAGGATATGGGTAGAAAGAAACTATGACTTGAATACAACCACACTATATTGAAAGCACAGCAAATAGATTTTTTTTTTAACCTGTTCTAAAGCAGCAAAGTCTTCATCATGCTTTGCCAAATGAAACGTGTGCATCCTCTCTGTGCTATTTTCTTTAACAATCTGCCTCACCAATTCCCCCTCGTTAGATGCAGAAATTGAAATTTTCACGTTAGGCTCTGGTGCAGTTAATAAATTGGAAGTTTTCAACTTGGCGAAAGGTCTCATAGCTTCAGTTTCTGTAAATGGGTTCTGAGAAACAGATGATGGTAGAACATCCACACTATGAACTTTTGAACTTTTAGAAATAAATGTCTCAGCTTTTTCTGGTTCAGTAAATGGAAAAGACAAGGAAGACACTCTAGGCACATTAAGAGAGTCAAGGAAAGATGAACGAGATCTCTGAGTGCCAGTTTCAGATATGGCTGAATATAATGGTATATGATTCGAAGAACTTCCAAAATCAAAATCGAAATCTGTAGAGAGAGATACTGATGTCTGCAAAGGTGCACTTTCTGCACTAGGGAGATGATCAGTAGATCCACTGAGCTTTCTTCCCCACCTATCGAACATCATAGGACCAAAATCCACACTAGCATGCATGTCTTGCTCAACTGCAGGAGCAGACTCTGTTAAACCACAACATAAAAGAAGAAGTTCAATCATTTCCCAGTAAAATTATAGAAGAAAGAAAATATTAAACTTTGATACAGAAAATAATAGTAGTTCTTAAGCAGTGGATATCAAACTTCAGAAAAACAATATTACCTTCATATAAGGTGGATATATTTCCACTAGCCCTGGTATAACCCAACTCAATGCTTTGCACTGGAACACTATCTGACTGACCATTGTTCTTCTCTTTGTTCTGGAGATCATAATTAACATAATCTGGTCCGGGCAATCCTGAACCATCGTACCACTTAGATTCCTGATTCTTCGCAGAATTCTGTACTGGATCAGCAAAAGATGCAGTATACTTATAGGCTGAAATAGGAGGACTAGCATGTGCGCCATCCAAGGTACCAAGCTCACTGGTCTGGGAAAAATCCATTGATTTACTTTCGTCGCTAGTGTATACTCCAGATGGTTCAGTAACAGCACCACCATCTCTTTCAGATGTACCAGCACCATCTGAATCGGTAATTCTTATACGTTCACTTTCTTGTGGCTGTTTCTCATACTGCCTAACATCCGTAGAATGAAGTTGGCCAGTAGATACAGCCTTCTGTGCTCGTTCTGCTGCCTTTTTCTTACGGAACTCCTCCAGCTGAAGAGAAAGAGAGAGTTTTAGAAACAAACTCCTAGTAGTGCTACTGGGACCAAAGCAATTAATTGAAACAAAGGTTGCAATGACATGCATGAACTACAAAAAAATCTTCAGTTTCTCTCTAAAAAGCACTTAGAGTGATCCCACAGATGAAAGCATATATGCAAACAGGCATGACCAAAAACTGCAGGTTCAAGATAGCAATCCCAGCTCATGGTGGAGCCGCAGAGCACTCATATCCAGAAGCACTCCCAAATGCACATACACAACCAAAACGTGTGGAAAATGCAACGAGGATGAAGAAATTTTGAATCATGTTTGATCCAGTGCAAGTTCATAAGAGAAATTTGGAGTTTTTTTCTGTTTTCATTTTGGTATAACATGGACTTTACGTAAAATTTAGCAGTAAAGGAAAAATCCCTTGGACCAATCTCCTTTTTGGCAATGATGCTGATTCTAAACGGAATGAATAGGAGTACCTTCCAAAGTAAAAAGAAGTTGGTGACTACCCTGTCGATGTCGAGCTCAAGATGATAAGGATGATGCTTTAAATAGATTTCCAGAGGAATCATCCAGTAGATTTCAAGTAGGGGTGTCAATGAGCCGAGCGAGCTCGGCTCGACTCGAAATAAACCGAGCTTGAGCTTTTACTTTGGGCTCGTTGAGCTGAGCAGAGCCTTAAAAGTGAGCTCGAAAAATAAACAAGCCGAGCCTGAACAATAGGTGGCTTAGCTCGGCTCAGCTCGATTAATTTTATAATAATACCCTTTAAAAATTAAATTTATATTATATATTTAGTATACCTTTTTTTTGGTAAAATATATTTAATATACATTAACATAATTATTTCCGTTTAAGTTTTAACTCAAGCTTTCACGTGAGTCACATGACATCCCAAAAAAAAATGCCCTTTTAATTTTTCTTTAATTGAATTCAGTGTTTATCAATGTATTTTTTAAAAAAAAATTATCGAGCCGAGCCGAGCCTGAGCCTCTGTAAAATTCCAACGAGCCGAGCTCGAGCAATGCCCAGCTCGGCTCGTTGACACCCCTAATTTCAAGGTTTCTTGACAAATGATTAAAAATAACAAACCACCAAAGGTGGATATAATAGGAAAGAAGCCAAAAAAAGGTAAAATAAAACAAATTTGTGATGATTAATGTCATGGTACCCTAGTCCAGTATAAACTGAAGTATCCTTAGAGACAATAATCATGCAATATAAAGACTCTATCCAGACCAATAACAACTACAGACTCGACAAAAGCAGAAGAGAATCTCTCTTGGAAGGCTTAAAGATTTTACAGTCATCTATCACAGGTCCTTGATTGGTAGAATGCAATTCCAGAATGTCATAGCACGCACTTTGGAGGCTTCTGATGGGCTATGAATAATATATTGACAATATAAGGGACCCTGGTCTAGGTTTTAAATTTATGACATATGAACTCCAAGATATGACAATGAAGAACATGGACATCTCTCAATGGCTGAAAAAGGGTGCAAGTGCAACAGGGCAAGCTCAAGCCCATAGACATAAATTGGTTGGAATATTGTATGCAACATGTGATCACATGTTTGAGTCCAGCTTATCCGGCTGCAAAGAAATAAAAAGGTGTACCAAGGTGCAGGGGCGGAGCCAGGTGGGGGCACGTACTCCCACAGAATTTTTTTAAAACTGTCTTTTTTTTGTATATATAGCCATGGGAAATTGGGAATGGGAGATCGAATCACATGCCTACACATATCCCTTTTAACCTTTATTAACTCACATGCCAACATGTATCCCTTTTAGCCCTTATTTACTATGGTTAAGGTTCACTAATCCTTGGGGTTCAATAATATAACCTTGGTTTTTTTTTAAAAAAATATAGTTAAAAAATGATACCCTTACCCTATGTTTGGTTCCCGAGAAAATATGTAAAAACATGGAAAAGAAAAGAAAATAGGAAAAAACACACTAAAAATTGTATTAGAAATCCAAACTTTTTTTTTCTTTACCATGTTTTCACCTGTTTTCTCGGCAACCAAACATTTAAAAATGAGGTTATGTTGTTGAAACTCAAAGAGTTAATAAATCTTAATTAATAAGGGTTAAAAGGGACACGTGTAAGCCTGTGAGTATGATTGAACTCTCCCCGAGTTCAATTGCAATTGGATGTGATTCGATCTCTGGGAATGGAGGCCCGTGCCCTTGTGCTTTGAGTTCGAATATGTCCAATAGCAAGAACATGGGATTGCACTGACTCACAAAGGGGCAAGAATCGAAGTGGGAGAGTTAATATTTTTTCTAAAATAAAAGTTAGATTGTTGGACCCTAAAGATTAGTGAATCTTATAGTTAATCGAGCTTAAAAGAGACATGTGTTGACCTGTAGGTGCAATTGAACTCTCCCGAGTTCAATCGCAATTGACTTGATTCCAACTCCTAAACTTTGAAAAACAAATATCTTTTATGTTAAGTTGATTTAATAATTTAATTGGGCATAATCATGGATAATGGACAGTTACCCCCCTAAAAAATAAACTATATTTAATTATTTAAAATGGCATAGCCATGAGGCAAGAGGACAACTGTCCCTGAACTTTTGGAAAAAAAATATCTATTATATCATCTTATTTAACAGGGGTTGTCTCATATTCAAGGGGAAACAATGCCCATAAAATATGTACGAAATGTATAGATGAAATGACTCAATAACTTAGTCATCAAAAAAAAAAAAAAAAAGGCTACGCCCCTAAACCCAAAATATTTCATACCCACCTAATGATTTTTTACAAATCTATCATCAATTACAATCATTTTCATTTAACCACTGTGTGCCCCCACTACTAGAAAATCCTGGCTCCACCCCTGCCAAGGTGCTTGTAGTATGTTGAACTTGAAGGTTATCTTCTGCCTACCTTCCCCTAAATCCTAATTCAATATACTTCTTACTTATCAAAAAGGGTCATTAAGGACAAAGTAAATCTTTCTGAGTTCAGACTTTTTTTGTTTTTTTTCTTTGTCAGTGCCTTATCCCAAGTTCCCAATAATTTGGGGTCAGCAACATGAATCCTGCTCTGCCATTTGAGTCTATCAATAGCCATATCTTCGGTAAAGTGTGTGTGATCAAATCTTCTTGTTGCAGTGTGTCGCTTACAGGGAAAACCTATAGCATCAGCATGAAATAACAATTCAGTATTCATGTCGTAGGATTTGGCAAGATTTTTTACATTGCCTGCCAACCGATGCAGCCCCCTCCTTTATTTGGTCTCGGGATCGGCAAGCAAAAATGCAAATCGGAATTTATTGACAGAACAGACTTACCAATGTCATATGAATAGCAAAAAAAAATACAAATATATGGCAACCAAACCAACAATTCTCTCTCTTTCATCAAACAATGATAGAATTATACAGAAACTGAACAACCGAATAATGTGTTATCTTCGAAAGCGTGGATCAACGATTTTTTCATTCCAAATCAGCGACCATTCAAAAAAACTGCATCTTTAGATATTCATTCACAGATTTCTTATAAATTGCAATCACTAGATACAAAAAGATGGAATTGCATGACCTAAAAAAAAAACCTAACCCATTTGAACATCTAAATAAAACAAATCAAATAGAGAAATCATACCCGACGTTTACCAGCTTCCAGGTGCCCTTGTTTACGCGACGAAGCTGCTGAGTTGGGTAATACCTGCGCCGAAGCCATTAAGACAAAATAATACTCAAATCTCCTCCGATTTCTCGCAAATTCGCTTCTCCACGATGAATTCCTCCAGAAAACGGCAAAAAGAAAAGAAGAAGAAGAAGAAAACCTAAATCAAACAAGTCCCAATTCCGCAGTTCTTACGAAAACTTTAAAAAAACAAAAAAAAAACACGAAGGATAGATCAAAATCCCAGCATAACTCAGATCAATGGAAAGACAATCAAGTGATATTTTCAATGGCCAGTTGATTCTGGAGATCTGCTAGGAGAAATGAGAGCTGGGAAATTTCTCCAGCAGATCTACCAATGTTTCCCACTCTCTCTGTAATCTTTTTCGTTACTTTTCGTGTTAAACAATTTTATTTTTTCAAACTTGATCTACTTGAGCACCTGCTTGAGAGAACCTCTCAAGCATAAATACTGTTACGCCACGTATCCCATAAAATCTTAGTTGATGTAACCCAACTGAGTTTTTAAGAAAGCAACCCTCGCTTCACAAACCTCCTTGACTGCCCTTGAACTCTAGATAAAAAATTTTAACCCTTATGGTTAAAATTTGTTTTTATTTTTATTTCTAAAATCTAATGGTAGATATTTTAACCATGAGGGCTAGTAAATCTTAACCACAGTTAGAAGGAGTTAAAAGGAACACATGGGAAAAAAAAGGGACCATCATTCCCGGAAAAATCACTTCCTCAATCGGTGATGCGAGGAGGGGCATCTCGGCTCTCATTTTCTTGTCACATGTCCTTTTTTTAACTCCTTTAACTTTAATTAAGATTCACTCATCCTTAGAATTTACCTATCTACCCTTGTTTTTTAAAATAATAAAGCAAAACAAAGTTAACCATAAGGTTAAATTTTTTTAACCTAAGTTCCTGGTAGTTGAAGGGGCAGCTTTGTGAGAGCAATGAGCAATACTTCACTCCACGGACACATGGAGCGAACTATTACTCGCCATTGGCTCTGCAAAGAGGAGGTGATTATTTTTTTTTAAATTGCTTAAGAAGTTCTCTTAAGCATGTGTCGGAGCGGATTCAAACTCAATTTTTTTAATCGCTGTTTTGAAAATTTTGCGTCTCTTTGTCGCACGGCCACGCCCTGACACGTTGATTTAATACTTATGAGTCAAAAGAGATGTATCGTCGTCCATCTGGATGGTGTTTTGACTGTTGTGGGGAAGCTTCTGTTCAGGGTGTCAATGGACCGGGTTCCGGTCTGATGATATGGCTAATTAACAATCGGGCTGAACTCAGACCCGGCCAGGTTTGTTGAGATCCCCGGCCTCGCACAAGGGTGTCAACTGTCATTGTGGTCTAGCCAAAAGCCCGGCTCTCAATGGTGGAGCTCACACCTAATATGCTATGGGCCCATCAATAATTAGACCCGTAATCTTCTCTAGTTGTAACCGGGGCCAAAACCGGTTACACTCCCGACGTGGCCACGTGTCCCTTTTTACACTCATTAACAGTGGTTAAGATTCACTCACCCCTAAGGTTCACTCACATATCTTTGGTTTTTAGAAAAAAAATTAACCCTAGGAGGTAATCAATTTTAACCACGGTTAATAAATTATTTTATTATTTTATCTAAAAACCAATGATAAGTGAGTGAACCCTAGGGGTGAGTGAATCTTAACCATGTTTAAAATGTGTTAAAAGTGACATGTGGCCACCTCACGCCTCACGGATGGAATCGGTTTTGGCAAAACCGGTTACAACTGGAGAAGATTACATCCCTAATAATTAAGTCAAACTAGGTTCGGTCCAAACCAATGTTACCTGGTCCATTGGTTCACTCTGTTCGAATTCAGGTTTGCAGTTCGCAACTTGTCACTCTAGAGTGAACCCAGTTCGCTAGGGGTAGGATGAGGTAGTTCGTTTCTCGATTCGCTTATGTTCTTTAATTTGATTTGATTATATAAAATTAATACATATATATTTTAACCATGTAAATAAATATATTATAAATGCTTATTTTTTTCAAAAAAGCATAAAAATAGGTTTATAATCGGTTCGCAAACCCATAAGACAAATTCGTTGAACTCAAAGTATAAGTTCACAGAACCTAAAGAACAAATTCGTTGAACTCAAACAAAAAGTTCGTTGAACCAAAGTTATTGGGTTCGGATAGAGGGTTCGTTCATTTTTGTGAACTCAAACGAACCGAACCACGAACTGGTTTGCTTCGAACCAACTAGAAGCAGGGCCAGGGCTTTCTTGTAGGGGAGACTGAATATATCTATAATTGTTTGTTGATTTTTGAAGAATAATTAGGCGGCTACAAAATATTATGGGTTTATGGGGTTCAGCCCTCGAAAAAAAATTTGAGGACCAAGGTCAAACTGCTCATCGTACAAGTAATGCATCCAGATCTTAAAAGTGAAGACTACTGCTACCAACTGCAAGTCATGGGTAGGATAGTTCTTCTTGTAATCATTCAAGTGCTGGGAAACATAGGCGATGACTTTCTCGTGCTGCATAAGAACATAAACTAACCCACCACAACATACCCTCCATTGCTTGATAGCATTGTCAAGACCAGTGCGGTGGTGAGACGCTTCTTCAATTCCAAGAAGCTCTTTTCACATTTCTCACTCCACTCAAACTTATCTTTCTTTTAAGTTAAATGAGTAAGCAGTGCTACTAAGCTAGAAAATTCCTCCACTAATCTTTAGTAATATCCAACTAAGTCCAAAAAGCTTCGGATTTCTGTGATACTCTTTAGTCTTATCCAACCTTTCACTGCTTCGATCTTAGAGGGAACCACTTAAATACTCTCTCCTGAAACCACGTAGCCTAGAAACACCTACTTTCTCAAGTCAAAACTCACACTTAGTTTGACATATAATTGATGCACTCTTAGTGTCTTCAAAGTATTCCAATGATGCTTTTCATGATCCTTTTGTGTCTGGGAGTACACCAGGATATTATCTACGAACACTATTACATAGCAATCAAGAGTTGGCCTAAAGATTCGGTTCATAAGATCCATAAAGGTGGTCGGTGCATTTGTCAAACCAAAATGCATGATCAAGAATTTGTAATGCTCATATCTAGTTCTGAATGCAAACTTAGGAACATCTTTTGTCTTTATCTTCAGCTATTGATAACCCAATCTCAAGTTAATCTTCGAGAAAAACTTGGCTCTTTGCAACTAGTCAAACAGGTCATCAATCTTTGGCAAATGGTGCTGTGAGCATGGGATCTTCCTACCCACTTTCACAATTATATGTTTTGACTTGAGTCGCCACCTATTAATTCTTAGGGATAGGTCCCGGGTATTTGTTTGTTTGGATAAGGCAAATGGTCTAATCAGAGTTAGGGTAAGTGGTTCGATTAAGCCCTGAGGAAGGTGTTAGGCACTCCAAGACCTCCGTTTTATAACGGTTACCTACTCCCTAAACTTAAGCCAATTATAATCTCAAAGTTTAATTAAAATGTCCAAATTTTTTAAGTGAGTGCTAATCCTAGAAAAATAGAAAGCTAGATGGCTAGGGTCGAACCCGAGTTGAGTTGCCTACGTACTCACATGGTGAGATCAGACCGAGCGTAGTTCTGGCACATGAGCCCGTGCCGAGGCTAGGGGGAAGTGTGTGTGTGCATAGGGTGGTCAAAGGGTCTAGCCTAGAAGGCTATGGTTTAGTTGACCGGGGAGGTCAAGTGCACAAGTGTTAAGTCTAACCGCGGTTAAAGGGTATTTATCTATGGTTAGATGAGCTAACCAAAGCTAAGGAGGCCCTACAAGTCTCTTTTTGGTCTTTTTGTATTTTTTATATTTTTTGAGATTTTTGGGGATATTTGAATGTTTTTTATATTTTGGTTATATTTGAATGTTTTTGGTGTTTTGAGATTTTATCATGTTTTTGGTATTTTGAGATAGGTAAGGTTTTGACAAACTTAACTAAAGTCAAATTTAGTCCAAGAGTTTGGCTAAAAGATTATAGTTTAAGACATAAAGAGGGATGTGCCTTATGAATGTAAATGGTCTATTGCCAACACCTATTTTGTTGAATTGGTGTTGATAATAGATCAAATATCATTGTCTTTGGTATGAAACATTTTTAAGAATGTCCTCTTTAAGTCCTTAAACTATCATTTATTTTAAGTCCTTAAACCATCACCTACCCATTCAACATAGAACATGAAGGAAAAATAAAGAAATGAAAGAAAATGAAAACTCATCCTCTCCCTTTTAAGGTGGTTCATTTACACCATTATTAATGATGTAATGTTGCTCTAAAGAATGTTAGGGAGGGGATGAGCTTTCACAAAAAATTCTAGAAAGAGGACTAGAATCTCAAAAGAAAACAAAATGAAAAAGAGAGGTATAGCTTTAGCTTCCACTCTCTATGGGCCTACCCATATCCACACTTGTGGGTACATAAAAAAGAAGAAAATATGTACATGGAAAGAAAAAGAAAAAAGGAGCATCTCCTTGCCTTTGATATGGGGTCCCTCTACACCATTAGATTGGTGTAGAGAGACCCAACTATGCTTGAGAAATGAGAGATCAAGAAGAGAGAACCAAATAAAAAAAAAGATAAAAAAGAAGAGAAAATGAAAGAAGGAGTGCCTACTCCTCCAAGAATTCTCCTTCAATGCTCCAAGGGGTAGGGTTTTAGAATTCACAAAGGAAGAGAGTTAGTGAAGAACTCTAAGCTTTTAGTCTTAGAATTCTTTCCAAACTCTAAACCTTAGTTTCTTCTCCCTTCTTCAAACTCAAGAGAAACACAAGTGGGTGAGAACCTTCTAGGGGTCTTGAGGGATGGATCTAAGGGGCTAAGGGATTGGTATTTATAGGAAAACTAAGAGGTTGGGTTGTGTCTTTTACATGGGGGATAAAAGGAGCTAGTGGGTAAAGACTTGAGTGTTGTAAGGTGAGTTGATAGATTGAGTGTTGTAAGGAGTGTAAGAGAGTGTAAGAGAGTTGGTGGGTTGAGTGAACTATGAGTTATATGGGTATGGGTTCTAGGATATAGGGTGTAAGAGAGGTGTAAGAGAGTTGGTGGGTTGAGTGAACTATGAGTTATATAGGTATGGGTTGATGTAAGAGAGGTGTAAGAGAGTTGGTGGGTTGAGTGAACTATGGGTTATATGGGTATGGGTTGTAGGATATAGGGTAGGTAGATATGGATATGTGGATTAGGTCTTATGGATCATGGGTTATTAGTAGATGGGTCATGGGTTATGATTATTGGACTTTGACTATGACATTTGGGCTTGGGTTATGGAAATAGGCTTTGGCTTAGGCAATTGGGTGATTGGGTATTTGGGCTTGACTACTTGGGTTGGGTAATAAAATTAGGTAATTGGGTTTGATTGAGTTGTCTAGGTATAAGTTTGGTCAAATGGGCTTGGGCCTTGGGTATACCTAGGGCTTACTAAGGTTAGGCTAGGGCTACCTAGGGTTTAGGTTTAGGACTACCTAGGGTTAAGCTTAGGGTTAACTAGGGTCTTAACTAGGGTTTAGTCCTATGGTTAAGGGTCTACCTAGGGTTTGGAACTAGGGTTGATCTAGGATTTGGACCATAGCTAAATTAATTAACCACGGTTAAGGGGGTGTAAAAATAGGGTGCTGACAGGTACTTGTTCTTAATTGTGACATTGTTCAGCTGTCGATAGTTGATGCACATCCTCATCAAACCATCCTTCTTGTTCACAAGCAATATTTGATAAACTCTCTAAGGTGATACACTTGGGCGGATAAATTCATTATCGAGTAACTCCTGAATATGCTCTTCTAGCTCTTTCAACTCTGCTAGAGTCATTCTATAAGGTGCCTTAAAAATGGGTGATGTACCCGAAACTAAGTTAATTACGAATTCAATCTCTCTATCTGGCAGTAGATCCTCAGGAAAGATGTATTCTGTGAACTGGGTTACTATTGGGATATTTGAAAAATCCGGTTCTTCCGATGTGAAAATACTCAGTGCAGCAAATCAAGTCAGATCCTTCTTCTTCAATCCTTTGAAATAGAAAGTAGGCCCACTGACTGGTTCAAAGTTCACTACCTTCACAAAAAAGTTAACATAACAGTAATAAGTTGAAAGCCAGTCCATGCCTAAGGTGACGTCAAAGTCTTGAAAATCCAGGATGACAAGGTCGGTTGGCAACTCATGTTCTCCAATTCGTACGACACAACCACGGTGTACCTTATCTGTGACCATTGATCTACCAATCAGAGTAGAGATAGACAGCTCATTATCCAATGGACTTGGTTCCAAGATGAAACCTTCAACAAAACGAGGAGTAACGAAGGAATGTGTCGACCCCATGTCGGTTAACACATGAGCTAGGTACTCATTAATTGGTAAGGTGCATAAGATTTATACATATTAAGTGTTGCAAAATAAGTACACAGTCACATATCATATAGTAGCATATCTACAACCATCATAGATATTTCATACTTAAAATAATAGTATCAAATAATAACGACCTTGGTTATTGCACCTCATGACAAAATTCTCGAGAGCAAGCAACAAACAATAAATCCAACTTGAAAACAATTTTAACCTAGACTCATAACGAATCTAAAGTCTAAGCCTTAAAGAACTTAAATCCTATTTGCCCAAGGTTTTCCCTTTAATACAACCTCAAATAAACATAAGGCCAACTTGGAAGACAACTTAGCCTAACACATAACCTAAGTAAAGTCTAAGTTCTAGTGAACCTAATGTCTTTGCTCTGATACTAACTTTGCCATGCCCAAAAATTCCATATAGGCTAGAATGAGACTTTAGGCCCGAGACACTACTTACCTTGAATTTAACTTTAAAGCACGCAAGGCAATACTAAATGTGAACTTGAAAATTTTCTTCAATACATATTAAGCGGTTAACTACTATGACAATTATATCTAATAACCGAGTTCATATTATTTAAATCATCACAACATAGTTCACGACCACACAAGTGAACCTAATAGTCATCAAAGTAAACTCCTGTATCAATGTCAACATCTATTATAACTTTTAAGTAAAATCAAAGTCTAACAATCTAATAGTATGAAAAATAATCAAGGTCCCTCGTTCCCTCCTAGGGAAGGTCACCTTCTTCCTCTTCACCATACTCTTCCTCCACACAAGGTTCCGCTAGAATCTCAGAACCTGAACTTGTCGACATGAAAACATATCGGCTGAACAACAAGCAGCTCGATGAAAATAAACTTCTAACTAGCAATATCAAAAGCATCAACATAACATAATTATCACAGTTCATTGTAATCATAAACATGAGGCAGTTCATCATAGTATCCAGAATTTAAAACATGCATAAATCAAATGAAGTTCTAATGTGAATATTATTCCATTCAAAACTCCAATATACATCTCATCCTTCTTGTTCCATCCTACAACTCCATAATAATTTACTTCCTTCATATCAAATCATACACATTCGTTATATTACATCTGAATCATGATAAAACTTAAAAAGAAGAACCCTATCTACAATAAATCATGCTCAAGATTATCTTCACTTAATTAACAACTTTAAAACCTAAAATACATCAATGATTCATGATTTTGATAGTGAGGAAGTCATATTATACATTTCCTAGGTCGTTTCCCTACGATCCTCGCGCTAGAGAACACTACTTGGGTGATCTCCGAGCTCGATCTTCCCTCTCAAAGTAAAACCCTAGAAAACCTAAGTTTTTCTCTCATTTCTCTCTCTCTCTATTAGGTTAGAACACTTGTGAAGTTCTAAACCCTTGATAATAAGGTCCTATTTATAGCCCTAGGGTGTAAAACCCTAAAAATCACACAAAAAAGATAATTTCTGTAAATTTTAACACTAGTTGTTCGAACACCCTTAATGGCAGTTCGAATGGCCTTAATGACCGTTCGAATGCCCCTCGCTGACCGTTCGAATGCCCAATCAAATGGGAGTTCAGGGTGGGTATTGTTTTCGCATTTATTACAGGTCGTTCAAACGGTCATCGAGTCCGTTCGAACAACTTCAAACTAATGAGTTCGCTTAAACGCCCTGCTCAGTTTCAACATTGTTTCTCCACAACAACGTCATTTTATCTTTAGCATTAGCCTATCAACACACTTATTTTCCTTTAAAATATTTAAATAAATGTATTTACTTTAAGTTTTAAATTAAAATATGGAAGTACCCCCCCATTTGGATTCAATTAAAATACTTAGAAAATCAAATTCCTAGTAAATTAAAATCTCATTTTCCAGTTTTAGGCTCAAAACTAAAAAAAATTTCATCGTAAAATTTCGATAGTCGAGTTAACCACTCTATACTTAATAATAAAATCTTATAAAATCATATACGTTTATTTAATCTATAAACACACATTTTCAGGAAAAATCATCTTAAAATTCGATAATTTATGTTTTTTCTAAAACCAAACCCTTCCTATAATATTTACAATTCATGTACTTAGTTATTTTAAATTTAACTTAAGATCATTAAGGAACAAGACATTAGATGAATGACATGAATATCAATAAATAAAATACAAGTCTCTACACAACTTCTCCTTGCTCATGACTATGCTCTATTACAGAAATAAGTAACATAGTAAAAGAAAATTCTCAAAAGTTTAAGGGAGTAGTTACGTTGCCCTACTGCTACCAACTGTCTTACGACTCCCACTTAGAGTTGGGTAGAGGTGGCAATTTGGCCCTCTAATAAGAATACCTGACCTGGCCCTCCTAAGCTCACAAATTTGATGTTTTTTTTTCTTTCTCAAGGCCACCAGTGTGGGTAAGCCCTTTGACTTGAGGGTGGGGCTAAAGCAAAGCCCTAGCCTTGTCCTTCACATGCTCTACTACACCATAATATACATATATAATATTAAATATTATATCTAAGATTTATATCATAAACATATATTAGTTATATATACTTTACATAGTAGCACTTCAATACTATGTCTTATGTTAGTATTGTATCAAAATGTATTTATGTTATTATTGTACGAAATTTAGATATATACTACTATTATGCCTTATGTCAATAGTATATCAAAATTAGATACATGTTACTTCAATGTCTTACGTCACTACAGTTTCAAGATCCCTTATGTTATCACTATGTCAAAATTTGTGCTATGACTTATTTTAACACATTAATAAAATATATATTATACATATAAGATATTTATATGCCTTATGCTAGTACTGCGTCAAAATTAAATACATGACAAAAACAATATATAGCTAAATCACAAAACAAAATATAGACTATCATATATAATTTCATTATAAAAATAATTAATAAATTATATTATTTTTTTAACTTAAGAAAAATATTATACTCTGTCACCAAGAGATAAAGAATAAAAATCTCGTCATGTTGTTCTTTGCATTGCATTTTGGAGTGTATTCAAGCCGAACTAAGTTGAGATGGCCCGAGTTCAAGCTTGATTTTCCATGCTAGCTTGAAGCTCGGCTAGAAAGTGTTGGTTTGGCTTGAGCTCGAATTGATTCAAGCTCGAACCGAGTTTTGCTTGACTTGAGCTCGGCTTAAAACATTAAAAAAAATATTTTTATTTTATTTTACAAATACATATTAGAAATAATATATTAATATTATAAGTATATTATTTACAAAATTTTAAACATCAAAGTATTAATAAATAATATTATTATAACTATATTATTATTATTATAAATATGTCAAACTGGGTCGAGCTCAAGCCGAACTAAGCCTCAATCGAGCCAAGCTTCGAATCAAGCTGGGCCTGGCTTGAGCTCAGCTTGATTGCAAATTCATTCTAAAAAAAAAAAAAAGCTTAGCTCAGCTCAACTCGATCATGCCAAAAAAACTTGGATTGAGCTCAATTTTATAGAGCCGAATTGAGCCTTCAAGCTAGCTTGGCTTGAATACACCCCTAATTGTATTGTCTATCCCAAGACTGGATTAAGGATGTATGTTAATTTCAGGTTGGTATTTGATTGCGGTGTATGATTTAAAAAAAAAAATTGTTACTCTTCTTTTAGACCCATTCCTTGGCCTTATCCTGACCCGACACGACCCTGACTCTTGAGAGAAGGGCTTGAACCTAACCAGTTGAGATCCTATGAAGTCTAGGGTTAGGCTAGGGCTGAACCCTTGTAGGTGAGGGTCGAACCTAGTGAGACATAGCGCCTTCCTTTGACAACCATTGGTCCATAGATCCTATCTACATTATAGAAACCCCTAATTTTTCATTCAATCGAATAGTTTAGAAATATTTGATCGGCGTAATTTTTGGCATGTTTCTCTCAATGGACTCATGTTGACATCTAGTAGTAAAATTAAAAAGTAACTTACCACGTGTCAATACTTTAGGGGATCCCTAGAGATTCTAGTGAGCACCACCCACTAGAATGTCAACCTATATATATATATATATGGAGCTTCGACAAATCTCATTTCCTAAGGCTGCACATCATGTTTATTTTGAAATGGAGCTTGGACAAATCTCATTCCCTAAGGCTGCACATCATGTTGGGCTGACTCAAGCCCCATGCACCTAGCTCAAGTTTAATTTGGGTTGTGCCACTATAAAGAGAATGGTTGGATTCAAAATGTTGATTGAATTTTTACTTAATTCCAAAATTGTCATTTACTAATGTATACATAGAATGATATTTAAAAAAGTTGATTGATTATTAACTTTATTTCAAAATTGTTATTTAATAATATAGGGGACTTAAAAGAGTTGATTTAAATTTAACTCAATTTCAAAATTACCCTTTATTAATATTTAAAAATGTTTATTGAAATTAATCTTAATTTCAAAATTTTCCTTCACACTATAAAGGGAATGGGACTTAAAGCCCCTAAAGTTTTTTTGTTTTCAAAATGCCCTATGTCAGGTTTCTATATTCAATGTGCTCCTTACAAATATTTACCCAAATTAAATATCCCTCAAATTTGTATATTCAAAATGTCACTTAAGTTTTTTCAAAGTGTTTCACAAATTTCTTTATAGTTTACATATGCGCATTGCATGTACACACTCACATGTATAAAGATATTATTTCAATGCTGTGTTTGGTAATTGATCTCATCACATGTATCGCACTTGCGATCCATTAGTATATATCTTTACTATGATAAAGAGAATAGGCCGGTTAAAAATATTGATTGAATTTGGTTCATGCTAACAAAATTACCCTTATCCTTATCTTCTTTATTATTATTATAATAAGAACGATAAAATTATCCATCCATGTACATCTTCTTTATTTGTACTACTACATATAATTACTATGACAAAATTACCTTATTAGAGTTTATAAAAATGTTAATTGAGTTTGTCACTATTAACAAAATTACGTACCCTTACACTTTTCTTATTTACTATCATAACGAACTTTTACACTAATATTTTTTTTTTATCTCTACTATTATAATGAGAATATGATACTTATAAACGTTGATTGAACAAAATGGATCTCGTGCACTAACATTTATACTAACATAACAAAAATAATAATGAAGATTCTCATGTTAAAGCATTAAATTGAATATTTTAAATAACAAAATTACAATTTAAATTAAAAATGTTTCTGTTATAGATTTATCAGTAATTTTGACTTTTAAAAAAACATCTCATAACTCTATATCTCTTTCTCATTCCATATTTTCTTTTGTTGTTTTTTCTCTCACACACATACAGATCTCACTAGAGTCTCTATTTTCACTCTTTCTCCCCCTCCCCTCTCTCTCGACACGTGCGACCTACTAACTTAATACGAATCAAATAAAACTGGATTAATCAAATTCATATCTACCTAATATTTAAAGGGTATTACTGATGTTCTCTCAATGTGTGAATTTGGTATCAACCAACGAGATATTTTTATCTGTGTATGAATCATCAAACTCACTAAAATTAAAGTGTGGTTTAATCTTTTCACATGAGACCATTCATTGAACGCGGTTATAGAAAATATAATTTAACTTATCTTATACTTTTTTTCTCCTCTATTAATAAATTGTCTCGTATGAAAATATTAAAATATCCTTATATTTAGTTGAATGGTTATCAATAGAGGTTAAAAAAAAGTCTCATGAAGGTTACTACTAAATTGGATACCCAGCAGGTATCCAGCCCGGCACAATGTCATACCCAGATTACCCCTCAGAAAATGTAGTAATTTCCCTAATAAGTACAAAAATGCCGTGGGCTTCTTACCACCACACTGTGTTTAATTATGCAAATCCTTTACCACAATGTCGTGGGCTTCTTACCACCACACTTTTGTTTGAAGCAAATCCTCTAGTCGTTTCCGAAAACCACCAGCTGGCCTTTCCCTGCTCTTCCTCAATGACACCTCCACGCACATACGTGCCTAAAATCCATCCACAAGGTTTTGGAGTCGGGTAGATATTCCTTAGCATGCTAATTACTGAAAGGCAAACCCGAATCCAGTGCAACGAGGACACCAAAACCCGACCCATTAACTCGTTTAAAATAAGTAAATAATAAGTTTGTAACATGAATTAGTCTAATTATATTTTAATCGGCATTTCAAAAGGGCAGCATTTTTATTACCTTAAAAGGACATACTATTGAAATATTTATAGAAAAATGCAGGCTTTGCATTTTTATTACTTAAAAGGTATTCTTTTGACAAATTTACCCCTTAGTTATGCATATAAAACCCAAACATTATAATAAAGAATATTAGAAATATTTATACAAAAATGCATGCTTTGCATTTTTATTACTTAAAAGGTATTCTTTTGACAAATTTACCCCTTAGTTATGCATATAAAACCCAAACATTATAATAAAGAATATTAAAATACTAATTGGATAAAAAATTTCAAATCATGCCCTTTTAAAAGTGATATTTTTGATTTAAGATGATTAAACAGTGCTTATCCCTAATTATAATAACATGCAAAATTGAATTTAATAAATTAAGTGCCATAACCACAAATGTTGATTATACAGAGACAGGATCCTTTGTTAGAGCCCTCTACAAGAATTCCTTGTAGACTCTACGGTTGGTTGCCACATACCCACTACATTTAAGGGAAAGAATGGGTTGCCAATCCTGTTTTTGGAAATAAGAATAAAATCAAATTTATTTATGTTTTAACCCCCTCTCATCTCACGTTTCTCTCTCTCTCACTTTCTCAAGCCTCTCTCTTCCTCTGTAAAAGTGATGCAAATACCATGGTTTCTTAGATCCCAGATTTGTAACTCATTAGGGATCGATATTGATTATGATAGTTTGCAAGTTAGTGAATAACATGATAGTAACCCCCCGAGGGTAGCCCAACGGTCACTTGGATGAACCATAAACCTGAGGTCTTGAGTTTGATTCTTAGCTCCCCTCACTAACGGTTGCATGGGTGGGGGTATTTTCTGTGTAAACTGTGGGACTAGTCTGTGCTTTCAAAGACCAGGATATTCACGGTTATCAAAAAAAAAAAAAACATGATAATAAACTTGCTCATTCTGACAAAGACAACATTATCAAAAATGTTTTAAAGCTAAAATTTTTGGAGCCTGATGAATTGATCGATCCACTCTTTGTTTTTTGTATTCAATTGTTTACTTCTATAAAATGTGGATGTTTTTTGTGCTGACCCCTCCATGAGATGATCCGAAAAAGTCAAAAAAGGAAAGAACAAAAATAAATTTGATTTTAGCTAGTCTTGTTTCTAATGCAATCCATCATTCCCATAAATATAAAGGATTGTCTCAGGCAAGCCAGAAGCCCCTCTTGGACAACCATAAAATAGGGGGACATGTGACGTTAAAAAAGGGAAGAAGTCATTTCATTTTCTTCCCATGATTTTGACTTTTGCTCATTTGATATCTCTCCCCCTTTATGTCAAAACCTTGTCGTCATGTGTCAAATAGTGTGTGGAGAAGTCAAAATCATGGGGCCCATGTTTTGACTTCTCCACCACTTATCCCTTATTCTGTGGTTGTCCCAGACAAGAGGTTTTTGGCTTCGCCAGAGACAATCCGAGGCCGCCTCCATTGGCTTTAGATTGTCTCTGGCGAAACCAAAAAGGGCTTGTCTTAGGGCAAAATCATGGGCCCATGATTTTGACTTCCTCACACAGAATAAGACATGTGGCGATAAGTGTGTGAGAATAAGGGGGAAGGATATCAAATGGGGAGAAGTAAAAATCATGGGGAGAAAATAAAATGACTTCTCCCCATTTTTTATGCGAACTGTCGCATAATGTATGGAACCCGGAGAGCCCTTTCTGGCTTTGCCAGAGACAATCCCTGGCCGCCTCGATTATACATGGTCGGACATTATGACTGTCAACCAACTCAGATGGACAAACCAAAACTGATCCAATTATTAACGGGTTGAGAATACCATACCCATATGACCCATCGGTAGATGTAGACTAACGGGTCAAAGGAACTATTCGGATTGAAACCGTACAAAAACCTTTAGCCAGGTGGGTTTTTGTCATTGACACGTGCGTACAACTAGCACTGCCAAGGGAGAAAGCAACCTAAACTTTATGTGTCGATTTCCCCTTCATTTTGTCATAAAGATACGCTTCACTTTACTACAACCACCCACTCCTTTGAAGGGGAAAAAAAAGGCTTTGGAAATTTATAAAATGGACGGTGTAGGCAAGGAGAAAGGAGCCATGAAGAAGGGGGCTACGGAAAGAGGTTCAAGGAAAGGGTGCATGAGAGGAAAGGGAGGGCCTGAGAATGCTATGTGCACTTATAGAGGAGTTAGACAAAGGACTTGGGGTAAATGGGTTGGGGAAATTCGAGAACCCAACAAAGGGGCTCGACTCTGGTTAGGGACTTTCGATACTTCGGTCGAAGCCGCCCTCGCTTACGACCATGCCGCTCGCAAGCTCTATGGTACATGGGCAAAACTCAATTTGCCGGAACTACATATAGATCTAATCAAGTCACCATTGTCTCATTCCTCTGTCTCTGCAGATGTGCTTAGTAAAAAGACGACTGAAACTCCTAAAAACGCTACCACCAGTACTGATGATGCAAGTACGTGCTATTATCTGAATGATACCACACTAGCTGGGGACTCAGTGTTTGGAGATACAAATGGAGGATTTTGGGAGAATTTGATTTGGAGCTTGCCGGAGGATGAAGGAGGCCGAAGTTTGTTAGGAATGCCCGTGATGGCGTTGAACGATATTCCCGGAATTTCGATCGGAGAAATGGAAGATGGAGAGGATTTGGTGAACTGGGATGATATGCAAGTAGCATGGCGCTCGTAAGTTTTACTGTAAGATGTTGTAGAGGCATGTATGGTTGTGACTAAAGAGCTCATTTGTCTGTGGAGCACATGCATGCATGGGCATAACGTACACTCGCTGGCAATTGGTACATGTAACTCAAGTTTTGTTTATACGTGTGCTTGCCATGTTTTTATACACGCACACTAGTCTACGTGCATGAATGGTAGTTTTTTTCCCCCCTTTTGTGTGTACGTGGGGGTTAACTTAAGAGTGTATTAGAGCTGAATTGAGCTGAACTCGACCTCGAAAATCAAGCTTGAAGCTAGCCTCAAGCAAAATGGATAGAGCGGCTCAAGTTCAAACTGATTCAAGCTCAGCTCAAGCTTGGTGTATTAAAAAATGTTTCTACTAATATAATTAGAAAATGACAGGATTTAAAACATTTATTGAATTTTAGCTTTATTTTAAAACTATCATTTACTCATATATGAAAATAATTAGAGGCGGAGCCAGGAATTTTTAGATGGTTGGTGTAGGCAAGGAGAAAGGAGCGAAGAAAGGGGTTAAGAAACCCCCTATGATAAGAGGTACCTCAAGGAAATGGTGCATGATTGGGAAATAATTTCATCTCTAATATGTTCATCTCTAATATTGTGTTTGGTATACGATTATTAGTGACATAAATATTTACATCCTTAATCTTGTTTTAAGATTAACGATGAAAATATTTTGTCTTTAAGTTTGTTTTAAGACTAGCGAGAAAAACAAATCCGTTACAATAGGTGCCTTACCATCACTAATGTCATTACCGACGAAAATATTCCATCGTTATATTTTGTTTGTATTAATGACAGAAAAATCCCATCACTAAATTTCCGTCGTTGATAGGTAGATTCGTTGTAGTGAAAGAGATTTGACTCTGGTTAGGGACTTTTGACACTTCAGTCGATGCCGCCCTTGCTTACGACATTGCCGCACGCAAGCTCTTCTGTCCATGCACGAAACTCAATTTGCGAGTCCATGCACAAAACTCAATTTGCGAGAATAATATGTAGATCTAATCAAGTCACCATTGTCTAATTCCTCTATCTCTGCAAATGTGCTTAATTATAAGTAAAAGCAATTTCAAGCTATTCTCTGAATGATACCACACCAATTGGGGACTTGGTGTTTGGAGATACAAATGGAGAATTTGGTTTCTAGCATGCCGGAGGATGAAGGAAGCTGAAGTTGGTTAGAAATGTCCGCAACCGTGATGAACGATCCAGGAATTTTGATCGGAGAAATGGTAGATCGAGAGGATTTGGAAAATTGGGATGATTTGCAAGTAGCATGGATTGATCGCGTAGGTTTTACTATATAAGATGTTGTAGAGGCATACATGCTTATGACTTGAGAGCTCTTTTGCATAGTTGCAGGGAAGCTATGTACAAAATGGGAAACTCGCTTCCTCAAACAGACTCGCTTCCTCAGACACCCTTGCTTCGTAAGAAGCTCGCTGCCATCACGTCTCATTTAGTAGTCAAATGAACGTGTATGTGTGAAGTGATGGATAGACCACAATCTATATCTTATGGTGTAAGACTCTAAGCAGGTATCGTCGGTTTGAATTCTAAGGCACCTAATTGTTCACAAAAATCTCATGTAAGATAAAATCAAAGATATAACTACCCATAATAATATAATGAGAATGAGTAGCCTATATCTCATTTCTCGTTTCTTGCTTCTCGCTTTCGCTTTACTTCTCGTTTTCGCTTCTCGTTCTGGTAACTATGCTCTTTTGTTTACGGAGCACCATGCATGCATGATCATAAATTTGGCATGCTTAGCATGCGTACCCGCGCTAGCAAATTGGTATCTGTTTCTACATGTTATGACCTTAGAGGATTTGGCTTTGTGTAAAAATGGTCACGTCTGCCTGGCATGTTTTTATACATGCACACTAGTCTATATATGTGCATGGCTAGGATTTTATGAGTGTGGTGGGGTTGTATGTATAGCTCATGCTCCAAAATCAAGACTTGAAGCTTGACTCGGATAAAATGGATAAAGCTTCTGAGACCCCCTTAGGGTCGAGACCGTGCCCGCCTGAAATCCCTTGCTCTTAGAGCACGGTCTTGACCCTAAGGGGGTAGCAATGTCCTGAATAAAATAGTCAAGCTAAGCTAAACTCAAGCTTGAATTGATTCGAGTTTGAGCTTAACTCAACATGCTCTAAGCTTCTGAGACCCTCTTAGGGCCGAGACCATGCTCTAGGAGCATGAGATTTCAGGTTGAGCCTACCATGTGAAATGGGCCTCACCTAAAATCCCATGCTCTTAGCGCATGGTCTCGGTGGTCTCAGCCCTAAGAGGGTCTCAGTAGCAAAGTCCTATATTAAAAAATAATATTAGTACTAAAAATAATAATAGTATTATTATCATAGTGATAATAATTATTATTAGAATGGATGGATAGCTTTTATGCCGTACATGAACATTGTCAATGTGGATGTAAGACAAATTTGAAAGAGAATTTGGGTAGGGGTGGATCGAGCGGGGAAGTACACACGAAAAAAATTAATGAGATTGAGGTTTGAGGCCTTTGGGGTTCAAGGCGTAGCTACTGAGAAATAATTTTTAGGTACTGCGTCCATTGTAGTCATAAAATATGTTAATATAGCATTCCAATATATGGATATGCTATTGAGACTGTCCAAGGTGGAGACCACCCTGAGATCAGTCCAGTCCATCGTGATCATAAAATTTGATAATATAGCATTCTAATAAGGGAAATGCTATTGCGAGTGTCTGAGACCACCTGAGACCATTTTACGTTGGGTAGAACGTGTGTACCTCCCTTGCTTGACACGTTTCTATTTTTACAATCATTAATTGTGATTCAGATTCACTCAACCCTAGATTTATATGAGTAACATTCTTGCAAATATAGAGAGAAACTAATTTTGTAAAATTGATTGGCATACTCTTCACAATTACAAAAATTGTTTGCTTGCGTGAAGAATATTAACCTTTACATACAACGTAATGTTAGTTAACATTTCCTAATATTATTATTCTTATTCAAGCCGAGCTGAATAGAAGGGGACCTTAGCTTGTGTATAGTTTTACGTTCAAATAAAAGCTTGGGTCGAGCCAAAATTCCCCCTTGAACTCGACTTTAACGAGTTGAGCTGATGAGCCAGCTTTGCATGAATACACCCTCAATGTGTGATAACTAGTATTTGACAAGTGGAGAAATGATGATGCCGGCTATTGTTCTTTTTATCAAATGTAATGTGGCAGAGAAGGTGTCACACACCACATAAGCCTAGATCCGATATATGCGCTAATATTGTGGCTTTTGCATGAAACTTGGTAGCATCTTTTATAGTTAAGTCTACAAATAACTAATAAATTGTACACATCAAAAAAGCTTCAAAAATAATCTTTAAATAAAAAGAAATAGATGTGACATTTTTGTCGGCAAAGTATATATTTGACAATATTTTTGTGTCATCAACTTAATAGGCAAGATAATTGCTATGAAATTCCACTCTTGCCTTTTCCACCACTTTTGAGCAAGGGATTTTTGCATTTTAACTTCTAAGGGCAAAGCCATGAAATTTTCCTTATTCTTTGGGGCCGAAGTACATGTATAAAAAAATTAATGGGTTTGGGATTATCCCTAGATGTTTTTGAGTAGTAAACTCATTGTAATCATAAAATTGTTAATTTTGTATTCCAATAAAGGTTTAGTTACAAGAAAAACAAAGGCCTTCGTTTTTGGAAGAGTCATTATATAATAAAATTAATTATATTTTAAAATTTTATATTATATATATAAAAAAATTATAAATTTTTTAAGGGATCAAACTTCTCACATAGTTAACAATTACATCCTAATTTGAAGGCTACTATATACAAAATTTAGATATTATTTAAAATAGTAATTTTTCAAAATTTGGGGGATAGCCCCTCCCCAAACAATAGTTAGCTGCAATGGACGTTTTGCAGTGACAACATCAAACATCAAGTGGGTCCATCATTTAATGCATATGAGCCTTGGGGCCGTTGGATTTTTTATTAGGTGGCCTAGACCCATGGTTATAATCTTCATGTAGTATAGAAGATCTATGTGTTGAACTTGGCTATCTAATGCAGTAAAGAAGATCTTTTGGTCATGGAGAGTCTAGGCAAATAGGCAATGGCATTCTAAGGAGGTTGTCTCTAGGGGCGGAGTTAGGATTCTCTTCCAGGGGCTAAAAATGGGGTTTGGGGACATAGTCCCCCGATTTTTTTTTCGCCTAGTTCATTCACCATCATGTTTTTATGTATCCGTTTATAAGAAATAAATTTTTTTCACAAGTTTAGGGGGCTAGAAGCTCCCTCCTCCAAAAGCTATGCCTGTTATTTTTTCAAAATTTCAAGGGGAGCCTCAGCCCCTTGTGACTCCGCCCTTGATTCTCTCCCCTTCTGAACCAGATCTTATCAAACTGTTCGTAAATGGAACTACCTGCCCAAGGGAGGTTAATGCATATGAGCCTTGGGGCCATTGTATTTTTGATCGGGCGGCCCAGCTCTCGGTGCTTATAATCACGTTCCTTCTTGAAAATAACAAAACAATCACTTTCCTTCTTGAAAATAACAAAACAATCACTTTCCTTCTTGAAAATAACAAAAGGAAGATTCATGAAGACTTGAAATTCAGTCCAGTTATAACCCACTGTAAGAGTCCGGTAATGCCACTGAGATCTCCCTTTTGACACCTCTTAACTGTGGTTAAGATTCATTCATCCTTAGGGTTCACTCACCTATTCTTAGTTTTAGAAAAAAAATATTTTAAAAAAATTAATCCTAAGAATTGGTAATTTTAACCTAGGTTTTAAAAAAACGAAAAAGATTAGCTTTGGTGGCTGCTTGAGCTAGGCGCTCGGGCATCCACAAAACAATGGGCACCTGACGATAATTTAAGGAAAAGGTCATTTCATTGTCTCCCTATGATTTTGACTTCTCCCCATTTGATAACGCCACCTGCCCACTGTTTTGTGGATGCATGCCTGAGCGCCCAGCTCGGGCAGCTACTAGAACTAATCTTTTTCGTTAAAATAATAAGATTTTTTTTTCAAAAACCAAGGATATATAGGTGGGGTGAATCTTAACCACAGTTAAGTGATGTCAAAAGGGACACGTGGTGACATCATAACCGGACTCCTTGGAAAAACTATGACTTGAGTACAAGCTATAACTTTGAAATTTGAAGCAATTTACTTTCGTTTTCAAAGACAAAATACAAAGGATGTGGTTATAAAGAAATTGACTTGAACACATGATTGGAAAACATAACAAATATAAAATTTGTGAACCTGTTCTAAAGCAACAAACCTTCATCTCCATCTCTTAAGCCATCCCATAGTTTGCCAGGAGACAATAAGGCTCATCAAACCCAAAAACACCTTTATTAATACATCCACAAAAAATCTAAATTCCTCCATAGATTCTGGTGTCACTCTCATTATTGCTTTGTGGTAAGCTACTGTCATCCATGCAAGCGTGACCCAGATTGTCACTCTCCCCCTCACTACTACTTCATAAACCCTTCCCTCCATCTCCATCTCCATCTCCATATCTCTCTCTCTCTAGGTTGCCGCTGCTGAGGAAGAAAGCTTAAGCGATTAGTCTCTCTCATTCTCTCTTGCTTGTGGCTATATATTGAGTGCATAAATATGAGAGGCAGAGAGATCCTTGCGGAAGGGAGGTTGAAACATTGTGGCATGCTTGTAATTATTGGAAAATGAAAGGCAGAGAGCTCCTCTCGGTAATCTTGTAGAAGTCTCTGCGTTCATAACGGAAGAAGAAACGCTTTCTGCTGAATAGTCGCTTATCCAACCAGTGAGAATAAATCATAACCAAGGTAAGTTTTTTTTTTCCAAGTAGAGGTGAGTGAATCTTAACCACAGTTAATGGACGCCAAAGAGGACATGTGGCGATTTGGCAAAGTGGGTGGGTACCACCCAACCGTATGAGCACATACGTGCAATTACATTCTGGTGTCCAAAGAGGCTATGCCGGGGTGTAATACTCCGTCATCTGGAGAAAATCCGTTGCCCCTACATGGGTTGAGTCTTAAAATTGTCTCTCCATCCTTAGCCACAGGTCAACATGTGGCTAAGATTTGATTCAACAATCTCATATTGATTTTTAGAAAAAAATCAATCCTAGAGATAAAACTTGTTATATAGACTTAAAAGGTCAGTTAAAAGACTTTGTAAGTGGAATTGAAGTCTCCCAATTTCAATTGCAATTGAATCGAACAGAATTAGGACTAGAGGCAACAAATTAATCTCTCCCAATTATACATGTATATATGTTAATATATATACCTATGTCTTAGTTTAAAATTTTAGTTCGAGTTTGGCTTGTTTATTAAATAAATAAGCTTGAACGAACTTTTAATGAGCCGAGCTAGAGCTGTTCACGAGCAACACAGTTCGTTAACCATTCTTACTTCTAGGTGAATGTTACCTCCGGTATTCATTGAAGTGTTGGATCGGGGGTTCGGTTCGGGTCATAAGAAGTTGGAAGACTTGGAAATTGGAATGCTTGGAATCACCAGAATCCGGATCTAAACTTTCATTTGATAGGACCAAGTTTTATCAAGGTGGATCAAGACAACCCCGAGGAATATAGAAATGGGACGGATCCAAATCCAACCCTCAATCAAACTCTTTTATTGTCTAGTTTTGCCCTAAATGGTTTGTTTCAGTTTGAGGCACCTCTTCATCTTCTCAGTGGTATTCTGCCCGTTGATGTCATGCTCTTGCAGATTCCATTCCTTGGCAATAGACTGATTTAGACTGCACAGGATGTCAGAAAGGGACTTGGGTAAGGAAAGAGAGCAAAGATGGAATTGAGAAAGTATTCATTGTCCATGCATGTTGTAAAGAAGTTTGCTCAGTTGTGAATCAGTGGGCCGTTAGGGAAAACATAACGAGATAAATGTAGACAAGGTTGATGCGGGAATGTCTGAAGACTATAGGGTTGCTCGTAATTCTCCTCTCGCAAGACTAGAGACGGAGCCAGGATTTTATTGAAGGAGTAAGTGATGGTTGATTGAAAATGTTAGTAATTGTTGATGGATTTGTCGAGAATGATTAGACTACAGGTACGAAATATTCTGGGTCTATGGGTAAGGGATTTTGAGGTACAATCCCCTATTTTTTTTAACAATCAAGTTAGTGGTCATCTTGTTTGTAGATTTCGTACATATCCTAGGGGGTATTGTTTGTCCTTGTTTAGGGAGCGTCTTCTTGCCCCACAACTATGCCCTGCAAAACAATTAAATAACATAGTATAAAAGATATTTTTTCTACCCTTGTCGCATGACTATACCCTATTAAATAATTAAATAATACAATATAACTTTTTGTAAAAGTTCAGGGGGCATCTGCCCCCATGCCCCATGGCTATGTCCTATTTAACCCTCGCTCCGCCCTTGCGCAAGACCAATTCAATTTGACTCTTTTAGAGGTGGAGGATTCAGGTCTAATAGTAATGAGCCACTAGAATTTCAGCCTCAAGAAGGAACCCAGCTGGAGCTTGAATATAGAGGCGAGACCATTAGAATTGAAGAGGACATCTTAGAGTGGGTGTGAGGAAAGATTTAGGAGTTTGGTAAGTTCCTAGGCTTATCTTTCGAGGGCTTTGAGGAGGAAACTAGAAGGCTTTTGAGGAGATGGAAACAAGGCAATGAGATGACATCATGTGTGCCACCTTTGTCAAACAAAATGGGGGAGAGTAAAAAACTTAATGAGGATCTTTAGAAGCTTGAGATTAGCATAAATTAAGAGTGGTAGTCTGGGAAAGGGATAAGAAGTTTGAGAAAAGGTGAGGGAGAAGCAAGTAAGCTATCCTATGGTATTTAGAACGTTAGAGGGATGAGAAATAGGGGCAAACGAGTTCCTATTAAACAAGGCTCGATTAAGTTCAAACCATCAGTTTTATGCCTCTAAGAAACTAAAATCAAGGAGATGCATGACCTAATGGATAAGGAGGTGTGGGGATTGTGAGCAAGGAGCTGAGTAGTGTTTCCCTCTATTGGTGATTTTAGGGGTGATCGGCGCTAATTATGACACATTTATGCACCTCAAAATACATGAGTTAGTTCTTTAGAGTCCTCTGCTGAAACATGTTATAATAATTGGTTGTCTTTGTCCATGACATGATTATACGAGGAAGACAAGGTAAAATCAAAGAAATAATAGATGAAAAACATCAGAAAGAACCTTAGTCAAGAGAAGAGCAAAAGAAAGAAATAAGAGAACAAATAAATTCAAGGACGATCAATCGTGGGATGAAGGACGATCGATTGCAGGACAGAATAGTGACGATCGATCGTCTAGTCTTGACGATCGATCGTTCACAAACTCGTAGCCAAAGAGAAATTTTCTGAATTGGACGATCGATCGTCATCAGCGTTTTTCAGCCTCGGAATCCATGCGCAAAGCTGGCGAGTTGCCCTTGGAGAGTTTCTAAAAATGTGAATTTAACCCTAAAAGAGAGTTCTCTATAAAAGGGAAAACTACTAACTCTAAAAAAGTTTTGAATTTTGGAGATTGAACGAGAGAAGACTCTGGAGATCAGTGGAGGTTGGACGATGGAGCATTTGAGTTCGTTGTGTAGTTCTTCGTCAAAAGTAGTGTTTTTGTCTCTTGCTATGAACTAATTCGTTTTTTTTGGGTTTAGATGAAACCTTAGCCAAGTAATCATGTCCCTTGTATTTTATTTATATTCTTTCTTGTATAAACAATAATTGCATAATGAGAGGGTTTATTATTCAACCAACTATTCGAGTTTATACTCAGTTTCAATATAGTTTTATCATTGTCTTAAGTTCTATTGTATTGAAATTGAATACGTTTATATATCTTTTTGTGATTGAAAATATGAATTTTATGCACTGGTATTTATTGTCAATGAATTGAATTATAAGATATTTTATTCATAGGGAAGACGAGTGATGTCACAACCCTAACTTAGTGTGTATCACTTTTGTTGACCATAGATAGGATATACCTAGAGTTTGATCCTTTGAATCATTCTAGTTTTTGATGAGTTGAGACTTGTAGTCGATCTCATCCCTATTGTTTATGCTTGAGGGACATAAGTGAATACTTGTGGATGTGATTATGAGGTTAGTGGTGGATTCAAACACCCTAAAAGTTTTCTGGCCGATATATAACAAAAAATTTTTAGTTTAATTAGAATCAATATAATCTGGTAGTTAATTAGGTTAAAATCAATTCAATCAAATCAATCAATCTTGTTATCCATTGACTTAGAATTAATCTTGAGAAAAAGACAACGAAACCAGTGTAATCCTTTGTGGTTCGACACCTCATATTAGTCGCTATTTTACGGAATTGTAATTACTATGAGATTTAATAAATTGACAAACAGAGGGTTATTCTCATCATTTGGGATAATGAAGATATCGAGGTGCTAGATTCAAAATTGGGGGCTTACTTCTTAATTTGGAGGCTACTATTTGCAAAATTTAGATATTCTTTAATTTTTTTTTTAAAATAATACCTTTTCAAAATATGGGGGGATGACCCCTCCCCAAACAATAGTTAGCTGCAATGGACGTTTTGCAACGTCAACTGTAAAAGGTCTCTTACATTGCTACATAAGAAAAAGTGGATTAGGTTTACATTCAGCTTTTCAAAAGACGGTGGTGTCTTTAACTCGTACTTTTCTGACACAATAAAGGCCAACCCTAACCTATTATCCTTATTTGACATTGTGAGAGACTCTTTCTAGTTGTCAGTTGCAAAAGGTCCCTAGCTTGCAGCTGATTATTGTTCCCCGTCATGCCCCTAGGTTCATACTAGTTTGCAAATACACAGTTATGTATATCAACATATTTGCAAAGTAACTCATCAATGTTGGACTTGAACAGTTAGACAAAGAGCCTCATTCTTTCACTTCCGTTGAATTTTGTTTAAACGGTTTAGAATGTGATTATAATACCCTTGTGACATTTAGTAGGTTATAACACCCTTGTGATATGTGTCCCCTTTTAACTATCTTTAATTGTGGTTAAGATTTACTAATCTTTAGGGTTAAAGCATCTAACCTTAGTTTTGTAGAAACAAAAATTATTAAAGGGTTAAAACTTTTTAACCATAGTTCAAATGTAGTTAAATGGGTGTCCCCTTTTAACTCTCTTTTAATTGTGGCTAAGATTCACAAACTCTTAAGGTTAAGGCATCTAACCTTAGTTTTTAGAAAAAAAAATTAACCACAGAGGTTCTCAAAGGGCGTGTAAGACACACATTTTCCATTTCTTTGGCTCATCCTTTTTCTCCATTTTATAAACCCTAGAATCCATATAATACCAACTCTAATGTGTGTCCATTTTAATAGAGAAATGCTTGTGAGACCGCATAGGGCCAAGACCACACCAAGACCGTGGATGTGATGCACGAGACTCAAAGAAATAAAAACGGATTCAATAAAAGTTTAAGTCCCGTGCATCATATGCATGGTCTTGGTGTGGTCTCAGCCCTTTGCGGTCATTAGTATTTCTCGTTTTAATATGAGAAATGCTTAGCTTACTAGTAGTTGCTTTTATATAACAAATGGCCGGTCCTCATTGTCCACCCCCCTTTTTTTAACACTCACCAACTGTGATTAAGATTCACTCACCCTTAGGGTTAATCAATCCAACCTTAGTTCTTAAAAAACAAAAATGGGGATTAAAAGGAAACATCGGTAACTTAGGTAGTGGACACAAGGACACTGCGGTAACTTTAACCTTCCAAAAAAAAAAAATCTTAACTTTAATTTAGTTAAGTTTAACTAGGGTTAAATGGGGATTAAAAGGGACACAAGGACATGGAGGTAACTTAAGTAGTGGACCCATGGGTCTGCTAATCATTACTCTTTTAATATATCTTGGTTTTTATTTTATTTTTAAATTATTTATCTCTCTCTTCATCTCTCTCTGGTATCACAGTGAGGATTTAGTCTATTTGTCTCTCTTGTTTGTGGTTATATATATTTTTTTGGATCAGGAAAGTTGGGGTTAGGTAGACCCCGACCAGATAACATAAAAGGGAAAAATGGTGGCATGCTTGTAATTATTATTGGAAAATAAAAGGCAGAGAGCTCCTCTCGGTAATACCTCTACTTGTTCTCTTAATTTTCACAACTGCAGTCGTAGAAGCCTCAGAACATGGAAGAAACGCTTTCTGTTGAGAAGTGAATGATGGACATGTAAACTACTGACCCAAATCATGAGGATGAATCTTACCCACCTACAGGCTGTAAACAGAGTGGAGAGTGATATATCTGAATTCATATCCGATTATATATTCGAACATCCGAATCCGAATAAATATCCGGCGGATAGTAAATCTGATATCTTTATCCGACTCCAATTAAAAAATCCGGATTCGGATAGTATCCGAATTATCCGATTATTTTTAAAAATGTAAATTAATATTTATAAAATATAAAAATATCTATTTTAAAAAAAGAAATATATATTTTAAAGGTTATATTAATTTTATAAATTTAAAATATATTATTTATATATATATATATATATAATTAGAAAAATATTTATCGGTATACCAATATATGAATTCGTATCCAATTATAAACGGATAGTAATTTTACAATCCGAATTCGTTCCGCCGGATACCTATTTGTATAATTATCCGACTAAACAGATTCAGATATGAATCAGATACGGATAATATCCACATTTGTTAACAGCCCTACCTACATAAGGGGGTGTGCCTTAAAATAGTATGCCTTTCTGGCTTCACTCACAGAGCCTCTTTAACTGCTCCTTTAACCTGTGATTAATTTTTTTAATATTTTATTCTAAAACCAAGGTTACATGGTTGAATCCTAAGGGTTAATGAATCTTAAGAGATATCAAAAGGGAAACATGTCAACATGTGGGATGAGGGCTAGCTAGACCAGCTAGATGAATATTGTCTCGCAAGGGCTAAACAAGACCAAATCTCATTGCTATCCTTGGAGAATTGGTCGCATCCACAATCATAGGTCAACATGTGTCCCTTTTAAGATTTGTTAACCATGGTTAAGATTCACTAATAGGTTCAACAATCTAATATTAATTATTAGAAATAAAAATCAATCCTAAGAGTTAAAACTTATTATCTAGAGTTAAAAGGGCAGTTAAAGGACTTTGTGAGTGCGATTGAACTCTACCGAGTTCAATTGCAGTTGAACAAGGTTGGGACAAGAGGCAACAAATCTCTTCCATATCTCAATTGCACAGGTGAAGTCTTCTCATTTTCATCCAACTCCAGCCCTAGGTAGGGATGTTATCGAGCTGAGTAGTGGTGTGTTCAAATTTGTGTGTTAGTGGTGTGTTCAGAAGCCATGCGGATAAAGATTATGATGATCTGAAAGGTTCACATACCTTAAAGTATACCACAACTCAAGAATAAGATTTGGACTCATAGCATACTAGTTCTCTCACTACGGCTTCGTGACTAAAGTAATTAAGTATTCAACAGATAATATGATCAAAGGAACATATTTTGATCAACTATAAGCATTCAAAATCTGATAAAAAGCTCAAAGGTGGTATACTCCGTCATGACCAAATTCATCATTGGTTAGATTTTAGTAGAATTAGATTACTGAATGTTTTCTAACGTCATTATAATATTCTATTATTCAAGACAGGTCTTGAATAAATGGCATTGCGAACTTATGTTGATCAAAAGCTCGAGGAATCATAATCCGTTGAGACGAAAAAGGCGGCTACCGGTTCAGCCTCATCTTCATAAGGATTCGATAGATTCAGATTACCATGTACCCTATTGCCTTGTCAGGGGGTAAAAATATTGATTACCTTTCTCGTGGGAATGAGCGTGTGTGTTCCCCCCATCTCCTATTCTAGCAAAGTATAAATTACTTCCTGGGCTGACAGTTAGGAGAGAATTCTGGGATGTATCTTGCCTCATTTCTCTGTGGGTTGTTGGAGAAAAACACGGTCTCCATAGTCTCATTCTTTTGTACTAGATAATTGAGGCATGACGGTGAATATTACATTCGCCCTGAGAATAGTGCACTCGTCCAGCATTTAAGATTTCTCTAGATAAAGTATCCCAAAGGCGTATGACGCCTCTTTGGTGAACGATGATTTATATATATATGTTTGTATATGTGGGGAATGATTATGAGATGTGGTTTAGAGGGCTATGAGAGAATTTGTTAGAGTAGATAAACTCATTCTTGAGGAAGTTTACTCTTTTAACCTTTGAGGAATGTATCCAAATGATTATTTTCGGTCATGACAATTCAAATGATTAAACTGTAACTGAAAATTAGTTACGGTGGTTTTGATGAGCTGACAACTCTTTCTCAATAGAACACATTTTACTTAACAGATAGGTTCCCTTTAACGGATGTAGGTTCATTTTAATAGAATGCATCCATTTGTTAACATAATGACTCCACTTAACAGAATAACAGTTGACACGTGTCATAATTAGTTAGCTGTCACATCAGATATATATATTTGAATAAGAGATATTAGTTAAACTCAGAATATTCCCTATAAATAAGGAATACTCATATGGATTGCGAGAGGACAATTTCACAAAGATTCAGGAGATTTTCTAGAAGAAATCTTCTTCTCCAAAAGAGAGTTTTTTCGGATCTAGAGAGGATTTCAAGTGTTCTTAAGAAGAAAGACTGACAGTTTATTCGTATTCTTCACTGTTCTCTCTTTTCTATCTCCAGATCATGTTCTATTATATTTCCTCTTCCCTCTTATCTTACTCTTTAAGGAATCTTGAAAAAGTTCGAGTTGTTGCAGTGTATTAGTTAAACTTCTTTTAGGCTTACGGAATAACCCAGAAATATTAAAGAGGAGATTGTTGATGATGATTCATTGATCCTATTCGACAAACCTACAGTTTTTTTTTTAACCTACAATTGCATACAAAGACTCAAAGATCCAGCTCAGCAAGTCGAACCCTCGGTTCCAACACAAAGGATAGCATTCCCCATGTTTATCTTCATCATACGAAATATCCAAAAAGAAAAAGAAAAAGGATAGTTCTCACCATCTCAAGACATAATAATTTGACAAATTGTAAAGGTATTATTTTTTTAAAAAACTATGAATTATCTAGAATGAATGTGACTAATGTCAACCACAAAAAGATCCTGGCCATGAAAAAGAACAGGCATTCCTGTTATGTAAATTGTAAAGACATACTTATCCATAAAAAAAATTATTATATTATTAATAAAAGAGGTTTTTTTTTTTTTTTTGGTAAGGTTTAATAAAAGAGGTTCAGAGGGGTTCTTTAAGGTACCCATTTTCCGTTTCTTTTAAAGAACTAAATCCTACGGTGATAACCACCGGATTTTGGGAATCCTGTTATGCCCCGGTCGCTACGTGTCCCTTTTGACACCCTTTAAGTGGAATTAAGATTCACTTACCCTTACGGTTCACTCACCCATAGTTGGTTATTAGAAAAAAATATTAAAATAATTTTAAAAGAATTAATATTTTTTTCCTCTAAAAACCAAGGATGGGTAGGGTGAACCCTATGAGTGAGTGAATTCTTAACCATAGTTAAGAGGTGTCAAAAGGGACACATAGGGACTATGGGTGTATTCGAGTCGGGTTGAGCTCGGCTTGGCCCTGTTCAGCTCGGTTTGAAATTTTTTCATCTATGCTCGAGCTCAACTCGGCTTGAAATTTTTTCATCTATGCTCGAGCTCGACTCAGCTAGATATGTAGTTTGAAAAGCTCAGCTCGAATTCTGCTCGACTTCGAGCTCGGCTTAGCTTAAACTCGGATTGAATTATTAAAAATTCATTTTAAAATAATAATAATAATAATTTTATTATATATATAATAATTATATTATTTATATATATAATATATTATTTTTTATATAATATTCAATCCAAGTCGAGCTTGAGCCGAACCGAGCCACAATCAGGCCGAGCTTCGAGACGAGCCGAATCAACCAGGCCTTGACTCAAGCTCGGCTTGAATACATTTTCAAATTCAAAAAATAACTCGGGTCGATCGAGCCTCTTTTTCAAGCTCAAGCCTGGCTTGATCGAGTAAAGTCGAGCCGAACTTTGAGCTAGCTAGCCCAATTCAGATAGCTCAGACAATAGAATATCAAGATAGGGGCCTTACTCCATTCCTTTCAGGAATGGAGGCCCTTCAGTTTCGCCTGTTTATGAGAGCTTTTTCTGTCCTCTTTTGACTCTAGAGCTTTTTCTGTCCTCTTTTAAAAAACAAAAGGAAGATTCTCGATAAGACTAAAGCTACTATTCGGTGGCGAAACAAGAACTTTATGTAAAAAAAAAAAGTTTGCTAAAGTGGAAATCAATTAGTGGCATGAGAAGAAGTAGGGACGGGACCGAGGGAAGTCATTCCAGGCAAGAGAGCCAATCAGGAAATCCTCCCGGTAGAAGCAAATAGATGCTCAATTTTTCGTTCTCTTGCTACGGTTAAACGATCTTCTTCGGATGATTTGTCCAATCCAAGGATAGTTATAATGACGACCTCGGGAGCATAACCAGATCATCGGATTCCCCAGAATGGTTATAACCGTAGAGGATTTGGGATCATCAGATTCCCCAAAATGGTTATAAACGTAGAGGATTTGGTTCCTTATGTTACTCATCCTTTTTCCGTTTCTTGGTCTTCTTTCGCCTTTTTGACGCATTTTTGACACCCCTTAACTGTGGTTAAGATTCATCCATCCTTAGGGTTCACTTACTTATTCTTGATTTTTAGAAAAAAATATTTAAAGAAATTTAATCCTAAGAGTTGGTAATTTTTAATCTGGGTTTAAAATAATAAGAATTTTTTTCAAAAACAAAGGATAGATGGGGTGAATCTTAACCGCAATTAAGGGATGTCAAAAGGGACATGTGGCTACATCATAACCGGATTCCTTGGAGAAACTATGACTTGAGTTGAAGCTTTAACTTCGAAATTTGAAGTAATTTACTTTAGTTTTCAAAGGCCAAATACAAAGATGTAGTTCTAAAGAAATTGACTTGAATACATTCGAAAACACAATAAACAGAAAATTTGTGAACCTGTTCTAAAATCAACAAAGCCTTCATGTCCATCTCTTAAGCCATCCCATAGTTTGCCAGGAGACAATAAGGCTCATCAAACCCAAATACACCTTTGTTAATACATCCACAGAAAATCTTAAATCCTCCATAGATTCTGGTGTCACTCTCATTATTGCTTTGTGGTAAGCTACTGCCATCCATGCATGCGTGACCCAGACTGTCACTCTCCCCCTCATTACTACTTCATAAACCCTTCCCTCCATCTCTCTCCCTCTCTCTCTCTCTAGGTTGCCGCTACAGAGGAAGAAAGCCTAAGCGATTAGTCTTTCTCACTCTCTCTTGCTTGTGGCTATATATTGAGAGTGCATAAATATGAGGCAGAGAGATCCTCGCGGAAGGGAGGTTGCAATTGCTTACCGTCTCGGAGTGTGTTGCTTTTATTATATAGCCATAGAGATGCACTATAAACAGGAAACCCAGAACATAGTACAATAGAGATATGGACTCTTTACAAGAAGGGAAAATATCCAATAGAGTCCTTAAGGGATAAATCTCTAGGATTTATCCAAGTATCATTAAGGCCTTTCTAGGAGGAAGTTTATGCGGTTATCAAAGATATGGTTGGGGATAAATTCCCTGGGACGATTTTACCATCTCATTGTGCAAACAAAAATTTGCGACCTCTCCTGTGATTTATAATGGATAGTATCACGATTTCCATTAACACGGTGATTTTACTTAAAAATACAACCACAACCGTGTTTAATAAGCATAGTTGTAATAGTGATAAGCCTTACTGCCAATTTTGTCATGCTCTTAATACGAAAGTAATTTCCATTTACAAGACTCCTACCATATAGCAGCCCTCATTTTGAGTTCACTAGCTTGGCCAATAGGCCTAGTACTTCATAATTCGAAAAGCTAATTAAACCATATTATTATGAACACACCTAATGAGATCCTACGATCTCAATCTCAGCCCTAATCGAGACTCACGTTTTGACGGTATTTTAGGGTAATCAAAATTTTTGGCTGCCAACTACTTGCTTGTCTCATGAAAGTTTTTTCATCATCGAGTAAAATAATGTGAATCAAGTTATTTAACCGGAATCATGTTATTTTAACTAAATACTTAAAATAACATAATTTTAACTGAATCAATTAATTTCTATGATTCACTCAAGTAACTTGATTTCAAGCAAAATATCGTGAATCACGTTATTTTAACTGAATCAGTTTATATGTATATATATGGTTCACCCAAAATAACGTGATTCATGTTAGTTTAATTGGTTCAGTTAAATAACATAATCAGTTAATTTGTATGGTTCACCCAAAATAACATGATTCAGTCAAAATAACATGAATAAGGTTTTATGGATCAATAAGTGTCTGTGAGTGTTAAGTTAGATGGCCCCACTGATAGGAATGGGGCGAGATCGTACGGTATCAGAAGCTTTATCCTATTATTATTGCTATCATTCATACCCAAAACAGAATTTTCTTTGCAAATCACTCAAATGATGCTCTCCATCCTTCATCTGCAAACCAAATATTGTTGCAAGATTTCGAGCTTTTGCCTGTTGTTAAAATGAAAAGCCATTGCGGGTACTTAAAAAATCTTACTACCAGAGTCGTATATGTCATGGACAATCCAAATAGGTTTCAGAAAACTATGATCAATATATAAGCAGGAAGAAATCACAGAGAGAAGTATAATACAAGTTTGCGATTCGATATGCTAACTAGCAAAGAGGTGAAAAGCAAATTACAATTACATATGAGGTGTATGATGCCTCAGTTCACTTCTTTAATTTCGTCTAATGCGTAGTTGTTGGTAGATACATTGGCGTAATTCACTTTGTTGAACCGAACCACGACTGGATAACGCGTTTTTGGATCCTGCCCAATGTAGCATATTTCAGCATTTAGAAGCAATATATATAGGGGAATGTTAACCTTCATGAAGACAAGTGAACTTGGTAACTTTCGTTAGACTTTTTTACTCCTATGTATTGAATACAATTTTGTTAAATATAAAAGTATTTAATAAAATATTTGTTATTTATGAGAGAGAGAGAGCACTAACCTGATCAACGGCCACGACCGATCCAATGCCATTGAACCAGTAGGACTCTTTCCTAAGAATTTTCACCTGTGGAGGGAGAAGAAAATTAAGGAAAGCCAACCAATCTTAGTGCCAGCAGCTGAAATTGTGGTGATAGTGGGATAATAGTAATTTGTTGTAGACTCGCGGTTGAACTCGGAGGGAGTATTTGTTTGCTGAGATATCTTAACTCTAATTGAATGACGATATGGAAAGTGTAAACCATATTTTTTGTTGTATTTATTTATCCTTAATTAAGCAAATGATGATCAAGATTATACGGGATCCAAACACAAAAGCATGGTTTTACTATAGCTGTTATAAACTTGATAACTTCTTATAATTAAGCAACCCTCCAAGAAAAAAAAAAATCTTCTTATGAGTTAAAAATGAAGGTTAAATTATAGTTATCTTACAAAGATCAGGAGTAACATTTTAGTGAGTCATGTTCATTAAAACCTTTAATAACTATTCCTAATAACATGACACATCACGAGGGATGAGTGACAAAAAATTACCTTGATCATGCATTTGTAGACCATTCAATGGTAGAAGTCAATCATTTAATAGCCTAAGTAAGGTCTAGTGAGCCTAAGGGGTTAATGCAAAGAACCTAGAGTCTAGTCGGACGACCTAAACATGTCCGTTCAGACTGAATTTTTGGGGCATGTCTCCTAACCTTAGATTAAAAAAAAAGGTGTCATATGTCATCTTTTTAGAGGGCTTAAATGTTATGACACATCAACTCTCTGGCAGAGATCTCCATGGAGCAATTACACGAAGGAACCAAGCTCCATCACCAATTACTCCTGCTGCTTTCCTTATTTTTAAGCCTTGTCCCATAATCCTCCTCAAGCAATAGCTTAATTTTAATCCCCTAATTTCATTCCAATAAAGTTGTCGCTTGAATAAAACATCCCCTAAAGAAGTAATTAACAAATACGTATAGTGATGACGATGTCCCCTTTTGGTTTAGATTCCAAAACCACGTGTGCAGAAAAGCACTTAAAATATAAGTGATTTTGGTAATTATTCATTAGGTATTAGGTTAACACATAGGAAAAATCTATTGTCTCCACAGATTGCAAACTTGTGAAGATTACACTACACAGTCTTGGGAATTCCATCAAAACCATAACAATAAACACCCCCTACAACGTTTTCTGCAAAGCGATTACCAAAAAAACGTTTTTTTTATTATAAAAAAAAAACAGAAGAACATTCAGTCACTCATAGAGATCGTGCTTATTATTTATGATATGTGCTAGCCAAAATCATTTGTCCTAGCGTAAAGAAAGTGATTAATCACCTCAAATTAAATAAAATTAACCAAACACAGAGATAGCAGTGGTACGTACCTTAGTGCCTCTCTTAGGTCCAATCGGTGGTGGCTTAGCAGGCTTAGGTGGTGGAGCTTCACCTTCCTTAGGGGCTGTGGTAGCTACAGGTGGTGGTCCTTCTTCAGCTGCACGTACAACTAATCTTGAAGCACTGTTCTTATAAGGGAAGAAAACTGTGCTACGAGAAGATGAAGCTGTGTTGGACGTGAGACTAGATGTGGGTACAAACCCAGATGCTGCAGATGCCATGTTGCAGCTAGCCATGGCTACCTTCTCTCTCTCTCTCTGTTACTCTTTTTCTTTTTAAGTGGTGATAGGATTTTGGTGAAACAATGATCGATAGGCCTTGATGGATGAAATCTTTTTCTTTCTTTGGAGGAGAATCATTATCTTAACCTATCAAAGTGGCAATTTTGTTTCTACCACTAAGATGCTGCCACGTGAGCACCATATCTATCTCTTGTGGATAACCTCACCTTTCCTGTATTGTGGGTTTATGTTTTAATCAGAGTTTTAAAAAGTTTGTGGTGATTGCGTAGTTTTAACCTAAAAAAAGTTTGTGGAGAAGGGGAGTGCTAGCCCCACTCTCACCCCTTATTTCAATAACCTCTCATTTCGTGGCAAAAATATAAGATAAAGCTTTTGAGACCCTCTTAGGGCTCAGTCCGTGCTCTAAGAGCACGGAATTTCAGGTGGAGCCCACCATGTGAAATGGACCCACCTGAAATCTTTCGCTCTTAAAGCATGGTCTTAGTGGTCTCGGCCCTCAAAGGGGCTTAATAGTAAAGTCTCTACCTGAAATGTCGTGTTCTTAGAGCATAGTCTTGGCCTTAAGAGGGTTTAGAAGTTTTCTCCAAAATATAAACACCATACAATCTTATTAATTTTTGTTATGAGAGAGTGTGGGGCTAGCAGCTCCATTCTTTTGATGGAACTTTTAGAAGTCCTCGAACATTAATGTTTTGGAACAAGAGGCAAAGTAAACTGGTAGGGATCTATCAAAAAAATATGAACGAAGTGTCTTATATAACCCCTCAGCCAAAGTAAATACTAAGTGGAGTGCTAGCTCAAGACACACTAAGTCTTTTTTTTTTCCACAGACGCGGTGTAGGTGCTACACGTGGGTTGCTACTTGTAATAGGAGATGGGATGACACTTGTTATCCTCGCATCTAGTGATAGCATTTCTGAAATGAAAAATAATCACCATCTCAATTAGTGACGCAAGGAAGGGATGCCCCTCTTCTTGCCAAATGTCCTTTTAACTTTCTTTAACAATGATTAGGATTCACTTAACTCTAGAGTTCACCTATCTATCCTTGATTTTTAGGAGAAAAAATTGATCACAGGGTTAAAAAAATTTAACCCGAGTTCATGGCAATTGAAGGGGTGGCTTTGTGAGAGCGAAGAGCAATAGTTCCCTCCTTGTCACTAAGGCGAACTATTGCCCTTCTAAAATAGTTATGGGAAGTGATTTAAAACTTTTGATAGTAGTTATTATCGATAGATCAAGCCATCCGATTAGAAATCCTTCAATCCAACCGTGCCTAACATCAAGCAATGCCCAACATTTAATGCAGGTGCACCTTGGAGCCATTGGATTTTCACTTGAGCGCCACGGTAGTACCTACTATTAAAGAGTTTAAACAGTTTCCAATACTAACTGGATTATGAAAAACTTTTTTTTTTTTTTTTGGTAAAAATCCAACAGTTTCCAATACTAACTAGATTATGAAAAAACTTTTCTTTTGGTAAAATCCCATTACAATACGAGGAAAATAATCACCTAGTCGATGACCTGAGGTGGAGCATCTTGGTTCCCTGTTCTTGCCATGTTTCCCCCTTTAACTCCCCTTTAAAGATGATCTGGCTACCAATGCGTGCTTCACTGGAAAAAGGGAAGAAATCATTTCATTCTCCCTAATTTTGACTTCTCCCCATTTGATTGATATCTCCCCCCCCCCCCCCCCTTTATATCACCACATGTCTCATGAAATGGAGAAGTCAAAATCATGAGACCCATGAAATGACTTCTCCAGCTACTTGTCGCACACATTGTAATAGCCAGAGACAATCTTTCTGGCATCTGCTAGAGAGAATCCGAGGTTCCCCTTTAATTGTGGTTAAGATTCACTTCCCGTTCACCGTATAACTGAAATTAGAACTCGAAGCACTCTGTGAGAGCTAGGGTTTTTTTTCCTATCGATCCCAATCATAGCCGAGTGACGAACAAAGGGAGACAATGAAGAGAAATGCAGAAATTTATACTAAAGATCGGTTTCAGCTCCCGAGTTCTTCAATGAGACGCTCAAATGAATTTGGGAAATCTAAAAAATGGTCTGGTTCTAGGGTTCCTCGTGAAAGTAAAGGTCTTTAATCGAACTCTTAAGTCTCAAACTGATGATTTTTTTTATTTTTTTTTTGCATTTCTGTTCACGAATCCTTTGGTCTGATCTGAATACGTCTGCTACTGTGTTTTCGAATCTAAATATAGAGAATTTGGGAGTTTTTTTTAGCTTTCCATTCTTATTGGCTAATCTTGCTTTACACGGTGTTTGATTTTGTGATTCGTAAGAGTTTTCTAGACCTACTGGTGCAGGCAATGTCAGCATTGTTTACTGTTACATTATTTCATGTATCAATTGCGTTCTTGTATTGAGTTTAGTTACGTAATGAATTTCATCTTACTAGATCTTCTTCAGTTGTGAGTCATTGGATCATTCATTCTGAAAAAAAGGGCTACTGAAACACTGGTTAATGTAATCTGGATGGATACTTGATGATAATTAACATTTGATCTTCAATCTCAAGAACATGAATACAGGATTTCTGAAAAAGTTTCAATTGAGCCGATTTTTTATTTTTTTAAATATGTGATGTATATCTGGAGGGATGCTTTGATAATTAATTGGCTGTGGAAGAGTATATTTGGAAAGTTGGAATTGCCTTCAAGTAGGCAGAATACAATTTCCATACAGCGTGTGCCGTGAGGAACTAATTGGGATTTAATTAGAGTGGAAGTGGAAAGGAAATCTAGAAATGAAAGACTCGAATTGGGAGGCTAGGTGATTACACCTGATGACTCTCTTGAGAGATTTCCACTTCCACATTAGGATGTAGATACACCATTATAGGCAATTAGGTTTCGAAATATGAAGTAATCAGACTGTTTAAAATGACATCACCAATGGCAACTAACTTTTGCGGCTCATGAGTCATGATTTTGTCGTTGTTACTATGTTGGACACCCTAATTATTAATTTTAATTTCATTCAAATGATCATAAGGCCTAACTTAAAAATATGACAAATGCGTGGAAAGTTACTTTACTTTGCAAATTGACATTTATGACATAATTAATCCACTATTGTTCTATCCAAGTGCCACAGTAAAGATTCATAATTATTTATCTAGAAATCTATGAAATAATTGATCTATTATTATTCCCTTGGAAAGGGAATGTTTTTGAGCATTCCGAAGTGTTAGTGGCTTTTGGGTGATCTTGTTAGTGGCACTAATGACATTCCTCTATTATTGCAATCCAAAAAAGATCACTAGTACTGTATATTAACATTATACCTTGCCATATTATCTAAGTGATGATCAACCCTTCTCAAAAGAGACTTAGAGTAAATGTACATGAAATTATGTGTGCCGAATCCACTGGTGAGAAGTTAAAATGGTCTAGCATGTACCTTATCACAATCAGCTAATGTATTTGAGCATGCATCACGGGAAGAAAGTTCTGAAACTTACAAGGAGTGAATTTGAAATTTTAGTATCTGCCTTGTGAGAGGTCTGTATAGGAAGCTGAAAGCCAGCTATTTGTCTTTGGGGGTAAACCATGAGTAAAACTGAAATCATTTTGGCATAAGCTATAAAGATCTTAAAAGGAGATATTTGGGAGTATCAAATAGTTCATTTCATGTTTATTATTCTCTTCTTGTGTCTTTCTAGTTTACTTGTTTGTCGTTTCTTTTCTTTAGTTTTTTTTTTTTTAGTTTGTTCTTTTCTATGGATATTTTGAAGCTTAGTGGTATTTTTATGGTTTTCTCTTGGTCATTAGGTTAGTACACATACTTCTTTTACCTATATGATGATGAAGTAACCTAAAATTAATTAATATAAACCTAAATATTTTTGTCTTCAATTTGGGGGGGGGGGGCATAATAATCATAATGTGGCACCTAGAAGATGCCAAATATGTATATTGAATTAAATCAACTTATTCTGGTTGCTTGTATTTGTGCCGACAAAAGCTGTTGTTTTCTTGTAGATATAAGCCGGGTGAAAAGAGTAAGGTTTGCAGATTCTAATACCGTTTATCCTCTAAGTTACAAACGAGATGCTTCTTCAAAACCTGCCAAAGGGACTAATCCTCCAAGAGGTAAGTTTGCTATTTTGCATGCTGTTTGCTCAAGTTGTCTGTAGGCATATAAAGATATTGTGCAATTTCTTATTTACCTTCTCTTCATTTGAATTTTTACCCGTAAGGCGAGTATGTTTGAGATCTCATTGTCTCATTCTTACATTGTAGTACAGTGATGTCATATCATTTCTATTATTTGAAATACTACTTATCTGATGCCAAAGTAATATGCAGCAGATGATCCAAAAACTTCCGAGTATGCCTTCTTTAAGAAACTAAAGGAAGATGCTGGCCAAAATTTACATTCTTATCCACTACATAAACAGGACAGCCAATTGAATAAATTTAAAGCAGGCGACTCTATTGGAGGTAGATTCAAGTTAAAGATTGCCTCTTGGTTGTTACATGGGTTGTTGAAAACCAGATACCCAGGAAATCTTGTTGCACGAATTCTTCAATGCTTCACCCTCAATGCATTTTACCAACAGTCTTTTACATGCCTTCCCATTTGGCTTAGATCTTAGCATATTAGTTTTAGTCAACTCAATACCTGAAGATCATTTCTACTATGCAGATATGACCAACATGATCAAGCACAACTCCGAGGAGCTCAGGTTAATCTTTCCTGTTGAAAAGTTTACACCTATCAAAAAAAAGTTTACACCTATTGACCTCAAGTCAATCATTTCACCACTTGGTGTCCCAGAGAACTCAGGTGTGCACTATAGTAAGTAATTTCAGTTTCTTTTCATGTACATGTGCTTTTCTATATGCATCCATTTTTCCTATTTTCATCACAGCAGTTTACTTGCTTATCATATTAAAGGTAAGTAATTTCAGTTTCTTTTCATGTACATGTGCTTTTCTATATGCCTCCATTTTTCCTGATTTTCAACACAGCAGTTTCTACTTGCTTATCATATTAAAGGTATCCCTTTATTTGATGTCCAAAATGTACAGTCTGTTTCTAGGTTCAGCTATTGGATCATCATGCCTTGATGATAGGGTTATCAGCATATATATAAGTGTAATTTTTGTGTCTTGGGATGTGGTCTGTCATAACATGGATTTATTCTCTCAAGCCCAAGCCAAAACCTGTTTTAGGGAAGCATTTCTAGATTCTAACTAGTAAGGGGAAAACTGCTTGTATAGTAAGGGCGCTCCCCTTGACTAGTAAGGGCCCTGCCTATACTATTAAAGGACAAGTTCTTTCAAGCCCCTTTACTAGTAAGGGTGCTGGGTTGGGAGACTCTTGATGGAGTTGAAGCGTCTAATGCAGCTAAGTCCGCTACCCGAATTGCTCCTTTCAAAAAGGTAACCATAAGGCATTAAAAGTTGTTTAATGTAGTTATTTCTGGTTTGCCCATGGTGACTCATGTCAGATGTTGCTCATGCACTATGATGCGTTCGTGAGGCGAGAACCTTGCTTGTTTCTCTTTATTCTTATATCCATTTTCTTTAAAACCCTGGTACCTCCTTGCTCTTCTCATGACAATGATGCAACCTAGCTTGATAATGTTTATATTTTTATTATTTTCATTTTCAAATAGGTGTTTGGACCATATTTACAGAGAAGCTATGTATAGGGTAGGATGCTCGCTTCCATCATGTCTCATTTAGTGGTCAAAGAGGGCTACACATGTGGGATGTGATGGGATAGACCAGAGTCTACAACATATGCTGTAGACCCTGAGCAAATATCGTTAGATTGGAACCTAAGGTGCCTGCTTCTCCACATACTAATATAATGGGAGTGAGGTGCCTATATCTCATGCAAGACAAAATCTGAGGTATGCCTACCCATACTAATATAATGGGAGTGAGGTGCCTATATCTCATTTCTCGCGTCTCGTTTCTGAATGATTTTTTAAGCCTCGCTTTTCCTACTTCTCACTTATTTCGCTTTTCGCTATGGTAATTATGGTTTACCAATAAAAAAAACCATTGTGTGGAGACCATTTGAAAATATCAAGAACTCATTTGTATTGAATGTTCCATACTAAAATGCTTTACGTATCTCAGTGATACGCGTATGCCCCTTCCTTTTGATGTTCTCATGCTCTTAGCCCTTGGGAAGCATAATCTTGGAGCCTCCTTAATAGATGAGTGAGTACTAAACAAATTGCCAATGAGAGAAGAATAGTAATTTATCTGGCTATCTGCTATAGTTCTATACCAATTCTAAGAGTACAACTTTAAACTAAAAATGTAGTACTAGCTTTCAGTAGAATCAGTACGGCATTTATGCCATAGGACGTTGTCACTGCTATGCAGGCTGGCCATCAATCCTTGTGCTACCTCATCAGGCTTATGGTTCCTTTGTATCTATAGTAAATTTAAGCTATAATTAACACGTTTTTATGTTTTCTTTAGTCTTCAAGCCTTACAAATTTTCTTTTCCTGTACCTTATAACTGAATTATGGTAATTTGGAATTGTGATTCTGGATTATTGTCAGTCCCTTACAAATTACAATAGATATTAGTGAGAGGGCAGACAAGGTTGTTTTCCTACATGATAATATACTTTGTTAACATGGTCTTTAGAATTTGGACACTTAGATAATTGAAATGGAAACTGGAGGTGTGAAAAGAAGAATAAAGTAAAAAAATAATGGAGACTGTTTGTTACTTTTTCTGTTTTCATTTTGTTTCCTTTCTTGAGTTTACATACTTGTAATCTGCCCCTGCTACTTTGTTTTGCTTTTCGATCTCTTATATATATCATCTTGATTACCACTATAAAAAGATGTTTATTTGCCGAGAAAATAGGTGCAAACATGGAAAAGAACAGAAAATTTTGAATTTCAAATACAATTATGAGTTGTGTTTTGTAAATTTTCTTTTCTTTTATTTTCTCTTTTTCACTTATTTTCTCGGCAACCAAACATCGGGCTAGAGTATAATTTATACATGTTGAAGTTTCCTTTTTTATATTCATTTAGGTCGAAATATCACAATAAAAGGTATGCCAATAATAAGTTGTATAAAACATACAAACCAATTATACAAGAACTAATGTTCTGGTAAATCCTCCTGAAATTGGTGCATAGACATTGATCATTCAAGAATGTCAAAAGTCATCAACGGCCAATCACATTAGTGCAGAGGTTCATTAATCTGTGCCCTTATATTAAATGAATGAAGTGCAAAAATCTCTCCATATTTCACCTTCTAACTGGCACCAACAATCTCGGTGTGCTTCGCCCTTTCTTTTTGATGAGTAACCTTGTTTTTAATTTCTTATATATACATTTTTTTACATATTTGACCATTACATATGCTTGGTTTTTTCCTTTTTAGAGATGTATGATATACTTATTTTCCCTTTTACAATTTTTCCAAGTACAATTTTGATTCTCATTGTTGTAGTGTCTGTGTCAAGGATTAAGAACACGGTTTTGGTGGATGCATTGGTCCCAATCAAGACCTATACGTATCGGTTTCGGTTTCGGTTTCAAATGATACATATAATTTTTCTTTCTTCTAGAAAAATCAAATTAGTAATAGGAACCAAATTTTCTAAATATAAAGTCGTGGGAAGCAAACACAATTACAGTTAGACAATAAATGAAAACATAAATAACTAATAAACAATATGTATCGCCCATTTTGTATCAATATAACTATCGCACAGGGAGCTACTGAAACCTATGTGTATTGTCCGTTTTGTATCGGTTTCAGTGATTTTTATTTCCATGGTCTGTGTAAAGTCACTGTAAACACATTATTGTGTATCAAATTCACATGCAATTGTCACAGTAACTGAAATCTGAGAATGTAATGTATTGCTGATTGAAAAACACACTCATTGAATCTTTTCAAGTATTGAGGGTCCCAGCACAGCATGAAGAGGTTTTTTCTAGGAAGAGACAGAATTTACTTCAGTTGATTGCAAATGCCTCATCTCCTGAAGTTGATGAGTGCTGTTCAAAGGGGTTAGACACATTTCCATAAATAATTCCTTTGTTTTCTTTATGCCTCCTTTTATGGTTTTGACAGAAAATTGCTCAGGTATGATTTGGTTTCAGTGCTCCTTCGACGGCTTGTTCCTGACAGCGATGAAAGCAATGTATGCTCTTTGAGTTTATATAGATGGATGTAAAACCTTTCTGTTTTCATGTCATAAACTGAAATTGTAAGTCTCTTAATGAATACCGACAAGAATAGCAGCATATCCTTTTTTCCCCCTGGGTTACTGCCCTAAGATGGTGATCTTTGAACTGAAAAATGTTGCTTTGGCAGATTTGCATGGACCCAAGGTCAAGGCACATGGACTTGAACACCAAATCTCCGTTACTTTCTTCGTCCGATAATAACTTCAAGGAACTTCCTTGGACCCCAAAGAAGAATTTTATGGCACCAATGCACATGCAATACTTGGAAGGGAGTTCATTTGCATGTTGGCCTAGCGAGTCCAGAGAGAGCCTTCTCTCAAAATGGGATAGCAAGGTTTCTGAGTCCTTTTCAACAGGGTATGCTGGTAAAGTCCATATGCAGTACAAAAGAGGGGATCATGATCGTGTTTCATATGGTGGAAGACTTTCAAGTTTGCCCACTAAGAGTGAATCAACTTTTGGTATTGACCTGGGTACAGAATTTGCATTTGAAAATTATGGATCTCTTGCATTGGATCACATTCCAATGCCATCCAAATTGATCTTGGATTACGAAAACTTATCTTCTCATTGGCACTCCCCTCAACAGTCACTTGGACTAAGTACCAAATTGAGTTGCGAAGAGCTGGATGAATTTCATGATCCAAATGAACCTGCACTTGGAAGAGAGCGATGTACTCTGTTGCTGGATTGGGATGATACTAACATGCAAAATGAGACGAAGTTGTCTATTGCTTCTCAAAATACAGCTCTTAGCTTGGATTCCACTTTGCCAACTTCATGGGGTGATGATCATTGCTCGAGACAAGACAGTAAGTTTGATTCAAGTGGGTTGTGCTCTTCATCCTTCCTTGCCATTTATCATCCACCATTGGATAACTTGCAAATGACATCCAAATTGGATTGGTCAGATCACGAAAACTTATTTTCTCATAGGCACTCCCTTCAGCAGTCACTTGGCCCAAGTAGCAAGTTGAGTTACAAAGAGCTGGATGAACTCCATAATCCAAATGAATCCTCACTTGGAAGAGAGCTGTGTACTCTGTTGCTGGATGGGGATGATAGTAACATGCAAAGTGAACTGGATTTGTCTAATTCTTTTCACAATAAGGTGCTGAATTTTGATTCCACTTTTCCAACTTCTTGGGGTGATGATCATTGCCAGAATCTGGACAGTAAGTTTGATGCAAGTGGGTTGTGCTCTTCGTCCTCTCTCACCATCCATGATTCTCCAGTTTTTACTTCACTGTGGGACTTCTCTTCAGAAAGCTATCACAACCATGCTGTTAGAAGACAGGCCCTTGATGACAGGAATTATCTGGTTGCCGGATTGAACCTTTTTCCATTATCCTCGCCTTGTACCCCAAACTATCTTGCTTTGGCAGATGGCTGCAATTTCAGCAACAGTTACAGAGGGAGCAGTGTCTTCGGCTCTCCTCATAATCACCATAAGTATTGCCAGGTTTTCAGAGAGAAGCGCCATCCTAGTTTGGATGCTCTCCTACTATCTTCTGGACTTGATTATGGTTTTGGATGGAAGGGCTTATCGATAATTCATTCCTCTGGAGAATGTCACTCATCTACCTATCCCGATCTCCAATTTCCAGCAAAGGAGATACAAGGCATATCTTCTTACCAGCTTACTGGGGATAAATCCCAGAGGTGCCTGGACAGCTCAAACCACATAAAAACCCAAACTCATATCGCCCAAGATGTACCCAACAACAATAGCTTCTCATCCTTCAGTTTCCAGATATCTCTCAACAAAGAGTGGGTAAGCCCTTTACTGTTCGATAAATCAAGCTGCGATGGACCTGAAGGAAAAATTTGCTTTGGTGGTAATGAAGGCGAATATAACTGATGCCTCCTAGCTTTTGTGGGTGGATTCTTCATGCTTGGATTAAGGTCATATTTGGCTGGACAATGCTGTTAGGTACTCTCCTACCATGCCCTAGCCTTTGGATAATTTCTTTCCTTTCTCTCTTGATAGGTAACGCGATTCTTATGATAAGGGGAGTGATACCTGTACTGCATTGTTTAAGGAAATTTTAACCATTAGATTGTTAGAAACATGGCATTCTTAGATGCCTTGTGTTAACTATAGTTTAAATAGCATATCAACTGATAGCATCTATAACAATTTCTTTTTATAGCATAGTGTAACAGCAGATGAAGTAGATAATATGATACTTTCATGGAAGAAAAAAAGCAAAACATTATTACTCATAGATGATTTTGCATTTGTATCAACCAGCATGCTATCCAGGTAATAAAGTCTCGAGTTATGACTCACCGGTCGCTACTTTATTCCACTTTCTTTTCAATGATATTACATTGTTATTTGCAATGACATGGTAGGATATTTAAACAAATATATATATTTTTACTTATGTTGAGTAGTTTATGTCATGTATTAATATTTTTAAATTTTGAGTTATTTATTTTTGTTTTAAATAACAGTATTTGTTATCATGCAGGATAACGTCATGGGATATTTCAGGAAAGTTATATTTTTCTTTATTTTTAGTAGTTTATATAAGTTTTTGATAATCTTATGTTTTCAATTTTTTAAATAATAAGCATTCATTAGAGTGACCCAAGTGACTTGGCCCCCTCCTCCCATGATCTTGTATAACAATAATGCTGTTTAAAAAATGAAATTATTTATTTATTTATTTTTGTTATTTGATCGATTAAAATGTGGATTAGTTTTTTTAGCTGGGACTGTGGATATGGCTTGGTACGAGATTTATATCACTCTCAATGAGAAACAAGTCTAAACAAAATAAAGTTTCACGCCTGATACAAAGATAAGATAAATGCTACTACAAGTGTACAATTTCTACCAGCTTAAATGGAGTATGTGCCAAGATCATAGGAATTGAAGGATACGAATTACAATAAGAGGATAAGAATTCAAATTTCAGCAAACACCTCCCATTCTCATGAATTTCAATCCACATGAAAATTTAAAACAGTATGGCTTTTTACATTTTGTGTGAATTACAATATCCACTAGGGTCCGTTCTTTGCTAAAACTTATAAAGCTCTGACACTTTGCACTTTGTCATGGGAAATTTGAGTCACTTTGTCAAGGTTTTTAACAAAATTAATCCTTACCATCTTGAGATTTCAAGTCTCTCTATTTTTTTTAATGAGATTTGAAATCATTCATTTTGCTGCATTTAAAGTCTTATAGAAATTACAACCAAGGGATGAAAAGCATGATACATCTAGTTTTCAAAAGAAAAAAGAAAATGTGTATTGTCAAATGACAAAAAACTTGCAAAGAGTTGGACTTTATAAGTCTCACCAAAAGAACGGATTGCAATTCACATGTGTGAGAATTTAAACATTTTTTTGCAACTTCCTTGTTTCTCTTTCTTGACCTTCCAAGACTATTTCGTATTTGAAATACTTTGATTAATTTTTTTTTATAATTTCATAGAAATTTATTTTATTTTTAAAATTTTTAATAGTTTTATTTAAGTTATTTTAATGCATTTATATTTAATCAAATTTAAATAAATATATAAAATTTAATATTCTTTTAATAATTATTTATTTAAACATAAATTTATTTTTGAATAAAATTTTAAAATTCATAATGGTTATCATTATAATAAATATCAAATAATAAATCTTATCATTACAATATATAATGGTTTCTACTATGTATATACTGTATGAGCATACTGTATGAGCAATAGTCCTCTCTCCTCACAAAGCCCCTTTAATTTTCCTGAACTATTGTTAACAAGTTTTAACTCCTGTGGTTAACATTTTTCCCCTAAAAGCTAAGGTTAGATGCTTTAACCCTAAGACTTTGTGAATCTTAACCACAATTAAAGAGAGTTAAAAGGGGACACATGGCAAGAAAAAGGGGGATGAGACGCCTTCCTACACTAAACCAATGAGGAGGTGATTTTTTAATATTATATACTGTTTGTTTGCATTACCAAAGTAAAACATATTTATCAAAAACAACTAATTTAGAAAGAAAAAAATTAACGTTTTATAGAAATAGGAGTCTATAATATAATAAGAATGACTTTCTTTGTTCTAAGGACTACAGTCAAATATCCAAACAGTAAACTTGAAAAGTTGTGTGTGTGTTTGCATGGGTGGTGTGAGTATTTCCTTCAATTGCCTTCAGTAATCACCTTGTGGTGTTATTGAGTTTACCAAAAAAACAACTAAAGCCTCGGGTGTGTTAGTCCTATATCGGATAACTATCCGAGCATGCTGTCCCTTATAAGTTCCTTGGCGCCCCAAACTATTGTTAACAAGTTTTAACTCCTTGGGCTGCATGTGTGGTATGTGTGCTGTGTTGTTTGCATGTTGTGTGTGTGTTTGCATGGGTGGTGTGCGTATTTCCTTCAATTGCCTTCAGTTATTGAGTTTACCAAAGCAAAAACTTGAAAAGTAACTTATTTCAAATAAATTTATGGTCTCAACCAGAATTCTAATTTGTAGGCTTTTCAATTCGTAGATCCCTTGAAATTCTTACTAATATTTCAATTCTTCCAATCCCAATGGACAGACCTTACAGGAATATTGATTTTATTTTATTTTATATTTTTTGTTTTTTGGGATAGGCATCACTTATATAGGTTAGTATGTTGGTTAGGAGTTAGATTAGGTTAGTACAAATGTTGGCTTTTCAATTCGTAGATATTGCAATGCTTATCCATTGAAATTTTTACTGATATTTCCATTCTTGCAATCCCAACTGATAGACCTTATGGGGATATTCATTTAATTTTAATTTTTTTTTTGGTATAGGCATCATTTATCTAGGTTAGTAGGTTGGTTAGAAGTTAGATTGGGTTAGTACAAATGGTGGGCCTCGCAACTGCCAAACGGCCTAGACTTGAGCGAGAGTCCTCTACACTAAAGGGGATACATCCTACCACTGAAGCAAACCAAGAAGGTGTGTTACGGATATTGAATTAAAACATGAAAATGGCACAAATGTCACAAAAATGAGGGCTAAGTTGAACCACCACGGCCAGGTAAAGCCGGTCCTACATCCAACCTTATCCCTCACAGCAATTTAGGGTTGGCCAGGCTAAGGCCCGGTTAGTAAATGGACCGGATTCAGACCAAGCCCACATAAAAATTCAAGAAGAAAAAGAGATTGTTCTAGGTTTTTTTTAATAAATGGACATTGTCGAGTCAAACCAACAGGCCAAGTAAAGTTAAAAGTATAGTATAAAAAGCCCGGCCTAAAACTCTAAGCTCAAGCTCAGCTATTTATTCGGGCCAGCCGGACTGGGTCAGGCTGCGGGCCAGCCCAGCTCATTGACAGCCCTATTGGTAGTGCTTTGCAGTAGAATCTGTCCATTAAAAAAACGTTGATTTGATCAGAGGATCAAAGTCGGTAGGTCATTTGGCAACATATACCATCCTTATATGAGTATTAATCCGCTCCTCGCTCATTGGAGTGAGGAGTGGCGTCTCGCCCCCTCATTGTCGACACATGTCCCTTTTAATTGTGGTTAACTCTCTTTAATCGCTGTTAATATTTTTAACCATTATTAAAAAAAAAGTTAGAAATATTAATTCTATGGGTTAGAGAATCTTAATCACAGTTAAAGGGAGTTAAAAAAGGAAAACGTGTTGGCGCTCACCCCCTCGTCACCGAGCGAGGGGGGAATTGTTTTTCTCCTTATATATTGCATACAAAGGATACTTTAGGTATCCTCAAAGACCAAAAGTCCGCACCTCGGGCCAAGGAGGGGACTATTCCTCCTTGCCCTTACAAACCTCTTTTGAATTATGTTAACAAATTTTAAGCCTGTGGTTAATTTTTTTATTTAAATCTAAAAAACATGATTAAATGTTTTAATTTGAAGAATTAATGAATCTTAAAACACAATTAGATGGAATAGAAAATGAGACATATGACACAAAAAGGCTCGGGCTGAGGAGGTGAGAATTTTCCTCCTCAAAGGTTCGTATCATTGTGAAGAGAGGAGAGAGGGAAAATGACATTTTTGTCACTTCCTTGATGTCCGAGACCTTGAGAGTAGGGAGGAATGACATTTGAGACATATTAGCCTCTTAGGTCCTTTTCTACTCTCAGCTAAAACTCATCGTTATTTTTTATATTTTTTTTTTTGCTTTTAGCTATTTTAGTACAGTTGGGACAGTACTTCGTAGTCAACGTGGGCAGTTGAGCTCTTCCAACCCATACCCAAGAGATTGCACCTAGACCTCCCTCAACAGATAGGCCACGCACCATTGTTGGCGCAAGGGTTGGATATTTTAACTAAGTAAAGAAAGGAATGACCAGCGTTAGTTTTGGCTAAAGTAAGGACCAGTGTTGGTTTTCAGTTAAGCGTAGGGTAGGCATGAGAGTAGGGCTAGCAAGGCACATGCATTTTGATCTTTTTTTTCTTTTTAAATGTGTCATTTACCTACTGGTAGTATTAATGGTTAGTGGTTAGCATCGGAGATTGGAGCACTTGCTACTCATCACCGGAGGAATAGATCCGGAGACCTCTCTATTGAGAGATCTCACACCTCATCATTAGAGCAAAAGGTGGGGTGTCATTTTGATCAATTTCTTTCTTTCTTTTTCGATAAAATTTTTATTATGTAATTAACACATACTCTAAACTCACACACACAGCCAGACCTAAGGCAGTAAGGTGTCATAAGGGTAAGTCCAGCAACCACTCCAAAAGGGCCTCTCTTAAGGAGGGCGGATGACTCCTTATACACCCCTGCAAAGTTGACTTCCCAACTCATGTGGGACTAAACCCAAGATAACACTCTAAGGCAGGTAGTAATAGAGAATCAAATGGTTGGTTTTTTTTTAAAAAGATTATGAAGTTTTGTCAATTTCTTGGGGACTTAGGATTAGGATTTAGGAATGATATTTTCGTCGATTCTTGAAAAAGAAATGTAGAATTGAACAGATAGACCAGCAGAATGAGATTTTTGTCAATCTCTAAAATGCGTCGGGAGAATATCTTTGCATTTATTTTAATTATATTTGTAAATATCAAACTTTGCTATAAGGGAGGAGTGAACTATTGCTCCTCACTCTCACAAAGGTGACCCTTCAACTGTCATTAATACGGGTTAAATATTTTTAAACTTGTAGTTAAATTATTTTATTTTTAAAAAATAAGAATAGATAGATGAACCTTAGGAGTGAGTGAATCTTAACCACAGTTAAATAGAGTTAAAAAGAGAACAAGTGACAAGAAAAGGAAAGCCGAGATGCCCTCCTTGCGTCACCAACCAAGGAGGTGATTATTATTCATTTAAAAAAAGGGCAATAGTTCACTCCTCAAGTGAGGAGCAAACTATTATTCGCTCTCTCAAAACCCTTCAAATTGCCCATGAACTTTGGTTAAATTATTTTAATCCTTATGATTAATTTTTTTTATTTTATTAGCTTCAGTAGCAAATCTTTCAAAAACACAACTGGTGATTATAAATGTCAACATTCTTTTATTTTTACTTTTTCAAACCGTTAAAATATGGAACATCTACAAATGTTAGCCTCAATAACAAATTTGGAGTAAATATGGTTAGCACTCTAATGTTTTTTTTCTTCTTAAAAACCAAGTGTAGTTAGGTGAACTCGATGAACGAGTGAATTTTAACTACAGTTAAAGAAATTTAAGTGGGGACACGTGGTTCGCTCCGCTTGAGGAGGTGATTATTTTCCTTTAAGAAAATCTAAATATCTAAATATGAAAAGGGAATGGAATAAACTCCTGTCGTGGTCCCCACCTGAAGCAGTTGCTATCTCTGACGTCAACTGGGCAACTGCCACGCTCCGCTCGCGCCAGTCTTCTCATTATTATTACTTACTGTCCTACTACCCTCTCATAGATTCTAAACATTTGAAAGTCAAATGATATCCAAGGTTTGAAGACCAATCCGTCCCAAATAGGAAACAAATTTGGTAAATTTCGAATTTGTTTATAAATATTTTTTCAAATTCGTTAAATTTAGATTTTTTTTTACCACAAATTAACTCACACACTAATACACAACGGGGCGAAAGCCAGGTGCACCTCTCTAAAATATTCATTCAAAATATTCTTCTCAATATTTTAAAATTTCGACTATCAAATTTTAAAATTACAACCGAAGTAAAACGATTTTTTTAGTAGTAATTAGTCCACTCAGCTTTCGACTACATAAACAAATGTCTTGCAATTTCATTCTCTTTAACTGTGATTAAGCTTGATCAACTTAAAATTGATAATTTTTTCTCTAAAATTCAAAGTTAAATGGATGAACCTTATGAGTGAGTTAAAGGATGTTAAAAAAGGAGGACTAATGAGGATCGGTATTTCGTTACATAGTGAAAATGTGCGGGTAAATTAAGTGTTTTCTATTTTTCCTACTTTTTCATATTTCTATAATTAAGATTACTTTTCATAAATTATTGAACATTATAGGTAATCCTTTATAATTACTTTATTTATAAACCTTATAATCTAAATTGCATTTATATGTAATTTTTAAAAATATTTTATAATCTATATCTTTAGAAAAATAAAATTTATTAATATTTGATGTACTATTTTAGATTAACAATTTAAATATTTATATTTGTCAAGTATCCTAATTTAGGTTTTCTAATTTAAGCAGGCAATATACACTAGTGGTCTGTGCCAGTGGGCTTCGGATTCTCTCTGGCCCGTGCCAGAAAAGTTCTCTCGGGCCACCACACATTAAGCGCCATGTGGCACAAAACAGGGGAGAAGTCATTTCATTTTCTCCCCTGATTTTGACTCCTCCCCACTTGATATCTCCCCCCCTTTATCTCACCATTTTATCACCATGTGTCAAATAAAGGTTGGAGAAGTCAAAATCATGGGGCCCATGAAATGACTTCTCCAGCCAGCTGGCGCTTACTGTGTGGCCCGAGAGTACCTTTCTGGCACGGGCCAGAGAGAATCCGAAGCTGTGCCAATGGTAGTGACCACTCAATATAGTGGTTAATAGGACTACCGTGTTTAGCCTGCTTCTCATCTAGGTACCCAACTCTCTGCCCCACTAACCAATCGTAACTAGGGTTGCGGGCCTAATCATATTCGACATTAAAAAAAATGAAATATAAGTAGGCTAATAGCTGGCCATTTAAATTAGGAGAATATAAAATCAATTATGTAAATGTTTGAGTAAGTACCTTAGTTTAAAGTAAATCAAGTCTTTATTAATTAAGTGTTATCGTTTAAAAACATCTATTTTAAGTATTGTTATTGATTAAAATATCTTATTTTATAATAGATTAGTTATCTAATTAACTTAATTTGGAGAAAAATTATTATTTGTAATATTTTCAAATTTTTCATAAAAATAAGATTTTAAAATAATATCCTAAAATTTTATTTAATTAACTCTAATTTTGAATAGATTTAAGTTAGATTCTTATTTCGAACGATCTGCACGTGCTGTTCGCGAGGTCACCACGGGACCCTGGGCACAGAAGTATTGCCACTATCACAAGTGTCATGGTCACGTGACTAACCTTTGTCCATCGACTTCATTATTGTCAATGGACTGACCGTGAAATTAACTTGATCAGTCCGGTTTTGGATAAAACGTCTCTCTGTTGTCTGATTATCCCGCTCTTGATGGCCTTGATTGTACCCGGGCTGAACTTGACTGGGTTGATAAGGACGTCTATCTTGCTGGCCCTGGTTCTGTTGATAATTTTGATTGGGTTGAACGAGACGTCGGTCTATCCTGCTCTGTTGTTTGTTCTGATTTTGGTACACTTCATACGGGCGCCAATCAGGTTGATCTCGTTGATTCAGATAAAGAATCTTCTCTCTTGGTGCTTTCCGTGGTGATTCTTCGTCATCAGAAGATTCATATCTCAGCCTCTTCCCCTTCTTTGATGAGGATGCTCTGTCTGCTCTCTCCACAGCTTTCACTCCTATTCCCTTCACCCTTGGTCGTGCTACGACTGTGGTGTCGTCTTCGAATCTCCCAAACTTAGCAGCACGAACTAGCATATCGTCTAGATTGGTGGGGTAGTCAAGAGTGAGAAACTCATATATCTTAGAGCTCTTTGGTACTGCATTCTTGAATGCGGCTATGCTGCTACTGTCCTCGACTTTGTCAATATTCGAGACCTCGTCACTGAACCGCTACATGAAGTCCTTCAGTGACTCCGTTGGCTTCATTCTCAGAGGGAAGAGGGAATTCGCACCTGCTTTTTTTTTTTTAATTCATAATATATTGATCAATAAAAACTGACCTTAATTCGACCATACTCTTTATTGAGCCAGAGGGCAAGTTGCAGAACCACCTCGCAGCTGCTCCTGTCAAACTATTTGAGAATGCTTTACAGAGGAGATTATCATCAAGATTACGGAGAGTCATTGCGTGCTTGAAGTTGAACAGATGGCCAACTAGGTCTGTCCTTCCATCGAACATGATAAAGTTTGGCGTCGTGAACTTTGAGGGAGTGTATGACTGGTTGATCTTATATGAAAATGGAGAGGTTCCAACATCCAACTTTGCCTGTTGAGCAAATTGGTCAAGAGAGCCTCCGCCTGTGCCCCTGACATGGACACTGATCATAGCTTCCACATCTTTGGGAGTCATCCATGCCCTTTGATCCCCGTAATGTATTTGGACATTCGGCTCTTGAGCATTACGAACCCGTGGCTCCTCACAGGGATACTGGGGATCTCTTGGGTCACTTCTAACCCGTGACTCTCGCAATTCGGCACGAGCATAAGGATCTCTTTGTTCAGCACGAACATATTCCAGGTCTCGTGGTTCAACACGAGCTTGATCCCGCTGTCCAGCATGAGTTTGCTGGACAGGTGGAGAACTGGAACGAAGAGCTTCACTGGAAGAAGGGACAAACACGAATCTATTATCAAGATTCTCTCACAACGGCGTTGATGCTGGCCGTGCTACTGCTCTTTGTGAGGGAGAAGATGAGAGGAGGAACTGTCGTCAAACAGGGTGCCTTTGGAGTGGCTCACTTTGGAGCAGCTTAGCATCCAATTCATACAAGTCACGCTCTTAAGTTTCTAACCTCCCTTGAAATGACTGCTGCAGGCTAGTTAGACAGGTCAGATTGGATTGTTGCTGCTGCAAAAACATCAAGATTTGGCTTGCTTGAGAAACACCTCCTTCGAGCTGCTCAGAAGGTTGCTCAACCTCCGGTCTAGGAATTTGTAATATAGTAGGTGCAACGGGAGTAGTTTGAGGGGTTAGATCTTCAACCATGGGTATGGGGGTTTGAGCAGCCATGGTGAATAAGGAGAGCAAAGGGGGGTTCATTTAAGATTTCCCACAGGCGGTGCCAATTTTTGTGTGAGATTTTTCTTGAACGTCCACGCGTCAACTGCTTCTCGGATTTTGGTTTACTGGTAGAAGGAAGAAGTGGAAGGTGTGCATCCTATAATACACTGATGCCAAAGTTAGGATAGGAAGGAGATGATGTACAATAAAAGGTTGAAAATAATAGTAAAATGGTGAATTTTTGCCGATCCTTATGCATTGAATCTCTCGGGGTATTTATAGGCTTAACTCTGTATGTCCATCCATATCCATAAATGTCCATGGATGATCATGTCATTTGCTTTATGATCATTACCAAATATGTCAGACAAATCTTTAGCCTTACGTGTCACACGTGTGAGCCTACTATCTTTAAGGTCGGTTTGGGGTCGAAAACAGGTTGAGATGACTAACATTAAATGCATTAAATGTTAAGACTGTGCTTTTTACCTAACAACAGAGTAAAATGATCGCCTCCTGATTATTTCGTTCTATGAGTCGGTCTCGTTCTTGACTTAAGCATGGGTTCGTTGTGTGTGTAAATACGGACAAGATAACCGTTGTCCAGGAATACAGTTGCTATACTCGTTCTTCAGGATAACGAATCTGTTGTCCTGAAGAGCACAGGCTCGTACTCAATTTGAATACGGGTCTTTTATCCGTAGTTATAACAACGAAGATTTGTTCATCTTCACAACACTTGTTCATTTTATGAATTTTATCCATTACATATGGGTTAGAGAATCTTAATCACAGTTAAAGGGAGTTAAAAAGGAAAATGTGTTGGCACTCGCCCCCTCGTCACTAAGCGAGGGGGGAATAGTTTTTCTCCTTATAAATTGCATACAAAGGATACTTTAGGTATCCTCAAAGACCAATAGTCTGCTCCTCGGGTCAAGGAGGGGACTATTCCTCCTCACCCTTACAAAGCTCTTTTGAGTTATGGTTAACAAGTTTTAGCCATGTGGTTAATTTTTTTAAAAAAATCTAAAAAACATGATTAAATGTTTTAATCCGAAGGATTAGTGAATCTTAAAATACAATTAGATGGAGTAGAAAATGGGAGACATGACACAAAAAGGGCTTGGGCTGAGGAGGTGAATATTTTCCTCCTCAAAGGTTCGTATCATTGCGAAGAGAGGAGAGAGAGGGTAAATGACATTTTTGTCACTTCTTTGATGGCCAGTGAGAGCTTGAGAGGAGGAAGGAATGACATTTGAGACATATTAGCCTCTCAGGTCTTTTCTACTCTCAACCAAAAATCAACACTCTTTTTTTTGTCGCTTTTATCTATTTTAGTACAGTTGGGACAATTATTAGTCAGCGTGGGCAGGTGAGCTTTTGCAACCCATACCCAAGAGATTGGAACCCTAGACCTCCCTCAACAGAGAGGCCACGCACCACTGTTGGTGCAAGAGGGTTGGGTATTTTTACTAAGTAAAGAACAGAATGACTAGTGTTATTTTTGGCTAAAGTAAGGACTGGTGTTGGTTTTTAGTTAAGAGTAGGGTATGCATGGGAGTGGGGCTAGCAAGGCACATGCATTTTGATCTTTTTTTTCTTTCTAAATGTGTCATTTACTTACAGTTAGTATCAATGGTTAGTGGTTAGCATTGGGGATTGGAGCACTTGCTACTCATCACTGGAGGAATAGATCCGGAGACCTCTCTATTGAGAGATCTCACACCCCATCATTAGAGCAAAAGGTGGGGTGTCATTTTGATCAATTTCTTTCTTTCTTTTTCGGTAAAAATGTTATTATGTAACTAACACATACTCTAAACTCACACACAGAGCCAGACCTAAGGTAATAAGGTGTCATAAGGGTAAGTCCAAGCAACCACTCCAAAAGGGCCTCTCTTAAGGAGGGTTGATGGCTCCTTATACACCCATGGTTAGTGTTTTTTTAAAGATTGTAAAATTTTTGTCAATTTCTTGGGGAGGTAGGATTAGGATTTTGGAATGGTATTTTCGTCAATTGTTGAAGAAGAAATGTAGAATTGAACAGATAGACCAACAGAAAGAGATTTTTGTCTATCTCCGAAATGCGCGGGAGAATATCTTTGCAATTATTTTAGCTATATTTTGAAAGAGCAAACTTTGCTATAAGGGAGGAGTGAACTATTACTCCTCACTCTCACAGAGGTGCCCCTTCAACTGCCATTAATATGGGTAAAATTTTTTAATCTTGAAGTTAAATTATTTTACTAATAAAAAATAAGGATAGATGGATGAACCTTAGGAGTGAGTGAATCTTAACAACAGTTAAAAAGAGTTAAAAAGAGAACAAGTGACAAAAAAAGGAGAGCCGAGATGCCCTCCTTGTGTCACCAACCAAGGAGGTGATTATTATTCATTTAAAAAAAGTGCAATAGTTCGCTCCTCAAGCGAGGAACGAACTATTACTCGCCCTCTCAAAGCCCTTCAAATTTCCTATGAACTTTGGTTAAATTATTTTAACTCTTATGATTAATCTTTTAATTTTGTTAGCCCCACTAGTAAATCTTTCAAAAAAAAAATTAGCAACCAGTGGCTACAAATGTCAACATTATTTGATTTTGACTTTTTTAAACTATTAAAATATGAAATATCTACAAGTGTTAGCCACAATAACAAATTTGGAATAAATACGACTGGGCTAGTACTTTAATTTTTTTTTCCTTCTTCAAAAAACCAAGTGTAGTTAGGTGATCTCGATGAACGAATGAATTTTAACCACAGTTAAAGAAAGTTAAGTGGGGACACGTGGTTCGCTCTAAAAAAAAATCTAAATCTAAATAGAAAAGGGAACAGAATAACTGACACGAGTTCGACTCGTGACACTAAACTCATGTCGTGGTCCCCACCTGAAGCAGTTACTATCTCTGACGTCATCGGTTAACGAATCTTCTCCTTCCCCAAATGGGACAACTGCCACGCTCTGCTCGCGCCAGTCTTCTCATAGATTCTCAACATTTGAAAGTGAAAATGAAATCCAAGATATGAAGACCATTCCATCCCAAATTGGAAGCAAATTTGGCAAATTTCGAATTTGTTTATAAATATTTTTTCAAATTTGTTAAATTTGGATTTTTTTTTTAATATTCTTTTTTTAAAAAAAAACAAATTAACTCTCACACACACTTAAACACAACGGACGCCAAGGCGAGGTGCACCCACACACCCTCTCTAAAATATTCTTCAAAATATTTTAAAATTTTTGATTATAAAATTTTAAAAATACAACCGAAGTAAAATGATATCTTTTAGTAGTAATAGTCCACTCAGCATTTGACTACATAAACAAATGTCTTTTCATTTCATCATCTTTAAGTGTAATTAAGCTTGATCAACTTAAAATTAATAATTTTTTCTCTAAAATTCAAAGTTTTAAGAGTGAGTTAATGGGCGTTAAAAAAGGGGGACTAATGAGGACCCGTATTTCGTTACATAGTAAAAATGTACGTTAAATTAAGTATTTTCTATTTTTTCTTACTTTTTCTTATTTTTATAATTAAGCTTATTTTTCATAATTTATTGAACATTATAGGTAATCCTTTATAATTACTTTAGTTATAAACTTTATAATCTGTATTGTATTTATATGTAATTTTAAAAAATATTTTATAATCTATATTTTTAGATAAATAAAATTTATTGATATTTGATGTACTATTTTAGATTAACAATTTAAGTATTTATATTTGTTAAGTATCCTAATTTAGGTTTTCTAATTTAAGCAGGTAATATACACCAGTGGCCTGTGCCGTGGTAGAGACCACTCAATATAGTGGTTGTACCACTCAATATAGTGGTTGATAGGACTACCGTGTTTAGCCTGCTCATCTAGGTACCCAACTCTCTGCTCCACTAACCAATTCTAACTGGGGTTGCGGCCTAATCGTATTAATCGAAATCGACATTAAAAAAATGAAATTTAAGTAAGATAATAGTTGGCCATTTAAATTAGAAGAATATAAAATCAATTATGTAAATGTTTGAGTAAGTACCTTAGTTTAAAGTAAATTAAGTCTTTATTAATTCAGTGTTATAGTTTAAAAACATCTATTTTAAGTATTGTTATTTATTAAAATATCTTATTTTATAATAGATTAATTATCTAATTAACTCAATTTGGAGAAATTTTATTTATTTATAATATTTTCAAACTTTTCATAAAAATAAGATTTTAAAATAATATCCTAAAATTTTAGAATATTTTGGGAGATCTTCTATTGAAAATTTCAAAATCTCAAAAATTATTCATCTAACTTAAATCTATTCAAAATTAGAGAAAGATTAGGATTATTTTTACCAAAATTTAAATTTACAACAAAAAAAAATCAGAAAATATCGGTTAAAATAGTGCCGCCCGATATATTTAACATTATGATTTCGTTGTGGAGCGTTTAGAACTAAAATCTTGTCAAAATTTTAAACTATGGTGAAATCTACCGAGGATGAATGATTCATCGCTAACAAGTCCATTCTCTATAACCTTAATAGCAAAAAGAGTAACAAGGACAAATCATTTTTAAGTAGCTCCACCATAAAGGTTCTTACGACTGCTAGCTTGAATCGTGCCGATAATTAATGACCTTATGAAGAGAAAAAGGACAATTTCTTGTTGGGCAGTAGTGACCTGTATTTTATTTAGATTTGATCTATGGGTATTCCCATATATACGTCCAAATATACTCCCTATTCCTCCTGACCATTTATAACCAACCATTAGGGATTAAGATTTGGGTTGACTTATTTTATCTTTTCTAATGTCATATTAACACAAATCATAACTATTTAATAATGAGATAAACGATTAGGATTTAGGAGTATATATGAGAGTATCCCTAGACTAATTATATTTTTTATTAGATAAAGCTTCTGAGACCTCTTAGGCCGAGACCTCTTAGGAGTATATATGAGAGTATCAAATTTCAAAAATGATTTAATGAAATTTGGAGATCCGTGCATCACAAGCACGGTCTCGGTGTGGTCTTGACCCTTTGCGGTCTCAGTAGCAAAGTCTTTTTTTATTATTATAATATTCATGGTGATCAATATATTATACGTGAATCATATATTAAAATGGTAATAATAAAAATATACAAATAAAGACAATATGAGTATAATATATTGCTTGACATAATATGATGCTGGAAAGAAATATAGCAGTAAGAGCCTTAAGATCTTCGGATGGGATCAATTGGATAATGGCAGTATGAACCTTAAGATCATAATAGCATTACTCTGAGTAGTGCATTCTCACTATTGGAAAGAAATTAAAAACTGCATAAACGCATAGACTTGGGATCAGAACAATTCTAATAATCATTATGCATCTATACAGTAGACCCTCCTATAATTAATAACTTGGTGGAAAGAAATTATATTACTCATAAGAAAATATTATATATAAGAATCACTATATTGACCCATCAAAAATTTCATTTTCGTAATTTGTTATGAATGTATTGTATTTTTCATATAAGCTTCATATAGAATAAAAATGTATAAGGTTAGCACTCTAAAAAACCAAAAAACAAAAGAATTTATGCTAGTCTATTGAACAAACTAATGACATTTAGATCTATCAAAAAAACCAAAAAAAAAAAAAGTTGCGTTACTTAACATATAAAAAACCTCTCATGTTATTTTGAACTAAGGATTCTTCATATTGTCGGGCTTCCTCTTGCACCATTGTACTTTGTACTTTGTATGAAGTGCAGATAATATTTCCAAAATAATTTTATCAATTTCTCTTCCTATACCTAAACCGTCGTAAAGTGATGATAAGATTTATATAACTATGTATTAATATGCTATAAAAACCTCTCTTATAATTAATAATGCACTAGAATTTTCTAAAAAAATTATTAAATAGCAAGTATAAGAGATTATTAATTATACACTATAGAACCAAGTTGATTTCTTACAAATTTATTAATTATTAGAGATTATTAAGTTATAGAATATTAGTTATAAGAGGGCCTATTGTAGAACAAATTTTTTAGAGCAAAAAAACTACTTTTTGAAAATGAATTCTTAAAAATATCTTTTTTTACGTAGGTCTTGGCTATACTTCCCCAACTCTCTCTTCTTCTCACCCAACACAACTCCCACTCACCACCACCGCTATTGCAACTGCCACCTTCACTATTGTTACCACCCTCAACCGTTTAATGGATTTTGTCGAGTACTTTACAAGAAGTTCTTTGTACAGATCAATTATGAGAATTCTTCTATTTATTTCTAGAAATAGAGATCAATAGAATTGATGCCAAATGGGCCATTGGTATCCTAGACGTTATATATTTTGTCAACTATTACACTTCAAAAACTTCGATTATTCTGCGATTTAGGGTGTGTTCGTTTGGCGAGAAAGTGAGGGAAAGTAATGCTATGTTTGGTTGCCGAGAAAATGTGTGAAAATATGGAAAAGAAAAGAAAATTTTGGATTTCTAATACAGTTTTTAGTTGTATTTTGTCCAATTTTCTTTTCTTTTCCATGTTTTTACTTATTTTCTAAGCAACCAAACATAAGGTAAAAGAAAAGTGTATTTTTTTTTCACTTTTCTTATGTTTGGTTTGCAAGAAACAAAATATCATTTTCTTGCACTCTCTCAAAAGCGTCAAACTTTCTCCAAAAAAAAACTTTCAATTCTCCATCTTTTGATGGTTATTTTGAGAGAAATTTTAAGTTTTTTTAATATTTTTTTCACTCATTTTCCCGTCAAACGAACACACCCTGAAGTAGACCTAGCATTGCTCAACTAAGAAAACCCCATTTAATTTTAGTTACATGCTGAAAGTAAAAATAAAAAGAGCACAATGCCCTTCTTACCTTTTTCTTTTCCTACTTTCCATCGTCACTCTAAAATTTCTTAATTTTACACAAATGTCCCCATACACCTGTAAAATTGTACAAATAGTCTAAAATCATTAAAAAATAATACACATTTAAATTATGCCTAATGACAAGGCATGGGCCTCCTATGGCTCAGGTCTAAAAAAAATGAAAGCCCATAAACTCAAAACCAAGTCCAAATCTAAATGGATCACACACTCAATAAATGAGTTGATCAACAATACAATAAGTCTAAATGTGAACTAAATGCCTAAAAGAATGAGTAGAGTCCACTAAAGTCTCATAAATCCCTTAAACCACTAAATGAAGTAAGACTCTTAGGATCCTTATCTCAAAAAGTTTATAAATAAAACTCAAAGCTAAAGATTTGGAGGAAAGATTCAGAAGAAGCCAAAAAAAGAGAATTCAGAAAGAAGCATTCGGAAGAATTATTAAACAATATAAGTCAAGCATTCTTAGTAAAGAAGCAATCAAAGCTTCATTCAACTAAAATAAATCAAGCATTCAAATCAAAGCATTATAAAGAAGACAAAACTACAAAGAAGTCAGTTTTCCTCCATAATCACTTTCTAACCGATTAAGCGCAAAACCCGAAAGAAAGAAAAGTTAAATCAACACCTTCAAAGAAGATCGAGATCGTGCATCGACCCTCATCTTCTTCTTAAGAAAATTCTGATTGTTAATCAGAAAATTCTTGCAAGTTATATCATCTTCAAAATAAATAAATATTTATTCCTCCCTTATTTTGTGATCTATTTGTAAATCGTGAAATTTGTGTCGAGATATCAATTCTATAAGTAACTGGGAAAAGTAGTGGCACATGTTACAATTACAAAGAAAGTTTAAAAATTTGAGATTGGAACTAATATTTCTCTTTCTATTATTATCTCAAAGGGTAAGAGTAATACTTGCCCATTGCTACCGGTGACAATTTGTATAAGTCTTACTTATTCTCACAAGTTAGTGTGGTGGTTGAAAAGTCAATCGTTTGGCTAAGTTAAAATGAAGTCGAATTGTCAATTATGATTGAATTCAAGGAGAGTTCAATCACACCCACAAGTCAACAAGCGTCTCTTAAATCTCTATTAACTATGGTTAAGATTTACTAACATTAAGAATCTAACAATATAACCTTAGTTTTTAGAAAAGAAATTAACTCTAAGGGTTAATTTTTTTAATTAGAGTTAAATATATTTGTAAAATTTTTCTAAAAACCAACAATATATTGTTGAACCCAAAGAGTTAGTGAATCTTAACCACAGTTAATAAAGGTTAAAAGGGGCATATGTTGACATATGAATATGATTGAACTTTCCCTGAATTCAATCGCAATTGGCTGTGATTCGATCTCACTAAAATGTTAGACAACTAACTTCTAACCGATGAACAATACTATTACTACTAACTGTGGTTGCAGTCTTAACTGTATTTGCAATAGAAAAAATAAAATAAAAAAGGTAAAATAGGGAACTGCGCGAGTACGCTTAGCATTCCTCAAAATTATTTTTTATTTTCCGCATTACACACACTCGCGTAATCGAAACTCAATAAATGAATCACAACAAAAAACTTTGACGTCCGAAAAAGTCGGTGGATAGAAATCGACGATTCACTGGAGCGATCCTCACTATCTCCGATCGTGACCGTTATTCCGGCGAATCTCCGGCCCGGAATCCTGTTCTGATGCACCGGAATGGCAGGTTCCGGCGAAGTTGCAGCGGCGAAACGGATATTGCTTTTTCCCATGGTCCGAATCTCTCTCTCTCTCTCTGTGAGCTTTTCTTTTTGTAAGATTTTCATATTGATTCTCTTAGTTTCGCAGTACCTTTTGTTGGTTCTTCCTTTTTGCCTTTCTTCTGATCTCGCTTTTCGAGGCTTCTTCCTTTTTTTACTCGAATCGGATTCCTTTTATATGATTTTGCTTTTTCCGGAGCTTTTTGAAGTTGGAGTGTGCTTTTTGACGGAATCGAGTGTCTAATGGTGTTGATTTGTTTGATTCTACTACAATTTCAGCTTTTTAAGGTGGTTTTTGACTCGGATTCTGCATTTCATTTCGAATCTCGTGCTTTTCTGATGCTGATTTGGTTAATCCTCTGTGTACCTTAATAGCAGTTCTTTTCTACTGTGATTTGATGCGGTTAGGGTTTGATTTTTTTCTTCGGAATTGAGGCTGGCCTCTAGTGTTGATTTTGGCGTGTTTTGTTTTCATTTTGGATGAATGTAGGTTATTTGTGTTTTTTTTTTAATAGTTTATTTATTTTCTTAATGTGGCCGTTGATGTGGTTGTTACATATGAATCTGCAACATTTTATTCTAAACGGTAAATTTGGATCAGATACTGATTTTCTGTTGAACCTAGGGTTTTTTCGTCTTCTGTTTCCTTTCCAAATCTGTCTTTCTTGTTGTGATTGATTTTTTTGATGGTTATTGTCTTTCAAATTTTGGTAATGTACTTGAAATTTTTAGTTATTAGCAGGTATTGGTAGGGAAGTTTTAAGGCCTGAATTAAGGGTCTGCTTTGAAATTTGCAGCTCTTATTTATATATATTTTTATACTCCAATTTGCTTTGATTTGATATTATGCTATGAGTCTTTTATCAGCTTTGATTTTTGCTGGTGTTGTTTGGACCAGAAACTTAATCTTGTAAATCTTTTAGATGTTTTAAGTTGGAACGAAGGATCGCAGTGCAAAACAATAGCTTTGTTTTATTTATTTAATATGTTTCTGTATTAATTTTCGCAATTCTGTAGCACGTTAATGCAAGCCTTTCTTCTATCTAAACTTTGAAGGGGTTTCTTCTTTTATGTTGATGCCCTCCTGTTTTACTGTTGTGCCCAGCATTTTGGCCTTGTTTTCAACTGTCTTTGCATTCTTGGTTTCTGTTATAGTTTTGACGGAGTGCTGTTGATCATGATTTTTTTTTCATATGATGTGGGTAGATGGTTCTATGGACAAGTTTTGTGAAGGATTGAGTTCAGAAAATTGTTTTTTTTTCCCACTTGTTAAGTGTTTTAACCAAACAGGTTTAAATTGCGCTATATGTGAACCACTTTTCTGCATAAGCAGAACCGATTCTCATAAACTAAACCAAACACTGCAGAAATGCTGGCGTCTTTTTCTTTATATAATTTGTGAAGGTAGTTTGTTAAGAAACACTGTTAAGTGTTTTTCACTCACGGTGTTTAAATTTTGACTTAGTTGATCTGCACTCTCTTTTTATTTTTTTTATCCAAAGGGGGATGATTTTCTAATTTGTTTATCCTCTCAGGTGCTGAGATGAATGGGATTCAGAACATGAAAGCCAGCTACCGTGAGAAACCTTATCTGGGATAGGTAGAATGATGAACCTCTTTGATTTGAGTGCGGGTATGGCTGGAGACAGGCTGCTTACAGAGAAAGCACGCCGAGATGGTATTTTTTTTTGCATGTGTTCTCTTTGTATTTTCCCATGAGGGAGGTTGCTTAGATTCATGAAATGAATTGTTCAGATCTCGTCCTATTTCAAAAAAATCTGTTGGTAAATCTGGTTTCTGTTATCTTTTCTTTTGTAAGAGTATGAAACTTGAGAGATTGAGAGGGATTGGGGCAATTATAAGCACAATTTTATACGTACAATTATTTAATTTTATTTTTTGTTGCAAATACAATTTTCTATCATTCTGCTGTGTAGTTTGACAAGTACTTCATTAGATGAACAATTACTTATTTCCCAAGTCATCCTAACCCCATACCAACTCCACCCAGACCAACTAACCCAATGGGATTAATTTTTCCGATCAATAGTTGGGTCAGGTCTTTCAGCTGCAAAATTTTGGTATTCCTTTTAGGTAATAATTGGGTAAAATGTCGTTAGGTTTCTCTCATTCAAGACTACGCACACATTCAAATGTGTGTGATGGATGGAAAGAGGCTGTGTATTTAGTTAGGTTTGGAAGTTTTGAATTTGACAAAACACCAAAGCCGTTCATAAAGAAAATTGGTGCTTAGGAGATTGGATAAATCCCTGTTATTTTCAACATTTCATACCTTCAACTCTTCGCAACTTTTTCCTGACCAGCATATCACTTCTGGTCTTCTGGTTTTGCAGTCTTTGACTCTTGAATGTTAATATAGGAATATTTAATCCGCCATTGTTGATATGAAGGTGATTGATTTGCAGGTTCTATACTTTCTAGGAGTCGATCAGATGTGGCAAAGATGTTGAATCCCATCGGAGATGAGATGGATGACAAACCAGTAAGATTTCTAAGACCTCATTTCAGTCATAGTAACTGTGAGTGAGCAAAGAAATGCCTTCTGCACAGAACATGCCTTGAGTGCCCAAGATTTTGAGTCTTAAGGTTTTCCAATATCCCGATTATTATACTGCATTTTGTGTGGGACATGCAGATAGGGTTCGAGTTGAAGAGGTCTTCTTCGAACAAGAAATCGAATGGAACGCCCATGAAGATGCTCATAGCCCGAGAAACTGAGTCTAAGCATAGGCCACCCAGTGTGATTGCCAAGTTGATGGGGCTTGATACCCTCCCAGAGCAGCAGCCCAACTCAGCTTCACAAAGAAGCCAGCTAAAAGATTATTCACAAAATACTTTAACCCAACCAGGGACACCATTGGGATATTGGCAGCAGGAAAATGGCTTCCTGGACAAGCAAATACAGTTTGAGACTAATCCGTATAAGGAGCAGAAAGAGTACAAAGATGTTTACGAAGTTTGGCAGCAATCTCCAAAAACCAATTACATTAAAGATAAATCGCTGCCGAAGGGAAGATTTAATGAAAATCCAAATGAGAAAAAGATGGCTCTCGTTCGTCAGAAATTCATCGAGGCAAAACGTCTATCGATGGACGAAAAACTTCGCCAGTCTAAGGAATTCCAAGATGCATTGGAGGTCCTGAGTTCCAACAAAGATTTGTTCCTCAAGTTTCTGCAAGAACCGAATTCCCTGTTCTCTCAGCATCTTTGTGAACTACAGTCTAATCCTCTACCTCCTCAGACGAAGTGCATCACAGTACTGAGACCTTCTAAAACAGTGGAAGACAACAGAGTTGCTGGACCAGAGAAGGTAGAGCTAATAAAGAAACAAACTCAGGTGGTTGAAGTGAGTGGGTGGAACAAAAACAAGTCTGGATGGCATCCTGTTTTCCCCAATCAGAAGGCCGATAACTCTGCTCAACCAACACGGATAGTCGTCTTAAAGCCTAGCCCTGTGAAGACCCATGACATTAAGGCTGTGGTTTCTTCTCCTTTTTCATCATCAAGACAACTACATAGTAAGGATCTCTATGGGAAATCAGAAGATGATGAGGCACAAGAATCAAGAGAAGTAGCGAAGGATATCACGCAGCAGATGCGCCAAGATTTGATCAGCCACCGGAGGGATGAAACTTTACTTTCTTCTGTGTGCTCCAATGGCTATGTTGGGGATGAAAGCTCGTTTAATAGGTCAGAAAATGAGTGCTTGGAGGAGGGAAATCTCAGTGATTCGGAGGTCATGACACCGACTTCCAAACATTCATGGGATTACGTAAACAGGTTTGGTAGTCCATACTCATCATCCTCCTTCAGCCGTGGATCCTATTCTCCAGAGTCATCGGTTTGCAGAGAGGCAAAGAAGCGGCTTTCAGAAAGGTGGGCCATGATGGCATCAAGTGGAAGTGGTCAAGAGCACAAACAAGTCCGTAGAAGCTCTAGTACACTGGGTGAGATGCTTGCTCTTTCTGATACAAAGAAGTCTGTAAGATCTGGTGAAGAGGGTATTGATGGGGGGCTTAGTGTTTTAAGTAGCAGTCCCTGTGGTGAGGAACAAGATCTGAAGGAATCGACCTCATGCATGGCTAGTAGTAGGAATAAATATGAAGGTGGGGATGATTCACCTAGAAATCTACTGAGGTCAAGATCTGTCCCTATATCTTCTACGGCATATGGGGCCAGGCTGAATGTCGAAGTTCCTGATTTTGATGTTGGTAAATCCCTTGTTCCTAAGGAGGTGGAAAAGTCAAAGAGTGGGAAATCATCATTCAAGTGGAAAGTTTCAAGTTTATTTTTCTCAAGGAATAAGGTAACAAGTAAAGAGAAATCTGGTGCATTTCCCTCACCTGGCTCTAATAATGAATCTCGGCCTCCCCCTGCCGAAATGCAGGGGGTGCCAAAGCAGCTTTCTCCTGGAAAGGTAAGTGATGATATATCTCAATGTGTCACTGACAGTAGCCTTGAAGGGGGGTTGTCGCCCAGTCTACAAGAATTATCAAATGAGACTTCCTCAGCGGCTTCAATCTGCGAGGCAGCAAAGCAGGGCATCATTTCTAGTGAGGTAAGCCACATTTCTTTTAGTTATGCATGTTTTTCTTTATTATTTTACATTTTTTTTTGTCTCATATATGTTCGTAGAATGTATTTATTTTCTGATAATGTTTCAGGATTTTCCAATCTTTCTGATAATCTCCTACCAATTGATTTGTTCTTATTTGCAAATGATCCCCAGTCAAATACCAAGGGAACTAGAATGCCATACACGAGTTTGTGTTGGTCAACATCCCCTTGATCACGGTTGTTGACCTATTCAAGCTCAATTAAGCTCTCAGTTCACTGAGGAGATCATGCATCTCTTAAGAAAGCTGAACTTGTTCAATTTCCTATTTGTAACTGAGGATAGAATGATGCACTGCATGCATTTCAGATCCATGACTATCCACTTATCCCGGGATGCCTTGACATTTTGTAGGCAGGATTATTTTTAGCAAAACCTGGAATGCCTGGGAACCCAAGTGAGAACCAGGACCAGCCGAGTCCAATTTCAGTCTTAGATGCATCATTTGAAGATGATGTTAATACGACTTCGCAGTCCTCTGGAAATGTTAATTCGGACCACCAGGGTAAGTTTGTCACTTGTCAGTCACCTTCTCTCTCACTGAAACTCTTCCTTTTACCTCACAATCTTTTTTGTGCTGCTCCCCTTTCAACAGGAATACATTTGCATCTTCACCCTCTTAAATCCAACTTAATTGACAAATCTCCACCAATAGAATCGATTGCACGGACCTTGTCATGGGATGGTGCTTGCTCCGAAATAGCCAGTCCAAATCCACTGAGCCTCTCTATGGCTCCACCCAAGGCAGTGGAAGAAGAACAAGAACGGTTTTTGTTTGTCCAGACATTACTATTGGCTGCAGGCCTCGTTGGTGAGGAGCAGTCTGATGAAATCTGTTCCAGATGGCATTCGCCTGAAAGCCCTTTGGACCCATCATTGTTAGAAAAATGTGTTGACCTGAAAGAGAAAAATGAACAGGTGCCTGAGGCAAAGCGCAGGCAGCGGAGATCAAGCAGAAGGTTTCTATTCGATTGTGTCAATGCAGTCCTGGTGGATATCACAGGATATGGATCGGAAGCAAGCCCATGTGCTAGGGCATCAAGTGGGGCCCAAGATAGGCTTTCAGTAGGTGCCGCGGTGACTCTGGAGGAAGTCTGGGACCGAATGAATGAGTGGAGTGAGGCAAGGTACTTTTCAGGTGGAAACGGAGACAACAACAGCCTGGTGGTGGAGAGGATGGTGAGGAAGGAGGTGGTAGGGAGGGGGTGGGTGGAGCTTATGAGTTTGGAAGTAGATGGCATAGGAAAAGAGGTGGAGGGGAAAATGCTGGAAGAACTAGTCGAGGAGGCTTTGGTTGAAATGACTGGTGGGTTGTGATTTTTGTTTTTTTTTTGTTTTTGTAATTTTTTCTTCTTCTTTCTCTATTATTTGTGATACTCTGATTGTCATTATGATTATGGTCTCACCCACTTTGATTTGTTTAATGCAGCAAATTGTTGTAATGTGTCTTGCTTTCTATGTGATATTATATATATTATTGTTACAGCGGCACTATGCCATTTTTTATTTTATGATCTGTTTCCTGTCCCAATAAGATCCTCCTTGTCTTCATTGGGCTACAGTGGGATTTTGAAAGCCATCAGAGATAGTGGGGAGTCCCCTCACTGGGATATTAAATCGAACGACGAAGACATCAAAATACTATGGAGAAATTTTCCATATTCCTCTATTTCTTGGGTGTGAAGATCTCAGAAATTAGAAGTTCACACGCTTGCAAAAAAAGCTGATGGAGAGGCAGTTAAGTTTTTCCGATTCGGAATATGTAACAAGGAGAATCTCATTAGCTCTGGTAGAGGTTTTAACCTCCAGGCCCTTCAGATGAATAAATTATTAGCTCATTACCAAAAAAAAAAGGAATTGACTGTACTGTACTGTAACTGGCATTGGTTGAGCCTCTTATCTTAGTCATGGAATAACTCCCCAGCTTTTCACAACAGGGGGTTTCAGAGATGTTCCACTTCATCTATATATATATGGTAAAATGTAGCCTTGTACAGAACTGCAATCACTAGCAATTTCCTCAGCAAAATTCCCATGCATACATGCATTCTTCATTGAGCTCACCTCTTTGATGGGCTCTAATCTGAGAACTGAATGTAGTTGCCTGCTGTGCAGTTTGGTTTGGTTTGCTTCCATCACGCAACATATTTTCACTTCCAATTAAAGTAAAAGTAGTCCGAATTCATGAAATTTGCTTAATTCAAAAAGGATTAGCGGGGCGTATGGATTGGCTGGCAAACTGCTTCCATAGTTGAAGTAAGTTCATGTCCCATGAGTTTATTGCAGGTCTTAAAACTTTGGAAGGACAACGTGGACCTTTTTGTGGTTTGAATGGGGAAGGAATTCATGGGTAGGGTAAAGGCAGTATTCATTGAACTCCTTGTGCATCATAATCCCTCAAAGAAGCATTGAATAGAGAGAAATGCATAAAATATTTCTTTAAAACAGTCTATCACTCCACTAGAATCAATCAAGGCTACATTGTTATACCTCCACTTTAATCAAGATGGCAAAATAAGTCTCAACAAAGAGACAATGAACTCAAATGAATGCAGTATCGACACCCAGTATGGATGCACTGGTCTCTGACATTCATACTAACAAATACGCAACCTAATAGTTAAAGGCATAGTTGTAGATAGTAGATGTGTATAAGCTTACAAAATGTCTACAAGTCATTATGATAAAAATAAACATGCCTTTTCCATGATACAGAACCGATTTAACTTTAAAGATTTTCATATAAGCTTTTAAGAAAAATAAAAGAATATTGAAAACTCTCCAGGGCCAATAAAATATATGGCGACAAACACCGTTGGGGCGTATTTTTTCTTTCTTTCTTTCCCTTTTCCTTTTACCAAGTCAATAACAACATAATTTTACTACCCTTTGGTTGATACCTAACAAGCAAGCACTGACTAATCCCCGACTCATCTATATACATCACAGCTTCTTCCATTGGTAATGCAACAAATAAAGAATTATATAGCAGTCAAACAGACTAGGCAACTAACAAAAGCAAGGAAGGCACTTTGGATATGTTTTACTGCCTACAATATGGAGCATCTTCTCTGATCTTCACTGCTTGTGTTCGCATTGGACAATGAGTTCTGATCCATCAAATCATATTTGACTTCACCTGGATGCAATCCATACTGCAGCAAAACCAGATAAATGTCTTAGAAGTACAACTCAGATTTAAACCATACAATGACACAGGAAGATCCACAAAATATATTCAGAAATGTAGATGAGGAAAAAAAAGTTGAGGTTATAGCAAGATAGTCAATCACATTCACAACTAGGTAAATAAAAATTAAAAAAACTTGCAGCTCATGATTGCCACTGATAAAAGCACCAAGAGGCATATTCTTGCTACATTAATGCGAGGTCACTTGGTCTCTACACAGATCAAACCTCCAGGTATTCAATATGATGATCAGTGAGAGAGCAATGTTGCTCCCGCAGCTTGAAAAGCCAATCCTTTTTTTTTTTAAAAAGCCAATCCTTTTTTCAAAAGGAAAAAAGGACGGGAAAAATAAGAAAATGACACTAATATACTTATGAAGAAATTTTAGAGACAAAAAGAACAGGAAAATAAAAAGGAAAGGAAATCAACGTCAAAAGTTATATGAGCATTTATTAGTTATGACCATATTGCCAATTGCTCATCAAAGGCTACACTACAGGGAAGCTGAACAATTTATATACAGTGGCAGTGCAAACAAAATGGTCTGTTCACAAGGCATTAAATGGGTCAGGTAGGGTCAACAGCAGTTAATCCGGCCCTTTTAAATGTTGGACTGGATCCAACCCCAGTAGTCATACCAGACCAATATCCAAACGGATACAATTGCATATTCGAAAGGAGTTGGATCAAATTTTACCTATTACAGCCCTTTGCTTCATATTATGCCTATAGCTAGGATCTGACTACATCAATTTCCAGATCCTAATCCAACCTAGACCCTAACACGACTATGATGAACTTATTACACCATCCTTCATTTTTCAGACCAGCTGTTGTACGAGTCTTTGTTTCTTCTTTTTCCTTTTCTTCCTCTATATATTTCTAGTGCAAGAAGTTGATATATCACAGCATGAGATATGTCAACCAAAACTACCAAAAGTTTGGCCTTTGATCATACATAAAGTGAATTATCTATGCCTTTGAATGTTTTAAGAATTTAATCTTATGACTATCCTTAATCAAGATACCTTTTCTCTCATCCGTGAGCTCCAAACGTCAGAGTGCATTCCTTTGCCGTCACCTGCATTTGACCCAGACGTTCGGCTTAATTGCGGGTTTAGAAGTGGCTGCCAACCCCTACCCCTGATAACAGCATAATCATCGTCACTGTCGTAGTTCACTTCCCGAGTAGAAACCAAAGCTCGCAGGATCATTGCTAGTAGTAGAGACAGTGCCTGAATATGGTACCGAGAAAGATATATATTAGAGAACTGTAAATAGATAATAAAATCTAAAGGAAATATACTCATGAAATGCCTATGAATCGCAATGGTGGTATTTCTTTTAAACCAAATTGCTTTTTTTTTACAAAAAAACCTGGTGACCTAATATATGCCTATCCGGATGACTTATTGTAGAAAACAAATATAAAAAAAATTCAACATGCATCATCCTTCCCTTATGTTAGGTTTTGTAACTTTGGTTGCCGATAAAAGAAAATTGGGAAGGCAGATAAAAGAAAAGAAAATAATTTTTTTTATCGGTGAAAAGAAAATAATTCCCATAGTTGGTTGGTGTGGAAATGTTGAGAAATTCAATAACAGGACATAGCAAGAACGTCTACTATAAACCCCTAGTGGGAATGAAAAGATCAGCTAACTAAAACTGCTGCGACTCTCTCCCGCAATTCCTCATCCTTTGATTCTCTCCCACCATCACTTTGAACTCAAGCTCATCTTCCAAGTGAGCTCATAGAAATCATTGCCAGAGACTGAAAGACAGGTTTATTGAACATCAAAAGTGAAAATAATGGTGGGGTCGCCTGAGTTGATATCGCAGAGGATTGTCGGCATCAAAATTGCTGGCAAGGTCGTTAGAGTTGAAACCACTGGAAGGGTCGACGGAGGTGAAATCGCTGGTGGGGTTATCGGAGTTGGGGGGAAAAGCGAGTTGCTATAATTGAAATTACCAATGGGGCGGCCCAAGTTGACATTGAAGGCGAGGTTGCCTGGGTTGAACTTGATGATGGGATTGGTTGCTGAGAAGTGTCAAGAAATCCAATAGCAGGATAGAGAAAGACAGTCTCCTATAAACCCTGCTACAGGAATGATTAAGATAAGCTCTCTGAAAATGTTGTGACTCTCTGATGTAGGACTAAGCAATGGCCTAAAATTTAGTGCGTTGAGATCCAGATTTGATTAACAAGAATAAGGAAAATTATAAAATAGCAATCTTATCACAAATAATTAACCAAGAAAATTCAAGAAAGCAATTTTATAAGAATTTGAGGCCACATCACAAACCTACAATATGACTGATGCACGACCATGCAACTAACCTAGGATGATGTACTTGCGAGATCAGAATTCAAATTTCAGCAACAATAATAAATATAAAACTATCTAAATTCCACAATCACCATAAAGAACACCAAAAAGAAGATTAGCCATGTCCTAGGTTAAATCACATTCCCGCAATAAAGGATTTCCCAAATTGAATTGGGTGATCGTAATGGAAGTGGGAACTTCTAATAGCTTAGGGATTTCAACTAATTATCAAGGTTAGTTTCTTGTTCAATTGAGGATTTCAAGAACTAGTTAAGGCTCAACAATGGTTATAAATTGAAGTATATATGTTCGGTAGGCTTTTCAAATGATATGGAATTGTATAACATAAAACCAGCAGCAATACTAAAAGGAAATTCAGGAATTTGGGTTAGGGTTTTGATATTTGCTGTTTCTTTAAAGAAATTGTATTATGGTTTAGGTAATAGGATTTGGGCTAGTACAGATTAGGGCAAGGGGAATAGGGCAGATACAGGTTATGGAAAGAGGAAAAATTGCTGGGACAGGTTTAGGGAAATAGGAATAGGGCTGGGGCAGTGAGGGAATGAACCTGGGGTGATATGGCAAGCTGGTCTGGGGGTTTGTAGTGGTGCGGCGGGCTGGTATGGAGGCTGGAGGCTTGCAGTTGACAAGGGAACAGGTTGTAGTGTGTCCAGATCAGCTGGAACAGCAATATGATGGGTCTAGATTTTCTGGAACAACAATAGTATGGTTGAGATCTGCTGGGACAGCAATAGGGATTAGGGAAAAAGGGAGCTTTACCAGTGAGGTAATGGAAATCTAGGGTTTGTTGATTAGGTTTCTTGGATTAGGGTTCTTTGATTATGTTTCTTGGATTAGGGTTTTGCAAGTAAACAAGAAAACAGAAAATAAAAAGATAAACAAAGAGAAGAATAATGAAGAGAGAAGATAAATAGAGAAGGTTACTTTGGAATCACTCCAAGATTGGTATCACACCATGGCATCACACAATTCTCATCACGAGAGATTCTAAAAACCAAAAAGCTCTTATATTTCATTCATAAAAATTCTGTAAATTGCTAATCTCCAAAGAGAATATTTTATAAACAAAAGAATAAAACCTTACTTAAAAGAAAAATTCAAACTACCCTTATTATGTTCTCTCATAATAAACTAACTACAAGGGACAAAATAAAGTAAAAATAAACTAGATGAAATAAACAACTAAATAACTAAAGGGGTTGGCCGGCCACTATGGCTGCCCATGCCCATCTATGGGCTGATCTCGGTCCTCCGATCGTCATCTCTCGATTCGACGGTCGATTATCCTTCAAGTCGTGAGCCAACGGTGGATCCTCCTCAAAATAGAGATCCAATGGTGGATCTCCAACATGACAAAATCCAATGGTACAATGTCCGCATCAATTACCCTCAGTTATATCTGCAAGGGTTGTATGGAATTATATGATTCCACAAGCTTAGGGATTCAGAACAATTATCAATTGAATTTCCTTGTCAATCGAGGATTTCAAGAAAAGTTCTTTAGTCTCAACAATGGTTAAGGTTTGGAACATGCTCGTAAATTAGGAGTTTAAACAATAATGTGGTTAAACAGCACAGACCAGCAGCAAATATCTACTCTCCAAAAAAAATAAAAAATTCTAGGGTTAGGGTATAGAAGTTTTGCTGTCTTTTAGGTTTTGGGAATATGAGGGTGGTATGTAAAAGGCTGCAACAGCACTAAGGGCTTGGGGCTGTTGGAAAGGTACAGCAGTAGGGATGGGGCTGTAGGATGGAAGGAATGGTGGTAAGAAGCTGTAACAGCACTAAGGGAATTGGTTAGGGATTGGGACAGGTGTTAGGCAATGTGGCAGCAAGTTGGGGAGGTCTGCCAAAGCTTGTGGCAGTAAGGGACATGTGCAGGAGAAGATGTAGGGACTGGTGGAGGGCTTTGGTAGGTCTAGGACAGGTAAAGGGGGCACTGGCGGCTGACTGGACAGGGCTGGGAGATGGTCTGGGGCTAGCAGCAAATGTTAGATAAGGCTGGGACTGTGCAGGTACAAGGAAAAGGGGTGTGGCTTCAAGAGGAGAAGGCTAGGCTATGGTTTTGGTTGGGTAGGGTTTCAATGAAAACAGAACATCAATGAGAAGAATAAAGAGAATATCAAGAACCTACCTTAGACCTTTGGAGTTCACTCTCATGGCATCACACCAAGAATCCTTTGAGAATCACTCCCATGACATCACACTCTCATTATATAATAATAATAGTTATTAACTTATTATTATTATTATTGAATTAAAAGTTTCGGGTCTACAAGTCATCCCATTGCCTAAAACAAGGTTAATGTATTTATTTTCTAACTTCTAGGAGTTTAAGATTCCAACCTTGGGTTCTCAGTACTAACCTAAATGTTTTGGGGTTCTCTATCACATTCATCCAACTTGACGGAATGTTTTAACCTCCAAGGACTTAAATTTGGGACATCTCTATTAGACAAGAAAATGGTTCCCCTTCGAATAAGCTTTCCAACTCATCTTGAATCATCTGTTTCTGATAATCAAGTCAAAGTTACGGGTCAGATACCAGAGCAGTGTTCCGGATAAAAAAATAATAAAAAAATAAAATCAGCGGGCACCGATCGATCGGCACAATTTGGCCGATCGATCACCCGTACGATGATTTTCTCGGGAAACGTGGATTTCCGACTTTTTAACTTCCTTTGGATCCCAAACCCTATATATACACCTTAGTTTGTGAGTTTAAGGTTCTAAGAGTATCCTAAACCTAAAAGAGAGAAAAAAAAAGAGCTTTCTAAGAGATCTAAAGGGAGAAATGTAGAAAATTCAAGGATTATATCAGAGAAGAAGGAAAAGGACTTGAAGAACTAGATCAAGCCCATTTCGCAAGAGTAAGATCTTAGGGAAGCGATCAAGAGAGGTAAATAATAATCTCTAGTTCTCAATTTCTTGAATATTAATTTAAAGGAAGAGTTAAAAGGATAGATATAAGTAAGAACTTAAATATAAATGAGATCTATGAATTTCTGACATCATCTGTGTATTATTTCTCAAGGATTGTAAAAGTAGGATGTGAATAACCCTGTAAATTTATTAATTGTTCTCGAATAAAGGGATTGTGTATTAATCTGGAGTTATAAGAATGTATGTGGAGGAAGGGATGAATTTCTGGACTTGGAATCTATGGAATATCTGAATGATGGATGTCGACTTTTTGTGAAATTAGGGCCAAATGTTAGTGTGACTTTTCGGTATGTTCTATGAGAATTATGATTGATATTTTATGTGGTGTATTCATGATTTTGATATTGATTAAAAATGTGTTGATATTGAATAAAATGTGAATTATGCATATTAAAAATACACTATGAATAAAGCATGTTAAATTGTTGGAACTATGAATATTGTTTTGTGTTTGTTTTATGTTGTTATACGTGATCTATTCTTGGGTAAAGAAACTTTTGATGAGAGTCTTGTTTGCCTAGGTCTGTTAACATAGTGGAATGGGACGCTATGATGAAAATTCCTATGGCCCTTGACTATTAGTCTTAGGTATAATTTAACCAATGGTGTATCACCGTACATTCACTATTGTAAAACATGCACATGTATAAAGAGAAATTTAAGGACACAAGTAAGATCAATGTTATCTGGTTCGTCGGTTCGCTCAGGTCGAATTCGGGTTCGCGGTTCGTAATTCGCCATTCTACAGTGAACCCAGTTCGTTAGGGGTAGGATGAGATAATTCGTTTTTCGGTTCACTTAGATTCTTTAGTTTGGTTTGCTACTTAAGCATGTAAAACAAAATATATATTATAAAAATATATCTTTTAAGCATGTAAAAAACATATTACAAATACTTATTTGAAAAATAATAATAAAAAATATCTTTTTATGAACGATTTGTGAACTCAAAGTATAAATTTGCCAAACCTAATAAAAAATATTAGTGAATTTGAATAAAAAATTAGACAAACTAAGATTGTTTTGAAACCACTATGTGGTTCGCTCAATTTCATGAACCAGACCGAACCGAACCACAAACCAGTTCGGGTTTGCTCGGTTCGCAGTTCGCTATAGCATGTAGCGAACTTGGTAACCCTGAGTAAGACAAAGACAAAGTAAGAAAGTAAGTAAGAGATAAAAGGATACACAAAAGTATTGATGCATGATGAGTTTTGCACAGACCGACTACCATCAATTAGCCTAAGGGCAAAAGTAAGTCGTTGCACCAGAAAATGTGTTAAGTAAGCCGTTCGTGCCGGATAATATACGAAGGGTGGTACCTCCATAAGTAAAGTATAGTAACCCCTATCCATAATAGGTAAAGCGGTATATTAATTTATTGCACGATACATGTTGGTGTATTTTCTCAAAACAATAAAGCAAGAAAGTAAGAAAAGATAAAAGAAAGAAAGTAAACGACATAATATACCCACATGTTTTTCCGCACTCTGATTTATGTATATGAACTGAAGTTGAAATGTCAAATGCATACAAGTTACCAATTCCATCTAAAGTATCTTTTTTTCTATGGAATGCGGTTTTGAATAAAATTCTCACATGTGAACACTTGAAAAATAGAGGATGGAGGATGACTAATCGATGTTTTATGTGCCTCCAAGCGAAAGAGTCGGTAGATCACCTTCTCTTGCATTGTCTGATAGCTCATGAGATTTAGAGTTTCTTTCTCTTCCGTGTGGGCGTAGCCTGGGTCTTTCCCTTTTCCTTTCACAACTTCTTATCCTGCTGGGATTTGGTAAGTATGGAAGGGTCAAGGTTGGCGTTGTTGAAGATGTTACCGGATGTCATAACATGGTCCATCTGGAGAGAGAGGAATAGGAGAGTTTTCGAGAACTCCCTTTCTCCTCTCTCACATATTTGTGCTAGAATTCGGTCTTTGGTATTGGAGAGGTGCTCAGCAAGACAGGAGGGGGTGAGCCTAGGCATGATTCTTGCCTGAATTTTGTAATGCCATTGGAGGCATCTATTTGGGGGTTAGCATGGGGTTCCCTGTTTTTCTTTACTTTTGTGCTTCACATCGATTCACATCCTCATGAACTATCAACTATGCTTTATATGTTCCTTTGTACCTGCTTTATTTTTATTTATATAATTGCTTGGATTACCGATCAAAAAAAAATGTTTAAGTCATTGTTTACTATTGTTTGTTATATACGCGGAGTAACTTGTTACTCGGCCAATAATTTCATTGTCGGCAGGTTTTGGATTTGACATTTGCATGCCCAGACTGTGGGAAGAGGAAGAATACATAGAAGAACCAATAGGTGATCATCCCGAAGAGGAATGAGATCTTGACCTTACTATTGAATTTGAGTTATTAGTTATTTGAATTTCGAGGAGACTTTAATTGACTTGATGAAGGGTTTATGTTTAGTTTAGTTGACAGTGTAGAATTTTGATGGATGGTTTAATTTATGTGGATTCAATTGGGTTATGGATTTTTATTGAAGTTTAAATTGAAGTATCAAATGTTAGTTATTGAAGAAATTTTTAAGTTCAGAATTTAGTATGCCTTTATTGCTTCTAATAGGATGGTATGATAAGTAAGTCACATGTCAAAGTTTCACATTCTCCTAGGTGGGATTTTGGGGTGCAACAGTTGTTCTATTCTTTATATTTGTATAGAATTTTTTTATATTTCTTGATTAATATAATTCATCATGTTTTATGAGAAGGCCTACCCACAGAAGAAAACCCATCAACCTTGACAAGGGCCTTGGCTTAGTTTTGTATTAGCTATTGGTTCTAACACTCGGCATACAAATTAGCCAATAATGTTAGGGGAATTTCCACTGTGTATAAGTAATTACTCATACAAAATAACATTAGCTGAAATAGATTGCTCAAATTGAAATTTCATACTCTAGCATAATAGGGCCATGATTGTATCGTCTCATACTCATATAGTGAAACTATTCCTAAAAACAAACAAAAAAACCTTAGTTCAACTGAAATAAGGAATGCTATTTTTAAAGTAGATAGATTTCAAGGTTTAAAGAGAGTGTCATAGATCACAAACTTGCTTATGAAGCAGGCTGTATCAAGACTTCCAGAGGCAATGTACCCTCTATTTTTTTTTCTTCAATTAACTTTTCTGGTTCTTGATGCTGCCCAAGGCATAGGGTCCACAATTTGAGATGTGTTAAGTTATGTGAAAGTGAGAAGTATGATATCATGTAATTATAATGGTGGTTAGGCTTGGGTAAGTAGAGTACGTGAGAAAATGTTGTTTATATTGACAATGTAGGTAGTGAGTTTTCAAGGTCGCATGGGATCTCCATGTGAAGGGTTTCCAAAGTTACATGGCAAAGTCTATATCATGTGCATAGATCCTCCACTAGGGAGATGGAGGTGATTGTAATGAGATTTTGTCTAGCTTAATGCTAAACTTGAGAGTTGAGTGATTTCTCTTAGTTGGGGTTGAGTGAATCCTCCATATGAGTTGAGTGATTCCTCCATAAGAGTTGAGTCCTCCTACTTTGGCGAGTGCTTCCCTAACCATCTTTTTTTTAACCTTTGTTTTGAGCTATCATTTTAGACCTTTTATATCTACATATTTGAGTTTATTTTCACATTCTCAATGAGCTGCACCACCTCCCAATTTTTTGGCTGCATCAGTTCTCTATTTAAATTGTGATATTTTATTAACAAAAAAAATTTATTACTTATAAAAATGAGTAAACATTTCATCATTTCATTGCTCTACTAAGACCAAATAGAATCATGATCAACTATCAGAGAGTGTCTACAAAATAAAATATATGCAAATCTCTTAACAATATGTATTTATCTAGACCAATTTGGTGCACATATGTGGTCCTAATCAATTCCATCACGTCCTGCATACGTTGCCCTCTACTAAATGGAACGTGATAAAAATGAGCTTCATGGAAAACAAGATTCCTAAGAAGCAATCTTTTCATCAAGTACATAGCTTCCGTGCAGCATGGTATTGACTATGAAGCAATGCAAGACTAAGAAAAGGCATACCTGAATTATAACCACTGTGATTCCAACCCACTTGCATATATCAACATTATTTTCAATAAATGATTGAAGACTTTCAAGTTCTCCAGTTGGGTCATTTGGAAGGTCCTGTATATATATGAACATAACATACTTAATAGGCGATGCACAGAGGATGGAAGGTCAAAAATTAAATTTATAGGTGTAATTGACTGGAAAACAAACTCACCTTTTCCCAGTGATGATCAACTGCAATAAAAGCCACCAAAGCCGCTTCTAGTATAATGAGTATACTTGTAAGTAGAGTATACTGATTTTTTTAAGCTTAAGGAAAGAGGTAGGAATACAAATTAAATACTATGTAGAAAACATTGATAAAAAAATTTAGCTCAATACACCAAAATGATAATTTAAAAAAAAAGACTGGTTAGTTCTAGTAAGACTTTCTTTAATGCATTACTCTGTCCATTGAAGTAAAACAAATGAGTTTTGTACGACCCCAAATGGTATTTCGAATATTACTGAATAGAATGGAAAGCAAATTAAAGAAAAGTAAAAAACAAGAGCCTCATAAGGAGGATACAAAACATAGGCAACAGCCATTGATAGCTTCAGCTGCAATGTGGCCTATGCAAGCAATCGAACATAACAGAATTCCAACTCCCATAAAAGAGTAGATGAACCTGTCACAACAACAGCATCACATTAGCATTAATCAGGTCATTTCCAAATCAAGTAAAACATTAATTACCATGTACAAATTCGAAGCAACGAAAATGAACACCAAAAGCACTCGATTCTAGATGGAAATTATGGACAAATGAACTCTGTGTGCAAATTTGCATTCAAGAGTTATACTAAATTGATAAATTTTGTGAACCCAAATTGAACTACGAAACCCTTAAAAAATTGAAATTACCATGGACAAGGAAGCTTCTCGAAGCCAAAGTGAATCTCATCATCAATCCCAGAAACCATATCTATCACAAGATTCAAAGGAAGATTCTGGTCAGAAAACCTAAGCATCTGAGAATTCAACAGAGGAGGAACAAGAGAATCCGGTGACGGAGCCGAAGGTGGAGGAATCCAAGCGTGCTTGTTCCATTGATAGAGCATCCATACAGAGTAGATTATAATCGAAACACCGACGAATGTATGAAGGAAATTCAGGAATTTCAGAAGGAAAGCGAGGAAGCTTCGACAACAGGAAGTACGCATTTCTCCCCTGTTTCAGAAATCCAAATCGAAACCCTAATCAAATCTGTTTCTTTTTTTCTCTTCTAATTTGGAATCAAAGCTTAAAAACTGTTTTTTTTTTCTTTCAATTTGTTTTTTCTTTTCCTTATGCGTATAAACAAAACGGATTCGAATAAAAACTGTTTTTTCTTAACCAAAGAAAAAAAAATTGTTTTTCCAATTTTCGTTTTCTTTTAACTGCTATAACAGCTGGTCGCTAGTGGGTAGGGCTGTCAAAGGGGGACAAGGGCCGGTATGGGCCATGGCCTAGGTCTTTCCAAGCCGAGTTCCTATTTATAAAGGTAAAGCTGGAGGCCGTTAACTGGCTAAGCCTTAAACCTATCCTCAAAATTTTTAACCACGCAATGTTTGATTGCCGAGAAAATAAGTGAAAAGACAGAAAAGAAAAGAAAATTGGATGAAACACAACTAAAGATAGTTTTCGAAATTCAAAAATTTTCTGTTTTTTTGCATGTTTTCAAATATTTTCTTGGCAACCGAACCTACCTTAAGGTGTCTTTGTTTGGCGAGAAAATTGGTGAAAGAAAAGAAAAAGAAAGAAACTTAAAATTTTTCTCAAATTAATCATCAAAAGATAAAGGAAGTTTTTGAGAGAAAGATTGTCACTTATATTTATTAAGAAAGTGCAAGAAAATGAAAGTGTGTTTCTTGCGCACCAAACACAAGAAAATGCAAAAAACATCACTTTTCTTTTATTTTCCCTCACTTTCTCGTTAAATGAACACACTCTAAAATGCTATATTTGGTTGCCGAGAAAATAGGTGAAAATATGGAAAATAAAATAAAATTTTATATTTCTAATACAATTTTTAACTGTTTTTTGTCTAATTTTCTATTCTTTTCCATGTTTTCACTAATTTTCTCAGCAACCAAACATTAGGTAACAGTAAGTTCGCTTCAATGAAAAACACAAGAAAGTGAAAGAAAATCTCATTTTCTTTTACTTTTTAGTGTTTGGTATACAAGAATAACTCACTTTCTCAAGAAAGTAAATTCTAAATAGTGTCAATTTTTCTTCACTTTCTCTCAAAATTTTCTCCCATGAAAGAAGGTATTTTGAGAGAAAATTTAGGCATAAGTGTCAAGAAAACTATCTTTCCAAAACTATCCTTTACAAATATCATATCATTAGGTATTTAACATGTATGCATAGGACTAATAGACATTTTAGAAAATAATAAATTTTGGATTTTTACTTTCTCTCTGCATTTTTTGCAAACTAAGCACATACAAGAAAATCTAATTTTTTTAAACTTATTTTCTTTTCTTTTATTCCACTCCCTTTCTTGTGAAACTAACATAGCCTAAGTAAAATATTCTTCCTCCGAATTCTGGACTTATAACATGAAATAAGCCCAAAATAATGGCCCGGCCCAAACATTTGACATATGTTTTGGGCTTAGTCACATTGTATCCGCCTATTAGAGGCCAAGAAGGGCATAGGTACTGTTACTTAGTTTCTTCTTAGACTGAATGTTTCAACTCATGATCTTTAAATATGCACCAAAGTGATAGAAGCGTGTTGTTCACTATAATTTATAGCGAGCAGTCTCATGAAAAAGAAAATGTGCAAGTTGTTTTTGAATTTAATCATGGAATGTTAGGTGGATTCCTTGGGAGATGCATGGCAACAAAATTAGGCTTATTAAACGTTTTTAGATCATTTGATTGAAGGTTGAATTAGAGATTTAAATAACCACGGTAGGGTCTAGTAAACCCTTGGAGGTTAATGTTGAAAAACTAGGATCTTATCAAATAATCTAGAATCGTCTAATTTTTTGTCACGTTTCTCTCATAGGTACCACCTTGACATCCAACAGTCCCAAAACAACTTGTCAAGTATCTATCAGCCAATGTGGAGCTGACTGCAACTAATAGTTAGCTTCGTGTATATATATATATTAGTAAAGGAGCATGTGCTTTGCACGTATTAATTTTTCATTAATAAAATTAAAATATATCTTTCTTAAATAGATAGTATGAGATAACACTAAAAGTATATACCTTTCCAAAATAGATACCTATATAAATTGCAGCCCTTTCAAAATTGATAGATAATTTGTTCACAAACCTCTCTTCTCATAGACATAGGAGATAACTTTTTGACTTTTGAGAGGTGATAACAAAGAACTTCTTCAACAGTCTTCATAATCTATCATTAAATCTATCAACAATCAAAAAGTACTAACTCGCCTCATATACTTCAATTGGCACCAAAGTTCAATTGGGGTTTCCACCTCAACTTAGCATCACATCTTCTACTACAACCAAACATGCTGGTGGAATCTTATACCAATGCTACCCATTATCTTTCTCAACTTTTGCTAATGAATTTCCTGAGCATATATATATATATCAGTTTACTTCAATTTCTTAAGGATGTTCACATGCTGCAATCTCCACTGTCAATTCCTCCAATTCCTCTAGCTTCCAAGAGTGAACATGCTGTGGAAACTTATACCAATCCTGCCCATGATCTTTCTCAGCTTTTGTTAATGAATTTCTTGGGCATATATATCTGTTTACTTCAATTTCTAGAGGGTGTTCACATGCTGCAATCTCCGCCGTCTATTCCTCCGATTCCTTTAACTTCCAAGAGTCGCGCAAGAGTTCAATCCGATGACTTAGAGAATAAAAAATTTTAATCACTTAATATAAGTAAGGACTTTCTAATAGAGTATTTCCAAGTCTTTGCTAATACAGAATCCGTACATATAATAATAATAACTCGTCCACATACCCTAAAATAGGAAGTCATAATAAAAGAGGATTTGATGGAATTTGCTGGGAATAAATCTACAATAGGATTTGATGGAATTTGCTGGGAATAAATCTACAATAGTCCCTCTCCCCTCTTAACTTCTCTTCTTTTGGGTCTAGAGCAATGACGTGGCAGCACTTCTTTTCATGACAGCCCTCTTCTCTAATACTAATATGTTATTATTCTAATTATAATACAAAGTTAGAGTCCTTCTAACCCTCTACTAATATAATTTAGGGTTTTTTCCCCGGATACAACCAGGTTTTATTGAGGGACCGCATATACTCCCCTTTTAATACTTTTACCTTTTTTACACCCTATCTTGTTTTTCTTGCATAAGTGCCCTCATCCCTTCCAAAAGAACCAGTTTGGGTTTTCTTCTCCTAAATTCCTACAATTCACATACATAAAGGCTAGTTTCAAACCCAAAACACCATTGACCTCGATACCATTAGAGGAAATGATAGAATGAACCTTCCTACCATCTTGTATCATATTAAGATTCGCACGGATGAGAGAGGTTTTCAAAGGGGTCTCTGCTCCTCCTTTTACTGTGGACTTTCTATTCCCCTGCTCCTGTTGACCCTTCGAAATCTTCATCACCAAATAGTGCTCCATCTCCAAAATCTCATAAATTGCCTGCACCAGTAATTCTACCATCCACTTCAGCCTCTACTGGAGGAATTACTAGCGGAGCCCCGGCTCCCGTTCCCAGGACCTCTGACGCCTCTTTGGTCTCGACTTCGTTTGCAGTTGTTCTGTTTAGTTTAGTTATTGCTTCACGAAACCATCAATCGAGAGAGAATCAATTACAACACCAAATCTTAGGTTTACCAATTGTGAGGATTGTGGATTTGTGGATGAGATTAGGGTCTGGGGTTTCTTTTAGCTGTGAGTTGAGAGAAGAAAAACCAAATTGATTCTTTTGGAAGGGGTAGGGGCATTTCTATAAGGGCACCTATTCCTCTCCAGTTGTAACCGGTTTTGCCAAAACCGGTTACATCCCTGAGGTGGCCACATGTCCCTTTTGACACCTTTTAACTATGGTTAATGTTCACTCACCCCTAAGGTTCACCCACCTATCCTTGGTTTTTATAAAAAATACTTAAAAAATTTGTTAACCGTGGTTAAAAATTACCAACTCCTAGAGTTAATTTATTTTAAATATTTTTTCTAAAAACCAAATATAGGTGGGTGAACCCTAGGGCTAGATGAATCTTAACCACAGTTAAGAGGTGTAAAAAAGGACAAGTGGTGACCATAGGGGAGTAACCGGTTTTTGACAAAACAGGTTACAACTGGAGAAGATCACCGGTCTTTCTGTAAAGGGCAAAAAGTTGTGTGTAAAAAACGTAAAGCTTTTAAAAAGGGGTGTATACACAACCTCTGACTAACACTAGGTGCATTCGAGGAAAAAACTCTATAATTTATATATAACAGTTAAAATCATTCTAACTCTCTAACCACATACTCATGTATATACTTAATAGTGGAGTTAGAATCTGTCTAACTCTCTACTAATATAATTTTTTTTTTATATATTATCATTATAGTCCTTCTAAGTCTCCAACAACATACTCACCGTTCATAGGATTTTGTTAAGCAAGTTGTGGGGGGAATTTACCGAAAGGACACGCGTCAGCAGCAGCTCCTCCCAAGTTCTGGTATACTGGTAGAAGGTTGGAGTGGAGGGTGTGATACCCTGACCTGTACTCCGATGATTAAGTCAGTAGGTGTGGAAGATGATGAACAGTAAGAATATATAGAGAGTTCGAAGGTCTTAGCTCCTCAAATTTTTCGTCCATTTCACAATGTTTTTCACAGGTTTATATAGGCCACCCTTGCCATGGCCATGGGCACCCATTGATGTCCATGCACACCTCAAATCCCTGATGTGTACTTCAGTAATCATTTTAAATAGATCTCCCGGTCATTCGTACTGCACGCGTATCTGCACACAAAAGAGAGCAGGCAAAGAGTAGGAACTCGTCCGAGGTGACTGGCATTAAATGGCATTTAATGCTGCATTTAATGCCAAGGTAGTGTTTCCCACCTATCATCGTAGAGGTAGGATCAGTCCCAGGCGACTGGGCAGTAACGCCAGATCTCATTACGTGTTAAGATACGCAATCGTTGACAATAAGACGACGGGTACTTTGTCAGAATGAGGACGTGATCGTCGCCCATGAGACGACGGGTCCGTCGTCAGAATGAGGACGTGATCGTCGTCCATGAGACCACGGGTCCGTCATCAGAATGAGGACGTGATCGTCGTCCGCGAGACCACGGGCCCGTCGTCGAAGAGACGACGGAAATGAGCCCAAACGATAACACCACACTGAGGACGAGCTCGTTGTTACCACACTTAGGTTTTTTACGAAATTTACCAATTACAAATTGCCCCTTTATGATACTTTGAACGTGGTTCAGAGTGTCATAAATATACCGAAACGATGGGGGAGACGATACGGCTAACCTCAGAATGATGATAGGTCACATACTCTGTACGCGAAGTCGTAGCGTCGTGCCAGCTGTATTGCGCGTGCCGAAACGTCTTACCTCATAAATGCTTGGCAGGCTGTCATCATTATCTTCCGGACGCTTTGTTTTTCCCGACGGTTATTTAACTCGGTCGGAAGACCATCCTGTTATTCGCGTTGTCTGCATGTGTGGACACGCGTTCGGTATAGATCGAGGTCATTATCGTCCTTAGAGTTATGGACTGGTCTATAAGTACCGAAGGCCTGGTACTTCATCTTCTTCATTTGAATTCTTGCATCCTGTTACTCTGCCGGAATTTCTCCTCACCGACGATCTGCCGTTCTGCTCTTCTTTCTTCTCCGGCTGTGCCCCCTTTGCTTCCTAGATACAGCTTCGGTAAGATCCTCCTCTTTTCCTTTTGGTCTATAGTCGCTTCTCTGCATATTTTTTTCTTTTTCCCCTTGTTTACCATCATGTCTGCCGAAATAGTTAGGATAGACAGTGCCGATGAGGCCAGTTGCTCAGGCAGTGCCCCTCACGGTGTTATCACCGGTGTTTCCAAATCCAAAACCAGACCAGTGGTCAGATACGCACTTGACCATTACAGAGCCCTTTTCCAAATTCCTCCTTACGTCCACATTCATTTCGGGGAAGAAGACGTTCTTCCTGACCATCGTTCTTCCTGTACTATTGTCTACCTCGCCCAGTTCGAGGCTGGACTTCGTTTCCCCCTCTCCCCCGTCACGGACTCCGTCCTGTCCGCCCTTCAAATTACCCCGGGGCAAATGCACCCGAAGTTCTACAAGTACATGTCTCTGATGGACAAGTTCAACAGAGACGGGTACAATGTAGAGGCTAGACACGTCTTCCACTTCCGCTACGCCGTGAAGTGTCCCGGGGTAATTGAGGAGGGAAAGAAGACGTACTTCACCTGGAGGCAAAAATCCAGAGTCCCCGATATCATCTCACACCTCCCCGATGTGGAACGGGACTGGAAGGAGATGCCCTTCGTGGTCTCCGGTGCTTGGAGGGCAGAGACTGCCCGTCCTGTTCCCCACGAATTTACCTCAGGTTTGTTACTTTTCAGTCGTTCTCTGTTGTCGGTTTTGAAAACGCACTCCTGTTACACGGCTAATAATGTTTCACTTTTTCTGCAGAGGCTTCTAAGATACATTTCTCTGACCTGTCCGCAGAAGAAGAGTACGCGCTTCGGAGGGTTCGCAGCGATAAAGGGGACGCTTACGTCACCTGGGGACCGTCTTCCGTTCGACAGACAAAGCCCGTGGTAGAAGCAGGGACCTTGCCCAAAAAGTCTCGTCGACAAGCTCGTCCACCGTCACACAGACCGCTCGGACAAGCAGCTGTTCTTGACGAGGAAGAAGACATGGCTGACCAACCTCCTCCGCGATCTTCACAGGCTCCGGCCTTGACTCGTCCCCCTCGCCCTTCCCGTCCTTCCCGTCTATCCTCGGCGGATAAGAAGGCGGAGAAACGAGAGAGAGCAGAGGCTCTCAAAGCCTTGAAGGTGAAGAAGGCTCGGCGAGAAGCGGAGCACGATCAACGGATCCGAGAACGGGAATCCGCTGGGGTGTCAGCTACTCAGGCTGCAACAATTGGCGAGGGGAGTGACGCCCCCGCGGAGGAGCCTCCAATCGTCAGCAGCGGCTCTCCCGCGGATGTTGTAGCCGCTCCGTCTATTGTGGTAGAGACGGCTGCCCCCGCGATCGTCCCGGCCTCTACTTCCTCACCAGCCGCAAACGTGGCTTCATCTTCTGCCCCTCCTCGAGAGAGGATCACCATGGGGGGCCCCGCCGAGCTGTGGAATCCCGTCTTCCCCAGAGGGTACACTCGTCCTACCGTCGCCCATTCGGCGATGGAGCACGATTCCATTGCCACGTCGATGATGTTGGCGATGAGGCTCCCAGCGGATATGGCCGCAACGAGGGACCTGCACTGGATGAGGATGTTCAGTGCCGCGAGTCGAGCTGTTGCCACGGTACGCGTTTTTTTTTTTATCATCTTTCTTTCTCTTCTCTTTGTAGTTGGGCAACATGCTTGCCGGGATGTATGAGGTCACAGCCGAAAACAGGCGTACCTCCAATGGGCTGAGGGACAAGGTCCTTGACCTGGAGAGGAGGGGAGCCGAGGACGTGAAACGGCTGAATCACGAGTTGATGTCTGTCAAAGCTGATCTGCGGTCTGCCAAAGGCACGATTGCCACGGCTGTGAAACAGCGGGACAAAGCTCGGGACGAAGCCCGTAAGGCAATGGAAGGAGAGAAGGCGGCAGTGGAACAGGCCGAGAGGTCCGTCCTGAGGATCAGCGAGATGGACGAGATCGTGAACACTCTCCTTCAACGGCTAGAGGCGACGGAAGCCGAGAAGGCAGCATTGGCCGAACAGCTTGAGGAGGCGGCGGCCGCGAGGGACAAGGAGGTTGAAGCCGCCAAGGAGGCTTTAACGGAGTCTCTTCGAGCCCACTTCCAAACGGAGATGGAACGGCTGATAGCTGAAGACCGGGTCGAGACGGAGAGAGAACTAATGAACGAGCTCCGAGAATCGGGACGACTGGTAGAGTCTCCCCAACAATCGAAGGACGAGGCCACTCGTTCTGAGGCTGTGGGCATGGAGGTCTCGCCTGGCGAAGAACCCGAGGTACAAGGAGGGGGGCAACCCCCGTCATCTCTTGGACCATCTCCCGTCCTGCCCGAGGCTCCAGCTGAAGTCGCTTCTGCCGATCCTGCTGCTGCTGCTGACGACGTTCCGACCGTTCCTGATGACGCTGTCGTGATCGTTGACGTTGGCGAAGACTGACCCTTCCTCCTTCCTATCCCTCTCTTTTCAATTTTGTATCGGCTGTACTCTTGTTCATCTTATGTCAATAAAAAAATTTTGTTTTATATGTACCTCCTTTTATGATCACTGTGTTGCAAACGATTGGTCCGGAATAATCATCTCGTTCAAATAAGACAAATAGCATATAATTAACTCGTGATTGAGTATAAATCTCATAACGAATATAATTCACCATCACTTCTAATAACGGGTTGTCAAAGACGCGGATTAACACTACGGACGTAATTCGACAACAAGTCCATTTCATAAAGACGAACTTATGGTAACTCGTGGTGGGACACCATGCTCAGAGGACATTCCATTAGTATAAGCCACCGGTATGCTCAGATGGCAATTCCTTTGTATGAGCCACCTGTGTCCCGTGATGAGTACCCTGTTCGTGTGAAATGCACTCGCCGTGGTAACTCGTGGTGGGACACCATGCTCAGAGGACATTCCATTAGTATAAGCCGCTAAGATGCTCAGATGGCAATTCCTTTGTATGAGCCACCTGTGTCCCGTGGTGAGTACCCTGTGCGAGTGAAACGTACCCGTCGTGGTAACTCGTCTAGAATATTTTACCAAGTACTGAATATGTAAATAAAACGACTGATTTCATGCTTATAGCAAATGTTCATAACGCACAACTTTATTGGAAAAATTGTTTTAAATTCATAATGTTTCACGATTTTTGAATTACATTACCTTGTAAGTCTTTAAGGTAGTACACCCCGGGACTCCCGACACGATCCACGATGTATGGCCCTTCCCAGTTGGGACCCAGTTTCCCGCTATTGACTTCTCGTGTGTTTTGGAAAACTTTTCGAAGAACGAGATCTCCGACTTGAAGAATCATTTTCCGTACTTTCTTGTTGTATGCCTTTCGTAATTGTTGTTGATAGCGTTTCATCTGAATGCTGGCATCTTCCCGCTTTTCTTCCAGCAAGTCTAAATGAATAGCCATTAATTCGACATTTTTGTCTTCCTCTCCGTGTTTCTTCCGGGAACGTGTTGTTGGCAGGCAGACTTCAGTGGGAATAACAGCCTCTGCCCCGTATGCCAAAGAGAACGGGGTCTCGTTCGTAGGGCTCCGCGGTGTTGTCCTGTATCCCCACAACTCATTATGTGATTCGCTGGTCCACTTTCCCTTGGAATCTTCCAGTCTCCTCTTGAGGGCATTCAAAATGTTCTTGTTGGCTGCTTCGGCAAGGCCATTCCCTTGAGGATAATAAGGAGAAGAGAAGATGTGCTTGATTTTCAACTCTCGGCAAAAGTCGGCGATGAGTTTTCCTGTGAATTGCTTCCCGTTGTCAGAAATGATGGACTGCGGATTGCCGAATCTACAGATAATATGTTCCCACAAGAATTTCTTCACTTCTTGTTCTCTAATACGCGCTAGGGGAACAGCCTCGATCCACCGGGAGAAGTAATCCGTGGCCACCAGCAGAAAAATTAAATTACCGGGAGCTTTAGGAAATGGTCCCACGATGTCAAGTCCCCAACGAGCGAAAGGCCAAGGTTGAGATACGATGTTGAGTTCCTGAGCGGGGGCATGAATCAACTTCGCATAACGCTGACATTGACTGCATTTTTGTACGTACTTCTGTGCGTCAGCTTGCATGTAAGGCCAAAAATATCCTTGCCCCAGAGCACGATGAGCGATAGTCCGTCATCCCAAATGGATGCCACAAATCTCTTCGTGGAGCTCAGCTAAGATCGTCTCTACGTCTTCAGGATGCACGCATTTCAAAAGGAATCCTCCAAAGGATTTACTGTACAGTTCCCCGTCCACAAGGGTATAACGGGGAGCTTTATATTGTATTCGTCTTGCCTCCTTTGTGTCAGAGGGGAGAATTCCATTCTTCAAGTAAGTTGTTATGCCCATCATCCAGCTCGGCACTTGATTTACGGAAAACACCGGGCGTTGCGTTTGTAGCTCAATAGAGGGGTACTCTTTATACTCAACGAGGATTGTCTTGGGTTCATCAATTTGTATCATTGAGGCGAGGTATGCCAACGCGTCAGCATGCCTGTTATCGTCCCTTCGGACATGTTTGATCTCGATGACATCAAAGGCCTTTCGTTGTTCTTGTAAAAGTGCAGCGTAGCGTCTCATCCGCTCATCCCGACATTCATAGGTACCGTTGACTTGGTTCACCACGAGCTGTGAATCACAGAACACCCGGAGTTTAGAAATTCTCAACTCTCGGGCACTCTGCAACCCAAGTATTAACGCCTCATATTCAGCTTCGTTATTGGAGGCAACATAACCAAGGCGCGTCAGTTTCTGTACTTTAACATGATCGGGGCTGACAAGAACAGCACCAAGTCCCGAACCGCTGACATTAGACGACCCATCCACGTATAAAACCCAATCGCACCACGCCGTCAGTTTGGTTCCGTCTCCAGCCTCTTATTCCACAACGGGATCCTCCTCCGCATCGTCTGGGAGCTCGTGACGGTCGGGCTCTGCTGAAGTTTCGGCCTCCTCCACAGGGAAATCGGCTAGGAAGCTTGCAACGGCCTGCCCCTTCTCTGCGGTTCGGGCCTGATATTGGATATCGAACTCGCTAAGCGCCACTGCCCACTTCGACATACGTCCCGCGGTTTCAGGTCGCCCCAACACAGTTTTCAAAGGATACGTGGTGATGACGACGATGGTATGTGCCTGAAAATAAGGACGTAACTTCTCAGCAGAAAAGACAAGAGCCAGGCATACCTTCTCCATTCTGCTGTAGTTGGATTCTGCCTTGTGGAATGTTTTGCTGACGAAATAAACAGGCTTCTCTACGCCGTTGTGACTTCTGAGCAGCACGGAGCCAATGGCTCGTTCCGAAACGGAGAGATAGAGGTACAACACTTCACCAGGTTCAGGTACGGAGAGGATCGGAGCAGAGCCTAGATACGTCTTCAAGGCGGCGAAAGATTGGGAACACTCTTCTGTCCATCTGAAGACGGAATCCTTTCTCAGCAACTCGAATAGAGGTCTACATCGGTCAGAAGACTTTGATATAAACCGGTTGAGAGCAGCGATACGTCCCGTCAGTTTTTGAACTTCTTTCTTTGTCTTCGGTTCCGGCATATCTATCAGAGCACGGATTTGCGTGGGATTTGCTTCGATGCCCCGTTGACTGACGAGATAACCAAGGAACTTGCCTGAGGCGACGCCGAATGTACATTTCTCAGGATTTAACTTCAGGTTGAAAGTGCGTAAAATAGAAAACGGCTTCGCCAAGTCGGCTACAAGAGAGACCCGAGTTCGGCTTTTCACAACGATATCGTCAATATACACCTCCACCGATTTACCAAGCAAGGGTCCAAACATCAGATTCATTAGCCGTTGATAAGTGGCCCCGGCATTCTTCAGGCCAAAGGGCATGACCAGGTAACAGAACAGGCCACGCTCCGTTATGAAGGCCGTCTTCTCTTGATCGTCCTCCGCTAAGAGGATTTGATTGTAGCCCGAATACCCGTCCATGAAGCTCAACATCTCATGACCCGCGGTTGCCGTGATCAGTCTATCGATTCTGGGAACTGGGAAGAAGTCTTTCGGACAGGCTTTATTAACATTAGTGAAATCGATACAGACTCTGACTTTCCCGTTCTTCTTCGGAACAGCTACTACATTGGCTATCCACTCCGGATATTGGACCTCACGAATGAACCCGTGCCGAATTAACTTATCGATCTCTTCATTGACGGCCTCGTGGTACGCTGGAGCAAGTCTACGAGGCTTCTATTTAACAGGATTGACTACGGGATCAACGTTGAGATGATGGCAGATGATTTCAGGACGGATACCTGTCATGTCCTCGTGTGACCAAGCGAAAACATCAAGATTCTTCCTCAGAAAATTTATCAATTCCCGCTCTTCGTCCGTTGTCAAACAAGTCCTGATCTGCAGCATTCTTGGCTCGTTCTCCGTCCCCAGGTTGACAAGCTTCGTGGGTTCGACAGAGTGGTTTATCCGCGACTCACCCGTGTTCTCCTCTTCCACGGACCCGACCTGTAATTGCTATTTGAGCGGGTTGGGTGAGGCATAATCACACTTCTGCGATGCCAGCTGGTCTCCTCTTATTTCACTTGGTCCGTCCGGAGTGGGGAATTTCAGTACCTGGTAATAGGAAGATGGAACAGCTCTCATTTCGTGAGTCCACCATCGCCCCAAGATAGCATTGTATGGGGACGGCGCGTCGATAATGGAGAACCGGGTGGATAGGGTGATAGGTCCAGCTTTGACGGGTAAGACGAATTCTCCTACGGGTTGCATCGAGCTTCCTTCGAATCCTATCAAGGGGGTCTGTGCAGGGACGAGAACCGCCGGGTCTAATTCCATTTTTGCGAAAGCATGGAGATACAGGATATCTGCCCCACTTCCAGGGTCAACGAGCACTCGCCTGATGTCGAAATCGCCAATTCACATAGTCAGGACAAGAGCATCGTAGTGAGACCTGACCACAGTTGTCATGTCCTGATCAGTGAACGATAGGGCCTGCTCGACTTCCTTTGTCGTCGATCGCACTTGACAGACTTTTGCCACGTGTGATAACTTCCTTGCCTTCGCTCGGTACTGCTGCTCGATATCTACCTCCGGTACTCGAGCGCGATGGATGACATTTATGACTCCCTTCGGAGCTTCTCCGTCTCGGCCCATCTGACCAGATGGTTCTCCCTCGTGAGATCGAGTGGATGGATTTGTAATATGCTCTTCTCCTCTTCCAGAGTCTACATACTCTCCTAGATAGCCTTCACGGACCAATCTTTCCAGGTATTCTCTCAGGATGCGACAACGATTTGTGAGGTGTCCATGACACTTGTGGTACTGACAGTATTCATGCGCCTTGGGTCCCGTGGTGACATCACGAACGGTCCGTGCTGGCCATTCGAAGTATGGTTTGTCTTCCATCGTCTTCATGATCGTCGTCGGGCTTGCTGAGAAGTTGACTTGACCACCACGAGACGCAAAAGGACGTCTTTCTGTTGCTTGATTCTCCCTCTCCTTGTAATACCCGGGTTCCTCTCGTCTCTGATAGGCACGATCGTCCCGTCTTTGGAAGTTGGAACGCAGATCCGTCCTCCTTGACGAATCTACATCTTGGCGGACTCCCAACGAGAGTCGGTTCGGTTCTCCCCGTCGTTCAACGTACACAAAATTTTCCTGTCGTGGGCGTCTTCGTGGTTCCTCGTCGCTGGAAGATGATTCATACTTTGGTCTCTTCCCTCTCTTCGAGGAGGGTTTGCTTCCCCATTCCACAGCATCTACCCCTCGTGCTCTGGGCCTCGTTGTTGCTGCAATATCTTCCTCCATCCTTCCGTACTTAGAGGCACGGACTATCAGCTCGTCCATCTTGTTTGGACAGTCAAGGGCAAGAGACTCGTAGAGCTTAGAACTCTTGGGTATGACATTCTTGAAGGCCGCTATGCAAGTGCAGTCCTCGATCTTGTCGATGTTAGAGACTTCATCGGTAAATCGTTGAATAAAATCTCTAAGGGGTTCCGCCGACTTCATTCTCATGGCGAAGAGTGAATCTGCGCTGGCTTTCTTCTTCTTGTTAATGATGTACTGGTCAATGAAAACTGATCTCAGATCAGCCATACACCTGATCGACCCCGCGGGTAGATTACGGAACCATCTCGCAGCCGCTCCAGTCAGGCTGCTAGGAAAGGCTTTGCAGAGGAGATTGTCATCCGGGTTACGGACAGCCATAGCATTCTTGAAGTCGGTCAGGTGGTCAATAGGATCTCTCCTCCCGTCGAACTTAACAAAGTTTGGTACCGTGAACTTTGATGGGGTATACGATTCGACGATTTCCTTAGAAAAAGGGGACGTCTCCTCCTCGTCCTTGTACTTCTGAGCATACTGATCGAGAGAGGCCCCGCCCGTCGTTCCTCTAACTCGAGCATTGATCAGAGCTTCCATGTCCTTGAGGGTCAAACCCGTCTTCAACCCGTCGTTGCTGACACGGAGATCTCGATGTTCAGCATGAGCACCAAGAGAACGAGGGTGGGCAGTTTCGTCAGTAGAAGGAGTGAGAGTGAATCTTCTCTCCAGATTCTCTGGTGCAGACGGCGAGATCGGGGCCGTTCCTTTGGGGGGAGGAGAAGAAGGGAAATTGAGTTTACGAGCTGCAGAGCCCCCTCTAGGAGATTCGTCATCGATCTCCAAGTTTCCGTGCTCCAAAGCATCAAGCCGCTTCTGTAGTGACTGTTGCTGGCTGACTATCTGGGCCAGAGTGGCTTGTTGTTGTTGTAATAATAACATGATGGGATCAGGTATAGTCATGGGACTTTCTGGTTGTCCAGAAGATGGTCCTGATGCGAACGTTTGCATGGTGGAAGGGGTGCATGAAATGACTTGAGGGGGCTGGTTTTCGATGATAGACTGAGGAGTTTGGTCTGCCATGCTGACTGAAAGAAGTGGTGTGAGCAAAGGGTGGTTTCGGCTAAGTTTCCCACAGACGGCGCCAATTTTGTGGGGGGAATTTACCGAAAGGACACGCGTCAGCAGCAGCTCCTCCCAAGTTCTGGTATACTGGTAGAAGGTTGGAGTGGAGGGTGTGATACCCTGACCTGTACTCCGATGATTAAGTCAGTAGGTGTAGAAGATGATGAACAGTAAGAATATATAGAGAGTTCGAAGGTCTTAGCTCCTCAAATTTTTCGTGCCTTTCACAATGTTTTTCACAGGTTTATATAGGCCACCCTTGCCATGGCCATGGGCACCCATTGATGTCCATGCACACCTCAAATCCCTGATGTGTACTTCAGTAATCATTTTAGATAGATCTCCCGGTCATTCGTACTGCACGCGTATCTACACACAAAAGAGAGCAGGCAAAGAGTAGGAACTCGTCCGAGGTAACTGGCATTAAATGACATTTAATGCTGCATTTAATGCCAAGGTAGTGTTTCCCACCTACCATCGTAGAGGTAGGATCAGTCCCAGGCGACTGGGCAGTAACGCCAGATCTCATTACGTGTTAAGATACGCAATCGTTGACAATAAGACGACGGGTACGTTATCAGAATGAGGACGTGATCGTCGTCCATGAGACGACGGGTCCGTCGTCAGAATGAGGACGTGATCGTTGTCCATGAGACCACGAGTCCGTCATCAGAATGAGGACGTGATCGTCGTCCGCGAGACCACGTTCTCGTTGTCTATACGACCACGGGCCCGTCGTCGAAGAGACGACGGAAATGAGCCCAAACGATAACACCACACTGAGGACGAGCTCGTTGTTACCACACTTAGGTTTTTTACGAAATTTACCAATTACACAAGCCAAAGAAGATGAAGATGTTTCTAAAAACCATTCCAACTCCTGGTTGAGAGTTGTAAAGCAGAAGGTGGATCTCCAGGTCGAGAGTTGTAAGAGGCATTTCCTGGGTGAAAATGATACAACAAAGATGATTAGTGAGCATTACTAAGACTTAAAAACCAAGTTATCATAGAATCCTTTTTATATCAAAATTTTCCTTGTGCTTATGGGCCCCACAAAGATAATAAATCCTAGTAGAGGTGGTTTTGAAGGAGAGAGACGTGTTCATAGCTTTCCATATCCTAATATTAGTGGAATCCTAATTAAATTAGAATTCCAGAAGGTTTGAAGGAGAGAGACGTGGGAGAGGGGAAACCCACTCCTCTCTCTCACTAACCCTATATCCCTATTGGAGGGAGGGGAGTGGAGCTAGCAAAGCCCTTTATGTTATATAAAGAAGGAAAAGTTAATGTGATTCTGGTTAAGAGCAAATGACACCACAATTTGTAAATATAATTTCTTTGCTGTTGTAGCTACTTCATGACATGTGCTTGTGTTGATTATTGGGGAGTTGTTCTACCACGACTTGTGTCCTCAAGGGTTGCTCCTTAATATCTCGTCATGGCAAGATGAAGCAGGACAATATCTAAGCCTATTGGTTCGTGAAAGTACTGGTCAGATTATTTTTAATATTAATCTAATAACTATCTAAAATTAAGATTAATAACTAATCCAACTATTATCTAAAAATTAACATAAAATCAGATTTAATAACTAATCTAAACATTATCATATTAAAAGTAACCAGAATCTAAAGGATTTAATAAAAAATATGAGCATTCAAACATAAAATTATAAAAAATAAAATAAAATAAAGAATGACTCGCCTGAATCTTCAGTTTAAAGCAAGATCTTCAAAAATGGTTGAACCAATGACTCAATTGTATCAGTGTGAAGCAAGATCTTCCACAATTGTGTAGCCAACTTGTGATTGTCTCAAGAACATTAGAAATACATGTTTGATCTTTCTTCAAATTCTTCAAATACAAGAAGTCTTGTGGAGAAGGGTTTGCTCTACTTATTATGAAGGAGAATGGAGTATACCAAGAACTTCTTGTGGAGAAGGGATTGCACATAATTATCCTAGGAATTATGAACAAACTTCTTGTATCTTAGGAATTATCCAAATATTGCACGAAGAGGTGATAAGTTATAAACAAACTATACCTTTTAAATTATTTTTTATTCTTTTATTTTTATGAGTGATCAAAGACTTCCCTTACGTATTGAACCAAATTAAAGTTTAATACACCCTAAGTTATTTATAAAATAAATTAGATTGAATGGCATTTTGGTCAACTTAAAGTTTAGTATTCTCCTTGTACTTTTATTAGTACTAGTAAAAATGCACGTGCATTGCACGTAAAAATGAAATGAAATGGATTTGTGAAGTCCAACAATGCAATTACAAACTAATTTCTATTACAAAACACCCTAAAAATGACGCATTTTCTTTCATTGTACGAGCAACCACTAAAAAAACATGAATTTTGCAACCTAGGAATAGGAACTAAAGAAGATCCGAAATTCCAAGAATTCAAGTGCCAAGATCGAGCAATACTAACCTGTCCAATATAGAAGCAACCTTTTTTTGCTTATTTTGGTCTTTCTTGCAAAGCCTTAATAATAGAATATACAAGTAAATCAATCCCTACAAAAAAGCTGTATAAGCCAATAGTTAATTGTACATTGGAAACCAAGTAAGGGTCTTATCGGATGTTCCCTACTTGGCTTAGTATGTTTTACATACCAAATGGTTTTCAGAGCTAACATGATGGAAATGACTCACTATGAAACCTAAGGTGAACATGTAAATCTTACCATTTTTTTTTTAATAAACGTGGATTCGTTTTCAGAGCTAACATGATGGAAATGACTCACCATGAAACTCAAGGTGAACATGTAAATCTTACCATTTTTTTAATAAACATGGATTCGTTTGTGCTGCATAGGGAATACCCCCACCCCATACAACAGATATTGAGGGGAGCCCACGAATCGACCTCAAGACCTCCGGTTTACGTCCTTCGGCCTGGGCTACACCCCCAGGGGTTGTAAATCTTACAATTCAAAGTCACCAAATATCTTCATGACAAATCTTAACCCATATTGCATGCCCACTATTGTATGTTACAAAAATAAAAATAAAATGAGCAACCCCCTAAAATTCTAATCAAACTATAAATCCTATAAATAATAATTACTACGGCGCATGTACGAGATAGGCAAACCTAATAGGTTTCTGCCTATCCATTAACCCTGCCCAATTATCAAACCAGAGAAGAAATCAGAAGGCTTCAGTTTATAAAGAAGAAACAGATTTCCTAGTTTAGAGGAAAACATGTTTAATAGAAACTACCCCCATGGGGTTTGGTGGTGGGGTAATAATAAAGCATGTGTGAGTGTAACTTTCCGAAAGCTATAGCTAGCTTCTCTGGATAGTGGGTCTGTAATATGTTTGTGGAACCAGCTTGGGCAGTTTCGATGGGCACATTGGTGTTCACGACCATCCAGTAAGTCTATCAACCACGCTGTTTGTTCTTGACCCTTGAGAAGGTTAATGATAGCATTCTCAATGAGACACACAAGATGGCGGATCTGATTGTCTTGTGATGATGTGTTCTGCAAAACAATGTATAGGGATTAATTAGCAAACACAATACATGGATTAAATAAGAAAGATGAATTTTTTGCCATGGAGATGACCATCTTCATCTCATGGAGAATCATCTCAGTCTGCTTCATCTTCATGTCCATCGGCATCTTCTCTATGTCCCTGGCCGACTCCATCTTCGATCTGCCCTGTCTTCACAAATCCGTCTTCCAACAATTTAATCAAAGAAACTCTAATAGAGTCCTTCCACCTCTCTAATAGCTATTTGAGAGTCCTTCCAGCAGCAAGAAACGTATACAATAAAAGCACTAAAATTTCATTCGAATTAATGGTTGATAAATATTAATAGAAATGTGAGTCCTACTTATTATAATTTGATTTTTAAAGTTTTATTAGTAGAATGAAATCCGCAAGGGAGAGAAAAAAGGAGAATTAGAAGGAGTTCTATTGAATTATAAACTAACTCCACCTCTTTTCTAAGTAAACCTCTATCCGTGTTTTTTAAACTATATACGTGAGGTTTTAATTTTAAAACTCTTTAAACTTCTTTTAACCTAAGTTAATAGAATTATTAAATTAAATTAAAGGGTATTTTTGTCAACATAAAATTTAGGTTATTCCTTGTACTTTTATTAGTAGAATGATAATTATACATATTTATAAAAAAATTATAGAATATAATAAATATATTTTTAAAAAGTTACAAGGGAAGATATAAGCAGAATTTATAATACAGAGAACCTAGGAGAATTAAAAAAAAAAAAAGAGAATTCCTCCCTTTAAAAACGTAGATAAAATTTGTCAAAATTCCTAAACTACCCTCATCATAGTTATTGTATAAGACATACATAGAATTAGAATTCCTCCCCTTACGAATGTAACTGAATTTTGTCATCATTTCCAAACTACCATCATCATAATCATTATATCTTGCCGTCATGTTCACTGCTACTGACATATGATACATCGCTAGCCATCCGTTTTCTCTCATTCAAGCCTGGCAAACAACTCTTTTGTCTTAACAAATGTGGGCTACGAAACGATATCTCCAGTAAGACACAAGCGGCGATCTCTATCCTTCGCTTTATCGGGCGCGTGAGAGAACGAACGAGAGCATTAAGCCAATAAGCCGGTCCAGAGAAACACTTGATTGAATGTTGTGCTTAATTCCCATACTACCCCTTATTTTATAAGGTAAGAGTCTTGTTACGCTACTGAGGTCGCCATGTGTTTCTTTTAACACTCTTTAATTGTGGTTAAGGTTCACCCACTCCTAGGGTTCACCCACTTATCCTTGGATCTAAAAAAAAATATGTGAAAAAAAAAATTAGTCCCTAGGAGTTATTGAATTTTAACTATGTTTAAAATATATATATATATTTTTTAATAGGTGAGTGAACTCTATCGGTAGTTGAATCTTAACCACAGTTAAGGGGTGTCAAAAGAGACATGGCAACCTCAAGGGCGTAACCAGACTCAAACTATGATTAAGATTCACTCATCTCTAGGGTCCACCCACTTATTCTTGGTTGTTAGAATAAAAAATACTATACCCTAGCCAAAAGAGAGGCGTTGGCAACCTCAAGGTCGTAATCGGACTCTAGTTGTGGTTAAGATTCAACCACCCCTAGGGTTCACCCACTTAAGGGGTGTCAAAAGAGACACATGGCAACCTCAAGGGTGTAACTAGACTCCAACTGTGGTTAAGATTCACCCACCCCTAGGATCCACCCACTTATTCTTGAGTTTTAGAAGAAATTTTTTGAACCCTAACCAAAAGAGACACATGGCAACCTCAGGGGTGTAATTGAACTCCAGTTGTGGTTAAGATTCAACCACCCCTAAGGTTCACCCACTTATCCTTGGTTTTTAGAAAAAATATTAATTTTTTTTAAACCCTGATTAAAATTCAATAACTCCGAAGGTTAATTTTTTTATATATTTGTTTTTCTAAAAACTAAGGATAAGTGAGTGAACTTTAAGGGTATGTGAATCTTAACCATAGTTAAGGAGTGTTAAAAGGGACACATGGCGACTTAGTGGCGTAACCAGGCTCCTCGCTCTCTTGGCAAAACGCTTCGAAAGGAGCTCTCACCAAGGCCCCGCCTGCTGCTTTCTTTACTATACCCAAAATGTCACTAAAGGTTTTTGGTTCTCAAAATGTCTCTACATCATATTTCTAGAGCCAACTTATCTCTCACAATTCTTTTTAATCCAAAATTTCCCTCAAGTTTTCACTCCCAAAATATTCTTTATTTTTTTCTCAAAATACCCTTACTAAAGTCCCTCTACCCAGTCTCTCTCCCCTTCCCAGTCTCTCTCATGTACATTGCACATGCCACTAAATAATAAGATAATAAGGTTATAGGCACATATCGCATTAAATATGCCAAATGGGTCATGCTTAATGGGTCCAAAAAGGTAATACAGGCAAGATTTTCTTGTGTGGAAACACCATCAAAATATGACTTTAGCTTGTGTCGCACATGTCTCCCCTCCCTCCCACAAATGCAGATATATCAAACATGGATCTATTAAATATCAAAGTTTCATGACCTAATCAAATAAATTAAGCAAAGAAAATGACGCAACATATTTGACCACAATCAATAGATAGAGCAGATATAATCGGTCATAGTCATTACAAAACATGCCAATTATTAATAAACATGCCAATTGTTAGTGTATGTTTTTTTCCAAAGAAAACAAGGAGTCTGTTTTGACTTTTGTGCATGCAAGTCCACGGACACCCATTTTCACCCATAATAAAATGAAATTAACAAATTCAACCTTACTCATTTGTGCTTTTTCTTTTTTTTTGAACAGGAAATCCGGGCCTTTTAGAGCATCCCACTAAGTCCCTTCCTTGAGCTGTGCAGATCTCCTTAAACTACACAACCAGTAAAGCTGTGATAAATCCCAAAGGGTGAACTTTTTTTAGGGCAGTGATTAGCACACCACTCATTTGACTACATAGTCAAATGTCATGCGTGCGAAACCCTTTTAATACTCATTTAATCATGATTAAGCTTAAAAAAAATTAAGATTAATATTTTTGTTCTTTTTAAAAATTAATGTTAGATTGCAGAAACCTAACAGTAGGTGAATCTTAACCGCAATTGAGGTGTAGTAAAAAGTGAGGTATAGACCAATGAAGATCGCATATTTAAATACATAGTCAAATATGTCAATAAGTTAAGTATTCCCCCTTTTACTAATACTAGTCGGGTGCGCTCGTGCAAGGCACGGGAAAATTTAATACAAAACAAGTAAAGATCTAACAACGTATTTTGAGAAATAAAATTTTGTATAAAAAAAATTATTTATCTTTTATAATATTAATAGAGGTAGTTTGAGAACAAATTAATAGGGGTATTATAGTAAATAAAAACTTTAAAGAAAAAGTATTATGAGAAATCAATTAACATGCGTATTTTGGAGAAAACAAATCTAATAAAGGTATTATAGGAAATAAATTTTTTAAGAAGGATATTATAAAAAATGAAAACTTTTTTTTTTTGATGTACAATTTTATCTTTTTTAATTGTCCTATTATAATATAATATAAATACCCCATGAAGTGTTAGGGCACACGAAATCCGTGTGCTGACTTGCACACACAAAATCGGCTTGTAGACATGATGCATTTTTTAATTTTTTTAAAAACAGGAGAGCTCACATGGTTAACAACAAACATCCATCCTTATTAATTGTATAGTCAGGTTGTGGATTGCAATTTCTCTACCATATACGACTGCGCACCAAATTATATACTCGCCATCCTAATTGTCATACCATGAAAATCTGTTATATATAGATTGAATATGCAACAATGTCAAGAACACAAGCACAAGAAGATGTAATGTTAGTTGTCTGTTGTAGAGGTGGATTCGAGCCGAGCTTGGCCTATCTCGGTTTGGCTTGAACTGTTTTACACTAGGCTCGAGCTTGGCTCAACGTGAACTGTTGCTTGAAAAGCTCACCCCAAATACAAATAGCTTAGCTCGAGTTCTAATTGATTCAAGTTTGAGCCGAGCTCAACTTGAGTTATTAAAAAAATGTTTTAAAATAATATATATAAATAAATAACCTATATATATATTTTTTTAATATTGAAGCTGAGCTCGGGCCAAGTTTCGAGCCGAGCCAAATCAAACATCTTTGCTAACATCTTGGCTCGAGCTCAGCTTGAACACATTTCAAGCTTGAAAAATCAACTCAACTCGGCTAAATCAAGCCAAATTTTTTAGCTTGAGCTCGGCTTGATCAAGCCGAGCCTTCGAGCTAACTCGGCTTGGATTCGCCCCTAGTATGTTGTGGTAAAAATCCAAGGTAAGGGTAAAAAAGCTAGAAGGATACAGCAAAGCTGAAGCAGGATGGTAATTGAATGGCTAGGGGTAGGAGTTTGCTTTCCAAGTCGTAGTGGAATTTAATGGCCGAAAAGTGAGTTGGAAGTACTGAGTTGTTGCGTATAGCTACCAGTGGGGTTGGTTGTTTATTGCAGGGCTTACTATTTGGGGGGAGAAACCATGAGAAGGAGCTCTCAGACAGAGAGTTTGACACATTTAATTACGTTTTAGTACTTTTGGGAACATGTACAGGAAAAAATATACGTTAGTCATTATCTGATAGTGATATCAGCAAAGAGTAGGCCCCATTTAATCCTATGTTGGATGGCAAAAGGTTTACTCTTGCAATTGCAAGAGTATCCCTCTTGTGGGTGGCAAATCAATGGACAAAAAAAGGCCACCACACTATAAGTCATTTTTTTTTTCCTCCCAATTTTTGACTTCTTTCCATTCAAATTTTTTTTGAATTTTTTTGTCCATTGATTTACCACCTACAAGAGGGATACTCCTGCAACTGCAAGAGTAAACCTTTTGCCGTGTTGGATAGATAATCATGTCAAGTTCTTTATGAAGATTCAAAAAAGGACTTTGAATGTGTGGAACTGTCTCTTTCTTTTCAAGTTGGTCTAATCTTGATACTTCACACTTAATTTTTTTTAATTTAGAATTAAACATAACACACTATCACACTCTTAAAGCACAAGCTACACACCTTTATAGCACACACTACTGCAACCACACTCTCATACTTGACACTTATTATGCAAGTAAAGTTGAGGCTGTTCAACTGTCTCACGTAAGGCTGCATTTAAGTGAGGCTGGCTCATGAGCTCGGCTTGTTCAAGCCAAGCTCAAGCTGGCATTTAACTCTTGAACGATCAAGCCAAGTTTTTATTTTAACTCAATCAAAGGTTTAAACAATCCGAGCTTGAGTTAGGCATTGCTTGATTTGACTCGAAACTTTTTTATATATATATAATATTTTTTCATCATATTCTTTATATTAATATATAATAATACTTCTTAACTTATGATAAATAAATTTTGGAGGTAATAATAATAGAGTAAAGTTGAGAAATTAAAATTAAGAACCCTAACCCCAATTCTCTATTTTAAAATTGAAGAGTACTATCATAATATATGAATTTTGTTAATGATTAGATTAATTTTTTTAATAGTACTTTATTGTATTTTAATTTAGGTAAGTGATACTTAGCGCACTCGCATTCCACCCAGCGGAACACGTGCGCGCCCATAGCCCACCACATGTCCATTTCCCCTTTTTTAATCATGATTAAGTTTAACTAACATGAGGTTAATGTGGCCACCCTCAGAAATTTATCCCGTCTTTCCTGGTGCGTGTGGCTTGGAGGTGTTGCACGTGCCTCGGGGACTAGTCGGGTGCTTTAAGAGGCTCGAACACCCTCGTTACTAGAACAAAAACACGAGGTTAATGTGTTTTATTTTTTTCTAAAAACCAAGGTTAGATAGTTGAACCTTAGGAGTGAGTGAATCTTAACCACAGTTAATGTGTTAACTAACTTGAGGGTATTTTTCTAAAAACCAAGGCTAGATGAATGAACCTTAAGTGTGAGTGAATCTTAACAACAGCCGATGAGTGTTAACTAATTTGAGATTATTTTTCTAAAACCCAAGGTTCGATGGATGAACCCTAGCGGTGAGTAAATCTTAACCACAATTTATAAAAGTTAAAAGGGATACATGGCATCCTGTGGAAGCGTCCGTGTTCCGCCAGTGGAACATGTCTGTGCAAAGAATCATTCTCTTTTAATTTAACAGTAAATAATTTTATTAAAATTAAATTATCAAAATAACTTTGAAATGCGAATCAACTTTGTAACCAATCTGAGCTCCACTCAACTTGAATCGATTTCAAACTCGAATGAGCTAGATCCAGCTTGTTCGATATAAGCTCAAGCCTCAACATTTAAGCTCAGCCAAACTCAAGCATATTTAAACCAAGGCTACCAAGCTCAAGCTCATGTCTCACACCATTAAGAGACTTAGGCTTAAGCCTAGTGCTTTGCAATGGGCCGGGTACACACTTCCTACAACTAGGTCTAGTCTCACACCATTAAGAGACTTATGGGGGCGTTTGGAACATATTTTTTATTATTTAATCACCTAAAATCGGTTCTAAGTAATTTTAGACTTGAGAATCCCGGTTGGTTCACTCAGAAAAAATTGATTTCTCAAAAATCAATTTATTTCAAATGGGGATGAAAAGTGATTTTGAGAGGAAAAATTCTTCTTCTTTTTTACCTAAGAGGCATTTGTATATTTCTCCATTTTTGAAAAACATCAAATTTTTTATGTATGTGAATCAAACATGATTATTTGCATAGAATCACTTTTGTATCAAAAATCAATTATATGCATAATGTGAACCAAATAGTATTGTGATTATTTGACAAACAATTGATTTATGCACAATCAATTCTTATCACAATTGATTCTAGATAATAAAATCTTATCCAAACAGGCCCCCAGGCTTAAACCTAATGCTTTGCTTTGGGCGAGGTACACATTTCCTACAACTGGAACAACCTAGGAGAGGTGGATGCATGGAACAAATCACAATTAGATAATCAAACTAGTGAAGAATAATATTGGGAAAATTACATAATAGGCCCCATAATGATGGTTTTTAATGAAAAAGCTCCCTACCATGGTTACTATTAAAAGGGAAATGTTTAACTTACTGCCTCATTCCATTATGTAGTGGAATGTACGGTCCTCATTAATAGAAAGTTTAACTTACATAAGACACATTCCTCTCCATTGGTACTGGTGAGGACACCGTTAGCTTCAAAATTTTAAAGGTGTTATTAGAAGATGGTGGTATTTTTTCTAGGGTGCTGCTACGAGCACACCACTACACCATTTAAAAAAATAATTTCCATTTTTTTTTATAGTTTATATTTCTATGTGCACCCACACCCCAAATCCCTAAACCCTTACTAAAAACTCTCCTCACAAACAGTCATCTCTTTCTATAAAAGTAATATTCTCAACGTCTTCTCCTTTTATATCCCTTCTCATCTCCTTCTATATGTTTTGTGCTTATTTTTTATATTGATAATCTTACATAAACAGTTGTTTCACGGTGGTCGCAGAGCTACCAAGGTACTCTTTCAATAAAATTGGACACGTGGGACTTATATGGGTGAACCCTAAGGGTGAGTGAATTTAATCATAGTTAATGAGTGTTAAAATTGATACGTGGTAGCTTATATAGCCCATTTAACTATGGTTAAGCTCAATCTACCTAAGGTTAATATTTTTAAGGTTAATATATTTCCTATATTTTTTTCTTCTAAAAACCAAGGTTATATGAAAGAACTCTAGAGGTGAGTGAATCTTAACCACTATTAGTGAGAGTTAAAAAGGGACACACGGGAGGATATAGAGGCACGCGCGGGAAAAATTATTTCCTTTAAAATGATGTATAAGTAGAAATTTTATAATTATTTTTTTACTCTTTAGTGTGCTCGTAGAATTTGTTATATTTTAATGGTGTCCAATTAGTAAGTAATATAAATGGTGTCCAGTCAGTAAATTGTGGTGTGCTTGTAGTGTCACCCTTTTTCTATTTCAAATCATTGGGTATAGTACCGAGCCGTGTTGGGCTTCGTGCATAAGGGTACATGATGGTGTGAAGGGTGAACACGGTGAAGCTGGCGATGTCCTCACCAGCTACTATTGGAGAGGATCCCAAGTCATTACATAATAGGCCTCATTACTCCATGCATGTTAGTTGGCGTTGCTACACTTAAAAACAACAGAACATTGATTTGTAGCCATGTAGCTGGTTTACTTTGATGGAAAGTTTTCTCCTCACTCTCGTGAGCGCAGTATACTCCAAGCATTAGGGCTGTCAAAGGGCCAGGTAGGGGCAAGGCCGGGGTCAACCCTAGCCTTACCCTTCCCTATAAGAGTAAGGCCCTAGCCCAGCCTAGCCCCTCAAGGGCCGGGGTTGATTGGGCCCTAACCCTGCCCTCAAGGGCTAGGGCCGGGCTGGGCCGAGCAAAAGGGCCGGAAGAGAGCGAGATTTTGTTCAAGAAAACCATTCAAATAGGTAATACAATCATACAATATATTGAACTCGTGAAAAAAATTGTGATGACTTTCAAGAAAAATTGATATATAAAGAGGTTTGGTTATAAATTTATGAATATACCACATTTTAATATCATTAATGGGGGTTATATTAGTAATTTTAGAACTTAAATTAAGTATCCTTAAAGAGGGGAGAGTGAACCAGGTCGAACAGGGGTCAGCCCTAGCCCGACCCTATTGAAGAAGGGCTTCTTGGTTTTGGGCCCTACCCGGCCCAAGGGCCAAAGAAAAGGGCCGGGTTTTGATGGGTTTGGAAGGGCCGGGTCGAGCCGAGTACCCTTTGACTTGGGCTTTTTTGACAGGCCTACTAGGTATTGTGCTCTTCAAGGCAAACATGGGATCACCTATTTGAGTCAATATCTGGATGAATGTAGTATAGGGTAGTGATTAGCCCAGTAGTATACTCCAGGCATTGTGCTCTGCAAGGCAAACATGAGGTCACCTATTTGAGTCAATATCTGGATGAATGTAGTATAGGGCAGTGATTAGCCCATCACGCATTTGACTATGCAGTCAAATGCCGTGTCAAAGTATTATTTTTAACACCCTTTTAACTATGATTAAGCTTAAGAAAATTAAAGTTAATATTTTTATTTTATTTCTTTTTAAAAACTAAGGTAGATTGCTTAACCCTAAGAATGAATAAGCTTAACGACAGTTGATGTTGGGAATAATAGAACAAGACAGAAAAGAATAAACTAGCCAACACACAAGAGATATACGTGGTTCGGCAATAGCCTGCCTACATCCACGGGTCAAGATCCGATTACTCCTTTATTTAAAAAAAAACTTGAGAAACCAATACAAAAGCACTCAACTCACCTCCTCTTTGAAAACCCAAAGGAGAATCTTATGCTTTAACCTTTCTATTATCTCTCTCTCAATACTTTGTATTGACTTACTAAACTCTAGACCCATAACTAAGTATATATAGGCCTAAACAAGAGCCTTAGATAATTGGAAACAACCCCCACACAGAATTAGGAGTTTGCCAAAAGTCAAACACGGATTGAAAAAAGCGCTCCACCGCTCGGGCGGAGCCTAGCACTGCCCGAACGGATTTCAATAGTGCTGAAACCAAAAGAAGTGTCCTGAAACCGCTCGGGCACCTACGAGGCACCGCCTAAGCGGCCGCCTCCGCCTGAGCGCCCGTGGCCACCGCCCGAGCGGCCATACCTGGACTTGCTTAATTCTTGTCACTTTTTCCACAAATCATCACCTTTAACGAGAATTCCGCGACACCACCAAACTAAGATAACCAATTTGCTAATTACCAAGCAAACCTCCAAGATAGATCACCGCCTGACCCACATCTAGGAAGCACCTCCACCTCGAACCAAAATCTCTCTCAAAATTCTGTGTCTCCTTTTGCAAATACCGCAAAACAACCCTTCTAACCTTGCCCACCTCTGCACCATCTACGAAAGAAACCCACTAGCTATACACACCCTCGAATCACCTCGGAAAACTATCCACATGATTCGATCAAACATGGCCAAAACTCATGTGTAGCCTAGAAACTCATCCTGCTTTCTAGAAGAACCTCGGACGAGGACATAGACTCATCCTCTTCGTCAAAGGTACAACATCATCATCTCCATCCTTTCGAAAACCAACTAGGATACCCGTCTCCACTCCAACTGTGAAAGAGTCCTTAGGTGAGATTTCTACCCTCTGGATAACATCTGATTTTCGTTTTCTTGCAGACCTTATTGTTGTTCCACCTACCACTGTATTCCATACAGGAGATACAAACTACGACAATTCTTCCATTTCATCAAAACTAAGCATCCCCGCTTAATTTTAATAACTCCACTTATAATTGTATAGCAACAACCCTTGGAGTCTAATTGGCTGAGAGAAATTAAATTCTTTCATAACTTAGGGACACAAGCTACGCACCCCTCCCAAAGTCTGAATAGCTTCATCAAACTTTTTTATCTTTACAGTTACAAATCCCATGATTTCCTATTCAGATCCATCACCTAGGAACACTTTTCTCCTCCCCTTTTGGAATGTATCAAAAAATTTGATATTTGAGCACATATGAAACGAAGCCCCAAAATCTAAAATCCATTCACTAGAAGAATTGTTCATACATTTGGAGATTGTGAACACATCTCCAATGTATTCCCCATTGTCCGTTGCTATTGCTACTAAAGAATCTCCTCCGAAAGAATTCATCTTCCCATTAGCACGCCTTGGACACTCTCTTTTGAAGTGCCTTAATTCTTTGCAATGATAGCACCGTACCCCATCTTTTCCCTTGAATTTAGATTTGTCTCTGCCTTTTCCAGATCCTCTCTCCAAGTCTCTTCCTTCTCCCCGAGCAATCATAGCATGACTATGATTCCTATCATGATTTAGTTTTCGCCTAATCTCGTAAGAGAGTAGCGTCGTTATGACCTTCTCCATCTGCAATGTCTTTTTGCCATACATGAGGGTTGTCACCAAGTGATCATATGAATCTGGAAGTGATATAAGAAGCCCCACGGTCTGATCTTCTTTGTCCACATTGACATCAACTTTCTACAGTTGATTCAAGATTTGGTTGAACACATTAATGTGCTCTATGAGATTTGCACCCTCTGTCATCTTTAAGGTATTGAACTCCTTTTTCAGATATAAACTTGTTGGTAAGGCTCTTTCCGATGTAGAGCTTTTCCAACTTCTTCTAGAGATCTGGTGTCAATTCCTCATCCATAACACTATACATCATGTTCTGCAAGAAATAGGCGTATGGTGCTAACCGCCTTCTCCTCAATGTCTTCTCAATTTGCATTGGGCATCTTTTCTGGTTTACCAGACTTAGGGCTGTCAATGGACCGGATCATGATCCGGATCCGATCCGAATCCGATCCGATTAGCCGGACTTTGGACCCTATATGTGATCCGTCGGATCGGATTCGGATCGGATCGGTGGAATCCGATTATAATCGGATCGGATCGGATCTGGATATAGGGTGATCCGATCCGATTAAAATCCGATCCGATAATAATAATAATTTTTAATTATTTTAAATATATTATTTAGATTTTCTATGTATAAAATATTAATGTTTAAAAAAATTAACATTAATTAGTATTAATTAAGGTATTATTAGATTTTTTTATTATTAAAATAGATTTTTTTAAAAAAAAATAACCTTACTCGGATCGGATCGGATCGGATTCGGATTCGGATCGGATGATATATAATCGGATCGGATTCGGATCGGTTACTTCATGATCCGACGGATCTCGGATCGGATTCGGATCAGTCGGATTCTTAATCGGATCGGATTCGGATCTAGGCAGATCCGGTCCGAATCCGATCCGTTGACAGCCCTAACCAGACTCCCCTTTCAAAGCTCTTTCGAGACCCTTTTGAACTAGGAGATCTTTTACCCTCTTTTGCCATAAATTGAAACTTCATTTTCCGTCAAACCTCTCCAAAAAAAATTGCCCAGAATTTTTTTAATCCATTGAAAAATAATCAACCCGGAGATTTGATACCAATTTGTTGGGAATAATAGAACTAGTAAGAAAAGAATAAACTAGCAAACACACAAGAGAACACAAGAGATTTACGTGGTTCGACAATAACCTGCCTGCATCCATATGTTAAGATCCAATCACTCCTTTATTAAAAGAAAATCTTGAGAAACCAGTACAAAAGCATTCAACTCACTTTCTCTATGAAAACTTAAATGAGAATCCCTATCTATCCTCCCTCAAACATTTCCCAAGCCCTAGTATGCTTTAACATTTCTATTATCTCTCACTCCCAATACTTTGTATTGATTTACTAAACCCTAGACCCATAACTAAGTATATACAGGCCTAAACAAGAGCCCTAAATAATTAGAAACAATCCTCACACGGAATTAGGAGTTTCCCAAAAGTCAAATACGGACTGAAAAGCGCTCCACTACTCGAGTGGAGCCTAGCACTGCCCAAGCGGATTTCAACAGTGTCGAAACCAGAAGAAGTGTCGCGAAACCACTCGGGCACCCACGAGGCACCGCCCGAGCGGCCATACCTGGACTTGCTTAATTCTTTTCACTTTTTCCACAGATGATGTATGTTAAAAAGGGGGGCATGGACCAATGAGGACCGTACATTTGACTACATAGTCAAATGCGGTGGTAAGGTAAACATTTCCCCTATAGTATTAGGGCAATGATTAGTCCATTGCGCAGTTGACTATGTAGTCAAATGTCGTGTTTGTTCTTTTAACACTCCTTTAACTATGGTTAAACTTAAGAAAATTAAGGTTAATATTTTTTTTAATGAGTTTAGATTGCTTAACCCTAGGAGTTAGATATTAGATTATCTCCCTTTCTCTCTAATGTCATACAAGTTTCTATGTTGTTTGGCATCGGCTAGCTTGTCAAAGCACATGAACCAACACAGGCTTGATTATTGAGTAGTACTGCTAAGCTCAAACACCAACTTCCAAACTCTGTGATAACCACACTTATTATTGTCACCCCTTTAAGAAAAATATTTAACAGGAAAAAATAGCAAATATTACTAAGAGTTTGGAAGTTTGCATCAAGCTAACATTTCTCTTTACAATTAATAAAGATAGAGGACTATCATGACACCCCCCCCCCCCCCCCCCCCCAAAAAAAAAAAAAGGATTTGGGGGGTGAGAATTCACAATTTTTAAGAATTATCATTTTTTGTATTGTTCTTTTGCTTCTAATTTCTCGAAATTGTAATTTTCGCGAGATTTTCAAAAGCCGCAAAATGAGAATTTTTTGTTATATCCCAATCAGGCCCTTAACTCAAAAGAATAAAAATAGTGCCAATTAAAGGAAGAGACTTGTAGAAATGGGCAACTGAAGTCTCGAGATCTGCATAGTGCTGAACTTTATGAGTACGGACATCACACAAAGAAGTTATTTCCTAGATTTGAAAAGAAAGTGAACAAAAACAAACATGATCATCTAACTACATAAATCTTGGATCATGAGAAGTAGTATTAATTTATATGTATTAGATAGTTAAGATCATCTAACTACCTAAATCTTGGATCATAAAATATCTAGCTGAAACCTAATAGAAAATAGATTTCTTGATTAACTTGGATGATTTACATTGATCCTAAATAGGGTTTATATAGATTTAACAAGATGGACTTTTATGGAAAGTAAATCAACCTAATCTAATCATACCTAATCAAATCTAATCTACCCTTGATTGATGCTAATCTAATATTGTGAGGAGATACACTTGATGATGTAGTGTATCTCATTCACCTTATTACAATACTCTTCTATATTCTCTAATATTCCCCCTCAAACATATGGGGATTGAAAAATCGCCACATTTTTGTCTCTAGTAGAAATCCGCTTGACACATCTTGATCTCCACTTGACACCATTGGATTTTTATTGTGTGCTTGGTTGATCTACATGTCATGATGTTTGCTGCTTTAAATTGTGTGCTATGATGCATCCACATTTGAGTACCTTGGATTTGTTGCCATGTCGTGAAGAAGGGGCCTCTAACAGGCCTAAAAATGGGCCTATGGGCCAAGAAAATCAGCCTTTAAAAAGACTTGAATTGGGCCTCTATGGGCCAAAGATACGAGCCTCTTGGGCTTGATAAGTTGATCTACATGGATCAATGAAGATGAGCTTCTATGGGCTAGAAAAATGTGTCTCTAACAGGCTTGAGCCTGAAATTAAGCTAAAAAGGGGCCTCAATGGACCTAATGAGTTGACTAAGCAACTTCAATTTTTTTTTAATAAACCAGTAGTACCAAACACGGATACTTCCCCCTTAAATTTCCGTACCATAGCTTGAAATCTGCAACCAAATACCTCATGCAACTCCATTTCCGTATTGATGATGTATGCTTAATCATATATGCCCATGTCCGCATCATAAAAATCCAAATATTTGAACTCGTGTTGCTTCATGTAGTCCCTTTCAAGGATTGCACCAGGAGTTTCTTGCCGTTGAGGACGAGCCAACTGTCCTTTGAGTGGTAATCTTTGGATTTGTGGACTTTCGAGATTTGCGCCAAAGTGAAGAACTTGATGCAAGGAGAAGATGTAGTAAGAGAAATAAAAGTTAACTAATAAACTAAAAAAAAAGGTTTTAGGTCCCGCGGGTGGCAAGCGGTGCCACCCGCCGGCAAAGGAAAAACAATCAAGACTAAACTCAAATCAAGGTCCGATCAACCCGCTTTGATACCATGATAGAAAATAGATTTCTTGATTAACTTGGATGATTTACATTGACCCTAAATAACGTTTATATAGATTTAACAAGATGGACTTTTATGGAAAGTAAATCAACCTAATCTAATCATACCTAATCAAATCTAATCTACCCTTGATTGATGCTAATCTAATATTGTGATGAGATACACTTGATGATGTAGTGTATCTCATTCACCTCGTAAGCACCCTATTTTTACACCCCTTTTTAGCACTGGTTAACCAACTTAACCATGGTTTATTTCCCCTAGCCCTAGCCTAAACATTAGCCAAAAATCTAGGACAAAGTCCATTGGGCTCAAAGCCCACTAAGCTGTCCAAGCTTCAAGTCCAAAACCCAAGCCTTTGGCTCACGGTCCATGGCCCACGAGGCAAATAAGCTAGACCCAGATGCCAAACTAAACTTAGGAAATTTGAAATTTGAAATGTGGAGCTGAGAAGGAGAGTGAAGGGTGATGCGCATGAACCCATGCAGTCAAACTATTTCCTCTTTCATGCTTACCTGAGTATCCCCATCAGCCAACTCAGTTCCTCTTGCACATAAGAGGTTTGCAATGGGCAAACTTCTCCTGCACTCTGCATTTGACCCTCCTGTCTTTGCCCTTTTACACTCTTGCCACAAACCCTTGAATTCCAATAAATACCCACCCTTGAGAAATCGGAAGAGGGGTCTTCAACTAAAAAAAAGCCCTGTTACATAACACCTTAACCTCAAACTTCTTTGAGAACCCTGTAGAACCCCTTTCTCCTTAGGATTTCCCAGCTACAGGAGCTCGAGTTTGGGCCTGAGGATCAGCTTAGACCCAGATGCCTGAGGATCAGCTTTGTACAGTCATCTCCCTCCTAAGCTTCTAGCACCCCCGCCTTGCGCCTTGGACACCTTGGGAGGGTGGGTTTCCTTTTCATTTTTTATTTTATTTTATTTTTCCTTTTGTCTTTGCATCAGCATCCTAGTCCATTTCTAGGATTTTTGGGTCACCACTTTCCCAGGTAGCGTGGGGTCCCTTGCCTTGTTCTCAACAAAGCAAGGGGCCCATATGTAGAAAAGGGACCCCACTTTTGCTTAGCAACCTTGTTGTAGTGTACTCGTTTTTTTTATTTTTAGTAGAGACCTTCCTATTATTATCTGAAAATTTAAACTAAGCCACGCCCAGGCCAACAAAGAGTGAGACCTCCACTGTTTTGATCAACAACCATAATGGTCATTGAGAGATTACCACCATTATGGGACTGTTTGAGAGAGGACCAAGCTTTGGTCTCTTCTCCACCCTTTGTCACCGTTACAGTTTGAAGTAAGCATTTGGATTGTACAGTACAAGAGAGAAGAGATTACGGAGAAAGAGACCCTCATGAGGGGTCTCCCTTTCTATCTACGATCTCCCCAAAATTGAGAACCTCTCTTACCTTCTGTGTTATTGTATATCTCCTTTGTGATATTAGGCTCCCTTATTAGGCTGTTGTTTTCCTTCTTATAGGAAGGATGGATGGATAAGGGTGAGGAAAGGTGAGAGACTTGGTCTCTGTGAAACAATCACAGAAACGTGACAAAGGGAAAATGAGAGTGAATGGATAATTAAACTTGGAAAAGGTAGGATGGGGGTAGAGTGTATCAATCATAATACACCTTCAATGATGATGGTTGAGGTGAGTAGAGAGAAAGTGAGTGGGGGTAACTTTGGTTTCTAGTATGGTATATCATGCATGGAAATACCATCTTACAAAGTTAGAAATAGCCTCTCATAGGCCATAACCACATTTTTTTTCTAGTACCCATATCCAAGTTTAGTGCAATACGGATGACAAGGTTGTTGGAACCAGTCTAAAAGGCCTTATTTGGCCCCGTTCCCCATTTTGGTCCTCACATGTTCGACATCATCAGTGAGTGTTAACTAAGGTTGAATCGATCTTTGTTAATTTATTTATGCCACTGGTCCAATTTCTCTAAGAGGTCTTTCTTAGACCTTGCATCCATTCTTAGACCATAACTAGGGTTAAACTTAACCCGAGTTAGTCCTCATACCTTAGGTGGGATTTCAATCCAAAAAATCCAAAAAAAATAGAAAATCTACAAAAAAAATCCCAAAAAACATTATAAAAATCCAAAATCCCAAAAATATGATTTGCTTGCTTAATTGGGGTTAGCTTGACCCCGGTTAAATTTTAACCATGGTTAAGCAGTCCTTGACCCATGGAAAAATTTGGAAAAATCCCCAAAAATCCAGAAAAATATAAAAGATCAAAAAATCATTATCTTGGATTTTTTAACCATGGTTAACACCCTTAACCATGGTTACCTCCATTTTTTAACCCCGGTTAGCAACTCTAACCCTGGATTAACACATCCCTTTGCCTCCGGGCTTCATCCTTGGCCTACCGGGCCTCACCTCTAGTCTATCCGACTACCCATCGGCCTACCGGGCCCCTCACTTTGCACATTGACCAACCTCGGTGCACACACACACGCCCCTCTCGCCTTAGCACGGGCTCAAGTGCTAGAACTACGCTCGGTCTGATCTCACCCCTCATGTGAGTATGCAAGCAGCCCAACACGGGCCCGGCCCTAGTTAGCTTTTCTTTCTTCCAGTTAGTATTAAGTTAAACACTAAGGCATTTATTTAACTTTGACATTAATTTTGGCTTAAACCTAGCAAGTAGGGAACCACTATAAGTGGAAGTGTCAGGGTGCCTAACCCCTTCCCCGAACTTAACCCAACCTCTTACTTCGATCTTTGATTGTAGACCAGGTCCTTATCCAATATTTCCCGGGGACTTATCCATTCTAAATTAATAAGTGGCGACTCTAAATCCCGTGAGATTTTTAGGGAGTGAAATCTCGTGCTCACAGCTCTGGCGACTCCACTGGGGATCTAGTCAAGGTTCAACCCTGAACCTATGTTTAAGCCAAAATAAACCTCAAAATTAATCAAGTGTCTTGGTGTTTAGTTTAATACTAATCACTTTTACACCTCTTAATGATTTGTGTACTGTGCATTTCATCCATACCATAATAGTGTAATTAAATCCGATACCTATTAGCTAGACTTATTACGCTAATGGCCGCTGGATGATGATCCTCGGTGTTAGTGGCTTTAAAGTCTTGGAGGTCCGCGGAACTTGCCTGTTGGGTGATGATCCTCAGGAAACAGTTCTGAACGTTCCCGCTTACACCAATTATTCATTTTCAGGTATGTTTTATACCGGAGAGCAGCATATACGGTGTTAAGTGACCCCCCCATCCTTAGGAACACACTTGCATATACCTGCATTCATACATATAGCCTAGGTTATGGTATAGTCTACAAGCAGTCTAATCTGGAAGAGTCCCTTAACCCTAACCTGTTTGCACCCTATATGGGTCACGTGGGGTGGGGCCAAAAATTCACAGAACCCTGCCCATGTGGGTCACGTGGCATTAATCACACCATGCATATGACTGACTGCAAGCCCAAGACGCGTACTTTCAAACTCACTTGGTAGTATACTTATGCTCCGTTTGTTTTGATGTAAAACATGAGAAAACAAATGAATTCCAAAAAAAATGTCATTTTTTGTACTTTTTTTTTAAAAAGACAATCGACATTTTCAATGAAATTCATTTGTTTTCCCTTATTTTACATCGAAATAAATGAAGCATTAGTCGTTGCTAAGAAAATAGTTATTTTAAGAGATGTGTTAGCCCAAACGCATATTTCAATTTTTTCCAAACTCATCGCTAGTGCAACATCTATCATTGCTATCCTTTCAATACGTTAAGAAAATGTATTTTTTTCGTAGGAGGAAAATTACCGGTTCTTCAGGTAACATAGAAAAGTAGCAACAATACATTTTACAACCACATAGAGTGGAAGTTTGTGATTGGAGTAAACATTTCTCTTGTTCCAGAAGGAAAGAAGTTGATTATAGTTTAATTCAACTGATCCTGATCAATGAGAGTCTGGAATGATGAGGCTAGCATTTCTCACTCTAACTAGTCTCTATTATATGTATATTTTGTTAACACATATTACACACTATAATCAACACACACGCCCAGGCCACAAGGTCATTGCACTGCGTGCATGTGTAGTAAGAAAGGTAGGAACCCTTGAATTGATGCAGAGGAGTGAATTGCCTTTACTTCCAAAGGACAATAATAATTCATGACATGGATATTGAAATATTACATCTGCAACTAAAATAATAATCATTATTTTCAACTATAGATTGAGAGAGATGGCTCAATTCTTTCTCTATCTGATTAAAAGAGAATGTAATAGAAAAATGTCTTAGTCATGACCTAGTCAACCTGTAACGACCCCAAAATCCTACAAAGCTAAAATAGGACTTTGGGATCGCCACATTACTTAAACCTGCTTAAAATCCATGACATGCAAGACACACTAACACGAGTCTCCAAAAATGAGGATAATAAAATTTTCGATATATCAACTTAACCAACTAAATAGCACGAATCTATAGTCAACAAATACAACCCACTAAAACCAAAGAGTCTGATACACAACTATAAAAGTCTACTAAGCAACATCTACTCAAGTCTAATACAACTCTCTCAATCAAATGAAATAAAAACTAAGAGGTGTAGCCACCCAAGTCTCTAGCTCCCTCATCAGAAGGCTCACCTTCACCTCCTTCCTCTGCGTATGTTTCCTCAACCCACGGCTCCGCCGTGTACTCCTGCTCTAAACCTGCCAAGACAAAGTCCGGCTGAGTACAAAGGTACTCAGTGTATATAAAATCCAACCAACAATAATAATATACCTGCACTTAGTCAGAAACATATCCAATAACATAATCAGAGTGCGGAAGAACGTGTGTGCATATACATCATATCATCACCTTGACTCGTGTACTTGTGAGAATCTTAGACTTGGAAGATAATACACTTATGAGTTGCTTATGCTTATGAGACCACGTGCTTGTGAGATGCTCATGCTTATGCACTTATTCAGATCATACAATGATGTGACATGCCGTTCTTGGCGGATACGGACCATGCCTATGAATCAAATGTAATTGACATGCCGTTCTTGGCGGATACGGACCATGCCATGCTTATGCTTATTCAGAATGTCATACGTATGCCATGCTCATGCTTGTGGTCCACATGTGTGACTTGTGAGACTCTTATTTTAACATACACGTGCATATGTGCTTAAGTGTCGAAATTAACATTCGAGTTGGTAATTGCTTAGATTCCGATCTCCCACCATGGAAACTCCACTATACTGTCTCATACCAAATAGTTAGAGAATTCCCGGTTTGAGAGATGTTCCTCTAAGTTCTTACCTTCCCGACTATCAATTTCTATGCAAATAATTAGACATACTTAACAAACCATTCACATATACATATCTTATCATAATTCATATCGCAATTCATAATCAATTTACCACCATTTCATAAGAGTATAATAGCATTTATCCTTTCAAGCATTTTCACAAACACCTTGTGTACGCATAATATGAATCAATTTCCCCTCTATATTTTCAAACATTCATCAAACCATAATTCATCCATACAATCAATTCACTATTCACATCCACATATTAATCTCATTCTCCATATATTCTATCCACATCCAATCCACATTTCCATCAATAATTAGCTTACTTCATAGAAAATTTGGAGAAAATGCATTTAATCTCTATTCTATCATTTCTATCAAATTAATATTCACACAACATTAAAATAGAGTTGATTAGGATAGTATATCGACCTTAGGAATCCTTCCCTTGGATTCAAAATGCTCCTGAGGAGATTTTGGAGAAGCTTTGAGGACGATCTCCAAGCTTTCCTCTCAATCTTCTAGCAACCTCCTTCTTCTCCAAGCAACCCTCTCCCTCAAACCCTAGGTTTTCTCCCCCTTTTTGCCAAATTAGGTTAGAGTATTTTAATATTTCGAGTAGGACCTCCTATTTATAGCCCCAAGGTCTGAGAACAAAAAAACCAAAACGCCCATACTAAAATTCTGTAAAAATCACGAAAGACCGAGCGATCGGTGGTTATGACCGATCGATCGGTTCTCAACCGAGCGATCGGTGGTTATGACCGATCGATCGGTTCTCAACCGAGCGATCGGTGCTCTTGACCAGGCGATCGGTCAAAAAAGCACTCTCTGGAAATTTTCCTCATACAAAATTCTGGGCCAGTCGATAGATACCGATCGATCGGTTTTGGACCCATCGATCGCTACTTCTGACCGAGCGATCGGTACTCTATTTCGACTCATTTTACTGTTTTGGCCATAACTTTTGACTCGTTCGTCGGATTTTGATGATTCAACTTGCGTTTGGATTCGTCTTTCGAAAACGAACATTTCTGGCATTTTAGAATTTCTAATTTCCACTTAATTAATAGACTAAATTATTCCCAAAGTTGACTGATCTGTAATTCCATTAGATAAAACCCACCATTGACTTGGCTTAAACTCAAAATAAGGAAAAACATTAAACATGAACTTCGAAGAGGGGTCCAACACCTTTCTAATGGTTCAAGAATCACTCAATTCCAGTAAACGGTGCCAAAACTAGAGCTTCCTAAAGTTTAGGGTGTGATATGACATCCCTCCGTTACAAGTTTGATTAAGCCTAGTTTACACCACACCAAATAAATATATAATACAATAAATATCAAAACATCATAAGGACTATAATACCCCTAATACAATGAAGTAAAACATGAAAAAGATTCGGGGTCTCTACACAACCCAGTCAATTTCTATAATATTAAGAGGAATGCTAGCCACAGTCTCACGGTTTGAAATTTTCCATTGACGCAAGATATCCGCGCCACGTGTTAGTGTACGGACCGGTTGCTTTTGCAACCGGTTAACAAAGCCTTTTTCTACTTTCTTTTTCTAGCAATCCTTTTTAATATCTAAATTACAAATACCCCCTCAATGAGGCTTACGTCAAACCCAAGAAAACCTTTTCATCTCCTTATTCCCACTTTTTACTTCTTTTGTCAATTGTACTACTCCCTGTTCTCATCACTTTTATCCCTTGTAGTGACTCTTTGTTACCACAATTTTTATCTATTTTTTACTGTGCTTAAAGTATAGAGATTTTCAAGGACGTTAAGCTATCTTCCTCAATTCCTACCCGGTTAAGGTAAGTATAGAAATATAATCTTTCTCAATTACTTTGACCACATAGCTTTTTACAAATAATTGTTAAAAAAATGTAAATCTATTATTGATTATTGTGGACCACTTCATGTAAATCCCTATGGATGCTCTTCAATTTAGCTTTCTCTATTGCTTTTCCGCCAATTTTTTTTAATCAATATTTATTTTTAATGTTTGGTTATGCCCTATAGTGTTGTGGAGGGACAAACCTAAAAGGAAACTTTTCTCCAATAGTAGTGCATGGAAAATAATAGTTATTTTTTTAATTTTGATATATTAATAAATATTTGAAATTTATAAATTTTATATTTTTATATGCAAATATACTATTTATATTTTTCGGTTTATTTTATTGTTTGATAAATGCTATTAACTATTCAACTAATATTTTTTTTTTATCATCTTTTTAATAGGACAAAAGGTATTTCATCATAATATTCTTGAAACTCTTGATGGAAGATCTTGAACTACTCGAGGATGAAAATATCTTGAAAGATTTTAAATTGGATGTGGATGAAAATACAATGAATGGTCAAAATGAAGTGCATGGTCAAGATGAAGGAAATTTGGATTTTCCAATGATGAATTTTGGTACTATTGAAGGAGAAAAAAATTTAGATCCATACATTGAAATGAAATTTAATTCAAATGAGGAAGCATATTCATTTTATAGAGAGTATGCTAAGTCTGTGGGATTCGGCACCTCAAAAGCAAGTGCTTGTCGATCAAGGGTTAATAAAGAATTTATTAATGCAAAATTTGTGCGCTATAAGTATGGAAGCAAGCAACAAAGTTTAGTTGAAGTCATTAATCCACGACCGGATCACAGAAAAAATTGTAAGGCATGCATGCATGTAAAAAGAGGGCAAGATGGAAAATGGTTTATATTTAACTTTGTAAAGGAACATAACTATGAGCTTTTTCCATCTCAAGCACATTTTTTTCAAAGCCACAGGAAGATCAATCCAACGAGCAAAAGTAATATAAATATTTTGCATGGAGTTGGGGTACAAACAAATAAGATATATGCTGCAATGTCGAAAGAATGCAATTGATATCAAAATGTCGGTTGTTTAGAGAAAGACATTAGAAATCAAATTGATAAAGAAAGATGATTTGCTATAGCAGCGAGGGATGCATAATCTATGTTTAAACAGTTTATCCATTTACAGAAACAAAATCTCAGATTCTTCTATTCAATAGAGTTGAATGATGATCAAAGTGTGAGAAATGTGTTTTGGATTGATGCCAAAGATAGGGATGATTATATCAGTTTTGGAGATATAGTTTCTTTTGATACTACATATCTTACAAATAAATATAAAATGTCATTTGCTCCATTTATTGGAATTAATCATCACTTTCAGTCGATATTGCTTGGGTGTGCTATAATTGCAGATGAGACTACAGCGACATTTGTTTGGTTGATGCAAACATGGCTTAGAACAATGGGTGGAGAAGCTCCAAAAACAATAGTTATCGATCAAGACAAAGGCATGAAAGCAGCTATTGCACAAGTATTTCCAAATATTCGTCATCGACTTTGTTTGTGGCACATATTGAAGAAAATACCTGAAAAGCTTAGTCATGTAACCAAAAAGTATGAAAATTTTATGGTCGTACTTAATAAATGCATTCATAGGTCATGGACATAAGAACAATTTGAAAATCGATGATGGAAAATGATTTACACATTTGAGCTAAGGGAGAATGAATGGATTAAGTCATTGTATGAAGATCATAGACAATGGATGCCAACTTACATGAGAGATACTTTTTTTGCTGGGATGTCTACTACTCAGCGATCTGAAAGCATAAACTATTTTTTTGATAAATACGTGCAAAAAAAAAAAACTACATTGAAAGAGTTTATAGAGCAATACAAAGTTGCTCTACAAGATCAGCATGAAAAGGAATCAAAAGAAGATTTTGATTCATGGAATAGAACACCCCCATTAAAGTCACATTCACCTTATGAAAAGCAAATGTCAACAATCTATACTCATGAAATATTCAAAAAGTTTCAACTTGAGATTTTGGAAATAGTTGCATGCCATCCAAAAAAGTAAAAGGAAGAAGGGACCATCACAGTGTTTAGGGTCCATGATTTTGAAACAAATGAAGATTTCATAGTGGTCTGGGATGAATCAAAGTCAGAGGTGTCATGTTTATGTCGTTTATTTGAATTCAAAGGCTTTCTTTGTAGGCATGCGAAGGTTATTCTCCAAATTTCAGGCATGTTTAAAATTCCACCTCATTACATATTGAAACGTTGGTCGAAAGATGCAAAAGGGTATAATACTGCAGTTAGTGAACTAGAAGAAGGTGAGAATACAATGTCTACACTTAAAGTGCTTGATCCTCAAGTTACCAAGACAAAAAGAGCTCCAAAGAAAATTAAATCTGGTGTAGAAAAGAAAAAAAAGAAAACAAATATGAAGAAAGATAAGGTTAGTTTGTCAATAATTCTTAACATGCTTATATTTAATGTTGTTTACTTACAAATTCTTAAGTGTAATGAAATCATGTTTTGTAAATTGGATTGACATGCTTACAAGAACAATTGAGCTTTACTATATCAACACCAAGTTTTAATGGTTATTGTGCCACTCAGCAGAGCATACAAGTCAAGTAAGTGTAGTTTATTATGTAATTATATATAACCGCATTATATTTGAAAGACTTTTAAGTTCATAATATTACTCATTTTTTGTTACAATCTTATAGGAACAATAAAATTCAGTGCCACCAATTTGTGATGATTATTATGGCACTCAACATAGCATGCATGGATTGGTATTATATCCTATGACATGATCCTAACGCAATTACAAACAATTTTTTAATATCCATTTCTATACAATATGATTTATATGGTTATAATTCTTACATTATATTTACACTTGTTATAGGGACAATCAAATTTAATGTTATTAAACTATGATGGTTCTTGTGTGCCTCAACAAAACATACATGAATTGTTACAAAGCATGGAGGGGTATGCTTCTTTTTCATATATCTATGCTAATATTATATGCCGGTTGGTTCCACGTGGCATATCTCAATGCTCTCTATTCTCTCTTCAAGTTGATGCCACGTGGCTATTGACATGGCAGACTTTCATTAGTTGATCAATAAGATATTGTCATGTGCATGCTAATTAAATCACCAACCATTTTTTTTCTTCCTAATTAATAAGTCACATAATGAGCTCACTAATTATATTTCCCACTCTTAAATCTTCACCCTAATTTCTTTACCTTTCCAAATTCCTCATACATTTTCAAAATTTATTTTGCCCATTTTTCCAAAATTTTCTAATCTATACCAATCTATCTCCCATTAATTATAATAATTACCCCCATTATATCTCTCACATTTGTCTCTCCCAGCTACGTTTCAGCTCCTAATGTTGAGGTTAATTTTCTAAAAAATCCTCTCATCTTCCAACTGTTCTTTCCCATCAACTAGGGTTTCGACTCTATAAAGCCCCCACTTTCCCATCCCTTCTTCATCTACCACCTATTTCTCATTCTCTGCTTTTCAGTTCTAAATTTAGATAATTTCGTAGGCTCGTGAAACTGATTGTTTTTTGTAGGTTTTCATCGAGGGAAAATGCTCTACCTTTAGAGGTGCTACTTCTTCATAGTTTTACAAGATGTGGATCTAATGGATGATTGTGCAAATGGGAAGAATATCTGTAGATGTTGTTTCATCAATGGATGCTCTGTTCTGTTTAGTTTTTTTTTTGTTGGATTCTTAGGTATCTGGTGGATAGATCTGTGAATTGGCTTGTTGTATGTAGAATTTTTTTAGGCACTTTTTAGTGACGTAATTAGTTTGTACAAGGAAGAGATGGGAAATGATTTCTTTCTTATGTTCAGTGAATTAATTTAGAATAAAAATATAAATGATCTCAATGGAGACAGTAGATCATTGCAAGTCCATTTACTCCCTTTTTGTTTGGGAGAAGGAATACTTTTGTTCTCCTGATACAACTTTAATTGCATTGTTTTCAATTTTCTGTCTTTTCTCTGTTCTTTTTCACTAATTCTCTCGGCAGTTAAACATAGATTAGAACAAAATTTTATTAGGTGGAATCAATGAAAAGTAATCAATTCTCCAAAAATAGTGTAAACTTTCTATGGCCTTTGATGGAGTTTGGAGAATAGTCCTATTGGGATTGAAGAGTTTATGATAAGTGTCTCATAAGCAAGACTTGAGATTGGCATACAAAAGGATTAAGTCTCAGTAGCTGAATTATTTCTACTACGAAACTTCTCCACAAATTCGAGCCCTTCTAAATTATAATCTTCAAGTTCCTCTGAAAGTAGTATTGGCGGGCAAAAAGTATACGGAATCCTCCAATGGTTCTAACGGGACAAATATCATGATTTGAGTATCCTTTTAAATAGTTGAAACAACCCATTCTGAAAGAGGTCTGTAATTTTTTATTTTGTACAAGACAATAAGTAGCGACGATGTGTAAAGTCTGAGTCTACTAGGGGTGCGCATGATTTCTCGAGCACCACGACCACAATCTCCCAGTCTGATGCGCTGATGCGATGATTGCATGTGCGCACAATACCCCACTAATGGCTCGGGGAGAGTTCAATTGCACCCACCAGTCAACTCATGTCCCTATTAACTATGGTTAAGATTTACTAACCCTTAAGGTTCAATAATCTAACCTTAGTTTTTTTTTTTAAAATACTATTTTTTTAAACTCTGGTTAAGCTTTTAACCATTAGGGTTAATATTTTTTTCCTTCAAACAAAGGTTAAATTGTTAAACCCTAAGAATTAGTGAATTTTAACCACTGTTAATAGGGGTTAAGAAAATGAAACCGTGCTCTTCTTTCATTAAGTATCCTTCTTCTCTCCTTTTATGGCCAACACCATTTCCACTTGAGCTTTCTCGTGCAACTTGAATCATGCTTTGTAAAAATTCATTACTCTTTGTTGACAACAATCTACGTTGTCTATTTCTCAAGCAAAATGAAATTCAAGGGACAGGTTGTTTGACTCAAATATTGTCATGTTGCTTAAGTGATATCTGACATTTGAAATATATTAACTGATATATCCTCTATACAGTAAAGATTACTTGAGGGCTATAAGGTATTTAGCTACTATAATATCAGTTTCAAGTGTTTTTTCTAACTCAAAATTCTCCTATGTTCTCTCTTTTACATATGCTTATGTGTTAGATGCAACTATAAGGACATTTCCTGTTACTTATTTTAAATTCTTCTTGCGAAATTTACTTTCTTAATTTATCATTAATTTCTTGCTAAGAGGGCCGGGTGTGTTTATTTTGTATGTTTTGTTTTAATATTTTTTCTTCAATCATTTTACATTTTATTTTAATTTATTTTTATCCCGTGCATCACACGGGGTGTTTGCTAGTATTACATAAGCATGTCTCTTAATTAGCCGGCCTATTTAAATGTCTAAAAGAATTGTTTAATTTTTGCAACTGGAGAAAATGAAGGATTTATTTGAAAGAATTATAAAGATGAATGAACATTTTGATGGGACTTTGGAACATACGCGAAAAGAGTCATCAACCGTCGTCTCAACTTTGTTAGCATGACAAAGATTAGAATATTTTGATATTTATAAAAGATGTTGATGTTAAAATCAAGTTAGAGCTAAACAATTTATGAGATAACTTTTGTTAGCTATTTATGGATTATGATCTTTGGCTTTTACTACTGATCAGGTACAAAATACTCACTCATTTGTGGGTCAAATCCCTCTACTATATAAGCCCTACCAAGAGACTACGACTATTTAAATGACTAATCTAATGGTGCGAGTTTTAGGCTATGACTATTTAAATGACTAATCTAAATTTTAACAGTTTAAAATTGTGGACAAAATCTATTGAAACAATTTATATTTATTAAATTTTTGCTAGTATGTGTGTTAGCTTTACTAGTAATAACAGTGTATTTTAGCATGATTGAAGAAAAGAGGTTGTACAGTAAACAAAAACTTATATTTGTTTTCTTGATATTTAGGGGTATTTGTAATTTAACACAGTAAAAAAGAAGATGAATCAGTACTTTAGTATAATAGAAGGAGTCAAATCCTCTACGGTGATAACCGGATTTGGCAAATCCAGTTATCACCCTTTGAAGTGACCACGTGTCCCCCTTGACACCCCTTAACTGTGGTTCAGATTCACCCACCCTAGGGTTCACCCACCTATCCTTGGTTTTTAGAAAAAAAATATTAATTCTATTTTTTAAAATAAAAAAAATGTTTTTAGGATTTTTTAGGGTTTTTTTAATATTAAAATATTTTAAAAATAGAATTAATATTTTTTTTCTAAAAACCAAGGCTGGGTGGGTGAATCCTAGGGGTGGGTAAATCTGAACCACAGTTAAGGGGTGTCAAGGAGGACACATGGCCACCTCAAAGGGTGATAACCAGATTTGCCAAATCCGATTATCACCGTAGAGGTTTGACTCCTTAATAAAAATGATGAATTAGTACTTTAGTAGAGTAGAAAGGAGAGGCCACAGGGATAAAAGAGGTGAGAACAAAGTTATGTACAAGGAATAAAAAAGGTTGGATCGAGTAGTACAATGAACAAAAGAAGTAGAGGAATGTTAGCCATAGTCTCACAGTTTGAAAATTTTCCATAGTACAAGTATAAAAGTGACGGGAACAGAGAGTAGTACAATGGAAGTAAAAAGTGGGAATAGTGAGATAAAAGAGTTTTCTTGGGTTTGACGTAAGCCTCATTTAGGGGGTGCTTGTAATTTAGATATTAAAAATGGTTGCAGGAAAAAGAAAGTAGAAAAAGGCTTTGTTAACCGGTTGCAAAAGCAACCGGTCCATACACTAACACGTGGCGTGGATATCTTGTGTCTATGGAAAATTTTCAAACCGTGAGACTGTGGCTAGCATTCCTCTAATATTAAATTAGTGGCAACTAATGAGAATTGACGTAGAGTTGTAAACGGGTAAACGGATCAGCTAATTTATAGCAGGTAGTGGTATATCGGAATAAATATTTGATTACATTTTCGATTATCCAAATTCAATTAAATATTCGACGGATAGTGAAATAAAGTATTTGCATCTGACTCTGATTAAACAAACTTCAAATAATATTTGAATTCTCTTATTACTTTACAAAAAATGACATATAAATTTCATTTAAAATAAAAAATTAATATTTTATTCTCATATATATTAAAATAACAATTTAATGTCTTAAAATTATGTCAAAAGTATATATATATATATATATATATAACAGTATTTTAGTCTTATAAACTTATAATCTATTATGTACATATATAGTAATATATTATATAATTGGTTGGATATTTATCAAAACGGATATATCAATATATAAATTAGTATCCGATAATAAATGGATAGTAAAAGCATTATTTGAATTCGCTCTGCCGAATACCCATTCAGCTAAATATCCGAGTAAACAAATTCAAGTACGAAACAGAAACAAATAATATCGGTATCCATTGACACCCCTAATTGACAAGCACTTTGAGAACCAACAACAATCTTAGGTAAAGCACAGGAAGCTAGTGCCAAGGAAAATTGCACTTACTCTGTAAATGTAAGTTTAAAGGTAATTACTGGGATATATGGTAGAATATATTTAATTGGCAACTATAAGTTTTAGTGGGGTGGAAAATTTAATTTCCTAGTACCATTGGGAATTTAATAGCAGGGAAAAGTTGATTTGCATGGGGTTTGTTGTAGAGTAGCTGGTGTTAGTAATCCTCATAAAGCTCTTCTTTTTAACATGGAGGAGAGGTTTTGACGTTTGGCTTGGGAAGTGGATTCAGCTACTCTCCTTTAAAATTTATCCCCACCCATTTATGCTAGCTAGTCACATGGGATCTTAACTTTATCTAGGCCACCCCACTGACACCCTCATAAATAAGCCACCATTGAAGATGAAACCTAAATATAGATGGTGTTTATGTAGTTACAGAGATAATGGTTTCTAGTTTTATTACATCAACAGAACCCTAGTAAATAGTAATCAAAGGGACAAATAAGAACTCAAATTTTCAAAGATTAATTAGTCATTTCCCTAATGATAAAAAAAAATAGAGGGGAATAATCAAGTGATTGTGAGTCTACTGAAAAAAGAAAAAGAATTTGAACCTTAATTAATGATTAGAGGGTTTTCAGATATTTGGAGAATCACCTTAAATATTGGAAACTAATCATTTTCGGACATAATTGAGAATTGTGATCAGCTGAGATGAGACGCTATGACAAGTCTTTCTTAAAGATAATCAAAGCCTCACACATGCAACAAAAATAACAACACTACCTCCTGGATTTAACTTAGTTCGAATTCTCCGGTCAATTCCTACGAGTGTACACTATTCAACGAATAATAGGGTATTAAACATATTTTAGAATGCCCAATAAAAAATACTTAATCATAGTACCGGTGCTCTTAATTACAACATGTCAGGACTAGAATATATCTTTATTAGCTCACTTGAAAACTCTTCCCCTGAGTGATGTGGGACTAAAGACAATAAGGAGAATGCAAATGTGGGTGTGCCTCACTTAAGAAACATACCAAAAATATATATTGTGCCTTTTGCCTCCATTAAAACCGTTAAAATCAGCTCTACTGAGCTGGTATTTTATTTTAAAAGAGCAATTTAAATCACTCCAACATAGACTCGTACCACAAATGATTACCACCCATGGATCCTTATGAGAGGTTTGTACCCATTAGTGATTGAATTTTGAAAAGCAGTTCAATTTTAACCAAATTCTTGAAAATTAGAAAATAGCAAAAAGCTGTCAACCCAACCACCACCATTAATGTCGAACCAATCAAAGTCTGCATAATAAACTGGATTATCCAAGTTAAAACTCATAGAAACATAAAATATAAACCTTTACTTCTATGTAATATTACCATGGTAATCGATATTACTAGTTCTTTCGGTGCAATATAATATTATTACTATTTGTTTCTAATGCAGTGATGATGATACAAGGATGGTGGGTATTTGATAAATTTTAGAGTTATTTCAAAAAGGAACATGAAGAAGCAGATGTGTATATTAAAAGCAATTTACCAAACATTCTCTATGAATAGGATTCAGATGTGTTCAGTAAAAGTCACAACATATGCTAAAAGAGGCTTGCCATAACCCATTATTAGTGGATAAGAAATTTGTGTATACTAAAAAAGCAAGTTACCAAACACTTTGAAGCTATAGTGGAGACTTAAACTCAGCTAACAACCCCCAATGGAGCACACTTACACCAAGCTTGCCTAATTTCTCTTAGTGTAGAAGAAAGGCAATTAATATGGGTTAAACTGGTGCTACCACAACCCAAACCTTATATAAAGCCACCACAACACTGCCATTCACAGATAGAGGTGTGTGTGCACAAAGTGAGTAGTGTATGTGAAGCTGTTCTAGGGTTATCCACAATAATATTCATGGATAGTTCTTCGGTTCTCGTCGCTTCCCTGATAGTAGGCCTAGTGTTAATGGCCGCTGTTCATGTTCCTCAAGCGGAGGCTCGCGCTTTCTTTGTTTTTGGTGATTCACTTGTTGATAGTGGCAACAACGACTACTTGGTGACAACTGCTCGTGCCGACTCGCCTCCTTATGGCATCGATTATCCGACTCACCGACCAACTGGGCGTTTCTCTAATGGCCTTAACATCCCCGACATTATCAGTTGAGTGTCCTCAATTTTTTTAGTCCTAACTCCTAATGCATAATATACACTAACATTGATCATAATGCGCCTTATCAGGCGAGCGAATTGGTTCGGAGTCCACATTGCCATACTTAAGTCCAGAGCTCACAGGGGAAAGACTACTTGTCGGTGCCAATTTCGCTTCGGCCGGGATCGGAATCCTCGATGACACCGGAATTCAATTTGTAAGCAGAACTAGTCTCTAGAATTCAAATGCTTTAAGTTAATTAAACTTAAAAACTTGTTAATTGCACTATATTTATTTAATAGTAGTATAGATACAAATAATGACTCAAAATGCTACATTTGCAGCTAAACATAATCAAGATCTTCAATCAATTGGAGTACTTCCAACAATACCAGCAACGCGTGAGTGCACTTATCGGAGCCGAGCAAACTCAGCAATTAGTGAACCAAGCACTTGTCCTCATCACCCTCGGCGGCAACGACTTCGTTAACAACTACTACCTAGTGCCATTCTCACTGAGATCTCGCCAATTCTCTCTTCCCGACTTCGTTCGCTATCTCATCTCCGAGTACAGAAAAGTTTTAACGGTAATTCTCATTGTTCTTGTTACATATCCTTCTGCAGAATCTGCACAATGCAAGATTAGCGAGGAACAGACACAGCACAGTGGGAATTTAATTACGCACCATGTTTGAGATAGTGTTTTGTATGTGCATGTTTATGTGGGTGGAAGTTGAGCTATTGTGAAAATGATGCTTTTTTCAGTGAGGAGAACAAGTAGCTAGTTTGTTATTTCTGCATGATCATTGAAGGTTTTGTAGGGATGCATTAATTAAAGGGTGTAGGAACCCTTCATTTTACTCCACATACTACCATGCTACAGTTTTCATAGCCAACCATAAAGGTAAAAAATTCATGGGTTTTCCTCCGGGTGTATTCGAGCTCACGAGCTGGCTCATTGGCTCGGCTCAGATTGGATTGGCTCGGCTCGACTCATTCAAGCCTAAAGTTTTTTTTTTGGCCATTTTTTATAAGTATATAAGTGTAACTGAGACAGTTTCCTAATTTTGAGTTAGCATCTCTCTCTCACATACACATGCAGCTACACCTTTCATAGCCAACTTTATATTATTTTTCTAAACATAGAGGTAACTTTGAGCAAGTTGCCTAAATTCAACTCTCTTTCTCTCTCTCTCTCTCTCTCTCAACACTATCAATTGACTAACATGGCCTTGTTTTATTTCTCTAATCATAAACTCGATTTGGAATGTATAAATATATATGCATTAAGCATCATGCATAATATATCATGATTCCAAAAAAAATCATGCACAAGACAAAGGGACAGCTGCTTTTCCCAGAACTAGAACAGTTAAAGATTCAAATGCTTTTGTTTGACCCTGATTTGGGATTTCCCTTTGGCATTGCAGAGGCTCTATGAGTTGGGAGCTCGTAGAGTTCTTGTAACAGGAACTGGGCCACTGGGTTGTGTTCCAGGAGAGCTAGCCACGAGGAGCGTAAATGGTGAATGTGCCGTTGAGCCGCAACGAGCTGCCCGCCTCTTCAACCCTCAACTCATCCAAATGATCAGCGGACTCAACAGCGATATTGGTGCAGATGTCTTTGTCGCTGTCAATGCCGCTGAAATGCATATGAATTTCATCACAGACCCCCAAGCATATGGTATGTTGGTCACTATACTTATGATTTTCAAATAACTGTTATCTTAAACAAACCATGATTTAATTATGGGGGTGTCAATGGGCCGGGTTCTGGCCGGGCCGCTTTTTAATCGGGCCAGGCTCGTGCCAGCCCACTTAAGAAAAAAAAAATAATAGGGGTTTAAATCGTTGGGCCTTATTGGGCCGAACCAAAACCCAGTTCTAAGCCTAGTCTAATGGGCCTGGCCTAACTATATAATCGGGCTGGGCCTAGAGTGGACCATCCCGACCAATTGAAACCTCTAAGATGTAATACCCTTCCTATACTTATGTAGTTAGTAGTACTGGAGCCATTGGATCCTGAGACCACAACATCATTCACTTGGTCCACCAAACCAATGACCGAAATTCCTGGTACTATTACATTAAATTAGTGCCAGATGTATTTAATAATTTTTCCTCTTAATATAGCTAAAAATCTTCTTTTGAACATCACTGGTGGTGACTTAATTGTTTTTATGATTGTGGCAGGTTTTGTTTCAGCAAAGATAGCATGTTGTGGGCAAGGGCCATATAATGGGCTTGGAACCTGCACGATATTGTCGAGCCTGTGCCCCAACAGAGACCTATACGCGTTTTGGGATCCCTTCCATCCATCTGAACGGGCAAACCGGATTATCGTTCAGCAGATCTTCACTGGAACTAGCAACTACATGTATCCCATGAACCTCAGCACCATCATGGCCATGGATTCCAGGACCTGATGAACCCCTCAAAACAGTCTTTACTCCATGTTAATTAGCAGTTTCATAAATTCATCTACTACACTTAATTGTTCATGTCGTGTGTGTCGAAAACCGCCTGCAATCTTGATTCCTATAAGCATTCGTGTCTCGGATCAGGGTCTATGTATAAGGTGGATCAACTTAAGGATAGGGGTAGAATTGTAGGGGTTCTTGAAGATGGTTCGTCGTTGGGGCGATCCTTCGTAAAATTTCTGGTTTGTTTATGTCATTGTATGCGTGTATGCGAGCTCGATGTTAATGTAATGATCTGTGCAGCTTTTCTTGGCCAGATTAATGGGGGATTATATTTCAAGATTAATGGGGGATTATATTTCAAGTTTCAGTGACTGAGTATGAACTGAGCTTGTATGACCATTTGTATTATGAATAGTGTTTGTGGTGCAAAATCCTATTTTGCGCCATGCATCATATCTTGCCCCGTGCCCCATAATATTATACCACGATCCTTAGGAGAATACCAGCAAAGAAATGCTAGCCCAATCGCAGTCTTTCCTAGACGCATGGTGGTGGTAAAAAGTGTCAAACCATCTCTCTCTTATAGGGTTGCAACACCCCGTGTTGCACCCACTCTGCGTCTTTGGAAAAAAATTGACTTCTTCCTTCTGGGGCTAGCAATCCTTATACCAATATAAAGAATAATTAATTGGCCTTGTGGTCTGGGTGTGTATGTGTTTGGGTGGGTGGGTGTGTTAAGAGTATAGTGTATGTGTGCTATTGTGTTAAACCAAAAAGATATTCCTCTTCTAATTATCTGTCACAAAATTCCTTCATCCAAAACTATGAAAATCCGACAAAAATATCACTATCAGCTTTGATCCAACCTAATATCTCTAGTCATCGGCACGTGAGTGTTGGGATTTGATCTACGTGTTTAATCCCTAAACCCTTTGGATCTTGGAAACTATAAATCACATAAATCACACAGTAAATACAAAGAGATTACAGAGAATAAAATAGAGACAAAACACAAAGATATACAAGGTTCGATAACGTGCCAATGTCCTCGGGAGCCACACCAATTCACTATATTGAAAGTACAGAGTACTTATAGTTTTTTTTTCTCAGAACTATAGCTACTTCTCTCATACAATCCTAAAAAATACGCACATTGCTATAAGTCTAGGGTTAAAACTGTAAGACCAAAAATAACCCTACAAAAACAAGCAGATTGCTCTGCCCCCTGCCACTCCCTTGGACAATCTGCTGAAAGTTGTCTACATTCCCAACAGTGAGGTCCAGATTCCGAATGCAAAGGTGTAAACTTGGAATGCCCCCATGTTAAAGAAGCGGATAAAAAAAAATTAATTGAAAGACTACGAAATCGGGAATTACATAGTTTACCTAATGTGGGCTATGTCCACAGAGAACGAAAATTGATCTTTTACCTCACTAATCACAAGTAATATTACAAGGATTTCTTTTCCTTTGTCTCTCACTTGTCACTTGTTTGCACTAAGCTATGAGAAAATAGGTCAAAACATGGAAAAGAAAAGAAAATTGTAGATTTATAATACAATTTTTAGTTATATTTTGTCCAATTTTCTTTTCTTTTCCATGTTTTTACTTATTTTCTCGACAACCAAACAGAGCATAACTGAAACCCTAGGCCTTAACAACATTATATACTTCGGCATAATACCAGTAATACCACCAACACAAAATATATTCTTAATAAATGGCAGGGCCCACTAGTTGTGGCTAAGTGTAGACACATACTGGGATCAATCACAAACTTTATATAATGCACTTTTGCACATCACTCCGCCCTTTAAAAGGTAAAAGATTTACTCTGTTGCTCCCCAGAGCATCCCTATGGTGAGCAACGCCGTTACCACAAAAAAAAACATTTGGAGAGAAGTCAAAAAAGTTTCCCGCCTGTTTTTTTGACTTCTTTCCATTAATTGGTTTTTTTTTTTCTTACCACATGTCCACTGATGGTGTTGCTCACAGTAAATCTTTTGCCCTTTAGAAGAGCAACTATATGGGTGTGATGCTGCCAATTTTCTTAGAGATGGGACTCCCGAATAGATTTTGGTTGAAGTGGTAATAGTGGTCACTCACTCCAACCACTAACATTAAAAAGCTATCGACACTAAGTGGGCCGCTGAAAAAAGGAAAAAAAAAAGATGTAAACCCGACCGACCGAGTGGTTGTGGATATTGGATGTCCAACTGTTAGTATGGGTGTCAATCCAACCTACAGCATTTTCAGCCATTATTCAAGCTCTTAAGGTTAGGGCTGGGCTCAAGTATACATATAAGCCCATTTTTAGGTGGGCCAGGGTAGGGTTTGTTGGGTTGAAGACCAAGCCATGTCTAAAATATCTTATATAATTCCGCAAATATATGTGGTGACATTAGAACATGTAGTGAGCACCCCCTAAAAATTGGACAAGTGGTAGATTGTTCCGAAATGCGATTGCTGGATGTTAATGTGGGTCCCTTGAGATACACATGGCAAAAATGGTTGATCAGACATTTATAGCTCATTCGATTGAATGTTGAAAAGTCAGAGATATGTATAGCCTACAACCTAGCTAGGGTCTAGTAAACCCAAGGGGTTAATGCTAATAAATTAGGGTTAAATAAGACGTTCTAAAAATGTTTAATCGGATTGATTTTTTGTCATGGCTCTCCTGAGTAGGTTCTAATTGGCGAAGCTCATTAGAAGTTATAGTGAGTGCGTCTCTAGAAAGATGACACATGACAAACTATTTCTAAATCCGATCATTGGATGTTAAGGAGGGTCCCTCGAGTGACACATGAGAAAATATCATCCCGATTAAACATTTTTAGACAATTCGATTCAACCCTAGTTTTTCACCATTAACCCCTAGGGTTCACTTGACCCTACTAGGCTATAGAAATCTCTAATTTTCCAACCTTAATTGGATGAATTATAAACGTTCGTCGGCTTTATTTTTTCGTTATGTTTCTCTCGAAGAACCCACCTTAACATCCCACGTCGAATTCTGGAATAACCTACCATTTGTTGTTTTTTTAGGTGGACACTCACTACATCTTCCTAGTGATCGAGCACGCTCCTTAGAAAAAACACTCTATATCTTATGTTGAATTAATTTTAGAATCTTAAGAGGAAAATTACCATTTGCCCAAGGAATAAAATCTTTTATTTTAGGGTAAACTATAATTAGTAGGGCTCCATTTAAGCCAACTTGGTTTGTGAGCTTTGCTTTGCTTGACTCATTCAAGTCAAGCTCAAGTTGACATTTTAAGCTCGAATGATCAAGCCAAGCTTTTATTTGAACTTGGATGTTTAAACAAGTCAAGCTGGAGGCAAACTCTGTTTGATTCAGCTTGGCTCCTTTAGGGCTCAATATGCCTTGAGTTGGGCTCAACTCAACTATAAATATTATGTATTATATATAATTATAATTATTGGTATTATTGCTTATATTGATATAGGGTAATACTTTTTAACTTATCACAAATAAGTTTATGATATATAATAATAAAATAAAGTTGAGAAACTAAACACAAAAACCATTTCTCTCTACTTATGGATTGAAGACTATCCTCAAATCTGGTTTGTGTATGATTAAATTAATCAAGTGTAGTTTCTTGTAATGTAATTTAAAAGTTTATGATTTTGTTAAATCATGTAAAATTAATCAAAATAACCCTGAAATTTTAATAAGTTTAAGCCAACTCGAGCTCGGCCCAACTTGAATCGAGCTCGATCAAGTTGTTCAAACCAAGCTCAAGCAATAAATTCTAGCTTGAATAAAGCTTAATCTAAGCTCAAGTTTGGTTAAGCTTGGCAACTGGTGTAATCATTAGACATCAAAGTCTTCAAAAGGAAGAACAAAAAAACCTACTAGACGAAACCCTAGCCTGTGCAATCACTAATCTCTCTCTCTCTCTCACACACATTTATAATCACTCATATCTCTATAGTCTATACTCACTCTTTGTTACGACTCTGACTCTCTCTCTCCACTCTCTCTCAGTTGGTTGTTTCCAAAACTACTGTGAACGGTGAATGATTGGACGAAACCTACCATATCTTGAAGAATGTGCTAGAGTGGCAGATTATTTCGATCAAGGTTGTTTGCAACTATAGTGGTTGGTTGTTTTCGATCAAATAATCTTTGATTGAGCATCTTTGACCTTGTATCATTAGAAACCCTAATCAAACAACCATAAGAGAAATCAAGATTGTCAAGCTATGCTCATAATAGAAATTTCGTAATATTTTTATTTCCAATCCGTATGGTATATGTCAGCGTTGGGGCTAGGCTTGACTTATTGAGGCCCGGCTTGGTTTGGGCCGGGCTAGGGCTTAATTATTCCTTGGTCGTACGGTATATTTCATTCCGATTTCGAATGAAATCGGAATGACCAGACTAGGGGGAGTCCGGTTACGCCCCTGAGGTTGCCACGTGTCCTATTAATCATCTTAACTGTGGTTAAAATTTACTTACCCCTAAAGTTCACCCACCTATCCTTGGATTTTTAAAAAAATATTAATTTTTTTAACCCTGATAAAATTCACTAAACTCTAAAGGTTAAATATTTTTTCTAAAAACCAAGCATATAGGTGGGTGAATCTTAACCACAGTTAAGGGGTGTCAAAAGGGACACGTGGCTGCCTCAAGGGCGTAACCGGACTCCCCTGAGTCCGGTTATAACCGTAGAGGATTTCATTCCGATTCTTTATTTTACCCCTAAATTGAGACAATTTGAGTATAATTTATCACATCGTCTCTCAATTTCCGTTTTTTCCAAACTTCGAAAGTACTTGCGGCTGCTAAAGATCGAAGCTTTCGAACATCAGTTGTGTTGGTGCGTTTTCTTTTGAATTTTGCTGTTTATTGCTATCTTTTGCATCCATGATTCTGCGAAGGAACAAAAGTATCGCCATTGATTGCTGTTTTCATGGCGTCTCGCAGTTTCTTATTTAGGCATTTTCACAATAAGAGATTTGGAAGTTATTACACCTTTCTGTTTAGCTTCATTCTCTAGATGTTTTTGTATTTTAGTTTCGTGATCAGATTGTTCTATTGTGATTTTTTATTTATTTACTGCATCTGGTTTTAAAATTAACTGATGGGTTTGTTAAAAAATCCTTCCTTTGCTAATAAAATGGTTGAAGCTGTTTTGGATTGCGAATTCACCAAGCCGTCTTAGTTGCAGACCATTTTAGTGATTTACGTGCCTGAATTAGCTATATATGTATAAATTATAATGTATTACTTCCACTGATAATGCTGTGAATCATGAATTGGGTATCAATGGTTTTTGATGAAGTGGACTCCGAGGTACTGATTGAGTAGGCCGTAAGCTTGGTCTACTCGTGGCATCCCGGTACTTGTGGTGTTTGTAAGGATATCCCTTCAATCAGGAACATTTTATCCAATTTGCATCATTTTAATTACTCATTTTTCTAGTCTGTACTCCCAAACAATGTAATGACAAGGATGGCTTAAACTGCAGTCCTTGGTATCTAAGTAACAAGTTTGGCAAGTTGAAATCAATTCGAAGTTCAGTTTTTACTTGAATTTTTGCAAATCACATGGTCTTATTGTGTAGTTGTTTCGGGAAAGAGCACTTGGCTTTGTGATTGCTACACTTCAAGAATGGGAGAAGTTCCGGATTTGTTATCTTTATGCATGGAGGCAGTTAGAAAAGAAATTATCCATGGTAACTTTGATTCTTTCTTGTGCTTGTTTAATAGTAGTAAAAAATTTCTGATGCTAACAAGTTAATTTCTTTATACTCTTGTTCAGGGGATCATCTTCTGCAAAACATATATGAAATTCCACCGGACTTATTTGATTGCTTACTGACACACTCGCCTCCATTGGCATTGCAGAAGTTACAAAATAAAATGTCAGTTAACTTACAATATTCACATTTACATTGATATAGTTGATAGCTCCTTATAAAACTTACCAATATTATGAAGTTGAATCACTCTTTTTTTCAGATTTACTGCTGCTTCGGAGTTCAAATTTGCTCTACTTTTGAGCGGAAACTATCATCTAACCATGTTGCTATATATGTAGCTCTTGGATATGTGTGATATTGTCTATTTTGGTCTACTTATATATTGTTGACATTCTGTCATTCTCTATTTTTGTACACTAGATATACTGTTCATTTGCAAGGCATCATGATACTTCTAATACTTAATCACAAGGGGATAGTACCTTCTTCCTCCCCAAACCCAATTTCATCTTGGTTATGAAGCAAGAAAAATCATGTATGACCGCTGTCCTATCTGTTCACTATTTTTACTTTTAAACAAATTTGAGAGTTTATAACTAAATTGTTTTCCTAGATGTTCTCTTTATTTGTAATGTAGATCATAAGTTGGAAGCTAGGAGCGGAGTGGGAGCTGGATCATGGGAACATCCTGAACTTGGAATTTGTAGATATGAGGGGTGGAATAAATCTGAGAAATAAGGGTGTCAGAAAACTAGTTTGGCTCTATTCTAGGGAGGTTGAGTCTATTTTATCACGTAGAGAATTGATAGTGAAGTTTAGATAAAAGAGGAAGAATCTCTAATTGGTCTTTGTTTACCTGCGTCTTTGTCTACTTGCCTACCTGGAGAACAAATATGATACAATTTCTATAGAATTAATCTAGTGGGCACTGGGGAAGAAGGGAGTCCCAATTGGATATTACGGTATCATTAAGGAACATCCTGAACTTGGGATTGTGGGTATATAGGTGCTAGTGTAAATTTGAGAAACATGGGTATCAGGAGACTAGTTTGGCTCTATTCTAGGGAGGTTAAGCATGGAGGCTATTTTCTTACATTAAGAATTGAGTGAAATTTAGATATAAGAGGAAGAATCTCTACTTTGCCTTTGTTTACATGGAGAATGAATATGATAGAGTTCCCAGAGAAATAATCTAGTGGGTGTAGACCCTGGATTTTAACCCCACTCCCTATCAGGATTGAACCCAATGAGAAATAGCGATAATATCCAAATGAAGGAGAGTCACCACCTATTTTAATAATGAGGGAAATAGGATCCCTAGAAAGGTTGGATAAGGCAAAGGTCTGGATATTAGAGTTTAGGGTAAGGACTCATTTGAATTAGGGAAATGTGTTAGACACCCCTAAACTCCCATCTGTTACCTACTTTGCAAAATTGGGTGTTTACAGTGGGCACTAGGGAAGAAATGAGCAGTGAGTGGGTTAAAATTAGATACATAAATGGTGACCTTTGAGGGCGCTATAGGCTTCCATATAATTTTTGGGGAAACAACACTTCCTCTAATTCGACGTAGATAACAATTTAAACAAAGGAGCTTAACGAGAATAAAACCACTGGGGTTGGGGGGACCTGATTCTTATATCTGGAGTAGGGAGCGAAATGTAATCGTCTTTAATTCTGTCAAGAAGAGAGAAAATGTCGTCAATCTCAACGCTTCTAAGGTTTCTATAAAAATTGAAATTCCAAGAGATGCCAGAAAAAAATGAAGAGACCATTTCAGAAATTTTAACATTCTAAGCATGATAAAGGTTATAGATACACGGGAAGGACACACATCGAGGGTTTTTGCCCCACCAATGTCTTCCCAGAACTTGATGAGGTTGCCAAAATTGACATTGACTCTGAAATGAGGGTAAAAGGAGGGAAGCTTGTTTCTGATGGCCTTCCAGGGGCATCAAAAATTGACTCTTGAGCATTGGAGATTTTGTAGTCACTAAGGGGAAATAAGACTGTTATTCGTCTTTTTTATTGGTACCGCTTTTCGGCTTTTTAGAAGTCTACCGTTGGGGAAAATACGCCTTAATATTTTCATACATGAGTTTCAAAAGGTTAGTTTTCATTTGCAACAACATTTTGAGCATCATGTACATGATCTTTGCCTCGTAAGGGAATCTATATTCTCTCACGTCTGAAGTATTAATATTGAATGTTCCTCCCATCCATAAGATAAATTATACTATCAAAACTCAATATAATCTATTTTAAAATTTGTTGTTAAAAATTATACTTAGGATACATGCTTTCATTCTGAGCTCATGGTTTTAAATTTCTTCTAAGTTTTCGCTGAAATTTTGCAAATTATTAGAGGCAAAATATCTCCCGTGGTAAAACAATATTTATAAGATTTTGCCAATTTTTACCGGAAATTTTACATTCTCAAAAATATTGCAAACTATTATTGAAAACTTGGCTGCCACAGTAAATCTTTTGCAATTTTTTGAGGTTTCAGTCAAACAGTTTTAATCGAACCTCATTTTCAGCAGTTATCGTTTGGAAACCTTCATGTATCTCAAAAATTCCTCTTCGAATGATTTAACCCAAATTTTCTATGTTACTAGAGAATTAAAATATTATGTTTTATTCGAAAGTTGAATTTTTATTAAAGATAAATAAAATTATAAAATCAAATTTGATTAGGCCACCTATGAGGATTGAGGAGAACATTCGTGCATACGGACGATTTATTGTCATTTTAATAATTACTAGTGGAATGCACGTGCGATGCACGTGAGTGAACAGTTCTAATGATGAAACAAAATATAAATATTGTTTGGATGATATGCTAGTGTCTAACATAGTAATAAATTGTTAGATCAATGTAATTTGACTAAACTTATTAGTAGAAGGTGAGTATACAAAACTTAATGATGTCATTAATGTGAATACATTCGTATTGATTCCCAACAAATAAGCATATTAAATTTGACAAACGTACATCTTAGTGTTAGAGAAGCTCAATCTTGTACAGTTGGAGAATATAAAAGACATAAATAGAATGAAATAAATAAGATGAAGAATATAATGTTATGCGTAGCGAATGTAGAGCAAAAGAGTACGGAAAATTAATTGAAAACATCAATGTACAAAATAACTTCGCCATCACCAAATATATAGAAATTCGTCTGAAAGATTCGACTCCTGTAACGATTAAAAAATTAAAAAAGAAACTGTAATAACAATATATTTAAGGAATTGATATTTATACAACACGATAGTCATATAAAAAACATGACTTACCGTTGTATAATGCTTCCTTATTTGGGACCGGTTTTGGGTGTCAAATGCTCCTTATTTGGGACAGATTTTTTTTCGGTGAAAGAGGATTTAGATGAGGCTTTTTTAAGAGTCATAAAGAGGCTTTATTTGGGCATGGAAAGAGGTGCAGTTTTAGGGCTTTTTTGGGTGTTCTGGGCATGGAAAATGGTTGCTGTTTGGGACTGGTTTTGTGTGTGAAAGGGTGCTTATCTGGGACAGGTTTTGGGTGTCAAATGCTCCTTATTTGGGACATGTTTTTTTCTGTGAAAGAGGCTTCAGATGAGGCTGTTTTAAGAGTCATAAAGAGGCTTTATTTGGGCATGGAAAGAGGTGCAGTTTTGGGACTGTTTTTGGCTGTTCTGTGCATGAAAATGGTTGCTGTTTGGGACTGGTTTTGTGTGTGAATGGGTGCTTATATGGGCATGGACAAGGGTGTTATTGGGGACTGGTTTTGGGTGTCAAATGCTCCTTATTTGGGACAGGTTCTTTTATGTGAAAGAGGCTTCGGTTGAGGTTGTTTTAAGAGTCTCCAACGCTATTCATCGTTGTCTCTGAAGCTCTCAGCCGGATGTTGGTCCGTGCGAATGGGCAGTTGTTTGTCGGGTTCTCCGTGGGGAGGGAGCGGCTTGGTATCTCGCATTTGCAGTTTGTGGATGATATATTGGTCTTCTGTGGTGCCTCATGCTCGCAACTTATCAATCTCAGATGTATTTTGAGATGATTTGAGGCAGTGTCTGGTCTTCATGTCAATCTGAGCAAGAGTGAAATTGTTGTAGTAGGTGACATTCCCCATATTAACCTCTTGGCTACTTGCTTAGGGTGTCAGAAAGGGTCCCTTCCATCCTCTTACCTCGGGTTGCTACTGGGGACCCCGTTCAAATCCAAAGTTGCCTGGGCCCCGTTGATTGATAGATTCTTAGCGTGGCTGGCAAGGTGGAAGTCTTCCCTCCTCTCCAAAGGTGGGAGGCTGACCCTCATAAAGAGCACTCTACGAAGTCTTCCCACTTATTATCTCTCCACCCTAACTATCACAAAATCCATTGCCCTATCCCTTGAATGCCTCCAGCGTAATTTCCTTTGGCACTAGCGTGGTGATAAGCGTAAATATCACCTAGTCAAGTGGGATCAAATCTGCAAACCGCTTGCAGTAGGGGGCCTCAATCTTGCTCCTCTGTTGGGTAAGTGAGTTTGGTGGTTTGGCGAGGAGAGGGAGAGCCTTTGGCGGAAAGTGATTGTGACTAAATATGGGCTTGCATCTTCTTGGTTGCCTAAGGGAGTTCGAGGTCCCCACGGGGTGGGCCTTTGGAAAGGTATTATGGGGTAGCTTCGTCTCTAGATCCTTTCATTAGGTTCCAGTTGGATAATGGGGTCGATATCCAGTTTCGTTACGATGTATGGAGTGGTCAGTCGAGGCTAAAGGACGATTTCGGGTCTATTTTTCTTTTGGCTCTCAACAAAGAGGTTTATATAGCTGAGTGTGTTGAGCGCTTGGGCAGTGCTACAGTCTGGTATCCTAGGTGTAGAAGGGCTTTTAATGATTGGGAAGTTAAGGATATGCAGAGGTTTTTGGCTCGGTTGAGTTCCTCCTACCCCAGATCTCAGATTTGTGATTGTAGGGTGTGGTCCCGTAGCAAGTTAGCAACAGCGGTCGATTTTCAGTGCGATCATTCTTGTAGTCCTTTGACCCTGCTCTTTCGCGATCATTTCCTCATAAGGCTGTGTGGGCTAACCAGGTTCCCACGAAGGTATCTTTCTTCCTCTGGTCAACGGTTCTAAATAAAATTCTTACTACGGATCAATTGAAGAGGCGAGGGTGCAGCTTAGCCAACCGGTGTAATTTATGTCTGAATGCAGAAGAGACGGTGAACCACTTGTTCTTGCACTGTCTGATTGTCTTCAGGTTTTGGGCTTGGTTCTTGGTTTGTATGGGTGTGGAGTGGGTCTTCCCTCTCTCCTTTCTAAGCTTTTTATCTGGATGACACTTGATGACCTTGGTGGGTGCCAAGGAAACCATCTGGACTTTTTTGCCGGGTGCCATTGTGTGGGATGTTTGGAAGGAGAAAAATGGTCCGAGTATTTGACAATTCCTCTTCTTCACTTCTTCGGATTCGCTCCCGAGTGAAGTAATCGATTGTGGATTGGAGCTCCACAAATTCGGTGGGCCAAGAAGTGAGGGATGCCCTCCTGCTTTGAAGTGGTAGCCGCTTAGTAGCTCTGTGCTTTATTTATTTGTTTATCAGTCTTGTGTACATATGTCTGTTAGTTTACGTCTTTGTAAACTGTTCCTCCTGTATATATATATATATCTGCTTTACCGATCAAAAAAAAAAGTCATAAAGAGGCTTCAGTTGGGGACACAGGAATTCACTGAGATGTGTGAATTTTTATATGTTCAAATGGGCAATGCAGAACTTGATAGGTTTTGGATTGAAATATGGACCTGGTCTACTGGTTAGGGATAAGATTCTTCTTAATTTCAGTAAAGAATTATCCAGATTCCAGAGTCATAACCCGGTTTCCATTTCAGGTGATATGATCCTGTTTGTGATTTAATTTTGAGAGTTTAGAATGCTGTTCCATTTTAATTGGTTGGTGAAACAGAAGAAATGAATAAAGGGGCATATTAACAGATGATTCTTGAACTCAAATGTTGGTCTAGATTGAAAAAAATAAAGAAATGTTAATCAGACACGGATAGATAGGAACATACGAATGGTGGATGAATCATAACCTTGTGATCATTTAAATGAATCATGAGAAAACAGAAAATCCAAAAGAGAAAACTGTTAGTCTGAGAAAACATAAAAAATTTACCCAAATAGAAGAGAAGGGAATGAGAAAATAGGGTAAAATCCAAAGGAACCCAAAAATTGCAGATATTGGAATTGTACCTTAGCAATTCAGTTATACATATAACGTAATACACCATCAGAGCAGGGAATCCGAGGATATTGCAGCAACTTATCCGATATCAATTAGACTATTTGATCTGAATAGGAGGAGATGAAAAACCCACTAATGCAAAGGAAACAAAAACATTGAAGAATGGAGGATTAAGGAAGAATAGAGAAGAAATTAGGTTTAAAAATTTTACCTCTCTCTAACTATTTTCACCGGCGTGAGAGAAGAGTAAGGATAGGAGGAGGAGCAAGTGACGGCAGCAAAGAGATCAGGCGACAACAATTGGCAAGGGGCGAGACTGCGAGAGAGGATGAGAAGGAAACTGAAATGGAGCAATCGTGGGAAGCAATCATGCTATTAATAGGATTTCTGTTTCTAATTGATAAAAGTACTTAAATGCCCTTAATAGTCTTCTATGATGAAAGTACCTTTCAAAAATAATGTTGGGGTTTATGGTCCTAAAAAGGAAATAATCAAGCTACGCATCTACTCCTCCTTCTCCTATTATAATAGTAAAGATGTATCACATTATTAATTTGTAAAAACTAATGGCTATAACTAAGCAAGTAGATGTTGACGTAGAATCATAAGTATATGCAGTTATCATTTATTGAACTTTTATTATCAATTATATGATATTTTGAAAGTCAAACAATTAATTTTAAAATATAATTGTTAAAATAAAATTATGAATAATTAAACTTAATACTTTAATTAAAAAATTCCTAAGCGTTTCATGACAGTTCTTCATAGTCTTCCTAGATTACTGACGAAAGGGCCTCCAACAACTTGACACAAGCTCCATTTATGTATCTTTTATACGCTTAGTCAAAAAATGTTCCCTTATCAGTTGGTTCATTTTCCTTTATACGCCATTTTACCATTGTTTTACCTTTATGAGCTTTACTTTGAGACTGACTTGGGAGGCAATAGTGAGTGAGTTGTCCTAAATTGTTAGGAATGATGTTTATATATGGGTCTCCTTTTCTTTCTTGCTTATCTATGTTGCATGTCTCGTCTTTCCTTATGTTATCAAATTTTTTCTTTTTTAATTTATTGACTGGACTGATTGTTTGAATAATTTCACAAAAGTGATTTGCTTATCTAGCTTGAATCGGTACTGAGAATCACATGAGTAGTAAAAGTATACAGGGAATGATAAATTTACTATGCTCCTCAATGAATGTAATCCACTGGGCAACTTCTGCTGGTTTTCCTCTGTTTATGGTTGAGCTTATCACTTAGTACTTCTGGTTCATCTTGGTTCAAGATAGTCATTCTCATATCCTCTTGCTTGTAGATGAGAGCCAGAAGAAACTTACACCAGATCTTTCGGACTCTCATATTTACACTTTTGGATTGTAACCCTATTTCTTTGGTGAGCAGGCCATTTAAGCATTGGAGTTATCATGAATCTACCACTGGTAGCTTTAAGGATGGGAGAAAACACGGAAGGTTTGACAAGGATTGCATGTTTTTAGTTTTAACAATATTACATTCTATGGATCTCTATATTGAAAATTCGAAGGAAAAAGAAAAAAAATAGCAGTACCAGTATTGAGTATGGAACTCATGATTCACAGATATGGGAAATTCAATAGACTGTGGAAGACATTATTTAAGTCACGTTGGCCAGAGGATGTCAGGCAGATTCAACTAGTGGATTGGTTAACAAAAGAAGGTCTAGCAAGATGTAAACCAGCTAGTGACTGGCAGCAGATGTATTGGGAAGCACATTTACAGAAGTATGTCAATTTGATGAACCAAACATTTTAGATCTGTGCATACACTTACTTTTGTATGACCCTGGATCATTGGTTTTAACCGTTTGATCTGAAACACAGTTGCTTGGATAAAGCTGCAGAGACAGCAGTACTCCCATCTTTTGATGGATGTATTGGTGAAATAGCAATTGCAGGTATGACTATGCCTGCTTATTTGTGCATGCTTTGTTATTTAATATATATATTTTTAATTTTGATTGTTTAATACTTTAATTTTCTTCCATGCATATCTTGGACAAATTTTTAATGTGGAGGCAACATGTAATATAATGCCTTTCGAAAGCACAGCTGAAATAACTGTGATGAAAATAAATGAACAAGCAATGTTGATAATTAGGCTTGACCTTAGAATAAAGCACTTAATATGGTAATGTAGTTCTCACATAAATAGCATTATTATTGAACCAAGGCAATCCATGTTTGAAAGTCATATGCAATATATTATAAGGCTAGGTTATTCAACTTGGAGAAGTTATTTTCAGACCCTCTAACCAGTGAATTCTACGACTACCTCTTCGAGAAAGAGGAGGGGGAGTTTGTAAGAAGGCCCCAATTTAGGAAGACTTAGAAAGCTTCTCAGGTTCCCTAAAAGGTTTGCGTGTTTATGTGAACGGCTATGCTGGACAAGATCCTCACCACTAATCAATTGAGGACGAGGGACATGCAGATTCCTAACTGTTATCGTATGTATCTAGAGGCAAAAGAGAATGTGGGTCAAAATCTCTTCCATTGTCAAGCGACTTGGATCATATGGAGCCATTTCTTCTTTTTTTGGAGTTTCTGGGACGTTTCCAAAGAAAGCAGAAGATATTATCCTTAACTGGCCAAAGGGTGTTTTCAGCATAAGGGGTAATATTTTGTGCACAGTTCAAAATATTAGTATCGGGTGTTGTATCGATAACTTCAAAACAATATACAGTGTATCGGATTGTATCAGATGGATACGGCAAAAAAAATCAAGATACGTTAAGAAATACTTGGATACGCAAGGAAAAACTTAGATATCTTGCATAAAACTTCTTTTAATGCAAATACAAGCTAAAAACAAACAAAATAAAGGCCTCCAACTATGTTTATAACCATACATATGAGAATTAAGATTTTTGTAAGTTAAAAAAAGGTGTGTGTATGATAAACATGTATAAAAATACAAACCATAATAACTTAGCCAAATATAGAAAATGTAATCTATATATAAAAAACTTACATTTAATAAGTTAAATATCAATGTATTGAATTACAACCATAAATTATAAGTTTGAATGCAAGTCTTTTATGCTGAACTGTTACACAGTTGATTTTTTGACCCTGTAGATATAAATATTTAAAAACTAAAACATGAGACTTTTTTCCCAGACTGTTGGGTTTTGATAATGTTTTGATATAATAGAATTTATTAAATGTTAATATTTGAGAAGTACCTTACCATTTGAAAGTTAAAATTTAACAATCCTTAAAAGGCACTAAAAATAGGATTTTGTTCTTGAACTGGAAAGTTAACTTTTTATTCTTCAGGATTTTGGATCGAGGATAATTTTTGTTGAAATCAAATGATAACCTTATTTTCATATAATTTCTTAAGTAAATGAAATTAAAATTATTTACTTAAATAATATTTTATGTAAATAAGTTGTGTGTATCGGGTCTGTGCTGGAAATCCTAGTATATATGAAATGAAAGGAAAAAAACTAACTGAAAATCCCCTATATATACGTGCCCGATACACTCGATATAGGTCGATACGAGGGAGTTTTTTTTTTCAATTTACCAGTGTACCGGGTAGCTCCAAACAGGATACATATCGGTTCGTATTGGCTGATATGTCCTGAAATTTTAAACCATGATTTTTTGGGATATGATACTTACCAAGGTTTTAAATTTCGGTGTCAGTCTTAACTTCAGTCACTAGAAAAGTGGAAATGTTTTAAGGAAGTCTACGGAAACACAATAAATTTTAAGGAAATGCAGAAATTATTAATAAAACGTTAGAAAAATAAAATAAAACTTTCGGGAATGAATAACTAAGCTGAAATACACATCAATAATTCATTATGTAACAAAATAGAAGTGTGTATAGTATCAAGTATAAGAATTATACGAATTAGCATGCGTTGTATGAAATTGTAAAGCCTAATGTGCACAAAAATAGGTGTTTTATATGATAATACATTTATAAAAAGAGATATATCACGATATAAAACTTATAAACTCTTAAAACATGAATCATGACTTATAAGTATATAGAGCTCTAATGTGGCTAAAAGTCATCATTTGTATTTCGACGAGTTCGTTCACGAAATTGTTGCTCTAAGTAATGGAGTATTGTGCCCAAGATCTGCAACTCTGGTAGCAACTGATACATTCAAATGTACTGTTGTTACCGTCGACCATCAATACCCACTAGCATCCCTAATTGTGGTGATGAGCTACACCTGCACTCATGTAAAAGACCTATAGCCTTCCTCATAACTAAGACAGTCGGTAGTGCCATATCCATAAGCCCTAAAGAGTGAAGCCATATCATTATAAATGATTAAGACCATTTGCCTAGTAATTTTATGATTTATAAATAACTATAATATTTTAAAATAAACTTGTTTTTTTTTAATTTGCTGTAAAAGTAATTAAAAATTTCAAAAATACCCACACAACTTGTAGCTCAGTTCAAAAATAATAACACTAATTAATAATGTACAAGCATATAGATATAACTTACATATTTCCTAAATTAGTGTAATATGTACAATAAAAAATATCTCCAATTAATTTTGGCATTAGAAATTTTAAAAAAATATTCCCGAAAAAGAAGAATAATCCGAAAATTATAGATCGGGTTCATTTAATAAACATATAAAAGATTCAAAGGGAAACATTGAAGTTTGAGGTAAAATTTAGTGAAATTCGGGATTTATCCAATTTTCCCCAATTTCCATCTATAAATCTAGTTTGAATTCTTAAAATATATGGAGATGCATAAATTTGATGCATTTATAGATGTTTTTATGCAAAATGTTAGAGCTAAATTACCAAACCTCAAATGTAGGGAACTAGGGATTGATTCAAGAAAATGGGGAAATGTTTTTTTAATGGAGTTTTCTTAGCAAAAACATATGAATTCAGTCGACTTTAGTTCATGTCAACTGAAGTCATGTAATTTATATAACGGTTTTGTAACGTTTCGGTCAATGTTACTAAAGTGTTATTGAAACTACAAAAATTTATCAAAACATGTTACCTAAACCCTATACTATCACACTTCAAGTGGATATTGTTTATTGGCAATGAAACCGACACATTTCCATCAAAGCTTACCAAAATGTGTCAATTTTGTAAATAATAGATTTCATGTCGATTCTCATGGAAAGGAAGCGTTTCGTAGGCAATAGTAGGAAAGGTATCGGAAAATATTGTAATTTGATGTCGCCGATAAGTTTCGTGTTGGTACCCATGGAAACGGAAGCATTTCGTAGGAAACATGTCAGATGTTTTAAACTATGATGATACCCGACGTAGTTTGTTGGGGTGTTTGGAGAGAGAGGAACAGACGAGTCTACGAAGGTGGCTAATCCTCTTTATCAAGGCTTTTTTCCTCCATAGTAGAGGTGTTAACTATCCGAATTTGAATTAATATCCAGCGGATACTGAAATATGGTATTTATATCCGACTTCAATTAAAATATTTGAACTCGGATAATATCCGATTACTTTTTAAAAAAAATTAAAAATACAAAAATGTTAAAAAGTATAAATTGTATTTAAATTAATATTTTTTTTATCTATATTAAAAATAATAATTTAATGTCTGAAATTATGTAAAAAATAGATATTTATAACGTTATTTTAGTCTTGTAAACTCATAATATATTATTTATGTATATAATAATAAGAAGTATATAATCGGTTGGATATTTATCGAATTAGATACATCAATATCCAAATTCATATCCGATTAAAAATGGATGATAAAATTACTATTTGAATTTGCTCCGTCGGATACCTATTCGGATAATTATCCGAGTAAACGAATTCCAATACGAATCAGATATGGATAATATCCGTAGCTAACACCCCTACTCCATAGGGTGGTGCCTAAGGGACTGGGCGACCCCGATTTAAGACTTCTATAGATTCCCTTGTGCTGACTTTGCGTACAACTAGATATACTAGTTTTTTCTATAATGCTTGATCCGTTTGTGGGTATTGTGAACCCTCTCATTCCCCCCCACCCCCCCAAAAAAAAAAAAACCATATATATATATATACTGTAGTTTATAGCAAAAGCCTCGTGCAATGCACATGTGTAAAAACAAACAGAGGAAAAAATGGAGAGTGTCTTTAAAGATATATAAAAAAAGATGGCATAAGTAGTTATCTAATTTAATCAGAACCTTACCATCTTCTCATCATAGTTCAGCCATAGCTCTATGGCTTAGAAGCCAACATCCCATGTCGTTGACACAAACCACCAAGAGCACCAGAGATCAAACACGGAGTGGTGAGGGGGTTTTGCTCTGGATGGAAGTATGGAAGACATGGCAAGCAATCACGAAGACACCCTTCCAAGAGAAAGGGCCACAAGCATCTGATATCCCCATTGAAAAGCTCAAAATTGGTCATGTTACTTTGGCCTCACATGGCAACAGATCTCTATCCAAGACCAGCATGCCTTGTGTAGGCTGCAAGCTTCTACGTGATGCACCAAACTGCATCTTTGTCCCCCACTTTCCATCTATAGAACAATATCTGAAAAACGTTGCAAGTAATCCTAAGTTTGGTTTGTTATAGTCCAATGAGAATAGCAGTGTGCTCGTAGTCGTATTAGAGTCCTATGAGAATAGCATGAAGAATCTCCGTATTTCACTCTCATCTAATCTATTCACTCGTTGTATATATCAACTGTAACAAAGTCCTAAAGACTGTTGATATATGTAATATCGAGGGTATATTTGTAAAATGGTATATATGTAATGTTCTCTTAATATAAGATGCTAGTAGGGCTTTCTTTCCCCAACTAAGCAATTTATCATAATCTCTCTTCTTCCTCTATTCTCTCTTTTCTCTTATCTAAATCCTTCAAACCCTTTCTCTAGCTTGGTATCAGAGCTTAATAGAAGGAAGAAGGAGCTTGATTAAAGAAGAAGCAACCACCACAAGAAGAGGAGCTCCCTTGTGGCGTCTCAACCATATGGCCTAGATCTTTATTTTGGGTCTCTTTGAAGGTAATTTCTTAGAGAGTTTGATTTTAGAGGATTTTTGAATCATATATCTTGTGATTTGGTTGAGAGCTTAGGTTGTTAAGATGATCTGCATCGAGTTCCGTCTGCAAAGTGACTCTGATACTTCTGCTACTTCATCTTCACTTGTTGCCTCAGGTATCCATGCCCCCTCTGCCTATGTTGCCACTACATTGTTTTCTTCCCCTAGTTGGTTAATTGATTCCGAAGTCACTGATCATATGATTGGTGAGTCACAGGGTTATTCCATTTATTCACCTTCATTTCTTACTGCAAGGTTCGCTTGGTTGATGGTTCCATTACTCCTGTTTTAGGAGTAGGACACTTCCTAAATCTCCACGTCTCTCTTTATCTCATGTTTTACACGTTCCTTGTTTATCTTCTAACCTTCTTTCATTTAGTAGTCTTACTACCAAACTCAATTGTTGTACTATGTTTTATCCTTTTGATTGTCTCTTTCAGGACCTGACTATAAGGAGGATTGTTGGTAGAGGCATGAAAAGAGGCGGACTGTACTACCTTGATACATATTATGCTCCTGATCGTGTCCCAACTGCTGCTGCTACTGCTACTATTTTTCTTTTTCTGTTGATGTTACTCATGATACTTATCGTTTATGGCATGCCAAGCTTGGGCATGTTGGATCTAAGACTTTGTGTTCTTTGATTCCTATTTTTAGTAAACTGTGTTCTTCATCTACCTTTCAATGTGATGCTTGTGAGCTTACTGAACATGTTTGCATTGTTTATCGTTCTCGCATGCGTAGATGTCGTTCTACTTTTGAGCTTGTTCATTATGATGTTTGGGATCTATCTCCGGTTATCTCTAGTGATGGTTTTCGTTATTATGTTACTTTTATCGATGACTACACTCGGGCTACTTGGGTTTACCTTATTAAGTCTAAGGATGAGTTGTTTTCTAAATTCCAAGAATTTCATGTTATGGTTCTTACCCAGTTTGGTGGTCTTGTTAAGACCATTTGATCTGATAATGGTGGTGAGTATCTATCTGCCCCTTTTATCCAGTATCTTCACACTCATGGTATTGCTCATCAGCTTACCTGTTCGTACACCCCTCAACAAAATGGTGTTGTTGAGCGCAAGAATTGTCATTTAGTGGGTGTCTCTCATTCCTTGTTGCGAGACATGCAAGTGCCTAAGCATTTTTGGTCTACGGTCTCTCTCAATGCATGTTTTCTCATCAATTGGGCACCTTCTCGTGTTCTTGATGGTTTCTCACCTTATCAGTTTCTTTGTTCTCAGGCTCTTATTTTTTTCATTGAGTCATAGGTATTTGGTTGTACCTGCTTTGTTCGGGATCTCTGTCCAAGTCGTCAGAAATTGGACGATAAGGCAATTCGATGTGTCTTTGTTGGTTATTAAACGCATCGAAGGGCTATTGGTGTTATGATCCCCAGTCTCTTCGCTTCTTTGTCTCTTTGGATGTTACCTTTTTCGAGACGGTACCATATTTCTCTCCTGCTCTTACTGTCCCTACCATCCCTTTGTCTTTACCTCGTCATGTGCCTACTGTCTATCTGCCTGTACCTATCCAGAGGATCTTCCACGGCAAAAGGAGCTTCTCACGTACTCTCGTCGACAGCCACCTGGTTCTCTCTCCAATTCGCCTCTACCACAGTCTTCCCCGCAGTCCACTCCACTAGGTACTTCTTCACCTTCCTTTATTCATGTTTATACTTCTATTATTACTCCTGTTGCTTCTGATCTTGAGTTGTTTATTGCTCATCGCAAGAGTGTTCGTTCTTGTGTTACTCATTTCCCTCTTGCCAAGTATGTTTGTTATCAAACTGTATCTCCCTCGTACCAGGCTTTCCTCTCCGCCATTGATACTGTGACTATTTCTTGATCTATTCGTGCTGCTCTTCTTCGTCTTAAGGGAAGGGTGTTATGGTTGATGAGATGAATGCCCTTCAGTCTAATCATACTTGGGATATGGTTCCCCTTCCGGCTGGGAAGAAACCTGTGAGCTGCCGTTGGGTTTTCACAATCAAACATAACTCTGATGGCAGTGTTACTCGGTATAAGATTCGTCTTGTCGCCCTCAGCTGTACTCAGACTTATAAGCTTGACTATGATGCTACTTTTGCTCATGTGGCCAAACTGACTTTTGTTCGTCTTCTCTCTTGCGGCTAATCAGAGTTGGCCTCTCTATCAATTGGACATCAATAATGTCTTTCTTAATGAGCATCTTACCGAGGAGGTATATATGGATCCCCCTCTTGGTTCTTACTTCAAGGGGAGTCAGGAAGGTTTGTAAACTTCAAAAGTCTATATATGGTTTGAAAAAATCACCTCGTGCTTGGTTTCATCGCTTCAGTGAAGTGGTTCTGAGTATTGTTTTCAGCGATGTCACTTTGATCATATTGTCTTCATCCACTCTAGCGTCTCAGACTGTACTATACTTCTGGTATATGTTGACGATATTATTTTGACTGATGATGACTTCTCTTTTATCTCTCATGCTAAGAGTGAGTTGGGGCGTACCTTTGATGTCAAAGACCTAGGTCATCTGAATTACTTGGTCTATAGGTTGTTCGATCTAAGAAGAGAATTTTTTCAGTCACAACGTTAGTATGCTCTTGATCTGTTGAGTGATACTAGTATGAGTGGGTGTGAACCCGCTACTTCTCCTCTGGATCTGAAGCTCTCTTTACATGATAGTGAGGGTGATCTTCTTCTTGATCCTCATGCCTACCAGCGTCTCGTGGGCCGCTTGATATATCTTACCCTCACTCGACCGGATATTACGTTTGCTTTAGCATAGTTAGTTAGTTTATTCATACTCCTCGAGCTTTACACCTTACTGTTGTTCATCATATTCTTCGATATATTAAGTCTAAACCCAGTTGTGGACTTGTATATCGCTCAAATAGGCATCTTGAGATCTTCGGCTATACAGATGCTGATTGGGCCGGATCTGCTATTGATCGTCACTCTACCTCTGGCTATTGTGCTTTTCTTGGGGGCAACTTGGTTGCATGAAAGAGTAAAAAGAAACCTGTTGTTTCTCGCTCTAGTGTTGACTCATTTTCGAGTTACGGTTTCCTGTTAAAGGCCCTATGTCTGGATATTGTGATAATGAGGCTGTCACAAAGATTGCTTCCGATTTTGTGCTTATATGAGAGGACAAAGAACATTGAAGTTGATATCTATTTTCTCTAAGAGAAAGTTCGGGATTGCTCATTATCTCTTCAGCATGTTTCATCTTCTCAATAACTTGATGACATCTTCACTAAGTCTGTTGGTCCTGCTATCCTCCAGGATATTACTGTCAAGTTGGGCATGCTTAATGTTTAAACTTCAGCTTAAGGGGGAATGTTGACATATGAAATATCGAGGGTATATTTGTAAAAGGGTATATATGTAATGTTCTCTTAATATAAGATGTCAGTAGGGCTTTCTTTCCCTAACTAAGCAATTTACCATAATCTCTTTTCTTCCTCTCTTCTCTAAACTCTAAATCCTCCAAACCCTTTCTCTCACTGTGACTCACATTTGTAATCAATTGTAAACATAAACTCTATGTAAATGAGAATTCCATATATGAATATTTGGATTTCATCAAGTGTAGTAATCCTTGGTTTGCTTAGAAACCGTTTGAGTAATAGTAGTCACCCTCAACCAGAATACGTAATGTTTTTCATAAATTTTGTTTTCCATGTTCATCTGTAAAGAACTCATCATTTTGTTCAATCCCAGTCATGAATGTACGTGTAAGGATTGTTGTTGAAAAAAATTTAGAAGCGGAATCAGTGTAGTCAAGGCATCTAGGCGACAACGAGGCGATATGGGGTTCCCTAAGAGAGGCGAAGGCCTAGGCGATGCCTAGGTGACCAAAATTTATTTGTTTTATTTATATTATATATAATATTATATAAGATTTAGTGAATTTTGACTACACTGAGCTGAATAAGATCCAACCACAGCAATGGTTTCCCTTAATCATAGGAGAGAGAGAAGTGGGATGACCATCCATATAGCGCTGGTAATGGATATGTAAAAACTAAGGGCTTGAGTGAGATCATAGAAAGTACTTGAGATTCGCTTACCATGACTTCAAGCTAATGGATGGATATGAGACAGAGTGAGGGTGTTGAGGGTTCTCTTATGAACCGCTGGTGTGAAGATGGAATTGGGTGACAGTTTGTACCGGATTTGCAGTTGGAAGGATTTATATGTAGAGAAAGATGTATACTTGGGATGTGTCCTTTGTGATCTGGTGTGAACTTGGGGTGCGTCTTTTGTAAGCCCGTGTGAAGACAGGGTGCCACTTCAACAAACTGTTATGCCACACCAGACCTCTTGAGAATCCTGGGATCAAAGATTGGAGGTTAAAGAGGGGTGTCACGTGGAACTTATTTCTATTATATATATAGTATAGATGTCTTTTTCACCTTTTTTTCTTAGTTCAAAACTGGTTATTTATCCCCAAAAAAATGAGTAGGAATGTAGAATAAAAAGGGAGGTTAATGATTCGAAAAGCTTGATTGCCTGGAAAGAGCCACTCACTTGAGCCCAACACCATCTAAATCATTCCTCCCCCATTTAAACCATATCTTTGTATTGCTGTACATTCCCTCTTTGGCAAATTTTGAGGGTGATCCGATGGTTGAGGATCACCTGCATGGCTCCTTATTGTCGTCGAGACTTTTGAATTGTGTACCTAACTCAAACCGATTCCACTGATCATGTATTGAATTTATACAAACACAATCAGTGTTAAGTGTCCTCTACAAATATCTTCGGCACAATATCCGAATCTCCAGTGTTTGCATCTTTCTGCTTTCTAGTATGAAAGGGCAAAAACTATAACCTAGAAGTCCTCTCTAACATCTCACATTTATTGATTAATTTATTTATTGTTATTACTTGTATTTTTTTTTTACATGTTTACATTGCTTCAAGATAGAAAATAATAGTTTTCTCATCTTTCTTGTTTGTGCAGATACAATCATGAAATCCATTGGTTATGAGGAGCGCATGGATCATACAACTTGTGACTACTCAACATTATCTTATCATTGCCAACAATTTGGGTGCTACGCCAGGTAATATGGTGTTCAATTTTGTATATTATGTTAGTGTAAAATGTTTTTCTGTTAAATTCTTTGTTATGATCTCATATGTTATACTATATATATATATATATATATATAGTATAACATTTTTTTTTCAACAAATACTAAATGAAATGTTAATAAATTTGATCTAAAGAGTGTCAGTAATATTGTTGAATAGCAACTTCTCTTGTATATCTTGAAGAGTGGAAATCAGATCCAAAAGTGGGTGGTACTGATGGTGTATTTCCATTGTCGCTATTTTGATCAATGGTGTGATCAAGCTAGTTATTTAGGATTCTCCATTGCTTTAGACGTGATGAACCACTGTCATGCCCCAAATTCTGGATTTTTTTGAATCTCGAGGCATGACGTCATAGGAGATCAAATATGGTCAAAAGACTCAAAACAAAAGTTGAATAACATTCATTCTTTTCTTTTGAAGTACATAAATCATATGATCTTACAGAGCATAACTAAAAGATTTCCATAATTAAAATATGTACAATCAACATCTAAAGTTCTTAAACCTTATACACAACTCACAACCAAAACACTGAGACCAGAGTACCTCCAAAATCCCAGGCCTCGCCTCTCAGACCTCTACTACTACTCACGCTGCAAACTGAAGAATAAAAGAAGAGTGAGCTAAACAGCTCAACAAGTAAATAGTCATATTTTAAAATTTAATGTAATTTAAAAACATACCACATAAACCTGAATGAAGTTAGAAATATGTTCATTCCTCATAATTGATTCTAAAATTTCTCTAAATAAGAATACTAATGAAAATAGTTTTTCATAAATATAGATACCCAGATTACCGTAAAGCTAACGGGTGCGCCGAATATCGAGTGCCGCTTCAACTGATTTAGGGCTTATAGTCAGATCAAAAGAGATCCAAATCAAATAATTACCTGGCGAGGTCCACATGTTTAGGGTCTTTCACCTTAAGGTTTCTATCACCCTTTTTACTGGTATTCATTTCCAGATATTCAAGCAAATAACATGAAAATCAAAACCATAAATCATATCAAATTTCATTTCAAATCGCCTTTGGTACCGATTCAAATCATCTAACAAATACTTTCAGATCAAATAATCTCAAATCAGAGTCTTATGAGATAGTCCATATCAAATCAATTCAGATCGAATCTGATCAAACAATTCCATACCAACTCAGTCCAAATATATCTTATCATATCTACATATAAAGGTTTCCATAATTAATCACATAGTACTTTAAATTATATGTATCATTAGAACTAAATCCAGAGACTTATCAAAATTATTATAGAAAATCCAAAATCCCATTTGAACTAATAATTTTACATAAGTTTTACCATGCATAGATGCTAGAAATTAGCAGTCTACAGATCTTTCTAATGAAAAAGAAAAAAAAAAACCTATATAATATGACAAATCACTTGCTCTAATGTTGTAGAATTTTCAGACCCTTTTCCTCTTCTTCTTTTTCCTTTCCTTTCTTTCCCTTCCTTTCCTTTTTTTTTTTCTTTCTCCTTTTCCTTTTCCTTTCTTTCTTCTCTTTTCCCTTTCCTTTTCATTCCTTCTCTTTTCCCTTTCCATTCATTCCTTCTCTTTTCCTTTTCCTTCCTTCTCTTTTCTCTTTCCTTTCTTCTTTCCTTTCCTTCCTTTCTTTCCTCGCTTTTCCTTTTCCTTTCTTTCTTCTCTCTTTCGTAACCTCACTGTTTTTTACTGTGTAGAAACAATAAAACCAGAGAGTTTAAACTCTCTAAAGCCAAAGCCAAGTCCACATGTGGGTGGGTTCACCACCACCTAACACATCTTTAATTTTTTTAATTTACAATTGACCCCATCTTCTTAATTTATTATACTTAAGTCCTAAATTCAAAGAATACTTACAATTAAGCCCTTAATTATTATTGATTAATTAATTAGTAATTAAAATTAATTAATAAATACTCAGTATATTTTTTCTTCCAAATCTTTCTCTACATTAGACTAGTCATTTTTGTTACTATTGAAATTTCAAAATTCTACTCCGATTGACCAATATTGTGATATGAAGTCTAAGATTCTTAAGGTCTCTTACGACTTAGGGTCACCCCTTCCACTATGTGCATGTATTCATAACTCACATATATATTTATACATAATAATACATTATCTGATAACCGAAGTCTAGGTCATTACAACCACTCTCCCAGATCCTATTTACAGATGTAGAAGATATTATGGACTTTCGATGCCATTTCAGTTTGTCTTCTCCTTCCCGGCCTTAAATTGCACATACAGACTTATCCTTGCTTACCGTCCAAAAAAATCATTGTCCTTGCTGAGACTGCTTTTGGACAAGCTATGAACATTTCTATCCTTCTCAGAAACTTCTGGTGTGAATCGAGTTATCAAATATTTCACTTGGTATCAACATGAACATTGAGCTTCTAAAGGACATTGCCATCATCGTTGGTTGCGAATACAAAGTCTTCCAATTAAAGTTCTTGCTGTCTCTCAGATATAGCTCTTTGAGGTGGCATACTGGGTTATGGGAGATCAGAATTCAGATTAGACATCTGGATAGTTGTTACGCTTCTTGGGTTTATCACTAATCAGACCAACTTAATGAATTTGTGTGTCTATTACATGTCTAAGTTTTACAGTACCAACCTCAATGCTGAGAATTTGGAAGATCCAAAACAACTTCCTCCGGGGGTGATTCATTTAATTTAAATAGGATCCACCTTTCAAACCGGAATATTGTTTGCAATGCCATGCAAAATGAAGGCTGCGGGATTAGACATTTGAGAACTTTTACACTTACATTCCCTAGAAAGTTCACTGTTGATTACGCGTGATATATGTCCCACTTGACTGGTTTCAAGTCCTTAATCCAAATACAAGAGGCAATTCTCTGGAGATAGAACTTGTTTGTCTGAGTCATTTGGAATGACGGGAAACTAGTTTTCCACAATATTAGTATGCATTGGCAGGTAAGAAAGACATTGAAGATTCATCCGGGCTCTTGTGACATGTTGCAAATACTGAAGGTATCAACACAGTTCAACTCATGCTATTGATGTTAAACTTAGTGGTTTGTTGATGAATATTCATGTTTGGACAACCTTCCTGTTCCCTTAGAATTGGAGACTATTACAGGTGTTAAAGGAACTTTCCTCTTGATGATTTCTTCTCTTTGAAAGTAATTAGTAGTAGATATAGATGATAGTGAAATTCATAATTAGTTTTCAAAGTAACATCTTTATTAAATAATTAAACATGGTATTTTTCATAAACTATCTATATATATATATATATATAGGCAGTTCGTATCTGCTAAGCTTTGAATGCAACCTATCTCTTCGATCAATCTCTCTCCTTCAGTTCCTTTGAAGGTAGATTATCCAGAAAGAGTGTGGACCGGGAAAGATGTCGCATACGAACACTTGAGAGTGTTTGGTTGCAAAGCATTTATTCATGTACCGGGAACAGATGGAGAAGGTTGAAAGCGGATTAGGAAGCCCCACTCGCTTCTTTTTCCATCAAATAAAACTAATCAATAATTCATCCCATTTGCAATTTGATTTGGATATGGATCCAAATGGATAGTGGCACTGGACTAGACTCTTTTTTGTTGTTGTTTACTTTAACTGTATTTTAGGGTCCCTCTTTCATCCATTCGTAAGACTTAGCTCCCATTCTTTATCACCAGACCAGCTTTCCTCAGGGCGGTCTATTAACTTACTGGCGCAGTCTAGCGAGGGAGAAGAATGGGCGTTAACCTATTATATAGTGGGGTTGTTAGTGCCTTGGCTTGCTTGTCATTAACTCGTGGAACAAAACAATTTCGTGTAGGTATCTATACAATTACTTTCTGGGTTCTGCTTCACGAACATCAGGTTCTTCTTTCAGTCATATCCTCAGAGTTCCTTACTGGGATTTAGTCATATAGATCACCTTTTCTTAGCATCTTTTTTTATTTTAAAAAACGGTAACTACTTTATTTTTCTCTAAAGATGGTGAAAGTATAACCAGGTTCTCTACACTGTAATAGAAGGTTTATATCATTTCACATAGTTTCATACACGGCTAAAGTAAGCATTATAGAGTTAACATTAGTCCTCAATCATCAGTCAAAACGGTAACTACTTTATTTTTCTCTAAAGATGGTGAAAGTATAACTTGGAGTTGGTTTTCAAAAGATGTAGTATGAATGTATGATAGTGGTGAAGCCTCACCATTCGTCTTCTCCCTACCTATCTTAGGTGAACTTGGGTAGGTACAAGTATGCGTTTAAATTTGACTGATGATTGAGGACTAATGTTAACTCTATAATGCTTACTTTAGCCGTGTATGAAACTATGTGAAATGATATAAACCTTCTATTACAGTGTAGAGAACCTGGTTCGTGTGGGTAGTTGATGAATAAAATCACACCTAAGAGTCCATACTCCATAGTGTTTGTCTTTCTTCTTTATAAAATTTATACTCTTGCTGCTATTCATTCTCTGTAGATTAATAGGAAGACTTTTTTATCGCTGTAGTGCATTTATAGCATTTTCTATGTTTCCATGTAACTGGATGATCATTTGATTACATCATGATGTCCTTTTGTTGTTTTAAAATTATATTAATGTTAGTTGTTTCGCCTCTTGGAACATTGATGAGTTATACAAAGTAGTAGGTCATTAAAATATACTTTTTTCTATTTGCAGATGTTTGAGACTTCAAAATGTGCTTTGTGTTGCAGAAATATGCGTAAGTATTACATTCAATAGGTAGAAGGGAATCCTATGTCAAATTTTATAAGGTCATGCTGTACTTTTAGTTTGAGTTGATAGGATCTACTATCCATAGGCATATCACTATTTTAAAAAAAAATTGTGTCATCTTTGTTCGAGTTCTCACCCTTAGTTACACCAAGCTAGAGTTGTACCAAGTTTGGATTTAAGAATGGGAGTTGGTAAGCTGGGGCACAAAACGTCACTCAAAGGGAGCGGCTAGGTAGCATTTATATTTTATTATATATGAGAAATTGATAAAATTTTATTTAATATGGTTTTGGAATTAGTTTCTGTCTGGAAAAAAAATTTATCGGTAAATATCAAGTATATTCATATAGTGAAGAAGAAAACAATAATTTACGGGGGTATAAACTGAATGGGATTAACAAAAAGGAAAATATAGAAAGAAAACATAGCAAAATGAATATACTAGGAGTTGATCCCCTCACAACAAAATATCCTCAACTTCCCCTCCCAATTGTGTAATGGAGGACCATTCCACAAGCATTCGCCGAATACGAGCTAAGATACGATGGTTGGATGAAAAGGAATTGTCAAAGAAGCAACTATTCCTTTCCTTCCAAATACCCCAAAAGATAGCCTCAGGTAGCATAATCCAAATTACTTCATTGGCCCCACCAATGTCGACAATTGCCAACCCGATAAGAAGCTCAGGAAGGAGAAATGGAAGACCCACTCCACACCTAACCGAGACAGGAAGAAAGCCCAATTCTCAAAGACAATCGAACAATGCAAGGTAAATGATCTACTGCCTCTTCCTCAATCAAACACAAATAACATCGGTTGTTCATACTCCACCTTCTACTCTTTAAGTGATCCGTGGTAAGAATTTATTCAAAGCTGCAGACCATAAGAAGAAAGATACTTTTGATGGGACGCCTGAGGACCAAACAGCCTTATAAGGAAAAAAAAGTGAGCAAATAATCGAGCAAAGGTGTAAGAATGAGCTCACTGAAAATCGACCATTGTTGCTCTTGGACCACAACCAACAATCTCTACCCTGGGTACTAGTTGGGGAGGAATTCAATCTACTCAAGAGGCATTGTAGATCTTCAACTTCCCAAACGTTCAGGTTCCGCCCCAATCGGGAGCACCAAACTGACTTACTCCCCACCCTCTCAATGCAGTCAGCTACTGAAGCATCTTTGTTTGGTACAAACTTAATTTGTACAATGTTGCTTACAGCTCCCAACTAAAGATAGAGTTGTGACGTTTGCAGAGCTCAAGTTGACACGCGGATAAGGTTTCCTTAGAATGAAAACCTCCAAAAGAGAATTCTTGCAAGGTGCTAATTTTAGCAATTTAAAAATTCTCGAAGGTACTCAACTAAAGGCAAATTTTCATTCCATAATTTGAACGACTACTTAAGTCCACCTCATTGCTGTTTTTAATAACTGAACATAGAAGCCTCCTAATGACTTAATACTTAATAGACAAGCTACCATAACTTGTTGACCAAGCAACCTACTAACTTCCAACACAAGCTCTAACAACTTAAATCTTACCCTAATTTCTGTCACTGAGTTTTAGACAACTTTTTTTAAGCCTGAAAAAATAGAATTTTCAATAGAAAATTCGAAGTAGCCATCTTAGGATTCGAAGAGATCATTCTGACAAGCCAAAGAACACTCAAAATGGTCGTCTAAGCACAAAATTATGCCTCTCTAATCCTCCGATTGGAGAAATTTTTTATTGAGCTTTGGGTTGAAAAAAATTCTATTGACCATGTCTCCATTGTGTATTCTATACATTGTTGGGCATGGTCTAAAATATCGGTATCGAGGTGCGTGTTGGTAAGTCAAAATTACGAAATGTATAGTGGATACGCATGGAAACGCTGTAAAAAAATTAGGAAATGCGGGATTTTCTGTAGAAAAATTTTAGGGTTTCTAAAGAAGACTTGAGTTTTACTGTGGTATAATGGTTCGATGTTTACCATGTCACTTTGTGTATCTTTAACTACTCTGTCATTGGCAGCAATTATTAAGGAACAGCAAGTTGCAGAGCGTTGTCATACGGAGGATCAAATCCAAAGAGCATGTAAGCTTACTTCTCTATATGTTTATGCATGTTTAGGTAATTTGCAGGCTTGAACACTAGTGATACACATAAAATTTTCTCAATAGGAGAATATCAACATTTCCTTGTTTCTTTATCCACCTCAAATATGTTCATATTCATGCTTTCTCTTTAACAAAATGACCATTAAGATTTCTGCCCATGGAGTGGAACTTATGTTAATCACTATGCCTCCGTATCATGTGAAGATCGGTGCACGTCTCCATGTGTGACGCACTGAATTTATATTGAGTCAGGATGGGTTAAGTACCAAGGGGGACAATATGGGGTAAAAGATGTAAACAAATTTGTAACTTCAATGCTTATTTTTTCATTTGCGGTTTATGATTTACGTCACCATCTCACAGGTTAATGGAGTGTGCAAACTTCTGAACCAGAACAATGAGACATTGTCATCCATTGAGTTCATTCACTGCAAGCTACCTTCAACTTCTCTCAATGCAATTTTTGATTCTTTGTACTTGAAGGGTACAAAAACACATGGTGTTCAGCACTTCTCAATCAAAGTATCAAGCTTTCTCAAAACCAACCCTGTTTCCGTACCTCCTGGACTACTATCTTTTCTGTCATCAGGAAGGTACATCTTCTATTCTCATGTTGTATTTTTCGCTTCATTCAGATGGAAATCTTACTTGTTAACTTAAAAACCTCTGATATGAATTAATTTAAGTGATTAATATTCAAATTATCTACCTTCCTATGAGTGTTTAATTTCCATGATCTATTAGTTGCAGAAAATTCTGAACATTGTTCATGTTATAAGAAGTAGATGATGTTTTGGGAATCCTAACGTGTTCTGTTTTTAGCCAATATATTACCAATATTAAGTTATTTTAACATAATGCCACAAGTTAGAGGAAACTTGGTGTTGAATGTAAAGCATGATGGAATAATTATGCCATACTATCAAATGCAAAGGCTAGAAACTGAAAGATGTCGAGATATTCCATTGTGTAACTGTTGATTCATAGCAAACTGGACTTATTTTGGTCAATAACGAAGAGATTTGATTAGACCTATACAGAAGAAATAGCAGAATTGGCTATTATGTTTTCTGCGAATGTATCCACTGTTATTCAGAATGAAACCTGAATGTGAAATTTATCCCGAAGCTTCTTACAAGTACATAATCCCGGGCATCATGTTGCATTTCAGCTTAATTAAAGTAATTATTTCTATATAATCCTCTCTAACTTATATAGCTTGTATCGTTTTGGTGTCAGATCCTTGTGTTCGTTAAACTTTTGTGACAATCACCTGGGGCCAAATTTTGCAAAAGTTGTGTTTGACATCCTCCTTGAAACTTCATCTGGTCTAACCGTACTTGACCTCTCTGAAAACAATGTAAGTGATGTACAATGTTTGATGGGTATTTCATTTTTCTATAATCAAACCAACAGAAAACTTCATTCATGATCCTTGCAGATTGCAGGCTGGCTTTCTACTTTTAAGGGAAGATTCTCAAGTTGCCACCCTTCATCTTTAGGAATAGGAAAATCTTTGCAATCATTACGTGTGCTCAATCTAAGGTATCAGGCAGATGATATGTTTTCTTTTGCTTTTGCATATTTATGCCACTGTGACTGACTTTTTGGCCCAGCCCAGTTTTTTGGCTGCACAGCCATCAAAGTTGATTCTGGAAGTCTTTTGGTTTGCTCTATGTATCTTTTTACATGCCCTAGCCTGAGTTTTTGGTTGTCGACATCAAATTTTCATCATTTTCCTGTTACTCAGCCAGAATCTGGCCCCTATTAACTCAATTGGCTCACTTTGGAAATCTAAATGTTGTTTCTTTGTCTTCCACTCAAAGTCAAGTTGAATAATTATGGGAAACTGTAGTTTCAAACAGTGATTTGTGCATGATGCAAGTTGCTACTGATGACATCAGGGGAAATAATTTATGCAAGGATGATGCAGATGGTCTTAAATATGCGCTGGTTCATATGCCTAACTTGGAGATTCTGGATATAAGTGACAATCCTATTGAGGATGATGGAATTAGGTCAGTTGCATTTGCATTTCTATTTCCAGCACATATTTGTACATGGTACCCTACGTTTCACAAACTTCAAGCTGTTCCAGGAGTTTAATCCCCTATCTTATTGAGGCTTCTGAAAGAAACTCTCCCTTAGCTGATGTGAAGATAGAGAATTGTGATCTCTCTTTCAATGGAGTGACTCAACTCTTAGGAACCCTCTCGACCTTGAAGAAACCACCTAGTACTCTTTCCATTGCAGATAATGACCTTGGCAGGTAAGTCAGCTAACTTTAACATAAATGTTTTATATTTCATTGCAGTGTTTTTTATTCCTTTCAGAGGTATTGATTTTTCTATTACATGTTACAGTGAAATATCAGAACCGTTGGCAAAGTTTTTGGGTACACCTTCTATTAGAGTACTGAATATTGAAGATATTGGACTGGGTGCTTCTGGCTTCCTGGAATTACAAGAAGGAATACCTGAGGAGGTGAAACTTTCCCACATCAACATAAGGTTGGTTTCGATACCCAGATTCTTTTACATTTATTATAAATGGTGCCTGGGAATTAAAAATTTAACATGTTACTGCATTTTTATAGCAAAAACCGAGGTGGAATTGAAACTGCAAATTTTGTGTCCAAACTCATTTTACGAGCTCCAGAACTCGTTGCAATCAATGCAGGGTATAATTTTATGCCTGCAGAATCCTTGGCGGTTCTATGCTCTGCCCTGAAACTTTCAAAAGGTATGTATGTATTCACAATGCCAGATTTTAAAATTGGTATCTGAAAATGTTGGACTCATCATATTCTATTGTACATGCTATTCTTCAATTGGGATCGACGGTTGTGCGTCGTGCCACCTTGAATAGCCTGATTGTGCAAAGTAGTGGTGCAAAATATTACGAAAAATTAGTACTATCAAGTATCATCCACTATCCATCTTGCGCCCCACCTCATCTATTGGGTGTAAATTATCTGGCCTTGTTCTTTTGGTTCATGCCCTTTTACCTCGAATGAGCTACATATAATGTTGTTCTAATATGGCCACAGGTCCCTACTTTAATTAATCTCTCTCTGGAGCTATAAGGTTATAGACAGTGTTGTAACTTTCAGTTGCATGCATATTTTTTTGTATATATTTAACTATTTTGTTTATTACTTTCTGTTTTAGGGTAAGTTATGTAATGAGTACAATGTGCATTCTGATAAGAGATTAGTAAAAGGGGGAGGTTATGATTGAGGTCCTTCTCACCAGAAAGGGTTCTATTCCTCATGCATTAAACTTTAATTTCCCTACAAAGGAAAAATCAAAAGAATTCCGTTTTTTTCTATAAATTGTTAAGACCCATAGTTTCTCATGTTCATAATAAGCTGTTACTTTATTATATAAGCTTAATTATTACAGAATCAATTTAAAGACCAAATACACGCATACTTAAAATTGAGGTTTAACTACCCAATTCAGCAATATGACATAGGTGGCGGAGTTTTAATCCAAGAAGACATAATAGAACAGCTAGTATTCTTTATGGGAGTCTGACTTGGGGTCCACTATGAACGTGGAGAAAAGTCAAGATATATATCTTCTTTTTTCCGGAGTGACATATTTGTATGTAACTCCTCAAATCTTAAGTTCTTAACAATTGATAATGTGTGTTCAGAGAAACCATTACGTAACGTTAGATGGTATATAAGTATATTACTTACTGTGGTTTTGGAAACCCATTCTGACTTTTTTCGAACTTTCACTTTTTCCTCGTCTATATACAAAAACAACCAGTCCTTTCTTTTTTATATCAAAAACTAAATCTATGTTACAAATTGACGGATCAAAGCTTTGACAGCCACTTTTGGGAATAGACCAGTTTGAGGCTGTTTGATTGGATATGATTTCTTAACTTTTAACAATTAGTGTTTCTTAGTTGATGGATATCTACAAGTTTAGAATAAATCCATGAATGTATGATGATTTAGATCATGTATTTTCATTTTTATCTCATTGTGTTAATTAAGCTTAATAAATTATTTACTTTATGCATAGACCATAGTATGCATTTATTGCAAATGAATGTTTCTTTATCAATCTTAAACTTTTTCCTCAAATTTAAGTTCTCTCTCTCTCTCTCTCTCTCTCTCTCTCTCTCTCTCTCTCTCTCTCTCTCTCAGTTCTTAAGAACATCACAGAAAGAAAAAATCCCATGCGTTATGGATTTTAAGTAACAGTAATATAGCGTAACATTCAGTTTTACCATACCCAATATGCATGCCGAAACCATTCACATATGTACAAGTACATTTATACATTATGACATTATGTTATAGAAAGAATCTAGAGAGTTTCTCCCCTTCTGATCCGACCGCTGTCTGAATCCATTGGAGGAGCAGACCTCTGGAGGAACACCAACAAGCAAAAGTGGGTTTCAGACATCGGTTGGATCAGAAGGGGAGAAAGGGTTGGAGCCAAAGGTCAGTGGCTTTCCCCAGATATGTATGGAGGAGTTCGAAATAGAAAAAGTGGGAGAAACCCGAGGTTCCCCTTATGAGGCGGTAAGCCTGGTACAGTGTTCTTTAGGGTCAGAGGTGATCTCAAAGAAAGCGACAGAACTCGATATTGAGGGAGAAGGGTGTCCGCTAGCCCCTAGGGCAGCGCTGAGGCCAAGAGGCGAGAGTTTGGAGGAGACCCAGGTGCTGCTCCCCCAGATGGTAGAAGAGGACATCGCGGATTGGGTGAAGATCCAAATGAAGGGAGTGGGTAAGGCTCTGGAGCTGTCAACGGAAGGTGTCGAGGTAGAGGCCATCAGAATTCTTGAAAGCACCGAAGGAGAGACTAAGAGGGAGAGGGGCAGAACTTTAGAAAAGCAGAAAGGAGGAAGAAGAAGTGCTTCGGCAAGGGAGAAACGGCATCTGGAATGCAGTATAAACTACGACCGAGTCAAGGGGAAAAGGGGCTTGGTTAGTTCGGATTCATCTAGGGTCATTAAGGTGCTTAGATGACTGGTCTCTCTATTATTTCATGGAACATTAGAGGGTTGGGACAGGTAGAGAAGAGGGTGGCAATCAAAAAGTTTGTTAGCACAAAGCACCTGACGATCTTATGTATTCAGGAAACTAAGGTCTCAGTAACTAAGGAGTCCCATATCGAGACATGTGTGGGAGCCGGGTTCCAGGGTGGATCGAGCTTCCGTCTATGGGAGCATCCGGCGGTATTTTGCTCATGTGGGACTCAGCGAGAGTAGAAGTCCTAGAGTCGGAGCTGGGGGCTATCTCGATATCCATTTTATGCCGGATGACTGGGGAGGATTTTCAATGGGTGTTCTCAGGGGTGTATGGTCCGGTAGGAAGGGCAGGCGACTCAGAGTTCTGGGAGGAACTGGATGATGTTAGCGTGCGTTGGGGTCAACCTTGGTGCTTAGGAGGGGATTTCAATAGCATCCGATTTTCCTTGGAAAGAAAAGGAGGCCGCTCGATTACTCCCAAGATGCGAAGGTTTGGAGCTTTTGTTTTTCGTCATGGTTTGATAGATTATCCAACCAGGGGAGCTCAATTCACTTGGTCGCAAGGGGTATCAATGGACTAGCGAGTCAATTAGATCGCTTCCTTATTGATCATGAGTGGGAGGCTCACTTCCTTAATGCTATTCAATCGTCTCTGCCTAAACCAATTTCAGATCATGTGCCCATACTCTTAGAGTCGGGGAGCTTCTTGGGGGGCCCTAGCCCCTTCCGGTTTGAGAATATGTGGCTGGAGGATGAGCGTTTTAAAGCTCTAGTTGCCAAGGTGTGGGGCCAAACTAGAGGGTGGGGGTCAGCTAGCACCCGTTTTGGGATTAAACTTAAAACATTAAAAGCCCGGTTGAGAATTTGGAACAAGGAAGTCTTCGAGAACATCCAGGTGTGGCTCACCAGTTTGCTTAGGGAGATAGAAGTTTTGGATGGTAGGTCGGAGGAGCGAGATCTCACTCCCTATGAAGTCAGAGGGAGACGAAAAGAAGTCGGAGTATATATCTACCCTTAAGCTGGAAGCAGAAAGCAAGGACTCGTTGGCTGAAGGAGGGAGACGGAAACACTAAATATTTCCATAGAATGGCTAGCTACAATCGAAAAAAAAACTTTATATCCAGGTTAAGGGTGGACGGGAGGTGGGTTGAGGAGAAGGGGGAGATTGCAGCCAGCATTATCTCTTATTTTAAGAGACTTTATCGCGAGAGGGAGAGGTGGCGGCCTAAGCTAGACGGACTACATTTCGATGGTCTCTCGCAAGATCAGAGGGAGGGCCTTGAGAATCCTTTTGAGGACGGGGAAGTGCTTGCGGCAATTAGAGGCTTGGCGAGTGACAAAGCACCCAGGCCAGACGACTTCACCATTGAGTTTTTCAGGGGATGTTGGGAAATAGTGCGAAACGAGTTTTTAGAGGTGATGAATGAATTTTCTGAAATTGGAGGTTTTGACAGAGTAATGAACAACACTTTCCTGACTTTGATCCCAAAAAAGGAGGGAGCGGCGGAGCTAAAAGATTTTAGGCCCATTAGCCTTGTTAGCTGTACGTACAAAATCCTTTCTAAAGTGTTGGCTTCTCGTATCCAGAAGGTCATGAATTTCATCATCTCCTCCAATCAAAGCGCATTTGTAGGTGGGTGTCAAATTTTAGATGAGATCCTAGTGGCAAACGAGTGCATTGACTCCAGGGATTTTGTGCAAGGTTGACTTGAAGAAGGCCTATGATTATGTCAACTAGGATTTTTTGGATTACATTCGTCTTAGAATGGGATTTGGGTGGAAGTGGAGGAAGTGGATTCGGACTTGCGTGTTGACTGTATCCTACTCTGTTTTGTTCAACGGAGTTTTTCCCTAGCTCTCGGGGCCTGAGACAAGGGGACCCTCTCTCTCCTTTCCTATTTGTCTTAGTATTAGAGGCTATGAGTAGAATGTTAACAAAAGCTGAGGGGACTTATTATGAAGGGTTCCGGATTGGCCAGACCGGTTTGGGGATCTCCCATCTTCAGTTTGTGGACGATATTCTCATTTTTTGCAGGGCTTCACGCAGGGATCTTCTTAATATCAGATGTATCTTGAGGTGCTACGAAGCGGTGTCAGGCTTAAGAGTTAATCTAGCAAAATCCGAGATCTTGAAAGTGGGGGAGGTTCAGATTCTTGATCATCTAGCCATCTGTCTAGGCTGTGGAGTGGGGACTCTCCCAACAGTGTATCTTGGTTTACCTCTGGGAGCGAAATACAAGGCGAAGTCAGTTTGGAACCTCGTATTAGATCGTATAGCTCGAAAATTGTCAGTATGGAGGGCATCCTATTTGTCGAAAGGGGGGAGATTGACCTTGATTCAGAATACGCTGCAAAGTATGCCAACTTACTTCATGTCGGCCCTTACCATTCCTCGTTTAGTGGCATCTACCATTGAAAGGCTTCAATGGAATTTCTTATGGAATGTAGAGAAGACCAGGCAAAGTATCATTTAGTAGCGTGGGCCCAGCTGTGTCGGCCTAAGGAAGATGGAGGTTTGAACATCAAGCCTCTCATTCAGATGAACAAAGCGTTGCTAGGGAAGTGGGTGTGGCGCTTTGGAGAGGATAAGGACAGTCTATGGAGGGCAGTGATTGTAGCTAAGTATGGGGAGTCTTCTTGCTGGACCCCTAGGGAGGTTAGGGGATTTCACAGTCGAGGGCTATGGAAGGGTATTATGGCTAATGCAGGGTTGGTTGCGCCTTTCTTTAGATTCCAGGCTGGGAGAGGGACGGAAATCAGGTTTTGGAATGATATTTGGCTAGGATCATCTCGGCTTTAGGACGACTTTGGAAATCTTTTTATTCTCTCATCTAACAGGGATGCTCTGGTGGGGGATTTCTTTTAGAGAAGTCCAGAAGGAGTGGTTTGGTGTCTGAGGATGCGGCGGGACCTTAATGATTGGGAGATTAGCAACTTTTCTTAGCTCTTGGAGCGGCTTTCCTCGTCAGCCTTGTGCCCAGAGGTCAAGGATTGCAGGTCATGGTCTAGGAGCAGCAACGGGAGGTTCTATGTTAGTCAGTTGTTTCAGCCTCTGCTCCCTCCCATAGGAGGTTCGTACCCTCACAGGGTGGTGTGGAAGAAAGGCATTCCCTCTAAGATCTCTTTTTTCCTTTGGGCAGTGTCCTTGGATAAAATTCTTACGGGGGACCATCTGCAACATAGAGGATGGAGTATGGCGAACAGATGTTTTATGTGTTTTCGAGTGGAGGAAACAACGGATCATCTTCTATTGCACTGCCCAGTGGCGTTAGAGGTGTGGAACTTTTTCCTCGCTAGACTGGGAGTAGCATGGGTCTTCCCTTCCTCTTTTCGCAACCTCCTTCATTGTTGGAAAGGGAAAGAGGAGTGGGGGTTTGGGAGGAAATTTGGGGAACTCTCCTTGGAGCTATTTCGTGGACCCTATGGAAAGAGAGAAACTGCAAGATTTTCGACGACGTCTCATCTCCAATTCCTAGGATTCGTGATTGTGTCCGATTGGCTATTTTGGAGTGGATAGGGTTGTATTGGTCTAGGAGGATATCCAGGACATATTGTATTAGTTTCTGCCCAAGTTTGGGAGCCCTCCTTGGCGATGCTGGGTCGGGGTAGTGTTTACTTGCTTATAAACTGTTTAGGTGTCTTGTCTTTTTGTTTTTTTTCTTTCTGCTTAATAAGATGCGTTATTGATCAAAAAAAAAAATTATTCGTTGTATGTAGTGGAATACTTTTAACTTTGACCTGCCCAAATGACTGTCAACATAGCATTCTATGATGAAGACTGAATGAAGATATTAACATGAAACAACACAAAAGATGCATGGTTTAAGTGAATCAAGTCCCTGTGTGGCTTGAATGAATCGTTCCCCATGACAATTGTGATTTCATGATGCTATAACTAAAATAAGAGTTGTGGCAAATGAACTATTCATGTTTGTACAAGCAGACTTGTGGGAGTGACTATGTGAGTTTATCCTTGTTCCTTTGTAATATTTAATAGAAAGAAAGTAGCATGCAAACTACAAGTTCCCAGTGAATGTAAAATTTGAAGGGGGGCTAAGCTACTGGTTTCATAATATTGTAAATATAAAGCAGTGTAGTCAATTCGTCTAGGCGATGCCTAGGCGATAGGGGGTTCCCTAGGCGAGGCGTTGGTTAGGCGATCAAAATTGATTTTTTTTTTTTATTATTATATAAGAATTAATTAGTGCCCACCGAGATCATGATCTAGACGACAGGGGTCTTGGCTAGGCGAGGCGGTAGCCTAGGCGACATTTTGACTACCCTGATATAAAGTCCAAATCCCAAGAAGAATACATGATGGATGTCATAGTTGATCAGTTTGTGCTTGCCAACAGTCCATTGGATGAATGGTGTATTTCTTCAATGTCATTTTCCATACTTGTGAACGGTAGCCCAGTGGATTTTCCAGAGCTCTAGGGGGTTGAGTCGGATGCTTTCTAAAGCTGACAGGCCAGTGTTCGATGGATTTTCTATAGGTGAGAATAATTTGAGTATCTCTCATTTTTAGTTTGCAGACGATACCTTGATCTTCTGTGATGCCTCATGTCATAACCCAGTCAACCTCATGTGTCCATTTAAATGTTTCGAAGCCATTTTAGGATTGAGAGTCAATCTGTTCAAATTGGACATTATGAGTGGGCGAGGTCCCTGACATTGAACAGTTAACTGACTGTCTAGGGTGCAGAGTGAGATCTCTACCTTCCGTCTACTTAGGCATGCCTCTTGGGGCAGATTTTAAAGCTAAATCAGTGTGGACTACGATAGTAAAGAGGTTTGCCAGTAGATTATCAAGCTGAATTTCTTCTTTTTTATCAAAAGGAGGGAAATTGACCGTCATCAAAAGCACCTTTAACAGTCTCCCCTTATACTTTATGTCACTATTTACAATCCCCCAGTTGATTGTAGCTTCCATGTAGATGTTGCAAAGGGAGTTTCTCTGGAGCGGTAAAGGAGATAGCTTTAAGTCCCACTTGGTGGCATGGGATGGGTTATGGAAGGGGATTATGGTTTTTGCTAGTTCAGTAATGCCTCATTTCAAGTTCAAGGTGGGTAGGAGTTCAGAGGTTAGTTTTTAGAAGGATGTGTGGTGTGGATCTACGACTCTGCAGGATGATTTTGGTAGCATTTTCCTTCTAGCTGAGGATAGGAATGCCTTAGTTGGGGACTACTTTCAGGTTAGCGATGTTAGAGCGGTGTGGGGTCCGAAGTTGAGACAAGATCTGAATGATTGGGAAGTAGAAGAGGCAGGCTTTTAGAATGCTCCAAATATTCTCCTATTAGCACTCAGGGTAGAGACATCAAAATTTGGTCTAAAGGCAACAATGGGCGATTCTCAATAAGATCACTATTACAATCATTTGAATTAGTTACTTCCGTTTCCGTTCCTCACAAGTTGGTTTGGGTATTCCCTTTAAAGTATCTTTCTTTCAATGAAATGCAGCTTTGAAGATTCTCACTTTCGATCACTTGAAATCTAGAGGGTGGAGGATGGCTAATCGTTGTTTTTTGTGCTTTCGGGCGAAAGAATTTGTGGGCCATTTGCTTATGCATTTTCCAGTTACATGTGAGATTTGGGGGTTATTCCTCTCTCGAATAGGAGTGAAATGGATCTTTTCTTCATCCTTTCAAAACTTTTTTATCTTGTCGGTTTGTGGTAAGTGTGGATGTTGCGTGAAAGGAAATTTGGTCTGTCCTTCCAAGAGCTATAGCCTTGTCTCTTTTGAAACAGAGAAACAAAAGAGTCTTCGAGGACTCACCCTCTTCACATTCCCATATATGTTCTCGTATCTGCTTTTTTGTCTTCAAATGGTGCTCCATACGACAGAATGGGAGGATGTGGAAGAGGTGTTGAGTTGAGGTTTTTAGGGTTTCCTTCCCCTCAGTCGGGGGTGGCCCCTCTTTGTTTGCTTTTCATTTTCTTAGTTTTTTTTTGGGGTTTACTTGCTTGTAATCCCCTTCCTATTGTAATGCTCCGCTTTCTGCTTTAGCTTTAATATAATCTTTGATTACTGCTAATTTAAAAAAAAAAAAAAACAGTCCCTTGGGCAGGAGATATAAATTGTTTTAGAAAACGGAACTTTATGCTGAGATTGTCTGAAAGTACTAGGCTCAGGTGGTAGGATGAAGCATATACACTAGGTTGCATGCGTGCTCTGACATCAGTTATTGATCTTGAGAGATGTGCAACATAAATTGGAATGCCTCGTTTCCAAGAAATCAAACAGATCTTAGGTAAATCAAAAGAAGGGATCATCATTTCTTGCTGAGTCCCATGAGCTTATTGGTGAAGCACATGATCGTAACTACTAGAGGAAAAAAAATAAAACACTCTCCCTATGATTCAAATTTATTTATTTTATCCAGTTTTCTTTTTCAAGGAAGATATTGGTTTAGTAAGAAGTACACATTGTTGCCAGACAGATCAAGATGAGTAATATATCTTTTGTAGTCTAGTTATCACTTATTCTTTCTGAATAGAATGCTTGATGAAAGGCTAAAGCTTAAAGATTTTGAATTTATAAAACATCATCTTTGTTCATCTGCTGGCCAAAATGGTTCCCATTTTAGTCTGCAAACCTAATATCTTCTTAAGCTGCCTGGATTAGAAAAGAGGGCCCTGGATTCTGGGACATTTATTTTTTAAAAAAGTTTGGGGCTGCCAAATCAATTTGGTTGGGATTGACAAATCATGTGAAAACAAAAGCATTTTAATGGTTCTTCTAGTAATAAAAACACTTGGCATTTAATCTGGTGTACCTGTCTCTCTTTAAATCCCAATCATGAGAAACTAAGAGAAACAAACAGACGACACACATGATAAGCCCATCTCCTTGGACACAAGAGGTGTGGAGAAATCAGGACTACTAGACAGGATTTTTTGGTGCTTCTTAATTGATCTCAGAAGCTCCCTTGATAAATGCGTTGTATGTATTCTCTAAGCATCTACTACGCGTTTCAAATCATTTTAATGATATTTCAGTATTATATTAAACTCACACTGCTTGTCTTCTACATTTAATTCCCCACTTGTGACTCTGTCCAATAATAGGCTGCTTCAACAGCAACTCAACTAGGAAGGTTCCTTAGCTTTCCTCTGTGATGTTCATGTGTTTATGATGCCTCCTAGTCATACAACAAATGGTGTTTAACGGCTAGATTTCTACTACTTGTATCATTCGTTTAACGATTAAATGGAATGAACATGCAATGCTTTGTGGTTTGACTTTATCGTAGTTGCCATTATTCAGGTAAACTCGAGCAGTTGGATTTGACAGGAAATACTCGGTGTTACCAGCCGTGTCACGCTTCCATGATTTCTGAATTCCAAATTTGTGGAAGACCTATTGTAATTCTTCCGTCATGTCCTGCCCCTACTGCACCTTATGATGATGATCCATAAGGAACTATGGGGCGAAATAGTACTGATGGGATTCGGCAGAGTTGACCATCTGTTCACAACAAGACACAACAAGATCTCAATTCTTCAACTTTTAGTTGCTTGATGTGGCGCATGATTGCTTATATATTTCATGGTTTCATTTCCCAATCAAATCAGGTCATCAATTTTCAAACTGGGAGATATTCTGAGTCAGATTTATGGAATGTTGAGTGGCTCCATGGGAAAATTTGTATCCTACAGGTACCTTAGATTAACTCTGGATGTTCTTTTTTCTTTACATGTATTTATATGTTATCTTATGTAATATTTATGATGACATTTATTGAACTGTTTTACTCTCAGAAAATGGCCCATCTCATTCAGTATAAAGATAGTTGAACTATTTTTAGTATGGCTATTAACCAAAAAAAAAAAGTAAACATCCTAACAACATATTGTCCTGGGCACTGAAAATGAGTTGTAATTTGTTCTATTAAAATGAAAGTTGTGATGGCTGGGCTGGATATGCTTTGGTAATTCTTGGATTTTTCTTAGAGATGGTTATATCGATTGCTGCCACAAGGTCAATAAGTGAAGTAAATGGTGGAGTCGGAGTTGGATATTAGTGATTCAGCCACTCTAGGCGCGAGAGCTTCAGAGTGTCTATCCGCTCTCAAACGTGGTGAAGGGTTGCTGAAGGCAAGTATGTCAGCTAGGGGACCAACTCCCTGTACATTTACCATATTGTGGTAATAGCATAACAAATGGGTAAACCGATCTCCAAAACACCTGCGATCTGAGCCAGTTCTCTTTCTCATAACACCTGCAGTATGGTGGGTACTCCAGCGAGTAAAAGATTCTTTTGTTGTCCTCAAAAGAACAGATCAGGATTGAATTCCAACAGTGTGCAATGAATCATAGCTCCGCAGGCTCTAATCATATTTCTTAAGACACTGTTGGTATAGTCAGAGAACTATGTTGATCATTCAAGAGTTCCAAAAATGTGTATTCTCCGTGCGATTAACCCAGTGGTAGTGTATCTCCTCACTAGGAGGGAGGTTCAGGGATCAATCCCAAGGGTTGCGTCGCCACCCTTAGCCAAACTTCCAATGCTAGAACAATATATATATATATATCAAAACTATCCAACATTTACTGTTAGATCTTCTGTTGTCAGCACTCTCCCTGTTTTGGGTTAGAGGTGGAAGAGGGTGAACTTTCTTTTACTTTCGTGACAATATGAGACATTTCCCATTTTATTTATCCGGATGCTCATGCCATAGCTGTGAAACCAAGAGATGGGAATGATCATAGGTCCAAGAGAAACGTGTATGTGACATTGCAATACCAGCTATGTTTGTTTCAAGTGGGCACTGGATTTCTAAGGTTTTAACAAATTTTCAGTCAACAACATACGAGATTTCATGCATTTAAATACCCCACTTTGCTTCATGTAAATGGGGGTTCCCACAAAGGGAACCCACAATGACATGGGGTTTTAGCATGCTAGCTTTATAGGGTTAGCCTATATTTTTATTTGGGGAATTTTCCTAATTGCCCCTCTAGTTTGGGATTGTTCTCCAAACAATCAGAAAAAAAAAAAATTTGTTAGACTATTTTAGCCCCAACTATTAACGAAAAAGTAAGAGAGAGAACGACAAAGGCTATACACATGCAAAAATTAATTGTTTTGGACTATTTTAACTCCAACCATTTATGGAAAAGAAGAGAGAGAGACAAGCTGCAACAAGAGGTATTTTGCTTGGAATGAAGAAAACGACATTAATAGAAGAAAAATTTTCATTATCTGTGTGTTTTTTAAAAAAAATAAATTAGGTAAAATCATTGCATGTATGATTAGTCCATGAAAAAATCTCATTCCAATGTATTTTCTTTTTGTTTTTTTATGATTTACGATCAATACCCAAAAAATTAGGCTGATATTTCATGTCGATGGTAGGTCATTACATGTATGGACAGTTGTATTGACCTATGTTGACATGGTATCGACTTGTAGTATTGACCTGTGGTATTGACCCACATTGATCATGCATGCAAAAACTTCATTAAAACTCAATTTTTTGACTTGTAGTATTGACCCACATTGATCATGCATGCAAAAAAACTTTATTAAAACTCAAAATTTTGTGAATTTTCACCTTTATTTTGGGGAACACTCTTATTATCGCCATCCTAAAACACTCATTAATCAGAACAATTGAGGTAAAGGAAAACCAAACATATCCTCTTGAGTAAATGTAAGAGAGAAAAATTAGGGGAGTGAGCTTCACGCAGGCTTTGTTTGCACCAGAAACTTCTCCGAGATTGCATTGGAGTCGTGCACATACATAAACTCCTCTTTTCCTCTAAAAAAAAACCTTTCTTTTAGCTGTTGGTAGTAATAGATGGGTATTTAAGACTTCATAAATGCTAAATTATAGAAAAATACTCATAAGCCTCTTTTTTTTTTTTCTTTTTTTTTTGTCTTGGGTATGAGATACATGGTTAGGCCGAAACCCCGTTTAGCAAGTCAGTATCTGTTCTAAGTTAAAGGCGGGTGGAGAGTGCAACCCACTCTCACCCTCTCGGGAATGGAACCCGGAACCCCTTCCTAAGGAAGGGATAAACCTACCACCTCTTTAGGGAATAGTTTTTGAAACTTGAGTGTGAGGGAAATTTCCCTTTTATTTTTACTTTTTGTGGCACAGAGTTAGCATATTGCAATTACATTTTTTTGGAAAACCGAATTGAAGAAAAACACTTCGCGAAAAATCCATGTCTTATGCACAGTTACGCATACAACCTCGCCGGGTGCTTCCTTCATAATTTGAATCCACTCACTCTCTCTCTCTCTCATATAAGGCATTGGGTTTCGTTTGGTCATTTGACTAATTATTGGAATATCTTATGAGGACATTCAGGTCCACGAATATTTGATGTTAGTTCGGCCACTTTGCTAACAGTTTTTGAGTCAAAAGCACTGCATAAATGTGCATGAACCATGAGTTCTCCTGTAAGCAATTTTTCAAAACAGTCTACTTGCAAAATAGGCTAAATCCAGCACCAGGGATGCTAAAATCCCATTTCAATAATGCAAAGTTTAAAGAAGATTCCCTGTCCAACATCTTCCTGCCCATTTCATTTTGCATAACTCAGTCCTGTAGCAGCCCGAATGGGCATATGTAAAGTCGACGTACCACCAATGGGCATACTTGATTAAGGTGATCAGTCGATCGTGGTGACCTGAATGTCAATTTTAAGCACACAAAAGAGTAGAGTTTAGGCCAAGATGCCCCATGTCTAACCAACCTTTAATGGTGTCCGCCTAGAAGATCCACATGCCAAAGAATCAACCTAATCAGATGAAAGTAATCATCCAGTCTTCCATATTTTAATAATCTGCGAAATCGGATAATAAGATAACTGTAAACTATAATTTGATAGCTAGGATCATCCAATATGTTGATCTTTGATTCAGACATCTCCCATGTAACAGCCAACAAATGCGCGGTCCCCCTACCCTTACGGCCCTACTATCCTATGCATCACATGGGAATGAACACTAATGTGAGCCACACACCGAAAGGATTGATTCTATGATCAATCAAATTTCAAAATTTCTCTATCTACGACTACCTCCACCATACTTCTAGTTTTAAAATTCAGGTCACAAGGGGAAAAAAAAGGCAATGAAGGGAGCAAATGAAGACAACTACATCAGAAATCTTCTAAATGTATAGAGAAACAATCTCAAGAAGGGATTATTATTCAGATAACTCTTTCTTGCAAGGAAATGTGAGATACTTGCATGGAGAGAAAGTACTTCAACTCTAGACAGTCAAAAGCACTTCACAAAGCATACACCACAAGCAAGCTGTAGTTAAACACTACCTCTCACCAGATATCAGGACGGAGCTCTCCAGTTGCTGGGGGCATCCATCTCCCGGAGTGGTAAACGCTTTCACCAACCTTCCAACCAGGCACGTCCTTCATTATTCTGGCTTCTTCCTCCAGATACTTTTTCCACTCTTTAACAAACCTAAAATAAAGCAAACAGGCAGATGGGAAAATGTTAAAAAAGCATGGGATACAAGACAAAGACTATTAGAAAAGACTTTTACCTTTCATCCTCTTCCGCTTGAAGAATGGGGAGTATTGCCCTGCGTGCAGCATATTTTTCTTCTTTAAGCGCCCTGCAAGAAAAAGGCAATAATTGTTAGGAGATACACCTCTCAATGACTTTACATGGGTTTCCCAAGAATCACATAATCATATGTCCTGCTCCTGCCTCAATAAATGTAAATTCATCCAAAAATCCTCCAAAAAATGCCCCACTTCATGGACGATAGGTCCAGTGGAGCAGTGCATTGACTGCAGTTAACTTCCATACAATTGATCTTTTATGAAGAAAATCTTACTGTCATTGTATAAAGATGAGTTTCTCGAGATTCCCACTCTACCACAACCAAACCATATAATTCAGAACTTGAGGAAGTAATAATGCCCATACATATCTACTTTACCACAAATTACAAATAACCTTCTCATGACATTCTCCAATTAGGTATTTCCTTAAACAGTGCATCCATCCATGGATTAAAAAATAGCCAAAACTGATATGTATCGGTTTCGGTACGACGCAATACCCAAAACCGACCCTTTACCCTTTTTTGTTTGGAAAATAAGACTCGGCCAAAACCGTTGCATATCGGCTGAATCCTACGATACGTAACGGTTTCAGCCATAGGACTCGCCTGACATTTTAAGTTTAAAAGGGTTACATGAACCCTTAAAACAACCACAGAAATCTCTCTTTCAGTTCTCTCTTCTCTACCCAATATAAGCCATTAAACCTAAAATCATGTTGATTTTTGTTGATTAAATACTTGATTTGGGGTTTGAATCATCGATTTGAAGAAATCTAGGTTAAGTTCTTCATTTCGAGGAAAACTCAATTTAAGAGCTAAATTTGGTAAATTTTTTCAAAAAATTTATGCAAATCGTATTTATTACAAACCAAACTTACTAAATGCATGTGAGTTTCATAGATTTCACTTGAAATCCATCAGCATTAGTTAATTACTTGATTTAGGTTATTAGGGTTTTATTTTTTTTATTTTTTCTCTACTTTTTTAAAATAAATAACACTTTCTATTTATTTTATTGGGTGATCTTCATATATATTTTTTGTTTTAAAGATTGATACGTTGATATTGTTATTTGAAGTAGTATTGCATTTTTTTTTTAATTATGTAATTTTATTATTGCTTAAACTTTAAATAACTATTTGTAGTTTTGTACTATAAAATGTTGTTAAACGAGAAATTTAGAATATTGTTGTTTTGATAATTTTATTGTTTTTAGTTTTTAAATTATGTATACAATGTAATGATTTATAATATTATATTTAAAAAACTACTAGAATTCTACAATGGTGTTAACTTATTATTGTTATTTGTTAAATAATATTGTTGACCTTGTTATTTGCCTTATTTTTGCAGATTACATTCCTTGATTGCATTACTTGATTGAAGACTTGAAGTTGCATAGCTTATAAATTTCAACATCATGCCAAGAAAGGAATCATGCATTGGTTGGGAGTTTGGGTAGAAAATAGGGGATAGACATAAGATTAAGAGTAATTATTGCTCCAAAGTTATTTCTGGGGGAATTATAAGATTCAACGAGCATCTGGCTCATAAAACAGGTGATGTTGCAGGGTGTACTAGGATTCACAAAAAAGTCGGATGACACACCCCATTGCTCTCCATTGTCTTCAAATTGGTGTCAGATGGCACACCCTCCAACCAATGGCTTCACTCCATGTGTGCATGGAGAGGTAAATTAGCATTAATTCCATTTCAGAGTTTCAAACCATCTCTCTCTCTCTCTCTCTCTCTCTCTCTCACATCAACACACGCATTCAGGGGCGGAGCCACATGGGGTTTTCCTATTGTGCTAATAATGGCGGAGCTTTGAAGGGCAAAGCCGGGGGACGGGGGCTCTAGACCCCTTAAACTTCTAAGGAAAAATATATTCCTTACAAACGGACACAAACAGATGAGATGGCCAGTGAACTTGCCCTCAAAAAAAAAAAATCAGGGGCTATGCCCCCGAACCCCCCCTGCCAAAGAATCCTGGCTCTGCCCCTGCACGCATTAAAGCACTCCTCACCCGAATGAAACTGTTTCTCTCCAATTCCAAACGTCTCCATATCTTCTATTACCACCCTTCAACCAATAGCTTCACTTCATGTGTGCATATTGAGGTAAATTAGCACTAATTCCATTTCACAGTTTCAAGTCATTTCTCTTCCCTTCCAAACGTCTCTCTCTCTCTCTCTCTCTCTCTCATCATAACACATATTAAAGCTCTTCTCACCTCAACAAAACTCACTCTCTCTCTCTCATTCCAAATGTCTCCCTATCTTCTATTACTTAATTTCATGCTAGGGTGTATTGACGTGGCACTCGTAGAATGCAATCTATTTTTCCTCCCACAATACCACGTAGAGTCTTCCAGTTATAGCTCCATGTCAGATATGTGGGACTCAACCATATAAACAACCACCTTTCTCTCCATCTTCATCTACCACTTAGTCTTCTCACCCGTTTATAAAAGTTTCCCTTCTCTATATACATACTCCCAAAACACTCCCCCTCTCTCTCCCAAATCGGGTAACCACACGTATCAGTCATTTTTTCCATCTTCCAAAGAATTGCGTCTCTTGAGCCTAACTCCTCCATCTTATGTTCAAAATACAATGCTTTTATTCAGTTGCTGCAGAGAAGGAATTGAGAAAGGAGAGTAGACCATCTCAATGGGACTGCGCAACCAAGAACTCAAAAGAGATATGGATCTTATCCCCGTTTTTTTTCCTGTACTGTTTTATGGGCCTATGTTCTTCTGATAATTTTTTTAATTATCTGTGCTCTAGGTCTATTAATGGAGCTTTATGTTTTATCATTTTCTTTTCTAGATTGATTGACACTAAGTCTTTCTTGGGTATCGGTAGACTGTATTTAAGACCGCATTTGTTTTTGAGTCTCTGGTTTACTAAAAGAAGCAGTCCCATTGAAAGAAGAAATAAAGGCCTGTTGGTCGTCATCCTACAGATAGATTAACTGTAAGTGATGCATCTTTACTACACTAAATATATTTATGTTGGAAATCAATTTCCTGATTATATGAATTATTGATATTTTAAAAGATGAATACCAATAGAACTGGAAATAAGGGCTACTGTGCAGAATTCACGTTAACCCAAATGTATGGATCTAGCTCACTAAAAGGACCAGTTACAGGATTTTCTTCATCTGGATTATAATCTTATAATATGGGCAAAAAAGGGAAAAAACACAAGAAAGAGAAATTCTGAGCAAAGAATATATGAATACGAATCCTCTATCAATTTGAAGACTATTATCGATAACAAAATTAGGGTAAACTCACTACTATATTTTTTAGGTAACTACTGTATTTGTTATTTTTGTATTAGTAACTAAATTAGAAATTACTACTAATTAAACCCAACCAGTTGGGTGACCACGTGGCTTCTTGAGAGCGTTTTTAGGGTCCGTAACATTGCCTTTGGAAAAATTTTCCCTATTATCCCAAAGAGTGTTCCTCTTCTCACGTCTCTTTTGTTGTTTGATATCCTCTTCCTATCTCTTCCTTTAAATATCAGCCAAATGACACACTATTTGGGAGGTTTGGCGAGCGTTACAACTATTGGGTTGGTTCTAGGGTTTGGAGGAAGAACACGTCCAATCTCTATCCAAAACTGACGGAACGCTTGAATTTCAAGAACATCTCTCTCGCTCGCTCAAACGACACGTCCCTTACTTTCCTTTGTAGACAGTATGGAGAGGATGCTCCAGACCTTAGAAGAATTGCAATGATGGTTCTAAGTTAAACTTGCTCCTCATCTGGACGTGAAAGAAATTGGAACACGTTCTCACTATTCACACAAATCCACGGAATAGGCTAACTTCTGAGAAATTGGACAAATTAGTATTTGTCTACTACAATATGAGATTGCATATACGTCATATAATGAGAAGGGAGCAGGACAATGATTTTTATGATCCAATAAATTTGGATCATATATTTGCCGATGATAGTCCCCTAGACCCATGGTTGCGTGAAGTCAAAGAATCGGTTTTAACCAATACATCTTTCCTTCAAGGACATGTAGATGTGAGCAACGAAGAGTTAAGGGCCACAGCGGCCGCCGCCACAGGCACAGGCACAACAGCCGCCCACTGTTATATCCCCTACTTCAGCAACTACAAGTACAAGTAGAAGCAAAAAAGGAAAAGGCAAAGCACCAGCTGTTGAGGTCGTTGAGGAGGAAGGTGAAGAGTCAGTGAGAGGACATGAGCTCTCATCTACTAGTAGTACTAATAGTGGTGATAAAGGTGGAGGTCCTGATGCAGGTTTTACAGCTGTTATTTATGATGTGGATGTTGGTCAGGGGCAAGATGTCTATTGGACCGGATCTGTGATTCAAGAGAGTCCTAATGCAAGTAGGGGGAGAGAGGGAACTGAAGAATATTCGACTCCACCAGACTACATGGCAGGGTATGGTTCACTTCCCCAGTATCATTATGGAACTTATAGTTATGGATACCCTCCCCATACACGCATAATCAGCCACAGTATAGTATTGGACCTACTAGCAATGCACAGGATTTTTTCAGCGGCTTATTCCCACACGGCTATGCCCAAGCACAACACTAGGAAAGTCTCTACCACCAGCCTTACATTCAGCCAAATAGAGATGATGATGATGATGAGTCAGCCCATAATTCTGTGTCTTTAGCACTTAACAATGTGTTTCTACTTTTGACCTATCTACTACCTTATATTTCATTATTTCTACATTTTCAACTTAATATTAGTTTTAGAATGTTTTTAAAATTTATTGTATTTTTTAGAAATTTAAAAAAAAAAACCGAAATCGATACTTATTTGTTCATACGTATCAGTTTTGGCTAGGACTGTTACAGTCCCTTACACCGATTTTTTAATCCTTGCATCCATCACAAAAAGTCTTTACCAAAATCATGCAATCTCTCCAAACCACTCCATTTTCTCCTCAAAAACACAACCTTCCCATGGCATTCTCCAATTAGGTCTCCCATAAACAGTATATCCTTCGAATAGATAGTCCTTGAAGTCTCTATCAAATCCTCCAATCTCTACAAACCACTCTGTAGGTCATGAAAAGGTCCCTATAAGTAATTCAAAACATGCCACCCCAAGCTTCCTCACACTCACTGGAACTTCTTTATTCCCCTTCTCTCTCTTCCTTATCAATGAAAAGTTTTCCATTCCCAATCCTTACACTTTCTCCTAAGTTTCCAGCTTCCACCAAGAATTTAAAGGGTATTTCATCATTGTGAAATTGTCTCCCAACTTATTTGCAGGAACAATAACATAAAAGCAAAAGAGCAAAAAACATTTAGTTCATCTTGGCGCCATAAGAATTCCACTAACTCGCAATGCCTAAGGTATAAAACTAAATGTGATTAACCATCACCTCGTTGAACTCCTCTACCAACAATTCCCCCAAATCTATAGTATCCCCCTGGCTAGAGAAGAGAAATATATCAAAGACAAAGAGATCATAATTCTAAGATGATTAGAAAAGTGCAATTTCTAACCCAAACCTCATTGAAGACTCCAAAAGGAGGTTTTTTTAAGGATTAAACAACTTCGTTCTAATGCCCCATAGCTTCAGTGACCAAAGTGATTGAGAGTGGTAAATCTTCAGCGCCAACAATTTTGAGCAAAGAAATGACCCAATAGTCCTACCCTACCTCCTAGAATAAGATATCCTATGGGCACCCTATTTCTAGGGTTTGTTATATGTTGATTTAATATTAAGAAATTGAACATATATTCAAGAAAAATCTTTCACATAAATTGCCGAAGGAGGCGATGCACGATCCAATTTCGAGACCCCATTTCATCAATGCTAAGTTGTTTTCAAATCTTGTTGCTATCTATTCTGGATAAATGTTAACGACAAAGCAAGGAAGATACTGTTTTTTTTTCGTTTGGAAACAACAAAAATGTAAAAATAAAAATAATAAATAATAATTAAATTAAATTAAAAAAGGGTAAGGAAAAGAAGAGAGTAAGAGAGGGGTTAAAAGACCAAGAACACCAACGAGCACCAAGTTATCACTTCGAAAGTAATGCCATTAGGTAGTAGGAGCAGGCTCTCAACAGAAAAACTCCACCTCAACAAGCACAAGGCAGTGTGATATGTGAGATTTCATCAGTTAAACCTCTAAGGAAGGAACCCTTCACATGCATCGATCAAATAACATTACAGAAGTGGCCTCCAACTTGATTTGATGCAACAAAAAAAAAAAACAAATTAAGCAACCATTGCAAAGGAGACCCAGTCATGATAAATTATCCCATCAAATATATTGACCTTAGTTCCCACTATTGTTCATGAAAATGTTACTCGAGTACAACAAGGATACTGGCATGGCCACATGGGTATGGCGTTTTGTACTATAAAGTGAAGTTTCAAACCAAGTTTTAGGCTCCATATTTTGAAATGTTAACAACGAGAAGGCCACCAGCATAAGTTGGACCTAGATTACCATTTGAGTTTCAATCAAAATAAACTACTAGTGTTAAGTCCAAGAGGAAGTTACTTCAACTTCTCCTTTATTATAAAACCAGTCTCTACATGCCACCACTTCTGAGTTTTGTCCCTTGTCTAGCTTTTGGAAACTCCATTTGGTCAAAGCTTAATTTCACACCAGTGCAATCAAAGCATCCAAGCAAAGATTAGGCGATAGGGGTTCCTAAGCAATGAGTTGCTTATGTAATGCCTAGGTGACTAATCTTACTTTATTTTATTCAAATTTGATGTATTTAATGTTTTCACATAATATTGAAACAAGTATTAAAAATTAAAGACAAGAATGTCACAACGAAAAGTAAAGAGAAGAGTTTGGAGAAAGGGAGGAGACTATATAGAAACCCTAGACAAAATCTGTGAAATAAAAAAAAGTTTTACTTTATATACATATATTGATACACACACATATCTATATATAATATTTGAGGTTGGGAGAAATCAGCCTAATCTGAAATGTCTAAGACATCCGATCGGACGACAGAAACTATAATCTAGGTTGGGTCACAGTAACCCTATGGGTTAATGTTGACCAACTAGGTTAATGGCGAACATTTCCGACATTCAATCGAACGGCTAAGACATTTCTAATTGAGCTATTTTTTGACAGGTGTTAAGGAATAGGGACCCACATTGTGAGTTTTTATGGGCCCAAAAGAATGTCACGCGTCGCTCAAATGCATGATGACAATGTTACCTATGCGTCACACTTATGTTACCTATTCAATGTGTATGTGTTACTTTGTGGATGACATCTAACATTATGTGGGTATTTGTCATTAATAATTTCAGCGCTCAGGAGACAAAGCCCAGGCACCAATAGCCAATAGGTGACCCCATTTTCGTGAGTGAAAACCTAGACGCTCACGCTAAACCCTAATTGGGCGGTAAGAATCTTGGCTAAGCGAGGTGGTGACCTAGGCATTGGTTAGGCAACATTTTGGCTACGCTAGTTGACACAAGTAGTTTTGACATCAAAGGACTCGCTATATAAGATTCTAGCACTCAACTCCTTCAAAAAGAAAAGAGTAGCAACTAAGAACAAAAAATATCAGTAGCCAAATGAACTTTAAAAAGGCTGAAAAGGTTAACAAATGTCAAATGCATCTAAAAAGGCACCCCACACTACCCCAAAGTAACGATACGGACATCAATCCTCTCTACATCATTACAGAATTTATAACACAGCAGTGGTACAGGTTATCAAAAGTCTGCTTGCAATTCTAGCTTATGCCCAATTCAGACCCATAGTGTAACCACATGACATAAAATGTTCAAGCATTATACAAGAAAGAAAAATATCTCTATTTTTAAACCAATGAAATCAAGCATCAAAACTCCAACCTCAATAAAAAAAACAAAATTCAAGTTTAAACTAAACCTAATTACATACCCCCAAAAACAAATTAGCAACTTATAAATTGAACACTCCATAACGATTCTGTTACGACCCTAAATGTCTCAGGTAGCCATATCCGTGACTCGAACCTGAGACGTAATGTTAGGCTCTGATACCAAATGATAGGAACCTAACCAATACTCCACAAGCCCTAGGGTGATTAATCAAAACAGATTCTATTCTAACCAGCAATAATCAAAAGATCCCTCACATTTCTAGGGTTTATTTCAGAAACCGAGTAAATCGCTGGGAAGATAAGTAAGGATATGAAATCAATGCAATGATGCATCAAAACTAAGATAATTAAGAAACCCTAGATTCGAGAACCGGATAGAGATGGCGAAATGCTGACCTTCTGATCTTGTTGCCTTTGCCGACCTCGTACATGCCCCATGAGAAAGCGACGAAGGCAGTGAGGAACATGGCAATGGCGCTAGGGCCTTTTGTAGGGATGCGACGAGCATACCGGACCGGAGGAAAACCGCCAGGCGGCGGTCCGTCCTGCAGAACCGGCATCTCCTTGACGCTGACCATCCCCGGTTTCTTCCTTATCATTGCCTCCGTCATCTTGGCCGGTTTTCAGAGGGAAAAAAAAGACGATTCGGTCCGGTTCAACTTCCGGTTCGGATCAATCGTAAGGTCAATTGCGTTTTGTGTCAGCTCTGTCTCTCTCTCTCTCTTGATCGAGAAGCAGCAGCAATGAGGAAGAAGCTTCGGAGCCGTGGTTGTTTGAGAATAAAAGGGCAAGCTCCGTTCTACGCAGGGTGCGTAGAATACTAAGGCTGTGGTAATCATTGTAACACGTGTCAGTTTGAGAATCACCCCCGAGCTCTTTTTGCCATTTTATTTCTCTACTAATTCAAAACAGGAAAATAGTTCGCTCCACTAGCGAGGAGTGAACTATATTGCTCATCGCTCTCACAAAGCAAATGAAGTCTGATTAATTTATTTTTACTCCTGTGGTTAAAAAAAATTATTTTGTTTTTAAAAAACTAAATGCAGATAGATGAACTCTAGGGGTTAATGAATCTTAACCGCAGTTAAATAGAGCTGAAAGAGGGACAACTAGCATTAAAATGGGACTCAAGACGCACGTCCTCCTGTCACTAACTAAGGAGGTGATTTCCTTTGAAAATTTGGTACTCTCCGTTCTGTGGCGTCTCATTCTTTTTTTCTTTTTTTTTGCCACGTGTCTCTCACCCTTGGTTCATCCATTTATCCGTGGTTTTTATAAAAATAAAAATAAATAATCAATCAAAAGGTTAAAAAAATGAACCCAAGTTAATTTAATTGCAGTTGAAGGGGCAGCTTTGTGAGAGTGAGAAACAATAGTACGTTCTTCACTCGTGGAGCCAACTATTGCTCTTGAAATATGGTAGTCTATGGCATAGTTAGTAACTAGCGAAAGTATATGCATCGGTTAGAATATTTAAATAAAATTAACTATATAAATTAAAAAAATTTAATATAGGAGTCTTGATAAAAATAATTAAATTAGATCTTACGGGAGTAGAAAACTATTAATAAAAACTAAAAATAATTAGAACAAACCTTCTAATAAGTCTGGGATTAGGTGTAGCAAGAGGCTAAAAATAATTGGAGCAACCTACTAATATGTCTGAGATTAGGTATAGCAAGAGGCTAGCCCTCGGAAGGCTTATAGTCCGAAAATCCCATAAAATGGTGATTTAAATCATCAATTAAATTGAATTTCCTTTGAACCATGTATCTTAATTTTATGACTAATGCTAACTATACTCTCTTTTAAACTAATATGTTTTTCAAGGGAAAGGCAAACGTGTTCATTATCTTTCATTAATTGGAAGACTTGTTTTGTGTACCAATACTTTATAAGAGAGTGCATTAAAATAGTGTCGCTATCATTTACCTAATTTTATTAATAGTTTCTGTCACGCCCCAAAACCCCACCTGGGAGAATGTGAGATCTTAACACGTGACTTATTTAATAATCATCTTGTTAGAAGCAATTAAGGCACAAAAATATGAACCTAAAAATTTTTCTTCAATTAATGACATCAACTAAATGCATAATCCATAATAAATAACCAAAAGTAATAAAATCTTTGATCATCCATCATGATCATAATCATCAAATTAAACTGAAACATAAGTGTCTATGATGTCAATAAAAAGTCTTCCTGAATTCTTCAACTACTAATGAAATAATTTCAGTAATAAGGTCATCGATCAAGGTCCCTTTCTTCCTCGGGATAGTCACATTCGGATTCCTCGAGATACTCCTCTTCTTCCCAAGGTCCGAGAGCACAAATGTCGAATCCTGAACCTGAACCTAGACCTACCGACAACAAAAGTCATCAGCTGAGTAACGAGTTACTCCGCGTATATAATGGAACATAATAAATAATATAAAGAATAATATTTACATGCATTTCATCACTTCACACATTAACTTACATATAAAATCAGAGTGCGGAAGTTAAACATTTAAAATCTCTGTCAATTTTTTTCTTTTCTTTTTTTTCTTTCCTTCTGTTCTTTCTTTCTTACTTTTTTTTCTTTTCTTACTTTTCGTATTTCATATATTATCATCACATCAATACTCATTCACATGCATTTGTAATAACTTAAAATATCGTTTTACCGTATAAGGAAAGAAGTTACTATACTTTACTTTACCGAGATACCACCCTTCATATATTTTCCGGTACGGACGGCTTAGTACATTTTCTGGTACGACGGCTTACTTACTTTGGCATGTATCTCGCCCTTTCTGATGGTGTCCGGTGGTGCACAACACAACATACATTTATCGGTTTTGTGTATTTCTTTCTTACTTGCATACTTTTCTTACTTTACTTTTGGCTTACTTACCATCTCATTAATGTCATTAATTTTTTATTCATACTTTTACATATTTCCCCCGTGAGTGCACAATGATATACTCTTGTTTAAATTGCACCTAAGACTAACCGTCAAGGGTCATAGAACATCTCATCATAGCATCCCATACCACTATGTTAACCAGGCCTAAGCAGCATGACTTTCATCAGAGGTTCGTTTACCCAATAGTATATCACGTATTAGAAACATAAAATAAACACACCAACTATCATATTCCTAATGATTCAACAATATAGAATTCACAGTTGATATTAAAAGTGTTCTTAAATCATAATCTAATTTAAATTTGAATTCCTTCTTTTTTTTTGTTTAATTGAGATCAATATCTTGATCGTAATCTTTTTTAATTGATAACCATTCTCTTTAATTTATAAACATAAAATCATCCATTCAAATTCATCCATCATCCCATCCTCATCGTAAATCTACACACTTCACATCACTTTCCTAATCCCCTTCTTGAATCATAATAAATTTTACATAGTTCTTCACATCTTACCATAATAATTCCATGATAATAAAATAATATCAGTAATAGTCCTTCACGTCCTATTTTAACATTTCAATAATAATAAAATAATATCATCAATGGTTCTTCACATCCTACTTTAACATCTCAATAATAATAAAATAGCATCATCAATTATTCTTCACATCCTACTTTAACCTTTCAATAATAACAAAAATAATATCATCAATGGTTCTTCACATCCTACTTTAACCTTTCAATAATAAAAAAATAATATCATCAATGGTTCTTTACATCCTACTTTAACCTTTCAATAATAAAAAAATAATATCATCAATTGTTCTTCACATCCTACTTTAACAATCAATGAATAATAAAACGGAGTCATCAATAGGTTTTCACATCCTATTTTAACCATCAAGGATAATTATAAACAACATCATAGACAGGTTCTTCACATCCTATTTTAACATCCATAAATAATAACATGAGAATCAGATATAGTTCTTTACATCATATGTTAATCATTCACTAATAGAGATCATAATCATTGTTCTTTACATTCCATTTAACAAATTCATCAACAATAATAAAAGGGTAGACTAGGGTTCTTCACATCCTACATATTCTTACCTCTTTACCTAGATTCATCCATTTTTATTCTTTATTCAAGTTAAACTATTCAAAATATTGAATACTAGATCTGTTATTTACCTCACTTGATCGTATCTCTATGATCTATTGCTTGAGAATAAGGTTCTACTTGATCTTCTCGCCTCCTTTTCCTTTTTTTTTGACCAAATCTTTGAACTCCTTCAATCCCTCTCTCTTTGATCTCTCAAAAACTCTCCATTTTCTCTCTTTTAGGTTTTAGAAGGCCTTGGAAACCCTCTCCACGAGTAAAAAGGGGTATTTATAACATTGGGAGCCCTAGGGACTAAAAAAAAAACGAAAACACTCAACCCACCGTCCAGCAGGCGTTTTGGGCGATCGATCGATCGCCGACGCTAATTTATTTATTTTTTACTTTTTCGCTACTTTTTGTTCTTCTTTGATTTAGTGCAATTTATCTTTATAAATTCACTAAATCAAGTGAATTAAATGGGTTTTGAGATTCTCGATTTTTATGCGTTGATTTCTCATGGGATTCACGCATTATTTTAAGCACATTTATTTAGGAAGTTAGCTAACACAATTATGAACCTAGTGCATTAAATGCGGGTCATTACAGTTTCAATCTGTCAATGAAGAGGAAGTGAGTGAATAGGGACATCGGTGGCCTTTGGATGCACATAAAATGCAACAGAATGACATGATGAGAATATACCTTAGACATGGAAATTATACTAAATCATCTTGGGCGTGCTGACACCTTATATTCAATAGGGAAAGGGAAAACGCATTGTACGGTCCGCTTACAAATTGACCACCCAATCGTAAAGTAGCACATGGCAGTAAAAATTTGTTCATTTTTCCTTTGTGAATGTGATGAATTTTGATTGGGGTGGTCAAATTCCTAGAGGACCTTGTGGCCTCTAATTAGAACTATATTTTATTTGGTATTTCTTATCAACACATATGAATGGTATAAATTTTTGCAATTTTAATGTCATTCCCACTTGCACAAATAAAAATTATTATATCTCAATTTAAAAAATGAATAAAAATTATTGCATAAAAAATAAGTAAATAACCCCCTCCCACACCCATGGCCATTAGGGCATAAGGAGGGAACCATTCTTATATCGATAGGGTTAGTTTTTTCAGAATGCATAAACCATCATGTGAGGGTGAGATGTCAAATTTACAATGATTAGGTCATTTGGTTTATTTTAAATTAATAAAAAAATTACAAAGATTAGGGATGAAAATAGAAATCACAAACCCAAATAAAAACAAATCAAAGTACCAAAAGAAAAATACAACAAAACCAACACGAAGAGAGGAAGAGAGAGATAGAGGTACTTATATGTGGAGAATTGGTAGCTTCAAGCCATCGGACCATCTTCCAATAAGCAAGAAGAACATTCGAGACCGCCACCACAAAATAACAAGAGGAGAATAAGAGCACTCCCATCGTCTTTTGTCCCATATTCCACCCTATTCTAAATACATTCTAGACGAGGCGGAGGCCTAGTTAAAGAGGCTGACGGTTGATTTAGAACTTTCATGTCTACAGGATTAGGCCTATGTTAGGCAGATTTTATGACTTCAAACCCTGATACCTATAATAAAAAACATGATCAACAACCAAATCACCTGAATCAACAGCAATCATGCGTGACCATAAGGAAAAAACTCATTTAAGGAGGTCATGATCACTAACGGTTTGAGGGGAGAGAGGGGCACTATCTGACGTGCCCTCATAAGAGAAGAGCACCACTCTTCTCTTACCGCGAGGTGTGTTACCACGTGGCGTGTTATTGTAGGCATACGTGGTAAAATGGGAGAATACATCCTCCAATAGCATTAAGTAATAGATTCGGCCTATGGTAAATTTTCGGTACAAAGATAATTTGAGTATAATTCGGAATAGTCAATTCAATAGTTCGATTAAAAATTCGGTGAAAAAACGTAGAACGTCAAAACTGCGGTAAAAAATAATTCAAGTCAACACTCAATAATTTGTTTAAAAATTCAGCTATATATAAACTTGCATATGTAAAATTTGTAAAAAAAAATGTCATTAAATCTGTAACTTTATATTGTAGAAAACGAAGAAAAAAATGTGCAGTCAAAGAGAGAGAGAGAGAGTCGTATTTGGAAATGAGATTGATATGTGACGGTTGTTAGCGTTGAAAAACTGTACAATCCGAGACTCAATCTTCAACTATTGGCGGTTGCGGTGCCATTGTGACAAGTCAACAATGAAGTAGTTAGGTTAGAGAATTAAGAAGAAAAAAATATTGAGGAAAAAAAGAAGAGGTTGAGTTGTGGCTGGTGAGTGCTTCAAGACTAGTGGTTGGCGGCTTTCAGGGATGATGTAGTCAATAAGATAGAGACTTAAGATATGAATTGAGCGAGAGAAAGAAATCGAAAGAAAATGAGTTATGTGCAAATGTGAAAAAGATGAAAGATGATTTAGGAATTCACATTATAGATTTAGTTTTCTTTTTAATATTATATGTATTACCTGTGAACAAGTCACAAACAATTTGTAAATAAATAGCGAATGATTCATCGTACTTAAAAAATTCACGAATGTTTTCGTATCTTTGAATAGTACGGATGAATTATACGGATAATAAATTATATGTTTTATTCGTGTGTAATATACGAATTTACTAACTTTCTATGGATGGTACTCCAAGTATACTCCAAAATATATTCTCAATCCTAATCTTGTATTTTATATAATTAAGAGTTTATGTGACTTTAAAAATGATAATATAAGTTAAGTCAAATCTAATCTTAACCATTAATTATTTGAATTTGAGGGTTAGAATTTAAGAGTAAATTTGAAAAGTACCCACAATTCATTGAATTAAAAAAAAAAACTTCTTCTTTTTTAACACCCGACTAAAATTTCTCACCAATTTTTTTTCAACGTGCAACGGTTCTAGAGTGCTTTTAGTCACACCTCCTAGTAGGTTGTATTTCCACTTTGGGGCCGGACTCGAGTTCAAGTCTCACCGGTGTGGTGATTTTGAAATCCAATCTTTGTACTAAACTAGATCCTAATACTATTAATTGGAGCTGCAAAGTAATTGTATTACTTGTACCAAAAAAATGAGTCTTTTTAGTCTCGTGCCTCGTACTGCATGGATCGTATCAAGATTCAGATCTAATCTAAATCCAATCTGATTATACCAGATCCTGAATCTTAAGAATCCGTTTGATGCGCATCTAAGATCTTGAATTTGATTATAATTGGAACGAATCTCGATCTATAGCAATCCGATTCAATTACATTCTCTATATATAGTACTTTGTAAATATCTTAGAACATGCGCAAAAATATTATAGTACTTAAATGTTCTAAATCGAAATATTAATTTTGTAAATTAATCAGATTGACTACAGATCTATAGTGATCTAATGCAACAAAAATATGATTCAATTACATTATATATATATATAACTTTGTAAATATATTATAGTCACACAAATATTATAGGACTATCCACAATTTTTTTAATTAACATATTAATTTGTAAATATATTAATATTACTCGAATCGAATTCAGGTCGGACCAAATTTGAACCTTGAATAAACAATCACATTCGAATTCAAATTGGGCAATTCGAAATCCAATGGTTCTCATATCGAATTCAGGTTTGTTGAATTTTTAATCAGATTGGATTTGGATATATATAGCTAGATATGTTTACAATCCTTTCGAAACTATCAATGAGACAACGATAAACCTATCCAGTTCATTGAATAATCTATTATGAGTTCAAGAGAGAGTCGAAAAATGTGAGCACTGGCGCACGAACTTTATAGCACTTTTTGTCCTGCCCTATAATAAAGCACCCTATCCTGTGAATTGAGACTCTAGTTGGACTAGCATATTCTTTCTATTGATCTCATTCCTCATCCTTCCCTCCAGTAAAAGAGTAGCTCTTGTCTCTCCGTATTGGTTGTGGCGTGTGCTGGGTGGTTAAAAAGAGTGGAGGCGAGTGAGGAAGTTATAAAAATTATTTATTTGTAGAAAAAAACTTAATTTACACTTAAAACACTATTTCTTTAATGGTTTTGAACAACCAACAAATTTAAAAGCCTTAAAATTTCCCTTTGCTATTTGGTTTCACTTCATTCGATAAAATTTTGGTCGGTTTCCATTAACAAAAATTATTTCATATATAATCTTCTTCCTTCAACAAAAATTAAAATATAATTTAATGCTTAATTTTAGCAATTAAACTTGTTTGAGAACATATTTCATTTTGCATGTCTTAATGCCTAATTCAAGGTCTTAATATGTCTAATCCATTAAGCTCTGAAGTTAGTGCTCAATTAAGTAGTTTAATGAACATTTGCAGTAAGTTTTTTTGTTTATTTTTTTCGGTTATCATTTAACTACGTTAGTACGGTCGAATTTTAGCTTGGGCATTGGAGCTCTTGCAACTCATACCAGGGGGATTAGATCTCCAGACCACCCTTCACCGAAGGCCATACCACTACCACTCATGCAAGAGGCAGGGGTAACGTTTGCATTAAGTTATTTATATCTATCACATGCATTAAAATTTTATTTAAAAGTTTGATAAGTTTAGCTTTACAAATATTTTAAATTCTCAAATTTACCCTTACGAATTTGAAATTGCTTATTCTCCAACTACGGGCGACAATGAGTCAAGTTTAATTGTGTCTAGGACGAATCAAATTAAATTTACAAATGAGTTGAAAAGACAAACCCAAAATTGGCCAAAGAGAACCTATATTCGTCAGCCTAACCCATATACAATTTATATATTAATTACATATTTAGCAACTATATAATTACATAATTAAACAATTTGTATTAAGTAATTAAATTTACAAATATTTTAAATTATAATTATTTTTAAACTTAAAATTAATATTTAAAGAATATTTTATGTACAAATCTATATGTATATAATTATTAAATATATTATTATAATATTTAACAAATCACACTTATGTAATTAAATATATAAGTTAATTATAATTCATATTACGGAAACTTTTAGAATTAAATTTAAATATAAATAAACAATTCTTTATATAAATTATATACATGAAAAAACATGTTAACTAATTATTATGACCAGTTGGGTGTGGGTAGCCAATATGAATTTGATCCAAGTATATAAAGGATTGTGGGAATTCGAATACAACCCAAGGATATAAAACCACTGTGAGCGCGGGTTTCGGGGAATCCCTGGTTTGTATCTCACGGGTTGAGTTAAGAGTCGCCACCTATTCATTCGGAAGGGATAAGTCCCCAAGGTTTGGATCAGGTCTTGGTCTGCGATCAGAGATCAGGGTAAGAGGTTCGGTTAAGTCCGGGGAAGGGGTTAGGCACCCCGGCACTTCCACTTTCCGTGGTTCCCTACTTGCTAGGGTTAAGCCAAATTTATCTCAGTTTTAATCAAATGCCTTAAGTATTTAAGATAATGCTAATCTAAGAAAGAGAAAATCCTAGACTAGGGTCGAACCCGAGCTGGGCTGCCTATGTACTCACATAGGGGTGAGATCAGACCGAGCTTAGTTCTGGCACATGAGCCCGTGCCAAGGCTAAGGGGGTGTGTGTGTGCACCAAGGATGGCTTGGGGTCTAACCGGGAGGCTAGGGGTGGTTGACCGAGTTGGTCAAGTGCTTGGTATTGGGCCCGGTAGGCCTAAGGTAAGTCCGATAGACTAGGTTTGGGCCCGGTAGGCCAAGGGTGAAGCCCGGTAGGCTAGTTTGGGCCCGGTAGGCCGAGATTAGGCCCGGTAGGCCGAGGAGTGAGGCCCGGTAGGCCCAGGGTGTCTTAACCAAGGGTTAGGGTTGCTAACCGAGGTTAAGAAAGGTGATTAACCATGGTTAAGGGTGCTAACCATGGTTAAAAAGTCCAAAATCATATTTTTTGGTCTTTTTGAATTTTTCTAATTTTTTTTGGGGATTTTTGCCAATGGTTAAGGATGCTTAACCGCGGTTAAGGGGGGAGGTCACCATGGTTAGGGGTGCTAACCATGGTTAAATGGTCAAAAGAGACCATTTTTAGGTTTCTCCTAATATTTTGGATTTTTTGAGCATTTTTGCAGATTTTTTCCAGTTAAGGATTTTTTAACCATGGTTAAGGGTCAAAATGGGGTCGACTCTGATTAAGTGTCTTAACCATAGTAAAAAATACAATTGAAGATATTTCTGGATTCCATGTAATATTTATGATTTTTCCAAAATTTTTGCTAGGTCATGGGCCGCTTAACCATGGTTAAATGTTAACCACAGGTGAGTTAAACCATGGTTAAGGGACCGGCTGAAGCAAAAGTGGGCCCGGGGTCCATGGCAGGGCCTAGACTGGCCTCCTACCCGGCCTGGGCCCCCACAAAGTCTAGCAAATGCGAAAAAACCCAAAATTTTATCCAAATTCTAACCATGGTTAACGGGAATTTAACCATGGTTAAAGGTGAATCCCTGGAATCCGAGAATACCAGGGGGTAACCTGAAGAGTAATGGACAATTTTAGCCCTTGTGGGGCCCAAGAGGAGGTCGTGGGTGGGCCCCACATGGGTTCAAAGTCGGCCCAAAAACGGCCACATAAAATGATAGATTTTAACAAAAGGACCCGAACAGTTTTTTTCTCAAACTTTGCGGCGACTTTGCCGTTGATTGGCTCAATCCCCGGGGGATCCGAGACCATAGTCGCGAAGCCTCCTATGAGGGGAACAATTTGGGCCCTTGTGGAGCCCAAGAAGAGGCTGTATGTGGGCCCTACAAAGGCCCAAAGTCGGCTATTTCACCATTTTTGCACACTGTCGACCCCACTTTGGGGTCGATTTAACTATGGTTAACGTGCGAGATAGAAGCTGAAATTTTACAGGGGGGTAGCCGGGTATGCAGGGAGTCTAACCATGGGCTTGGTTTAGATCAAGGTCGGGTCTAACCACAGTTAAACCATGGTTAGAGGGGGGTCCTAAAACTGATTTTTTAAAAAAAAATAAAAAAACAAAAAAGCTTTTGGTAGCTGGGTGTGCTCGACTCAAGCGAGTCCAGGGGGTTTCCTCATTGATTGAGGATCCCCCAGACCTGGGAGAGAGCATTGCCATGGGTGGGGGGTGGTGGTGCCGGTGGCCACGCCTCAAAAAACTCCATACTCACGGTTTTGAACCACCGTAAAGAAACAGCGAAGAAAAAAAAACAAAATGGGACCCCTGGAATGGGACCAGGGGTCCCTTACAATCTTAATACCAGAGCTTTTTTAAAAAAAAAACGAGGTATACCCTGTGTGGCCACTACGGTGGTGAAACCAGTGGAGGTGGCTGCGCGGTGGTGGCGTTCTGTGGAGCTCGGGAAGAGATTGAGGTGGTCTGGTGGGTGCAAGGTGAGGACCTTGGAGGTCTAGGGGTCGCCTGAAATGGAGTGGAGAAGGTCCAGGCGGAGTGGGTGGGTGAAGTGGCTGTAGCAGATTTTTTTGAAAAAAAAACTCCACCACTAGCTCCCCCCTCAACCGTGGGTGCAAGGGGAGTTAAATAGAGATTGGGGAAGGGGATAAGAACGAGGATGGACGACCGTGATTTGGTGGTCAATGTGTAGCTAGTGCGTGCAGAGAGTATGGGAGATTTTACACGAAAAGGGGCCTGCCCCCTCTTCTGGTTTGATGGCTCTTAACCCCAAGGGATTTGTTTTTGGAAGTTTGGAGGGAAAGGAGGAGGGAGTAGGGTAGTAGGGGAGCTGTGGGGGCTGCGGTGGCAGCGTTGTACACCTATGGACCAATGGGGAAGACGATGAACAGTCTTCCCCCCCGTTTTTTTTTTTTTTTTTTCTTTTCTCTTTTGTCTTTTGGTTACGGGCCTTAGTATTATATGGGTATGGGCCAACCCATATTGGCCTTGCCACATTATATTGGTGCCCCGAACCCCTCTTTTTTTTTTTTTTTAATTACAAAATAAAATAAAAAATAATTTTAAGAAAAAATCCTAAAAGACCATGGGCCTTGACCTTTTGGTTGAAAATTTTTGACTTTATGGACTTTGAAACGGACCTTGAGCCCATGGGGTTTTCCCTAGGGTTTAGACTAGGGCTAGGCTAGGGTCGGACTTAGGGTTAAGTCTAGGGCATACCTAGGGTTAGTCCTAGGGTTTAGCTAGGGTTATCCTAGGATTAGACTAAGGATTAGGTTTGATTTATTGAGATGGGTCTTAAGCCCATTGAATTTGGGTTATAGGTTTTGGTCTACCTAATTTACTAGGGCTTGGATTATCATTTACTTAGGGCTACTAGGGTTTGGCCGGTGATGACAGAGGTTAATCAGGGTGTAAAAATTGGGTGCTTACAGCTGCCCCTCTTTGTCGAAGAGCGCCAGGATGACGATTGAACGGCAAAGACTGGAAACATCCTATTTTTACACCGAGATGGATGTTAAGAATGATGCATATTGTGCAAGTGGCGAGTGTGATGAAGAATATTGCTAGAGGATAGCGAGTGGCAGGGGGAGAACACGAATGTAAAGATGGCGTGGCCCTGAGGTGCTGGTTGGAAGGAAATGTCGCTCGGAATCGGTGAGGGGGATTGATCGAAGCAGTGTTTCCCGGGGGATATTAACCGGATCGATCGGAGGAGACACATGGTGTCGAGAACACACAGGGTGTTGGGCATTCCAGGTGTCGACAAAGTGTGTTATGTCGACGCCCACCTGGGATGCCAAGGACACACGGGGTGTCACAGAGGAGGACATGCTGGAGGTAGTGCTGCGGTGTGACGAAGTTGTCACGGAGCACACAGGATGTCCGACATGCGAGGTATCGGCAAAATGTATTATGTCGACGCTCACCTGGGATGCCAAGGACATACGGGGGTGTCACAGGGAGGGACATGCAGGTGGTGTACACTGTCAAGGTACACGCGGGATGTCGAGCATGCGAGGTGTCGACAAAATGTGTTATGTCGAAGCTCACCTGGGATGCCCAGGACACACGGGAGTGTCCAAAGGGGACATGCGGGTGGTGTACACTGTCAAGGTACACACTGGATGTCGGGGCATGCGAGGTGTCGACAAAGTGTGTTATATCGACGCTTACCTGAGATGCCACGGACACACAATGGTGTCACAAAGGGGACATGCGGGCGGTGTACGCTGTCAAGGTACACACGGGATGTCGAATTGATTACAGGCATGATGCCGGAATTGATCTTGATATAGCCGAGAGGGACTGAGTTCTGATCATGTTTGAATGATGCTGAAGAGTTTAGTCATGTAGAGCATGATGCTATGCAAAGTGATGTCATGCAGGGAATAAAGGCGAGGATGCTTTCCCATGACTCTGCTGATTGCGACTTGTTGGGGAGGCACGAAAGCGGTTTTTTCTGCTTTACTTGCTGGAGAGACTTAGTGCAGGTTGGTTCAAACAGATTTTGATACCAAGAGTTTGCTTATTTTTGAAAAATCTTTTTCAGGAAAATCGTAGAAGACTTTTGTAAAGATTTTGATTTTGAAAGAAACGTGCTTAGTTAGCTTTTGAGATTTTGCCAGTAAATCGTCTTTGCTCAGGGCTTAAGGGATTTTGTGGATTCCTTTTCATTCTCGGAGAGCTGAGTATGATTCAGAGCAGGATACTATTGTTGCGGGCTGAGAATCCTGGCTGGGGAGAAGCTTTTGGAAGACTTCTAGACCATTGCTGGGGATGAGAACCCTGGTACGATTGTTATAGCCTGATGTTGAGGATTCGTTGAGGAGTAGGGCTCTGTTATAGACTATTGCCAGGGGGTCTGGGGCTTTCCGATCTGCTGGGGATTTCCCAATGTATGCCCCTCTGCTGGGGAGATGCTTTCCGGAGGATTCTCTGTTGAGGAATCATCTGCTGGAGATATTCCCTGATGGAATCTCTGTTGGTGATACTGATCCCTTGAGTCTAGTGAGACTGATCGCCGCCAGATCTTGTTGTCAAACTGATTTTCAGCTTTTTTTTTTCCTTTTTTACCCTTGGGATGACCAAGTCATGGGGTTCGCATAATTTTTGCGCAATGAGGCCGTTGCCGGTTTTCCTCATGCCTGCAAAGCTGATTAATTTTGTCCCTTTTTTGCCCCTAATCGCAAGACTAGGTCTGGGAGTCGCGTAACTTTTGCGCAATGAGGCCGTTTCCGGTTTTCACTCATGCCCGCGATTTGTTTGAGGGTTCGGATCTTCTCCCTTCACTGCCCTGATTGACATTCGCTGGGGATTGATATTCCACTGGGGATATAGGCGTGATATGACACTTGTACTTGCAGTTTCTAGGGGATCTAGGAGGACTTAGAATAGGACGAAACGTTGGCTAGGGGACTGAAATTTGGGACACCCTTAAATTTTGTTGCAACTGACTTGCATGGGGGTTTTCTGTTGAAGATGGATTTTTTTGTTGGGCTCCACTGAGGATCGTCCCCTTTGGTAGAAACTGATTGTTTTTGGGGCCTCTTCCCTGTTTTTTTTTTTTTTTTTTTTTTTTATAGGGTCCCTGACTTGGAAAATGTTTCAACTTCTATTTTGGAGTTCCCTTTAATGGAATATTTTGTAAACTTGATGTCGACTCCGTCGTGAAAATTGGGAGAATTTGTCTCTGTTTGAGGAGTGACTCTATGGGGAAAAGGTTGTTCCTATGAAGAGAGAGTTTTACGAAGTTTTGGATTCCCTTTGGGAGAAAAGATTTTGAGGGGTTAAGTCCATTTTTGCGACTGCACCTGATTTGTCAGGTTGCCTACGTACCCTTTGCAGGATCAGGTCATGACGTAGTTCAAACAAATGCCACAGATTGGCGAGGGAGGGTGTCCCTGAAAGGTTTTTGTGAGAGAAAGGCTGTTAGGCTCGAAGGGCTAGCTAGCGGATTTCATTGATTTTTGTAAAAAATGGTTACATTGCAAGGGGTGGAGAGTGTGCCAAGGATGGCCTCTTGTCAGTTCCCAAAGATCCTACTAGTACAAAGTGCCTATCAGACCTAGACCCTAAGCGTAGTATCGTTTAACTTTGTCCATATTGACGGGCTCTGGGAGGTCTTCGTCATCCATACGTCCGAGCCGCAGGGCCCCGCCGGAGAATTTGTCTCGGACTATGTATGGGCCTTCATAGTTGGGCGTGAACTTGCCCCTTGGGTCAGGACGGTTTGGTAATATCTTCCGGAGAACCAGGTCACCGATCTCAATACTGCGGGGCTTGACTTTCTTGTTAAATGCCCTAGCCATACGCCTCTGATAGGCCTGAGAGTGATCCATGGCTTTCAGTCGCCGCTCTTCAATCAGGTTCAGCTGTTCATACCGGGTTTGTGCCCATTCTGCTTCTGATATTTCTGCTTCCATTAACACCCGGAGCGATGGAATCTCTACTTCGATAGGGAGGACTGCTTTCATACCATAGGCCAAAGAAAATGGTGTTGCCCCTGTTGAGGTTCTGATGGACGTTCTGTAGGCCATGAGCGCGTATAGGAGCATCTCATGCCAGACAGAATATTTGGTTGCCATCTTCTCGATGATCTTTTTCAGATTCTTATTGGCTGCTTCCACTGCTCCATTAGTTTGTGGCCTGTATGGTGTGGAGTTATGGTGTTGTATTTTGAATTTTTGGCAGAGATCAGTCATCCCCTTATTGCAGAAGTTCAGAGCATTATCTGTTACAATCTCGAATGGGACACCATATCAGCAGATGATGTCTCTCTTCAGGAAACGCTGAACCACAGAGGCTATGACATTTGCATAAGAGGCTGCCTCGACCCATTTCGTGAAATAATCGATTGCAACCAGGATGAAACGATGTCCGTTAGATGCTTTCGGAGCTATGGGTCCGATGACATCGATGCCCCAAGTAGAGAAAGGCCAAGGAGCAGTCAGATTGTGCAGCCTTGTCGGGGGTGCATTGATCTTGTCAGCATAGATCTGACATTGGTGGCATTTCTGTACATGCTTGCAACAATCCGCTTCCATAGTAGACCAGTAGTAGCCCAGTCTGAGAATTTTCTTAGACAACATCAATCCATTCATGTGTGGGCCGCATGTTCCTCCATGAACTTCTTCGACTACCTGTGCTGCTTTACTGGTATCGAGGCATCTGAGCCATATCAAGTTCGGTGATCTCTTGTATAAAATGCCCCCTGATAGGACAAACTGGATGGCCAGTCTTCGGATCGCTCGACGGTCTGTTTTTGTGGCATCGAGAGGGAAGGTCCCGTCCTCGAGGTACTGCTTGATGTCTGCATACCAAGGCTTGTTGTCATTCACTGTGTCCAGCTCGAGGCAGTAGACAGGCTGATCCTGTTGCTGAATTTCAATTGGCCAGAGCATGATACCCCTGGGAATCTGTACCATAGAGGCGAGAGTAGCTAATGCGTCGGCAAATCTGTTATGGTTCCTAGATCGGTGACTGAAACTAATTCTTCTAAATCGAGTGATTAGCACATTGAGATAGGCTAGGTATGGGACTAGCCTGGCTTCTCGGATGGCCCAAGATTCATTTGCCTGACAGATTACCAAATATGAGTCCCCGTAGACGTCTATCTCCTCAATTCCGATACCCAGGGCTTCTTTTAGTCCGGCTATGCATGCCTCGTATTCCGCTTCATTGTTGGAGCACCTGAATTTCAACTTTACAGAGATAGGGAGATGTGCCCCCTTGGGTGAGATTAGGACTGCTCCTGCCCCATGTCCATGACTGTTGGCAGCTCCGTCAAAGTATAACTCTCAGCCGGAGTATTCTTGCTCTTCTGCTTCTGCGTACAGGATGGATTCGTCCGGAAACTGGTCATGTATAGACACATAGTCTTGTGTTGGGCTATGGGCCAAGTGATCTGCAATCGCCTGTCCCTTGATTGACTTTTGAGTTATGTACGTAATGTCGAATTCAGATAACATCATAAGCCATCGGGCAGTCCTTCCGGTAGTGGCTGGCTTTTCCAGTAGATATTTGAGTGGGTCCATCCGGGAGATCAGGATTACCGGATAGGAAAGCAAATAGTGCCGAAGACGTTGAGTAGCCCAAACCAGTGCCAGACATGTTTTCTCCAGCGGGCTGTACTTTTCTTCGTACTCTAGTAAACGCTTACTGATGTAGTAAATGGCCTGTTCTGTTCTGCCTGTCTCGTCATGCTGTGCCAAGACGCATCCCATGGATGTTTCTTGCACTGAGATATAGAGTAGTAGGGGTTGTCCTGGTGAAGGAGGCACAAGTACTGGAGGATTGAGAAGATACTGCTTTATCCTGTCAAAGGCTTCTTGGCATTCGGCTGTCCAAACGGTCGGTGTATTCTTCCGAAGAAGCTTGAAGATCGGTTCGCAGATCGGAGTGAGCTGAGAGATGAACCGGCTAATGTACTGTATTCGGCCCAGGAAACCACGGATCTCCCTTTCAGTTTGGGGTGCTGGCATTTCGATGATGGCTCTAGCTTTAGCGGGATCGACCTCAATGCCTCTTTTACTGACTATGAAGCCGAGGAGCTTTCCTGATGAAGCTCCAAAGACACATTTGGCTGGGTTCAGTCTTAGGCCGAATTCTCTGAGTCTGTCACAGAGTCTTTTCAGATCTTCAGGGTGTTGCCTGGCAGTAGGTGATTTGACGATCATGTCATCCACATAAATTTCAGCTATCTTGTGGATCATGTCATGAAAAAGTGCCGTCATGGCCCTCTGGTAGGTTGCCCCTGCGTTCTTGAGTCCGAATGGCATAACTTTGTAGCAGAATGTGCCCCAAGGTGTAATGAAGGAAGTTTTCTCCATGTCTTCTTCTGCCATTCTGATTTGATTATACCCAGAGAAACCATCCATGAATGAGAGCATCTCGTGCCTCGCAGTATTGTCGACTAGGATGTCGATGTGCGGGAGAGGGAAGTTATCCTTAGGGCTAGCCTTATTCAGATTCCGATAGTCGATGCACATCCGGACTTTTCCATCCTTCTTGGGTACTGGTACGATGTTTGCCATCCATTCAGGGTAGTTTGCTACTGCCAAGAATCCTGCATTGATCTGCTTCTCTACCTCTTCTTTGACTTTCTGTGACCATTCGGGCCTCATTCGTCTCAGTTTTTGCTTAACCGGTCTGACATCCGGGTTCAGGGGCAGTCTGTGTACCACCAATGCTGGGTCTAGGCCAGGCATGTCAGCATATGACCAAGCAAAGACATCACTGTAGCTTTTTAGGAAGCTGATCATGTCTGTTCTTTGTTGTGGGCTCATAGTTGTGCCAATCTGGACCAACTGAGGGTTGTCTTCGGAACCCAGGTTTACTGTCTCGGTATCCTCGATGTTCGACTGTAGTAGCCCTTCACCGCGTTCTAGCAGGTCCAAGATCTCCTGAGGCGGTTCGTCATCCTGTTCTGTTTCCTGCTCTGAGTCATACTCAACTTCTGAAAGCTCAAGGAGGGTTTCAGGGGTAGCCTTGTCGGAGGCGATTTCCTGGCAAATCATTAAGCTTAGTTTAGCATGCTTATGTTTTTATGTTTTGTTGGCTTCAGGACACTAGGCCTTCCAGGGGAAGAATCCGTGTGATTTCGTCATTAGCCCAATGCAAATGTTTTTTTTTGGAAAAACATGTTTTTGAGTCAAAAAAATCCAGATTTTCATTGATAAAGAAGTGGACTGTTTACAAAATTGACTCGATAAAACAAAAAGAGGCCTACAGTTGGCCGACATTTTGGACTTTTGCAACGGGAGCAAAGAGAGATAGATTAAGAAGAAGAGGGGAGTGATACTACATCACTGCTTGATCTGACCAACCTTCCCTGCACTGCGCTTTCCCTGGCCCTGTGTGGCCTCGATGGTGAGAGCCTCAGTCCACCAACGGATTAGTGGCTGGTGACTGGATGATGCTTCTGCGCTGTTGGAGATGGTGCACACCTGTTCTCCCGCTGAATATTCTGCTTCTGCTTCTGCATCTTCAACAGTCAGCTCTTCGAACATCCGGGCGACGCTGAATACTTCCGGTTCGGGAATCCCTGAAGATTCGGTGCCAGGTTGAGGGTTAGAGATATCGATGGCTGGTGCAAGAGGGGTTTCTGGGTCGGTTTCGAAGATTCCTATGGGGAAGGTTACTGAAATGTGGGGTCGGGGTTCAGGTTTCGCCGATTGTCTACTCTTCTTTGTCAGCTTGTTGAGATAGTCCTCGTAATTGGGCTTGTATCCCAATCCAAATGGAGGCGTGTAACGTGGAGGCACATATCTCTTCTTCATGCCCTGGTTCCTGACACCCAGGCCTAGACCTGGCTGGTAATTCATCTTTGCCATCATTCTGATAAAGGGAGGTACTGTTTGCTTGCTCTGCTGTTCCACTTGGGCGATGGAGCTGACCTGCTCAAACTGATAGGTCATGTAAGCTGTACCTTGACCTAGCTCCTGGATGTCCCCGAAGGAACTTGCCAACTCCTCAGATGGAATGACGACTAGGTGGTCATCCTGTATAAATTTGATTCTCTGGTGCAGAGAGGATGGAATGGCACCGGCCGAATGAATCCACGGCCTCCCTAGGAGCAAGGTGAATGAGGCAGGTACATTCACAACTTGGAAATTTGTCAAGAACTGAGCCGGTCCAACCCTGATGGTTAGGTCAATATCACCCAAGTTTTGCCTGGTGGTATTGTCAAAAGCCCTTATAGTCATGGGTCTCTTCTTAACTTGACTGGTGTTCATACCCAGGCTTTGCAGTGTAGAGAGTGTGCAGACATTTAGGCCGGAGCCATTGTCAATGAGTACCGAGGATAATGTCCTATCCATACACTGAACTGCAATATATAGGGCCCGAGTGTGATCCCTATCTCCATCCGGTATTTCCTCTTCAGTAAAGGAGATGATTCGTGATTCTAGCACTTGCCCCACCATCTGCCCCAGTTTCTCAGGCGAGATGTCTGGTGTTACATGGGCGTTGTTAAATACCCGGAGAAGTTGCTTTCTGTGATGCTCTGAAGTCAAGAGAAGGCCCAAGATAGAAATTTGTGCCTGAGTTTTGCCCAACTGCTGGGTAATATTGAATTCTTCCGCTTTTTCCAATATTTTGAGTAGGAGAGCCGAATCTGCTGTTTCCTTTTCTGAGTCTGATACCCCTGCTTTTTCTTTTGCCTTTTCTTTCACCGGCTCAATCGCCGGAGGTTGATACACCCGGCCGGATCGGGTGAGGTTGGCTATGTACTGACTTTCCAGGATGAGAGATTGAGGGGCAGGTACATGATTAAGGTTGAAAGGCCGGGAAGGGATGTAAGGGATTTTGACTGGTCCAGTGGATGTTGAGGCCTTGGCTGAAGCGGTGGGCCAACTGGCAGGACAGGGAATTGTGTAAACGATTCGCTCTTTCTCTGATTCCAGAGTGGGGAGTTGTATTGGGGTCTGGATGGTCTGAACATTTGACTGTGGCAGAGGGATTATGACTGGCGGTCGGTACGAGGGCCTGATAATACCATCATCGACTGCGGGTGCGCTGGGTCTAGGTTGCCCTGCCCCGGGCTCTTCCCACTCAATAAAGTTAACTTGGTTGTTATGTGGGGGCAGTGGTACCTGGTCGATACTGGTGTTGCTGGGAGCTAGTTCGACCTTACCCGTATCCAGGAGATCCTGGATAGCGCACTTCAGACCAATGCAGTAATCGGTTGCATGGCCCGGACCTCTATGAAAGGCGCAGTGTTGGTTGACATCATAATTTTTGTTTCTCTTGTCTGGCGGTAAAAGAGGGGTAGGGCCTCTTAATTCGAGAAGGCCCTGCTTGGTTAGGAAGTCCAAAAGTTGACTGAGTGTGTAAGGGAGAGGGGTAAAGGTTCTGGGGGGACGGGTTTGCCCCTGGTTCTGTTTAGCCGGCCGGGTGCTTTCGGGTGCTGGCTGTTGCCGAGCGGCCGGAGCCGGTAATCTGATCGGTGCTACAGGGGCCACCAAGTTAACATTTTCTTTTCTCTTCTGGTCTCTGTGACCGTTGTTTCGGCTGGTTGAAGCTGCTGCCGCTTTGGGGGGAGCAAACCCTAGGCTTGAATGAATGGCTCCACTTTGTATTGCTGCCTCAATACGGGCACCTGTTTTAACTATTGTGCCAAAGTCCACAACCGGTAGAGTGACCATCAGTGTAGAGTAGGGTTGCTTCAATGTGCCCAAAAATATGTTTGCCAGCTCTTCCTTAGGGATAGGGGTGATGACCTTTGCTGCCATTTCTCTCCACCGGGTTGCATATTCCAGGAACGACTCATTGTTCCGCTGGTACATCTGTTCCAGTTGGCTTCGTTGAGGCCGAAGCTCCTGATTAAAAGAGTATTGCTCCACAAAGGCATCCATGGCATCCTGCCATGTCTTGATTCTCTGCTTATCGATCGACATCCACCAGGCAAGGGCTGCCCCCTTCAGACTTTTCTGGAAATACTGTATGAGCAGAGGCTGATTCTTATTATACGGGAGCATATCCCCCAGGTACATCTGCAAATGTTGTTTAGGACAGCCTGAGCCGTCATATTTATCGAAGTCAGGTACCTTAAATCCAGGGGGAATAGCATCTCCAGAGGAGAAAGTCAGGTCCTCCAATGATAGAGTGGGGTTGACAGACGCCCCTTTCATTCTTCTCATTTCCTCTTTCATCTGTTTTATCTCCTCATGTTGGTCCCTAAGAGACGGTGTAGGGTCAGAAGATGATGGCCTGTCCTGATTGACATGTGATGTCTTAGGCTGGTCGTCATACTGGTCATACTCTTCTCCTCCTCCGCCTGTTGCGGGTATAGGGTTGGGAATGATGATAGGGGTAGGCTGCTCTGGGTGAGGCTGATCGGGGGTTTCATTGGAAGGGTTTCGGTTAGACGGTTCTTCGGTTCGGGCACCAATAAGAATATTCAGGGATTCCAGAACTCGGTCCAACTTGTTCTGCATTGCTACAATATCCCGGTCATGTGACTGTACCAGTTCCTCGATCCTCTGTTGATGGTCTGATGGTTCTGTCATTACTTCTGAGTTGTTTTCTATCGGGCCGATGTAGGGTACAATCTCCGTGACTGGTATTTCTGTGAGAACCGCTTCTGCGACTTCTGCGAGAATCGCAGTCAGAGAACGAGTCATGGGTCGGCTCATGCAGACTGAAAAGATGCAACGACTAAACATGAATATGCATGAGGGAGAGACAGAAAATGCAGAAAAGATTTTCATTGATTGCAGTGACTGAGTGAGTGCAATACAGGACTGACTCAATAAAACGAAAAAAGACTCAACCCTAGGCAGGCCCATCGGGGATGGCAAAGTCAAGCGGTCGAGGCACGCCGTCACAGTCCATGACCTGTTGTTGGAGGGATATGATTTCGACCTCCATACGCTCGATTGTCTCCGAGGCATTGTACATATGGGATCCGTACTGTCGAATCCGACTGGTCATCTCCTCCTTCGCACTATCAAGTTGTTCCTGATGGAAGTGCAACTGGGCCCGGAGGATGGAGTTCTCTCTGATATCACCCCTGTGTCTCTTCCGCAAGGATCGGACTGTATGCTCGAGGCTGTCAACCTGCTCCTGCATGGCTATGAGTTCACGGCTCTGCCTCGCTTCCTGCTGCCTGAATGCGCGCTGGGCTCGTCTAAGCTGCTTTTCTCTCTCCTGGATCTGTAACTGTCTTTCCAAGAAGAAGTCTGTCCAGGGAACCGCCATGTCAGCTATGGGTATGGTTCCTCGAGATGGGGCTGCAACTGGCGTAGGTAGTTCCCTAGGCGCTGGCATGCCGGGTGGAAGGTCAGGATTTTCTACCCATATACGGTATACGGAATCAGTTGGTGGTCCAGTTGTGACCACAAAATCTGGCCATTTGTCCCTTCTGGAGCTTCGCCAATCTGCTTGAAATCGGCGGGTGAGGCATTCAGATTGTACTGTGAAATCGACAAAGTCCTGTTCCAGGTTGTCTATAACCGGGATGCGCTGAGGGAGTCCAAACTTTCTAAGGACTCGAAGTGGTACATAGGCTGTAGAGCCGGTGAGTCCTGCTAGGACCATGCATCGCCTTCCTGCTATGACGACGCGTGGTAGTTGTCTGCGAACCAGCCACACGCATTCCCATGTGATCTGCTCCTCTGTCAATTCTTGGAGGAGCCGATAGAGAGTCTTAACATCCGAAGTCGCGATCTCGCCCTGATTCTGCGAAATCTTTCTGGGTAGGCTGTATACATCTCGAGGTACATCCGGTACCGATAAGATGGTGGGCAGGTGTGAGACCATCCACAGATGCAAAAGCGGTGCACTGGCGTGGAAGACGCCCTTTCTGCGTCCTGATGCAAGGTTGAGAGCCCTGAGTAACTCTGCAAGAATGACTGGGACAACCGTCTTTGATTCCCGCATGTCGTCGATTACCCCTGTCAGTACTGAGTCGGCGAAGGCGCGACTTTTTGGGAGCACCAGTTGTGACATGATGATCAGTGTGAAGGCATTGAGACCAGGGATCTCAGTTTCTAGGGAGTCAGGGTCCCACTTGGGCCGGTACAATTTCTCAAGAAATTCAATGGACACCCGGTCGTAAGTGCCGCTAGGATCGTACTGCAAGGAGGCAGGCCTGATTCGTAAGAATCGTGAAAGATCTGCCTGAAAGTTTGCCTTGTAGCGCGGTACTATGGCATCACCTTCCATGTTTAAGCCGAGAATGCGCTGTATCTCCTCCAGTGTTGGACACAACTCGTTCTTACCGAAACGGAATACCATATAAGTAGGGTTCCAACACTGGACGGCGGCATTAATGAGGCGCCAATCTGTCTTAACCATGGACAGGTCTAGGGTGTTACCCAGTCTGTAGTACTGGGCCCAAGTGAGACGCTGATCCTGACTCAGTGCCTCAATTTTCTCACGGAGGGTCGGATCACATGCCCCCTGGGAGGTCAGGTGCATGGGCCTAGGAGGCTGACCATTTGGCGGAACAATCCCTGACGGACCTGCCATCTACCCTGGACAAAACATACAGACTCTGTGTAAGTGCACTGTGTATGAAATGCAAATGATGCAATATTTTTTATTTTTTATTTTTTTTTATTAGGGTGTGACATGGCACATGTATTCTAATAGGGCAATCGGACAGGTGTCCGGTATGCTTTACCCGGGTTGTAGAGAACCAGGGGCCTATAAGGACAAGGCGGGGGATAGGTCTAAGTGAAGACCTATACGCCGAAGATTTGAACCTCATGTGCTATGTCCAGAGATGGGGTAGGATGTGTTTTATTACAAGCACAAATTTGGCTCATCACATGCCCCTGGGTGAGTGCTTATCCGGGTAGGATATATCCGGGTAATCAACCCTGATTGGGGACAGGTATAGGGTGCAAGCAGGTTAGGGTTTAGAGTATCCCTCCAGGTGGGGCTGCTTGTAGACTATACCCTAGCCTAAGCTATATGTATGTATGTTAGGATATGCAGTATTGTGTTCCTAAGGTTGGGGGGATCACTTACACCGTATATGCTACTCCCTGAAAAGGGCCGATTGGTGTAAGCGGGAGCGTTCAGAACCGTTTCCTGAGGATAGTCACCCAGCAGGCTAGTTCCGCGGACCTCCAAGACTGTTAAGCCCCTGTCACTGAGGATAGTCATCCAACAGCCGTGAGCGTAATAAGCCTGTCTAATAGGTATTGGGTTGATTACACTACTATGTTATGAATGAGATGCACAGTACACAAATCACCAAAGAGATGTAAAATGATTAGTATTAGGTTAAATACTTAAGCATTTGATTAGTTTGAGGTTTAGTTTGGCTTAAACCTAGGTTCCGGGTTGAACCTAAGATGTCCCCAGCAGAGTCGCCAGAGCTGTGAGCGCGGGTTTTGGGGAAACCCTGGTTTGCATCTCACGGGTGGAGTTAAGAGTCGCCACCTATTCATTCGGAAGGGATAAGTCCCCAGGATTTGGATAAGGTCTTGGTCTGTGATCAGAGATCAGGGTAAGAGGTTCGGTTAAGTCCGGGGAAGGGGTTAGGCACCCCGGCACTTCCACTTTCAGTGGTTCCCTACTTGCTAGGGTTAAGCCAAATTAATCTCAATTTTAATCAAATGCCTTAAGTATTTAAGATAATGCTAATCTAAGAAGGAGAAAATCCTAGACTAGGGTCGAACCCGGGTTGGGCTGCCTACGTACTCACATAGGGGTGAGATCAGACCGAGCGTAGTTCTGGCACATGAGCCTGTGCCAAGGCTAGGGGTGTGTGTGTGTGCACCAAAGGTGGCTTAGGGTCTAGCCGGGAGGCTAGGGGTGGTTGACCGAGTTGGTCAAGTGCTTGGTATTGGGCCCGGTAGGCCTAAGGTAAGTCCGATAAACTAGGGTTGGGCCCGGTAAGCCGAGGGTGAAGCCCGGTAGGCTAGTTTGGGCCCGGTAGGCCGAGATTAGGCCCGGTAGGCCAAGGGTGAGCCCGGTAAGCTAGGGTTTGGCCCGGTAGGCCGAGGAGTGAGGCCCGGTAGGCCCAGGGTGTCTTAACCAAGGGTTAGGGTTGCTAACCGAGGTTAAGAAAGGTGATTAACCTTGGTTAGGGGTGCTAACCATGGTTAAAAAAGTCCAATATCAGATTTTTTGGTCTTTTTGAATTTTTCTGATTTTTTTGGGATTTTCTCAGATTTTTCCCAGCGGTCAAAGGTGCTTAACCGCGGTTAAGGAGGGGAGGTCACCATGGTTAAGGGTCTTACCCATGGTTAAATGGTCAAAAGAGACCATTTTTAGGTTTCTCCTAATATTTTGGATTTTTTGAACATTTTTCCAGATTTTTTCAGGGTCAGGATTTTTTACCCGTGGTTAAGGGTCCAAAATGGGGTCGACTCTGATTAAGTGTCTTAACCACAGTAAAAAATGCAATTGAAGACATTTATGGATTCCATGTAATATTTATGATTTTTTGATGATTTTTCCAGAATTTTTGCTAGGTCATGGGCCACTTAACCATGGTTAAATGTTAACCACGGGTGAGTTAAACCATGGTCAAGGGACCGGCTGAAGCAAAAGTGGGCCCGGGGTCCATGGCAGGGCCTAGACTGGCCTCCTACCCGGCCTGGGCCCCCACAAAGTCTAACAAATGCGAAAAAAACCCAAAATTTTATCCAAATTCTAACCATGGTTAACGAGAATTTAACCATGGTTAAAGGTGAATCCCGGGAATCCGAAAATACCAGAGGGTAACCTGAAGAGTAATGGACAATTTGAGCCCTTGTGGGGCCCAAGAGGAGGTCGTGGGTGGGCCCCACATGGGTTCAAAGTCGGCCCAAAAACGGCCACATAAAATGATAGATTTTAACAAAAGGACCCGAACAGTTTTTTTTCTCAAACTTTGCGGCGACTTTGCCGTTGATTGGCTCAATCCCCGGGGGATCCGAGACCATGGTCGCGAAGCCTCCTGTGAGGAGAACAATTTGGGCCCTTGTGGGGCCCAAGAAAAGGCTGTATGTGGGCCCTACAGAGGCCCAAAGTCGGCTATTTCACCATTTTTGCACACTGTCGACCCCACTTTGGGGTCGATTTAACTATGGTTAACGTGCGAGATAGAGGCTGAAATTTTACAGGGGGGTAGCCGGGTATGCAGGGAGTCTAACCATGGGCTTGGTTTAGATCAAGGTCGGGTCTAACCACAGTTAAACCATGGTTACAGGGGGGTCCTAAAACTGATTTTTTTTTTGAAAATTTTTTTGAAGAAAAAAAAAAAAACTTTTGGTAGCTGGGTGTGCTCGACTCAAGCGAGTCCAGGGGGTTTCCTCATTGATTGAGGATCCCCCAGACCTGAGAGAGAGCATTGCCATGGGTGGGGGGTAGTGGTGCCGGTGGCCACGCCTAAAAAAAAACTCTATACTCACGGTTTTGAACCACCGTAAATAAAGAAACAGAGAAGAAAAAAAACCAAAATGGGACCCCTGGAATGGGACCAGGGGTCCCTTACAATGTTAATACCAGAGCCTTTTAAAAAAAAAACGAGGTATACCCTGTGTGGCCACTACGGTGGTGAAACCAGTGGAGGTGGCTGCGCGGTGGTGGCGTTCTGTGGAGCTCGGGAAGAGATTGAGGTGGCCTGGTGGGTGCAAGGTGAGGACCTTGGAGGTCTAGGGGTCGCCTGAAATGGAGTGGAGAAGGTCCAGGCGAAGTGGGTGGGTGAAGTGGCTGTAGCAGATTTTTTGAAAAAAAAAAAACTCCACCACTAGCTCCTCCTCAACCGTGGGTGCAAGGGGAGTTAAATAGAGATTGGGGAAGGGGATAAGAACGAGGATGGACGACCGTGATTTGGTGGTCAATGTGTAGCTAGTGCGTGCAGGGAGTATGGGAGATTTTACACGAAAGGGGCCTGCCCCCTCTTCTGGTTTGATGGCTCTTAACCCCAAGGGATTTGTTTTTGGAAGTTTGGAGGGAAAGGAGGAGGGAGTAGGGTAGTAGGGGAGCTGTGGGGGCTGCGGTGGCAGCGTTGTACACCCATGGACCAATGGGGAAGACGATGAACAGTCTTCCCCCCTTTTTTTTTTTTTTTTTTTTTTTTTTTTTTTTTTCTTTTCTCTTTTGTCTTTTGGTTACGGGCCTTAGTATTATATGGGTATGGGCCAACCCATATTGGCCTTGCCACATTATATTGGCACCCCGAACCCCTCTTTTTTTTTTTTTTTTTAATTACAAAATAAAATAAAAAATAATTTTAAGAAAAAATCCTAAAAGACCATGGGCCTTGACCTTTTGGTTGAAAATTTTTGACTTTATGGACTTTGAAACGGACCTTGAGCCCATGGGGTTTTCCCTAGGGTTTAGACTAGGGCTAGGCTAGGGTCGGACTTAGGGTTAAGTCTAAGGCATACCTAGGGTTAGTCCTAGGGTTTAACTAGGGTTATCCTAGGATTAGACTAAGGATTAGGTTTGATTTATTGAGATGGGTCTTAAGCCCATTGAATTATGGTTATAGGTTTTGGTCTACCTAATTTACTAGGGCTTGGATTATCATTTACTTAGGGCTACTAGGGTTTGGCCGGTGATGACAGAGGTTAATCAGGGTGTAAAAATTGGGTGCTTACAACCACAATCTGACCTATGCAAAATATCGAGCAGTTTCGAGCGAGTTGACAAGTCGGTTTAGTAATTGTCACCCCCATCTTTGGTCACTCACCAAGCGCTATTTTGATCTTATTTTAAATTTAGGTGTGTCGTTAAACAGTCTTAACTAGACAATTAACAATTCAATTAGGGCCCGTTTGGTTCAGATTATTGCAGTCAAAAGCGATTATGCTGATAAGTGCTTATGCGAATATTGTTTGGTTTGACACTTTCAATAAGTGTTGATGTTTATGTAAGGGTAAAAAAATAGAAAATACACATGTAAGAACAATTGTCGGTATCAACGAGTCTGATCACATCAAGAGCTACGCTCCAATTGATCAAACCAACCTTGGACTCCGCTTCAGACCCATGACGGGAAACACGTCGGAGCAAATGCTCTTGACCCGACTCCAGCTCGGAGATTCCACAACAGATGATACTAAGGTTCATCAGTTTAATTGCACAGTTGTATAAGATCAATCTGATCGCGAAAGATCCTAAACTAGATCAAAGAAATCTCCCCTGCGAAGAAGAAACTAAATCTATCATCCCACTGGCAGTATATTGCATGAATGAAAAGACTTCCATTTCACGAGGAAGCAAAGATGGGAAGGTAACCGGCTAATCCTAAATCAGCCTCGTATAAATTGAGAGGTAAGGGACAAAGGAAAGGGATCGATCCTCTGACATTGAAACACACATATCCTCCTTCCTTCGAAAATCTAATACTTCTAAAATTTCTCCTCTTTCTACTCCCCATTTTTTTATCCCATTACCGACTTGATTGTCAGAGTGTATTCCCAGGTCATCTTGCCTACCTATCCCAGACGATCAAAGCAGTTGTAGTTGCTCCAGAAGGTGACACGTGGTATCTTGAGTAGGTAGTCCTCCCCCCCCCCCCCCCCCCCCCACAAATTGGTGTTGTATGTGGGAAAACTATCTGCCTGCTAAAACCCATTCTCTAATATCATGGGCCCCAAAAGAGCAGCTGCAACGACATCCGTTCAGGAAGAGTCGTTTGTTAGGGACAACCCCGAGGAGTAGACTCAACTTCACGCACTGATAGCCGCTATAGAACGACATCAAGCAGCTATGGAACACATCGAATTAGAGAATCAAGACCTTCGAAAGAGGGTATTAGGGATAAAGCAACCTATCTCTAAGAATGACCATCCGAACGAAAGTGAGGGCGAGTCTCACACTGTTGTGGATCGGACCTTCAGGTCCGATCACGACGGCACGAGGCATACCGCCCACACCATCTACGACACCCACTCGGCCCCTGGAGAAGGGGAGCATGAAAAGAAGGATGCCCTAGGAGGAAATTTATGCATGACTCTGGAGGAAGTTAAGACACTTATCCTTGTGCAGATCAGTGCAATACTAGCTTGGCCGGGGAGAGGTCAGGATGACCAGGCGGATGCCTCACCCTTCGGGACGTTCACAACTTTCCTTTATCCTCCAGCACCCTAAGTGCAGACCTGCCCCGCAAATTTTCAACACCACAGGTCACCCCATTTGACGGGTTCAAGGATCCCGTCAATCACTTATTACATTTCCGGCAAATGATGACACTTTGGGAAAAACACGACACGCTTATATGTTGTGTGTTCCTTTCAAGCTTACAGGGGAAGGCTCTGGCCTAGTTCCACAGGCTTCCTCGAGGGTCAATTAATAACTCAGATCAACTAAATGCGATCTTCCTTAACTGGTACATCGCGAACAAAAGAAAGTCATCTGATGTAGACTCCCTCTTCGCCATAAAGATGAAAGGAGCAGAGTTCCTCTTCGACTTTTTCTAGATGTTTAGTGAGAAAGTACAATCTCTGGAGGATTGCGATGACAAGATGACAATCATTGCCTTTAGGAACGCACTTCCCGTCGGGTCACGACTATACGAGTCCCTTATAAAGAGGCTACCCAACATCTTGGAAGATATGCTGGCCTGAGCTACAAAATATACACGGCTCGAAGAAGACGTTCGGGCCAGATCAAAGCACAAGACTACTATAATCGGGGCAGTGGAAGAAGATTCAGAGCAAGCCAACATGAAGAGGTCCTGAGTGACTCATGAGTGAGGTGGACAATATAAGCAACCCACACAAGAGCACAAGAGGCAGACCAATTTCACGATTGTTTCTTATGTGCTCTTCAGGGAAATTGAGAAGCAACCTTTTTTCAGATGGCCAAAGAACATCCCAGTGATCACAGATGACCCCCGATCTGCGAAACATTACATCTTCCACAGGTGCAAGGGCACATTATTAGCAGGTGCAAATCCCTGCAAGTCTTTTCGGAAGATTTGGTAAGGGCGGGACACCTCAATTAGTACATCGTTCCCAAAGGGGAAGAAGGTGGGAACCCGACCTATGGGTCAGAGGGTGTGAATCCTTGCACAAACCAAGAAGTCAACCCCCCTGCCCCACCCTTATGAACCATAAATATGATTCAGCACTTACCTTCGCCGTGATGCAACTCAAACCAAGAAAGTCGGGCAAAGGCATGAAAGATCTCGCACCAGAACGAAGTTTGTAGGGTAGAGCCAAGGTATGAGACCCGGACGAAGCAAGAACTGGTTTTATCTGACTCGAATATGAGAAAGGAGGCCAAGCCGCATTATGAAGCTCTCGTCATCACCCTGCACATCGGCACCTACCAGGTCAAGGGGATATTGGTGGACTCTTGGAGTGCGGTGGACATCTTACTCGCCTCACCATTCAATCAAATGAGATTCTCAAATTCGTCCCTCACCCAGTCCAAAGTACCACTCTTCAAGACCGCCAGATTCGTCTCCATACTCACCAAATATGCAATTGTGGATGCACCGTCACCTTATAATGCCATCCTCGAGAGGTGATGGACACATGAAATGAGCGCAGTCCCCTCATCCTATTACCAGGTCGTTAAATTCACTATTGTGCAGAGAATCAGAGAAATTTGAGGAGATCCAATAGTCGTGCATAAATATGGTGTAGCCACAACCGAATCCGAAGTGGTAGATGTAAGCACCCAATCTTTACACCCTGCTTAACCATGGTTAAGACTTTTAACCATGGTTATCCACAGCTAAACCCTAGTAGCCCTAGGTAGATTATAATCCAAACCCTAGTAACCCTAGGTAGACCCTAATAAAAACCCTAGTTTAACCTTAGGTAGCGCCCTAAACCCTAGACCAGACCCTAGGCTAACCCTAGCTAAACGCTAGGTCTAACCCTAGACCTAGCCCTAGCCCTAGCCCCTAATGCAAACCCTAGACTAAAGCCCCTATGGGCTCAAGGCCCCTTTCAACTAAAGAAGCCTAAACCCTAGGTCTAACCCTAGGTGAACCCTAGACCTAACCCTAGGTCCAACCCTAGCCTAGCCCTAGTCTAAGCCCTAAGCTAAGACCCTACGGGCTCAAGGCCCATTTCAAGTCCTAAACACTCAAAACCTTTGCCAAACAGCATCTTTGGGCCCAAACATTGGCCCACGAGGCCCAACCCAAGTGGGGCCCACTTGCTTTTTCAAAATTTGAAAATTGGAGTCAAACCCCAATAGGGAAAAGGGGACATGGCCCTCAGCCCACATGTATAAGGGTAGGTCCAAAACGGAAAGGGAAAGAAAAAAAAAATTCAAAAACAGTATTCACTGTTCACCTTCTTCTCCATTGCGAACGTAGCGTACCAGCTATTGCCCCTATTCCCTCTTGTTGCCCTGGCCGTTCCTTAGGTGTTCCCCACGTTGTGCATAATGACCGCAATACCCCTGTGTCCTTCCCCCTTCTTCTATTTAATCCCCCACCCTCCATAAATTTGAAGGGGGCTTCTATACAGCAAAAAAAAAAAAAACAGATCTTCTCTCCACGCCTGAACTCTCATATTAAAACCCTTGTTCAAGTGCGTTTGGCTCCTGTCCAGTGACTAACTCTCCTTCCAACCAAGCCTTAGGCCACCCCCAAGCTTCATCACCTACGGCCATTGCTCCACCATTGTGTTTGGAACCCAAACCGAGAGGGTAGCCTGATCGAGCATAATTGTACACAATTACAGACCTCAAAGTTATGCTTGTTATGTAGCTAAATCTTGTTTTTGTTCCTATTATGCTTCACAGGGTATTATTTTTCTATTTCAAGTATTTGATAGAAAAATTGAATAAAAGTTAATGTTTACGCCAAGTGAAGAAGTCGAAAGGGTCTAAGACAACACGAATGAACCAAAATCGGAAAAACGGAGCAAAAACCAGACAGCCCGATCGATCGGGCCTGAGAACCGATCGATTGGGTCACACAACAGAATTTCCGATCGATCGGGCCCCCAGAGCTGATCGATCGGCGAGCACTAGAGAATTTTCGACCGATCGGGCCCCAGGGTCGATCGATCGGCGCAGGAGTTTTTTGTCAGATTCGACCGCGTTTACGATTTTAAAATTTGAACCCTAAGTGTATTTTTGGGAGGCCTATAAATAGAAAACCCTAAGGCCTTGCCTAGGGCTCGGTTTTGGAGATGAGAACTCACCGGGTGAGGAGAACTCGTCGGGAGAAGAGCGTGGAAATCATGGAGATCATGAAGTCTTCATCATCTATGACGGCTGATCTATCCATCATGAGCAACTAAGCTCCCATCTAGGGTTTCGATGAAACCCTAGCCGAGTAATGTTGTATTTTCTATATTCCTCTCTAGGGTTTTGATTATTTGTAATAACAATTGCATATTTTTGAGGATTACTTTTGTAATCGAGTTTCAAGGAAAGATTCAATCTTTAATAGAGTTATTCATTTTCTTAGGAATTACTACTTTTCTTGAATGAAATCGATTCAGGTATAAATTCTGTGATTTTATGCATGAATGATATGCAATAGAGCTTCTTATGTAAGTATTCGAATTTTAAGATGATCAATGCCTAGGATGGACGGATCGTAGCCATAACCCTCGGTTAGTTTATATATTGTGGACAATCCGTGCCAACCAAAGATAAAATCATGCCTAGGATTCGAACACTTAATCTTTTTAATGGATTTAATTAAGACTTGTAGTATCAATTAATCAAATGCAATTGCAAATGATCAACCCTAGATTGAATGTAGTAAATCAATGTTAGGAGGTTAGAGGTAGATTCGATACCCTGGATTTCTCTATCAGATTCCTAATCACTTTTATTTACTTTAATAGTTAGAGTAATTTAGGACATTAAAATAACAATCCAAATCCATATGCTTATCTTTAAATCAAAAATTCATCTTTGAATTTTAAATAAAATAAACAGTGCAGTCCTCATGGTTTGACACCCTCCACACTTGCTACTATTCTTCGGAATTAGTGTAATAACGAGGTACTGATCGGAGACGATCATAGCCCCTTAACCAGAAAAAATCAGAAAAAATACTCAGAAATTCGGATACATTCTGAGAAGCCCAAATATGGCCTCTTTCGACCATTTAACCATGGTTAGCAACTCAAACTATGGTAACCAACCAGGGGCGGAGCCAGGATTTTCTAGTAGTGGGGGCATGTGTTGGGGGGTTCAAGGCGTAGCCCCCGAAATATTTTTGTTAATGACTAAGTTTTTGAGTCATTTTACCCATATATTTCATACGACAAAAGATTAGCTCTAGCAACTGCACGAGCTGGATGCTCGGGCATCTACAAAACATTGGGCACTTGCGATAATTTAGGGGAGAAGTCATTTCATTTTCTCCCCATGATTTTGACTTCTCCCCCTTTGATATCTTTCCCCTTTAAAACGCCACTTGCCCACTGGTTTGTGAATGCCCAATAAAATAATTGAACAACTTAGTTAAAAACATTTTTTTTAAAAGATAAATGGCACCTGCATGGAGATCGGATCACAATCAATTGCGATTGAACTCAGGATGAGTTCAATTGCACCCATAGGTCAACACGTGTCCCTTTTAACCTCTACTAACTGTGGTTAAGATTTTCTAGCTCTTGGGGGTTCGATCAACAATAGACCGTGAAGAAAAAATGATAGAAAAATATTTAACTTTGGTTAGGAACTTTAAATCTTAGGGTTAATATATTTTATTATTTATAAAGAAAACAATGTTATATTGTTGAACCCCAAGAGTTAGTGAATCTTAACTACTGGTAACAAAGGTTAAAAAGGGCATGTGTTGATCTGCTGACTAGGTGTGATTGAACTCTCCCTAAGTTCAATCGTAATTGAATGATAGCCCATTCTCATGACTTACTTAAAATAGATGAAAAAAAAAACTTTTGTTTCAAAAAATTTAGTGGGGGCACGTGCCCCCACAGGGCTCCGCCCTTGTGACCTTCCCTTAACCATGGTTAATCAATTCTTAACCACCAGAAATAATCTGAAAAAATCTCAAAAAATATCAAAAATACTACTATTTGACTTTTTAACCATGGTTAACACTCCTAACCATGGTTAATCATATTTTTAACCCTGATTAACAACCCTAACCACTAGTTAAAACACCCTAGGCCTACCGGGCTAGACCATACCATCTTAACTATGGTTAGCAATCCTAATCATAGTTAGTTTGATCTAACCCTGGTTAGCAATCCTAACCATAGTCAAACTTTGTCTTAGCTTACCGAGCTTCCCTCTTGGCCTACCAGGCCCAATCCTAGTCTACCGGACTTACCCTAGGCCTACCAGACCCAAACCATACACTTTGACCAACCCCGATCCCTAAACCCTAGTCTACCGGACTAGGCCCATTAGCCACCCTTGATGCACACATACATCCCCTAGCCTTAGCACGAGCTCATGTGTCAAAATTACGCTCGATCTGATCTCACCCTAATGTGAGTACATAGGTAACCAAATCCAGGTTTGACCCTAGTTAGTTTTTCTTTCTTACGATTAGCATTACCTTAAACACTTAGGTATTTGATTAGAATTGAGCTTAATTTGGCTTAACCCTAGCAAATAGGGAACCATTGAAAAGTGAAAGTACCGGGGTGCCTAACTCCTTCTCCGGACTTAACCGAACCTCTTACCCTAATCTCAAATCGCAGACCAAGACCTTATCCAAATCCCGGGGACTTATCAGTTCTGAATGAATAGGTGGCGACTCTAAACACTCCCTGTGAGATTAATCAGGGTTTCCCGAAACTCGCGCTCACAGTAGACATTGGAATCAGGGATGAAGTTGGAGGGGACATTATGGCTGAGGTGCTTTCATATTTGTTGAGTATTTCTGTTCTTTAATCATACTTTGCATACACATAAATAGAAGATTTGAGTTTTCGTTTGTTTTCTATTAATGGGATTTGTGATGAAAAGTATATATTAAACGTCTTCCTAATCAATCAATTTTGTTTGTTAATTTAATACTTTCCTCTTCTTTGACCTCAATCGAGAAAACCGTTGTAGAGAATCCCAAACGTGTTGGCTAAGTAAAAAGAAAAATTGAATTAGCAACGATAACGGAGGTGGGCTGACCATTAGACTTTGTCGTTGTGCTGTCACGTTGACACTCGGTGTATTCTATTTTTCTTTTTTCTTTATGAAAGGATTCTAATTTTTTCTTCTTCTTCACAAAAGTGTTCTCGCTTGATGCCTTTATGTTAAAGTAAAGGAGGAGTGACCATAATGTGGGAAACGGAAAGTAGTTATAAAAGTGGATAACAACCACAACATGAGGCCGCGCGAGCCAAGGTAGCCAGGGGCGAGTTCGAGCTCGAGCCAGTAAAAGTGGTAGACATTGGAAGCAGAGATGAAGTTCAAAACGTGCACATCGGGACTGGACTCACCTCGGATGAGGAGATCAGACTGGTGAGTTTCTTGAAAAATAACATAACGACCTTCGCAAGGTCATTCGATGACATGCCTAGTATCAACACCGATGCAATTTTCCATCAACTAAGTACTTCGGATTCTATTACGCCCGTTAAGCAAAAGCCTCGCAGGCTCGCCCCCGCACTGCATGAAGTTGTCAATATCGAGGTGGATAATCTCATCCAGATAAGATTCATCAGGGAAGTCCAATAACCAGAGTTGGTTTCGAACATTGTAGTCATCCCTAAAAAGAACGGAAAAGTCCATGTGTGTATTGAATTTATAAATTTGAACAAAGCTTCCTTGAAAGACTTGTACCCCATGCCCCTGATTAATAAGCTCGTGGACTCCACGGCTGGCCATGAGCTAATGTCTTTCATGGACTGATACTCTGGTTACAACGTCGATAATCTTTGATTTCGGCCTGGAAAATCGCAAGAGTGAGGTTAAATACAGTCCCTCATAGTCTTTTGTCATGAATCCGAGACGCATCTCGTATCTTCGGAGGAGTGCAAGAGTGTGGTTAATACGGTCTATCGTATCATACATCGAGAATCTTTAGCCTTGGCCCAGATGATCGCAAGGGTGAGTTTAAATACGGTCCCTCGTATCCTACATCGAGAATCTTTGACTTCAGCCTAGATAATCGCAAGGGTGGGGTTAAATATAGTCCCTTATAGTCATTTGTCATGAATCTGAGGTGCATTTCATCTCTTCTGAGGAGTGCATGAGTTAGGCTAATACGGTCCCTCATCCCCTACATCGAGATTCCTTAGCTTCACTCCGGATTCACAAGGGTGAGTTTAAATATAGTCCTACATAACCCGTCGTCATAAATCCGAGGCGCATGTCACCGCCTCGGAAGAAGGCAGAGCAAGGTTAAAACCTATTCACAAAAGAACAACCATTACAAGCGAACACACAATTACAGTAAAAAGGACTGCTTTCATTTAAATAGCCTCTGAGTGGAAGAAACTCATTTACATCAAAAACATCAAAGCCAAAAAATATATACAACAAAGAGCCAATCAAGAAGGATCAAAACAAAACTAGGATCCTATTCCGCCCCAAACTCTCTATAGATCTGACCAACAATATGTGTTACACCTATGCAAGGTGCACGAAATCAGTATCAATAGTTCTGCCTAGACACTCTACTGATTCACCACGCATAGGCGCAACAATCTGTGTTACACCTATGCAATGTGCGCGAGATTGGAAACTATACCTATTCCCGGTGCTAGAGCCGAAACATGAAGAGTCTTTCACAACATTAGCCTGAGATGTTGTCGGATCCACGTTCTTGAGCTCCTCCATGACCAGACGACGTGTTTTCATCCGATCAAGCTCGACTAGGTTGTTCAACACCCCTTAGTAATAAGAAGCCAGAAACGTGTGCAACCTCTCAACAATCGCCTCGTGCTTCTCCTCTTGGTCGCGCAAGACACCAACCTCACACATCTCAGCCCGGCCACTATCCTTCTCTCAGCCTCCAATTTGGCCTGATATTGCCGACTCTCTCGCAGAGCACTGTAATTTCCTCTTGCGAGGTCCCAATGGTCCTCATGGGCCATCCGCAACCGATCCTGGAGCTCGAAGAAAGCAAGGGTAAGGGTGAAAAGAGAACCCTCGCCCCTCAGCCCCAAGGATTGGTCTCCTCAACTCTTCGCCCGCCTAAACATCTGCAGGTAGATGAACCCCGTTCATAAGAACGCGAGTAACACGCGAATCCGAAGGCCAGAGTCCCCCAACGAGAGTGGCTTGTTCCTGAGCTGGAACTCAGGCTTCTAAGTGTCACACCCCGAAACCCAAACTCTCGAATCTCAGGGTGTGAGTTCTCATTCAATCTCTTGGCTCATATTATAAAATATTTAATCATTCTTCATAATACATAATCAAGATTTGAACTTCCAAACTCACATGTATAATATGATTCATCAGAGCAACTATTGACATATGTACAATCTACTTTATACACCAAAATTTTCATCACTTTTTACTAAAGTTTGTATTACAACATTAACCTCAAACCCAAAATATACCTCTGATGATATATCCCTTTTCACTCTTTATACAAATATACAAAACTCCACACCTCAAAAAGAGATAACCGCTTCTATCTCCATTAGCCAGCTCCTACTCTGCAAGAGTTGTATAAATTTTGGTGAGCTGGAAAGCTCAATAAGTAATTCCCATATGTGTAAGATTCAATGAACTTAAAACGAAATGTATTGGAAATATATGCAATTTTCAAACTAATTATCATGCATATTTTAAATTAGTATATGGTAATTTTCCAAATATATGCATGAGACCATATAAATAATTCTGCTGCAAATCATGAATTTAAACTGATTGTAAATACAAACTTCCTGTTGAATCATAATTCCAAGTAATAACGAATCCAGAAATAAAATCTTCAAAACTCTAAGATATGTAACTTACAACTATCCATGTTACCATATAAATCTATCAGCACCAAATACCAGAGTGTTATCCTATATTGACTCACGTATTTTTCACCGATCTTGTCAGCATAGTTACCTATAAGAGATCACGGTAGAATGATACTCTTAAAGGCTCTCTCGAAATAGGACAAAACTGAATTGGTACATTGGATTCTCTCAATCATTCCAACACAGCCACCTGGGACCACCTTAATACGTCGGGGTTTACCGAACGTCTCGTACTAGGGTCAGATCCTTAGGCTCTCTCGAAATACAATGTGGGAATGTAACATCCATAAGGGTAACTCATCAGCTGGTTAAAGCAATCATAAACTGATTACCAAATCCATGGATCGTCAGGGTGATATTCTTCCTTAGATATCAACTGACTACCAAATCCATGGATCATCAGTGATATATATCAAAATCAAAATCATATTTATAATACATAAATTAGATTCAAATTCCATAATCACGTCACTCAAAGGTTTTTCTTTCGAAATCTGATACGATTCAAAGATATATATTTCATTTTTCACATAAACTCATCATTTACTTTCAAAATAGGTAAATCTTGCATACTTATTCATAATTACTATGATCTGAAATTTTCCACTTATTCAAAATTACTCAAATCTGAAATTTTCCACTTAATCAATATTCATATAATAATTTTCCTAAAATTTAACAACAAATTCCTTTAATAGAATTCAAAAAAACCACGAATTAAATCAAACACATATGAATTTACTTACCCAATTGCAAACATAATACAGGTGAAAGAGATATATTCTTTCCTTTTCCTCCTTTTTCTGTCCTTTCTTTCCCTTTCTTTTTCTTCATTCCCTTTCTTCTTTCTTCCCCTTTTTCTCTCTCTTCCTCTATACTTAACCTACTGTTGTTGTTTTGTTCCTATGTTACTGTTGTGAGAAGTGAGAACAGAGTTACTGTTGTTGTACTTCAGTTGTGAGAAGTGAGAGAACTTGCTGTACTTCAAAACCGTACAAGAGAACCTCTCTGTCCCTACCTATTACTTATATCACATATGTATAAAAAGTAAACAGTCACGTGTGAGTGGGTTTGTCACCACTCAACACATAATAGTAATTCTTTATTGATTATAAAGTAGTCAATTTACTGTTTCTTTATTACACTTAAGTTCAAATTAGTTATAATGAGTCTCTTTAAACACTAGTTAGTTACTTAGTTACTTACTAATTGTAATTAAGAATAAAAAGTAACCTTATTATATTGTTTGTTAACTTACCTTAAGTACAATTTAACCCTTCCTCTTAACATTTATTATACTTGAGCCCTTAATTTCAAAATAGAGTATAACTAACATCCTAATCACTTATTAATCAACTAATTACTCACTAATTATAATTAGTAATAAAAATAATATATATATTTTTTATCTCTCCAAACCCTTCTCTACATTAGACGGGTCATTTTTGTTAATGTCAGATTTTAGAAATTCTACCCCGATTGATTGATATTATGATCTGAAGTCTAAATTCTTAGGATTTCTTAGGGTCACACCTTCCACTATATATATATATATAGTCTTAACTCATACAGTTTACATATTTAGGTTCTAGCAACACAATATCTGGAAATCAGAAGTTGGGTCATTACACCAAGGCTGAGGTTGTCCATATTCAGAGTCCGAATATGAACTCTCAAACTGAACAGGGGCAAGCTCCTGCTGAGCATACGCCAAAGAACACTCGGGCATTTCCTGCCTTGGCCTCCTGACCAACAGAGGATCAGGAAAATTCATTGCCCGTTTTCCCCTCAAAACATTAGAAGATGGGGGGCGCGAAACCTCTGGAGTCCTAGCTTCAGGTCTAGGAATACGGTCCCCGGACCAACTAGGCATTGACAATGGAACTGGACAATGATCCATCTATGCACATAAGGCAAAAAGAACACTAAAAGGGATGGCAAGTACAGAAGCAAAATCCAAAATACCAGAAGGCCCTTCAATCAAAACCGTATACAACATGGTCATGGGGGCAAGATCGTCAGAAAAAATGATTATTTGAAATGTTAGCCGCCAATCCCATCAGCAAGAACGATGAGAACTGGAAACGCCACATTAAATGTACATGCAACTCGAAACATCCCAAGCAGAGATGCCAACACTTATCCCTATGTGCGATTACCCCAAAACGACGATTATACTTCTTGAGATGGGGGCATTTGTAAGGGTAAAAAATGTTAGAGACACATGGACAGTAGTTGTCAGTATCAACAACCCTGATCACATCAAGATTTACGTTCCCATTGATCAAAGCAACCCCGACCTCCACTTCGGACCCAAGGTGGGAAACACGTCAGAGCAAATGCTCTCGACCCAACTCCAACTCAGAAAGTCCACAACAGATAAAGTGAAAGTCTGATGGGACTATTGATTGCTACAAGGCTTGCGTGGTAGCCAAAATGATACAAAGGTTCACTGGATTAATTGTATAACTGTGTAAGACCAGTTTGATTGCAGAAGATACTGAACTAGATCAAAGCAATCTCCCCCGCGAAGAGGAAGCAGAGGCAGAAAGGTAATCGGCTAATCCTAAATCATCCTCCTATAAATAAAGGGGTAAGGGACAAAGGAAATGGACCGATCCTCTGGCATTGAAACACACAGAGCCCCCTTCATTCGAAACTTGGATACTTCTAATATTTCCTCATCTTTTTATCCCCTATTTTTTTTATCCCATTACTGACTTGATCGTCATATGGTATTCGCAGGTCATCTTGCCTACCTATCCCAGATGATCAAAGCTACTGTTGTTTCTCAGGAGGTGACAGGTGGTATCTAGGTCTCTCAAATAGGTATTTTCCCCACAATTGATAATAATCGATTATGTGTAAAATAATCCTGTTTCATTCACCCAAATGCATAAACTGGTTATGTCAATTGTTCATATAAAGATAACACTGATTCAAGTTTTTTATTGATGATTTTTGTTTTACAAAGTCTCTACTTTTAAGATAAAAATTAGGAAAAATGTTTTAGAAAATCACAAAGTACAATCAATAAACCGCAGCTTCAATCTATAAATAAAATTGAGTGCATTAAAACTACATAACTGAGACCAAAAGCTCTCGATGGATTACTAAAATGATGCATTGCCTGCAAGTCATCTTTGGTTGCCTTGTTAGCTTGAATGGTGTAAATGAAAATTGAGAGGGCTTTGCTTTTTTGTCCGTGACGAATCCCTTTTCTCCGGCGGTGACAAAAACCCTTCGCTCGCGAGTGATGAAACCCCAACCCTCTCAATGGTGTCTCTCATTACTTATGAAGGTCTTATCTATTTGAGTTTAAAAGAGAAAATCCGGGATTTTCTTTTCTTAAAACAATGATTTTAATGAAACCCTTCTGAATTTAAAAACTAACACCCAAACCGTTGGATAGCAACACTACTTTTTGGAAACGGCTAGGATGTATCCGCTCACCATACTCTCCAATCAACCACGCTATCCATGACACTACTCATTTTAATATAAACAATCAAATCCAAAAATCTCTCCAATTCATATGTTGCCCCTTCGTCTATTTGCTTTTTTGTTTTATACATAGCCATAAATCTCTTCAATTCATATGTTGCCTCAACATATTTTTATATTGTTGTATCACCTCAATTAACAAGCAATTTTAGTGTACAACAACAGAAATTACATGCGGTCACTAACCCAGAGAAGTGTTAATGTATTGATTCCACCAATAGTCGTACATGTTGAGAAGTATTTACATGCTTGTGCTAACTATTACTAGTGATTGACCAACTTCACTTGAAATAGTAGGTTACATGCCATCACTTACAAGACTCACCCATTTGTAGTGGCTTGCACAAGGCACATCCCATGCCAATAATCTAACACAATTGTAGAACAATAACCATTGATATCCACCTCCCAAGCATGGAATTAAAGCTGTAGACTCCTATAATTGATATCCAATTCTTCACAAAATTAGCAACGTTTCATTGGGTTCAGCCGAATAAAGAGAGAAACCAGAAACCTTTTTTTTTTTTTTTTTAATATCTTAGTCCAAGATCAACCTCTTGTGTAAGTCCAAACTTTTCTTATTGACATATTCCGGTGTCAAAACAAAGTGCCTAGTAATGTCTTGTGTCATTGCCTACAAGCATCTAAGTCTGTGATGATGAAAACCGAAGAAGTTCAATTGAAGACATTCAAAGCGTCGTTGCCTTCATATCACTCATAGGATGGTAAGTGACCTAGATACCTTATACCTTAGGGAGAAATTGACTTAGAATCATAATACGTACCTTAGGTGACTAGATACAAGCTTTCAAGGGCATACGAGGAATTATAAATGCAAAACAACCTTGTTCAGTGTACGAAGCATAAGTCATCGACCGTCGCTCCAATTTCAGTCCATAATATATGAAAATTGAAGCCCTCAAAAAGATCTACAATTTTCATCAATGAAGTTTTGGGTAAATCTGATTCCACCAGTCGACCACTCCCAATACCGGTCGATCGGTCATGCAAAAATTTTGTATGAAGTTTTTTTCTCTAGAGATGAGTTTTGAGGGGTCGACCGCTCCTAAGAGGGGTCGGCCGGTGGTCGTGAAAATAGTCTTCTACCTTGTTTAGAATACTATTTTTGACCCATATAAGAGAGTTTGATCCCCATTCGAACCTATGAAAAAAGAGAGTTTAGAGAGTTTCTATTGAAATATTTTATGTTTCTCAAACTCATTATCCTCTCCTCTTCCACCGTACAGTATGCAAAACATTGTTTGATATTTCTTGCTTGTTTATTCATATTGCTGGGAATTTAAACTAGGGTTTGTTTATTGAACCATCAACTTGTTCTGTTAAGAACAATTTGGTCGGAATAATTTGAAACATTTGCTAAGGAGATCGATCCGAGGAGGATTGTGGTTATTTGGTCGGTGGAATTCGAAGTCGTTATTGATGGAGATCGATCGAAATATCGTGTTTGTGGAGACACAAAGAGAAGAACAGGCTACTATGGTAGATTGCGAGTCTTGCGAGATCATAATTGATTTTTGAGGCGTGAAGGACTGAGTACTGAGGATCGTAGTGTCGAGTCTGGTCGAGTACAGTTCGAGTCTTGTAAGTAGTTGTTACTTTATCTTAGTGATATCTCTTGTTGGATTAGGTCCCGTGATTTTTCCCATAAAAGGTTTTCAAGTAAAAACTTTGTGTTGTCGTTTGTTTATCTTCATTATTTCGCACTTTATTGTTTATTATCCCTTAGTTAATAACTTGATTGCATAAATTAAAAAGGATAAATAGACTTTTAGGGAGACCTAACCATCCCTTTGGATTTGTGAGTTCTCAACCTAAGAATATTATTTTTGGGGTTCACCGGATTTTTCATCTTGGAAACACCGCCTTTCTTTATATCCATTGAAATCATCTACCACAACATATAAGAGCAAGGAGCCATATAACAAGCGACTATGATGATTTGAACGCATGTCTTCACAATTGTGGCATGCTCAAGATCAAGGGTTCTTTAATACCATCTTATTACCCATATAGCTGAGGTCTACACTATATATGTGAATATGCTAAACCCCATCTGATCAAAACCCTATGTGCCAAAAACCTATTGTTTGGATTACGGTTATATCCAAAAGTCACGGAAGAAAAGAAGAAGAAACCCCTCTGATTGAAACCCTCTAGCCAAAATCTACTGCACCAGAGAAAAATCGACGTTCTTTCCATCAATATCCACGTAATCCCTATACTTATAGCTAGTTATGCTTCCCAACAATCACACCTCCCAAGGATTATGAAATCACCGGTTATTCTCACAACTGGTGATTCCATAATTAGTTATCCATGAACGAACCAAACACTATTAACGGGCCATAATTCGTGCATAATCGATGATGAGCCAAATAACCACTTATAATTATTGAACCAAACGGGCCCTTACAAGATTTTAAGCTATGAACCTTAATTTAATCATTAAGCATTCTCAAACGCTACTTAAATTAGAAGAATGTTGACAAAATGATTGCGATCGGAAATAACATCATCAAAGTTTAAGTTAAGGTTCTACTTGGATTTTTCATTTTAGAAAAAAATGCTATTCTAAAATGCATCAGTCATTTATTGTTTTTAAGGGCCAGTAAAAAGTGTTTTTGACTTGACCTATTCGATAATGGTTAATGATTGACTTAATTGGTGCTACTACTTTCATTGTGAAAAGACTATAAAGACTATAAGATCTTCTCTTATAGGTACTGGTGAGGAGATCACTGGCGACACTTGATGTATCTAAACTAAGGCCTTGGTTAGCATGCCAGAGTACGTGGCGCTTCCAGAGTGAATGCTGGGTCTCCTACTCAGCAACAGTTGGAGAAGATCCAGCATGAAAATGGTGGTTAACTTTCCAACTCGTGTCTTTTTGTTTTTCGGAACTCGGGGTGTCCCCAACCCTTTGGGTCAGGACTAATCCCTGGGGGTGTGACATGAGCCCTTAACCCGCCACACCATGTAAGTCCGGGTAAACCCGTGAGGGGCTGACCCAAAAGGGGAGTGAGAAATGGAACCCAGGACCTCCTACTTGGGGAGAGGCCGAGGAACCACTGGTCCACCCCCAACGAGGCTGGAATACTGGATGTGCTTTCCACTGAAAAGTCAGTGGCATTACTCCGTAAATTACTCACAAGCGTCTGGTAGACTGGTAGTATCCCAACAACCGCAACCAGATAGAAAAATCACCGTCTCCCGTCATTCTAACAAACATTTCCACCAAAAACTTTACCCACTCTCCGTTTCTCACTCTCACTCTCACTCTCTTCCAACAACATTTCCGTCACCAATGTCCTCTCTCAGTCTCCTCTAAAGCCTCCCCTAAATTCAACAATTCTCTCATTCAGCGACGCGCCAGATCTGAATTCCTTCCACCAGATCGGAAAAACCCTAACCCTAGAGCTCTGGTTTTCTCCATCATCAGCAATGGAGGAGGCACTGGAAATGGCGCGTGCAAAGGACACTAAGGAGCGAATGGCTGGAGTCGAACGCCTCCATCAATTGCTAGAAGCTTCTAGAAAGATCTTATTGTCAGCCGAGGTCACTTCGCTTGTCGACTGTTGCTTGGATCTCCTCAAAGACAACAATTTTAGGGTTTCTCAGGGTGGTCTACAATGCCTGACTTCTGCTGCTGTGCTTTCTGGTGAGCATTTGAAGCTGCATTTCAATGCGCTTGTTCCTGCTGTTGTTGAGAGGTTGGGAGATGGAAAGCAGCCAGTTCGTGATGCTGCTCGACGACTGTTGCTTACTCTCATGGAGGTATGAGTTTATTTGTTTATCTTTGAATGAATTTTGATTCGATCGTATCTAATTAAGATTGTTTAAGTGAATCCGTGTGCGTTGGAGTCGAATTTGTGTTTAGGCTTTGTTTCTGGCCTGTGATTATCGATTTATTTTTTTTTAATTTTTTGGTTTTGGACAATTTATTTGGAAAATGCTTTCTGTGCATGGTAGTTGTGGCATTGGATTAGGGAATTTTGGGTTTGTTTTGTTGTTTTTGAAGAGCGATTCAAGGAAAGAGTTTACAAGAATTTAAACTTATGAACATAATAAAAGAAGTAAACAAAGAAATGGAAACACAAGCAAGTTAGAATTCCCATGTACTGAGAGAGGCATGAGAGCTCAATCCAACACAGCTCTGAGATCCACCCTATCATGACGAATGGACGACCATTCTAAGACCAAAAAATGAGTATGAGATCAAATGCGAGATAGAGAAAAATGAGAATCCTCGAAGACTATTGTTTCTCTTTCCAAATCACCCACAAAATGGCCCTAGGCAGAACCGCCCAAATAGCTCTTTGCGCACTATCTTCACTAATTAAAGCCCAGCGGGATAAGAAGCTGTGAAGGGAAGAAGGAAAGACCCAATTGAAACCTACTCGGGATAGAAAATACCCCCAAATCACACCCACAATAGGGCAATGCAAAAAAAAGTGATCCACCATCTCTTCCATTTGAAGGTACAAAATACAACGGTTAGCCAACCTCCATCCTCTATTTTTTAAGTGATCACAATTAAGAGTCTTATTCAAAGTTACATTCCATAGGAAGTTGCTTATGGGATAGTGCTAATTTGAATAATTTTGTAATTTGGTTTTGTTCTTCACTTGTTTTCATGTCCTCAATGTTTGGAACTATTTTTACTTTAAAATGTTTGGTAGAATGCTGGATATACATCTTCATTTTGTAGCATGATGATACGAGAGTTTATCCGTTCTTATGTCGACGGGCTATTGGTCAGTTCAGGAGCTTGAACAGGTGCCAGAGACACATATTGAGCTTGTAGCCAATTTTGTAATTCTTGGCGTAGTCCTGGGCCTTGAGCCGTTTCTTCTACTAAGACATCTATTTCAAAATTAGGGTCATTTTTATAGTGCTGGTAGGATAGTGAAATTGCACCTTATCTCGAGTTAAACAGTGCAACACCATGTTTAGATTTTGCTGCCTTATATAGCCAAGGTTCTGAATGTTGATATTGCATGACATGTTGAGCTGTGGGAAAAAGAAATATCGGGGATATATCAATATTGCGGGAACAATAGCGCATGTGGAGGGAAAAATTGGAAAACAAGTGAAAAACATTAAAAATTTTTCAATGAAACTTCAGGAAATATTAAAATAGATGTTAACACACATCTAAGAATCAATAAAAAAAAAAGAATAATGCATATAAGAGATGCAACGAGAAAGGGGCCAAAGATGTGTGTTGACTCTGACGATAATGTATGATTCATTAATATTGATGTAAGTTATATAAAAAGTTTCATTCATTTTTCAATCAAGCATAACAACTAACTCAAATACAATCAATTTCATACATAATAGTTAATACATCAATAATGGTATCTCCAAGTATCCAATCTCAACAATTACAATCACAAGCTCACAGTCACATGGAGTTATGCGGAGGGTCAAAGTCATATTTGTCTTGGGTAGGTTGACGATAGTACTGGAGACATAAGTACAATATTGTGCCCAACTCATTACCATGGTATTGAAAATCGACTCAATTCGGTCAACTTCGGCCGAATTATATCTGTCCTGACTAGGTTGACGATAGTACTGGAGACATAAGTACAATATTGTGCCCAACTCATTACCATGGTATTGAAAATTGACTCAATTCGGTCAACTTCGGCCGAATTGAGTTGACTTCTGGGGAACAAAAAATTTTATTAGAAAATTACTAAACTTCGGTGGAAGTTCGCTGAAATCTACAGAAACGTAAACAAAGGGAAATTTATAGATTATTTGTGGCAGATTTGCAGATTGAAATCAGTCCCACCAACAAAAATTTGAAGAATCCCATGAGATAATTGAGAAGTGAAAAAAAAAGAAAGAGAGCAGCGTTCAATAGAGGTAGAGGAATTAGAGGAGGAATAGCCGAATAGGTTTAGGGTACTTACCTGGAGGAATAGTAGGTGAGCTTTCCGCCACCAACCATCGCTGATCGCAGAAAGCCAAACCCTAGAGTTTGTTCTACTTCTCTTCTCCCTCTATCATTTTGTTTTGTGAATGTACTGAACCAACGAAATAGGTTTTGGTTTTTAGCCTTTAAACTTTAGTGTTAAAAAGGGTAATGCTATTACCACTCTCCCATCTTCCTACCTTTTAACTTGAGTGTTAAAAGGGAAAATGGGTAATGCTATTAGCACTCCCCATCTTCCTTTGTTTCATGAGTAGCCAACAAAGGGTATTGCTATTACCATTCCATCACTGTTTTAAAAGATCGGATCACAACCAATTACAATTGAACTCAGGGAGAGTTCAATCGCACCCACAGGCTAAACACATGTCTCTATTAACCCCTATTAACTGTGGTTAAGATTAACTAACCCTTGGAATTCAATAATATAACCTTGGTATTTGTAAAAAAATATTATAAAAATATTAACTACAAGGGTTTATAATTCTTAGCTAGAGTTAAAAAAATTTATAGTATTTTTTTTACAAAAACCAAAGTTATATTGTTGAGCCCCATGGACTAATGAATCTTAACCACGATTTATATGGGTTAAAAAGGATAGGTGTTGGCCTGTGGGTACGATTGAACACTCTCCGAGTTCAATCGCAATTGGTTGTGATTTGATTTCCTTTTTTTTAAAGGAAAGACATGTTGTGTTCCATTTAGAGAGTGTTGCTAATATTAACCTTATTATATTTATAAATTGTAACTTTATTATTCTACTAATATTTTTACATGTTTTTTTTTCCTTTCACTTAATATTCATATATTATGATTATGCTCATGAGGTTTTTTAAAAATAACTAGCAGGTGGCACGTGCGATGCACGTGAGAGTGAGGGAAATGAGTTAACTACAGTTAATAGGAGTTAAAAAGGACATGTGTTAACTCGCGGGTGCGATTGAACTCTCCCGGAGTTCAATCGCGATTGACTGTGATTCTATTCTTTAAATAGATAGATGAGGGTAGTTTGGGAATTAAAGTAAAATATTAAATTAAAGTTTTGTTTTATATAAGGGTAGTTTAAGAATTTCAGAAAATTTAGGCTACGCCTGCCTCTTCCATTATAATAGTAAAGATAATACTAAAAAAGTTAAAAATTAAATAATTTATTAACAGTATTTCATAAATTAATATTTTTTTAACTATATAATTTCTCTTTTTTTTGTACGTTTTATAGGTAACGAGATTATGGCTAAAAGGGCATATTTGATATACTAACATTTTGACTAGTCAATTAGCTATAACTTATAACTTAACATAATATTTTTGGTACAAAAATTCTAAATATGATATAACGTAAAAGAATTATATAATAAAAAAATTAATTGCAGACAAACAAACAACGCATATCACTTAACACGATTCTCACATTTGATATTCTGCATGCTTGCATCTACTAATATAATGAATTCTACATGTGTATTTATGGTTAAGTATTGAATATCTAAAGTTTCCTATTAAAATTCCAATGTTTTCTTAAAATTTCCTAGACTTCTTTAATTTTTACATAACTTCTTTGGAAAACTCGAAAATTCCAATGTTTTCGGGTCGAGTAACTCGGAAAACTTGACTCGGTTTAACTCGGAATATATATGTAATAACTTGAAAAAACTGGGTTAAAAGAGCTGTAAGTACATTAGTCTCACAGCCTCAAATCTATAAACCAGGTTTAACAGAACCCATATTAGGTTGTCTTTGTAGTTTCAAAAAAATATGATGCAAAAATAGTGTAAGGTTCAAATTTAGGTTTAAAAAAATGATAAAAATACCCTTCTATGACTCGACCTAGTCTGACAAGTCGAAAAACTTGGCTCGACTCGACCGAGTCACCCGACTAACTCAGCAAATAGTGCCTCCTTCGAGTTTTGAAGCGACTCGACTCGACTCGAAATTCAGCCGAGTCTAGTAACTCGGCGGAGTTACTCGGGTGACTCGTCGAGTTTTCGAACTATGCCTTAAACTTCCCTGAAATGAGTTAACTTCCTTAGTGACCGAAGTTTATACCGAAGCCGAAGTTTAATACCTTACTCATTACATTATGGTATAATGATGTATACTCATTTTACATAACGTTGGTTGTCATTTGGTCCAGGATGTGGCAACACTCCCATTTGTGAGTACTGATGCACAATTGTCATTGACACTGTCACGTAAGGCTATACACCTCCATACAAATCCATACGGCTCATACCCAGAAACATATTCATATAATTCTTTTGGAATTGGGAGTATTTTAAATGGAGGGTACCCGTAATATGCTTATTTTTTGTAAAACTTGAATGTAAGTCTTTTTCTGCTGAATTGTTAGTTGAATTTTGACTCTGTAGATGAAAATATTTTTGAATACTAAAATATGAGACTTTTTTCTGGGTTTTAGTAATGTTTTGATATGGTAGAATTTATGAAATCTTAAGATTTGAGAAATACCTTAGCAATTTGATAGTTGAAATTTAAAAAAACGGAGCTAAAAAGCTGATTTTGTTCTTGAATTAGAAAATGAAAATTTATTTATTCAGGAATTTGGATCTAGGATAATTTTTATTAAATTCAAATGGGGGATATAACCTTATTTACATATAAATATCTTAATTACTTAAATGATATTTAACGTAAATAAGCTATAAATAGGATTTGGCTCTGTTTTATAGCTTAAAAACCAATATTTCGATATCGACAATATATCATTGATATCGTGCAATATTCTATAAAATTTATATTACCCTATATAAATATGTGACATATGCCGGGTCCTATCGAAATCGAGAAATATCGTTGATATCGGCGATATTTCGTCAACATTTCAAACCATGCATGCAGCCTTGTGCACTTTTAGATTATTTTATCTTTTAAATCCAATTATGCTTATATCTTGTGTATTATCCTCTTTAATGCGAGAATAGACTTGTATACAATCCTTTGAAAGAGGAGAACCAGAAGAAAAAAGAAAAGAAAAGAAAAGAAAAAGAAATACATGGAACTCAAAAATTAATTATAATTTACCTACAGGTTTCTTCTCCAACGATCATTGTTGAAAGAGCTGGTTCTTATGCCTGGGTGCATAAGAGCTGGAGAGTACGCGAAGAGTTTGCACGGACTGTCACATCGGCAATTGGTCTTTTTGCATCGACCGAGCTCCCCCTTCAGCGGGCTATACTTCCTCATGTATGCCCACTGTCTCTCTATCAGTTCCAAGAACAAACCATTTTTTTGTATTAATTACATGTTAAGAGATAATTGCGTCTGTATTCTTATGTTTTTTTGGATTTATCAGATTCTGCAGATGTTGAATGACTCAAATCATGGTGTTAGGGAAGCAGCCATATTGTGTATTGAGGTTAGTGGAATCCCTTGGCAAAATGGTCTGTGAAGTATTCCTTAAGTTTAACCGCATTGCTTGTTGGATTCCACTATATCCTGGGTCTGATTCGGACTTGGTATATTATATTGTTATGCAAAATATGACTTGCTAAGGCGGGGTTGTTATTTTATTAATTCACATATCGTTCCCATATTTTATTGTGCTTACAGTTGATTCTTTAATTTTTTGATTGGTAAAAGAGAATGCAGAGATTCACAAGGGAGTGAATCCAAAGGATAGAACTGTACAAGAAGCGATCAGAGATAAAATAGAAGCCCCCCACCCATCCTCAACAGAATACAATGGAGAATAACCACCATCATCAAAAGGGCTAGAATATTTGACCAAGAATTAGGCCCCTCCCTCGCATAAGAGATCCAAAAGAGTTGATTATTTATTCTAACAGTTCATACATGGTAGATTTTTGTTTATTTATTACATGTTAACTTCGAACTAAGCGATAGTAATATTCTAAAGGCTTAGTGTTTCAAAGTGGATAGAATCATTACAAGATTAAAATGGTATTTAATGAAGTATGTTGGAAACTACAATATTATTACAATGGAAATAAGAGTTCAAGGCTTTAGGAAACTGAGGTTTTGTAAAATACAAAATACTTTAAAGTCAAAACTTTTCTGCCACCCAAATTAACAATAATTCAGTCAAAGTTTCAAACCATGCTTTCCTCCTTTCAAACCATGCTTGGGAGGAAAAATCAATTCGATTGTACATTTTTATGATTTTATCAGTGTACGGTGCCATTGGTTACTCAGAGAGAAGCTTTTGTTTGAAATAAGAAGCTTCATATTCTCGTTGGGATTGTAAATTGTGTATAGGTGGGAAAGGTAATCCAGTACCCTCATGAGTAGAAAGGGGCAAAAGAGAAAGGTACAGGAAGCACTCGCAAATTCTTGCACTTAATTAATAAGAACATTCTGTTTGACATCCATTAACAAGTACCTGATTTATCTGGTCCAATAATCATGAATCTCTCATTCTTTGGAGGCTTGACATGTTCCTTATTTTGGCTGGATGTTTGAAAGACGCTCCCTAAATGATATCCAAGACATAATAGGTCTAGCCAATCATAGACCAATACTATAAGGAGAGATTGAATGCATTAGAAGATCGTCCCTTTCTCAGTTTCGAAAGTATGTGGTTAGTAGAGGCAGACTTCAAGAATTGGGTTTAAGGTTGTTTGAGTTCCATGTCCCTTAATGGATGGGCAGGCTATGCTTTTAATATGAAGCTCAATGCTTTTAAGTTTGTTTGAGTTCCATGTCTCAGTTTCGAAAGTATGAAGCTCAATGCTCACCTAAATCCATGATCAAGGTGTGATGGAACAAGAAAACATTTGAAGTGGTGGGGGAGAAAAATGATCACTCAGAGATTGAAAAGATTTATATAAGAAAGAAGAGGATTCCCTATCCACATCAAGGATTAACATACGGGTTTTGGGATACGTAATGGTTTCAATTGATGTATTGTCGATACCGATACGCATCAGACGATAGGTATAGAACAATTTTATTTTTAAACATCATATTAAATGTAACGGGCAATAGCGATATGTATCGTGCGAGTCAATTCGTATCAAATGATATTCGAATGAGTCTTATTAATCTGATTCGTGTCGGCCGAGTCCTATCACTACGTATTTGTTTCAGATAAGTCATATTCTACCCTTTATAATGTCTCAGTATAAATATCGATTGGTTTCGAATGAGTCATATTCAACCCTTAATAGTGTCTAAGTATAAACATCATATAAGTCATCACCGGGACTGATACGTACCGGTTTCGATGATTTTAATTTCCCCGATCCATTGAGGAGAGATCAAGAAAGGAGGATTAAAAAAAGAGCTAACATCTTTGAATCTTAAAGAAGTGGTAAGTTGGAAACAAAAATGTTGAGTCAAGTGGTTCAAGGTGGGAGACCAAAATTTAAAATTCTTTCATACATACGCCAAAGCAAGAAGGAGCAACTTTATAAGCAAGGTAAAGATGGGTGAGGGATTTTGGAGAAGTGGAATAAGAAAGTAGGTTATCTCTTTCTGCGAGCTCATCAACGGGCACTTCTGGACCTACATTAGATGACAGTGGAGTTTGCCTCCCTCCAAAATGTGCGATGGCTCGAAAGGAACTTGAAAAAGGAGATTCTTAGTTTCTTACATCTATCATAGCCTTGGATGGGGGTAAAGCTCCTGCTCCAGATGGGTTTCCTCTGGCCTTTTACAAGGCCCGCCGAGGTACAATCAAAGGGGGGATCTTATGAAGGTGCTATGGGGATCTTACGAAAGTGCTTGAGGATTTCATGCTAAGTGCGACAGAGCCTCAACCGCGACATTTATTTCCCCCATTCTGAAGAAAGAAGGGCCAAAGGAGCTGAGAGATTTCGGGCTGATGAGTCTTTTATGTAGTGTTTACAAGATAGTTACTATATTTATTTTATTTTCTGTATCTTAATAAGCAGGTTCCTCTTTTATCCCTTTACTATATGTAAGGGGGTAGGGCAGCCATTTTTAAGGTACTTTTATTATTAAGGTACTATTTGTAAGGGGTAGGGGTAGCCGTAATCACGGACATAGCTGTGTAAAGTGGTATCAGAATTCAGAACCACCTGACAGTCATTGATGCAGCTGCTATGCATCATTACGATTCCAGCCATGTGTGTGCTTCATCAATTCATGGCCATTTTGTACAGGTTGGATTCCTTGGGTATTAAGTAGTTAAGAAGAAATGGAGATCACCTCATGGAATTGCGACTTTGACTTGTGGATATAGCGTCTCTTTTGTCGAAACCTGATCACAAACAGAGTTGAGATGTGTGATTTCCAATTAGAGGTATTCTTACACTATCCTTAACATGCTATTCTGACAGTCATTCAAATTTTAGTGAATTGCAAATATTGTGATCTGCCCTCTGATTCTCTATACTTCTTTGGTGGATCCACTCCTTTAAGACTAGACTGATTACTGAACTATTACATTGAAATGATAGATATATACTGTCCATTAAGGTTTGATAAATGCTTGTGTAGTTATATGCACACGGTTCTGAGTTTTGGAGTTCTACGCATGGTTTCTTTAGAATTTTGTTGGACTCTTAACATGTAGTGCTTCCAGAGAATGCCTGGTCTGACTGACGTAAGTTTGTTATCTTGAGGGAGTTAAATTGAATTAATTATGACAATTTTCTGCTTTCAGGAGATGTATACACAGGCTGGGCCTCAATTTCACGAGGAACTTCAGCGTCATCATCTTCCTACATCTATGGTGATTATCCAACTGCATATATTCTTATTTCAGCTTGCTCTTTCTTTCACGTGTATGTCGTGATAAATACATCATGTACTTAGATTATCTGTCCTTAATGTTTTTCATAAGTTCATATAAATTGGAACTACAGCATCTATTCAAGTATTACCGGCTGGTGCTGTCACTCATTCTCCATACTTACATTATTTGAACTGCAGGTAAAAGATATTAATGCCAGGCTAGAGAAGATTGAGCCAAAGATTTGCTCGTCAGATGGACTTGCAAGTAATCTTGCTCCTGGTGAAATGAAGTCTTCTAGTCTTAGCCAGAAAAAGAGCAGTCCAAAGATCCAGAGGTCTACACGGGAGATGTCACTCTCTGGAGGTTAGCATGCTTTGACCTAAAAAGTTGTGATTTTGTGAAGATTCTGATACTTTCGACTTACATTGAAATTCCTGTGAACAAGTTTCTTGTTACAACACTTTACGGTAAGAAAGTTCCTAGCTGTGGAGCTTGTTTGCTCTGATGTTTCTTGTGGCTCCCATACTGATGATTCACAGATCGGTTTATTTTAATTGGGAGATAATTGGGGTGATCTTATAAAAGGAATAAACACCTATTGTTTTAGAATCTGAGATTTATCTTGGATCAGTGACCTCGTGTGCATTTTGTCACCACACCTAAGAACTCAATTGACTTTTCTAAAGTTCTCTAAATGTTAGATATGTAATGTAAATTTGAGCTAGACTGCCCAGTGGGGTGTCACATCTATTTTTTCGTTGTTCTGTAGATATTTCCACTTTTCTTCTCCTTGAGCTTTATGGATTTTTTGTCGCACTGTCATCAAATTTAAAAGGCATTGAGCAAGTTTTATGCTTGTGAATAACTCAGTGTAGTTAAGGCGTCTAGGCGATTAGCCCCGGCTAGGCGAGGCGTTGCCTAGGCGACGCCCAGGCGTTGCCTAGACGATAAATTTAATATATATATATATATATATATATATATAATTATATATATCTCATATACATATATATTACTATATATAACATCCAAAAGACCAAAACTCCACACCCACATTCCATAAAAACATAAAATAAAGTTTAAAAGCAGCATCACCTACATCAAAATTAAATTACCAATGTATCTCCACACCCACATTCCACAAAAACATAAAATAAAAAGTCTATTACAATTATTCATATCACATCATCATCAATAAGAGAATTTAATGAAGTTTCATTCTCTATGTCATTGTCACCCTCATCTGAGTCATCATTATCCACATCAATGTATAGTTCTTCGTCATCTATCTCATCTGACGCAAGTAGTGGTTCTTCTTCAACCATTCTTCGCGAGCTTCCACTTGGACCTCCCCTTTGCAAGTGAGAGCTGGACCTAGTATGTCGGGTGCGTTGTTCATTTGCTTTAGAAGCCTCAGCAACTTGGTCCCATGTTAAAGCAACTTGGTCCCATGGTAAATCATCTTCATGCACTAGTTCTTGCATGCTTCCAATGAGCCACTCATTGCACTCATCAATATCCCGCAATGTGATAGGGTCTAATGAATCCCTTGTATTGAATCGCTCCACCAACTTTTGACTATAACGAACATAGAATAGATCATTCAACTTTTTTTGCTCTAATTTTGTTTCTCTTTTTTGTGTGTATCTGTAAAATAGAAAATTTTATACCATTAATATAAAATTTACAAAATAAGCAACTTATAAATATGATAAAAAGGAAAGACATGTATATAAATATGCTCACATGCTCAAATACATTCCAATTACGCTCATAACCACTTGCACTACAAGTTAAGCCAAGAATTCGTAGAGCTAATTTTTGTAAATTAGGGGTTGAACTCCCAAAAGATCCTCACCATTTGTCTACATTAGATAAGATCATGAGAAGTAAGAAAACAATACCAAAACATCAAATTAATTAAAAAGTAAAAACTTAATAAATAAAAGTAATTGACTAATAAGCAATAACCTGGTGCCAATGAGTGCATCGATTCCAGGATGAGATCTAGGACCCCGGGCATCCTTTATAAGGTTGATATGGGGAAGGCTTACGATCACGTGAATTGGGAATTTGTCATTTATGTGCTTGGTCGAATGGGTTTTGGGATGAAATGACGGCAATGGATGAGGAGCTGTATGTCCTCAGTGTCTTTTTCAATCCTCGTCAATGGGAGTTCAGCGGGATACTTCCCCAACTCAAGGGGATTGAGACAGGGGGACCCACTATCCCCTTTTCTCTCTGTGATTGTTTCGGAGGCATTAAGTCGGATGTTGTCTAGAGTTGAGGGGTTGTTCTTTGAAGGCTTTCGGATTGGTGCTAGTGGGTTGAGAATTTCTCATCTCCAATTCGCGGATGATACTCTTATCTTTGAAAGAGCATCGCGAAGGGACCTTCTATATCTCCGTTGCATCCTTAGATTCTTTGAAGCGGTGTCGGGACTGAGCATTAATTTAACTAAATCTGAAATCTTACAAGTAGGGGAGGTGCCTATCATGAATCACCTAGCCATGTGCCTAGGTTGTAAGGTGGGGTCGCTTCTCTCGGTGTATTTTGGCATGCCTTTGGGAGCAAGTTATAAAGAAAGATTAGTGTGGAATCCGGTGCTAGACCGAATAGCCAAAAGACTATCAGGGTGGAAATCGTCATTCTTATCGAAAGGGGGGAAGTTAACTCTCACGAGGAGCACACTTCGAAGCCTTCCCACTTTCTTCATGTCCACCCTCACCATTCCTCGAAATGTGGCTACTACTATAGAAAAGTTACAAAATTCTTTTTTATGGAATGAGAAAGGGGATAACGTCAAATATCACTTAGTTGCTTGGCCTCAATTGTGTAAACCTTTGGAAGAAGTAGGTTTGAACCTAAAGTCGCTCTCCCAAGTAAATAAAGCTCTGTTAGGCAAGTGGGTATGGAGATTTGGAGAAGAAAGGGACAGCTTGTGGCGAGCTGTGATAGTAGCCAAGTATGGGGAAGCGTCGTGTTGGATTCCTAAGGAAGTTAGAAGCACGCACGGCCTGGGGTTTTGGAAAGGGATTATGGCCACGGCCAACTTGGTAGTGCCTCACTTTAGCTTCCAAGTAGGGAGAGGATCAGAGGTACGGTTTTGGAAGGACGTTTGGTCTGGAACATCTCGGCTTATGGATGATTTTGGAAATCTCTTTGTCTTAGCTCTCAATAAGGATGCCTTGGTGGAAGATTCGTATGAGAGGAACACAGGGGGGTGGTGTGGTGTCCAAGGATACAGAGGGACCTAAATGATTGGGAGATGGGAGATATGGCTCGGTTATTGGAGCGCATTACCTCATCTGACATTTGCCTTGAGGATAGGGACTACAGGAAGTGGCTAGAAGCGATAATGGGCGGTTCTTAGTACGACTTTTGCTGCAATCTCTATTTCCTATCCCGGGTGAAACTTTCCCCCATAAAGCGGTGTGGAAGTCTGGACTTCCCTCAAAGGTTTGCCTTTTCTTATGGTCTGCAACTTTGGACAAAATTTTAACAAGTGATCATCTCTAACATAGAGGATGGAGTTTGGCTAACCGATGTTACATGTGTCTACAAGAGGAAGAGAAGATAGCTCATCTTTTTGTGCAGACTGTGTAGTGCCCTGTAGTTCAAGAGGTGTGAGGTTTTTTCCTCTCCAGAATGGGGTGTCATGGGTCTTCCCCTATTCCCTCCAAGATTCTTTATCTTATTGGATTTGGTTTAAGGGAGTGGGAGTATGGGAGTGGATTTGGCATATGCTCCTGGGGGCTATTTCTTGGTGGGTTTGGAAAGAGAGGAATCGCAGAGTATTTGAGAATGTTTCTTCCCCCGTTCCCCGACTTTGTGAGCGCATCCAAGTGAGTATTTTGGAGTAGGCAGAGAATCATTGTATGGGGGAGGAAATTCAGGGTATTCTAGGAAGTTAGGATCTCGGTTGTGTCTTTTCGGTGTTGAGTTTATGTGCTTGTAAACTCGCGCCTTGTTATGTTCTTGTTTTTGTAGCTTTGTTTTCTTTTTCAATAATAAAATGCTTACCGATCAAAAAAAAAAAAAAAACCTGGTGTTATTGTAGTCCTCAGTCGGATCACCAGCGGCCATCCAAAAAGTCCTTCAGCATTTCTATACATTGCCAACTCAGTTATTATCTTATCTTGTATGTCCAAATCTGGAATTAACCTCTCAATGACTTCGTACAATCCTTTCATAATCTCTTTACAAGGTTCGATATCTTGATTGTTGTAATAAAACTCTGGATTAAGGATATATCCAGCCACATGGAGAGGTTGATGAAGTTGTACATTCCACCATCTGTCAATTATATTCCAAATTGGCTTGTACCTATATTAATGATTATTAATTATATTAATTAATAAAATTATAAAGTACTTAAAAAATTATGTTCATGTACTATCAAAGAGACAAATTAAAGACTTACCGCCGCTCATATCGTTGGCCACCCATTGCTTCTTTAATGGCTTCCTTAGCTCTATCCATAGCTTCATAAATGTATCCCTTATGAGGTTTCTTCTCCCCATCAACCAATCTCAAAACACACACTAGTGGAGCTGTGATCTTCATTGCATATACGATGTTATTCCAAAAAGTAGTAGACAAAACAGTCTCCATTGCTTTTTTTCCTTTTACATCACGCGACCACTTTGATTTATTCCACTCATCACAAGTGAATACTTTTCTTAAAGCATCTTTCTTTTTGTGGATGCTCTGTAAGGTAAGAAAAGCTGTTGCAAATCTCGTGACGGCCGGTCGAAGAAGATCACTATTACTAGTATGTGTTCTCATCAAGTTCAATATGAATCCATGGTTGTATATAAATCCACTCAAACCAATTGCTTTCTTTAACACCTCCTTCGCTCTAGGAATCTTCCCAATATCCTCAAGCATGAGGTCAATACAATACGTCGCACACGGTGTCCAAAATAAATGACGTCTTTTCTCCATTAACATTTTTCTAGCAAGTACGTACGTGGAAGCATTATCAGTATTAACCTAGATTACTTTATGCTCACCAACCTTCTCTACATAGGAATCCAACAACTTAAAAAGCTTCTACCCTGTCTTCATGTATGATGAGGCATTTATAGCTTCCAAAAACACTGTGCCAGAAGGACTATTCACTAAATTTACCAATGTCCTATTCTTCCTGTCTGTCCAACCATCAGACATTATTGTGCATCCATATTTATCAAATGATTTTTTAACAGGCTCCAGCATCTCATTAGTGCGCACCACTTCCTTCTTAAGGAATGACACCCTTAACTCATGGTAACTTGGTGCCTTCATCCCTGGTCCAAATTATCCAACTGCTTCAATCATTGTTTTAAAGCTCTTCAATCTTGCAGTATTGAATGTTATTCCTGCCTGATAAAACCATTGTGCAACATATTGGCAGACATTCTCCCATTCAGTTTTCTTCAACCCACCTTCAATTGTTGTTTGCTTTCCTTTCTTTTTCTTATAAGCGTCTTCTGGTTTTGAAACTACAAATCTATCCATTGATTTCTTCCTCTTAGGAGGCCTTATCCCTCCACTTAAATTTACTGCTTCTGGCTCTTCAATATCTTCTTCTAAACAAACGTCTTCTTGCTCTACAGTATTTGAAACTATATGCGAGTCCTTAGTCTTGCTCATTGAAGATTGTGATAGAAAAGCTCGAATTTCATCCTTGACAACTTTTGGAGCCTTTGGACATTTGGCTACATTTCCGCCAAATTGAGCTAAATGTATCTTCAACCGGTGGATGCCAGCTTTGTAAGTATTATGACAAAAATTGCAGGTGACTGCATTCTTGTCTTTTGAGTCTTTTAAATAACCATATTTCCAACCTAACTCTCTGGATCGAATAGATCCTGATCCTGATTCCATCTTTGAAACATACAGAAAACATAAACATAAAACATTTAAAGATCATTGCAGAAGCAATCATATTCATGTCATTAAAGAAAAAAAAACACAATTAATCAAATGTCATTTAAAGATCATAATAGAAGCAGTCATATTCATGTCATTGCACAAGTAGTCATATCCAATGCAAGCAAGAAAAGTTTATTATCTACAAATTGTGAAAGAATATTATTTCCCCTCTCATGTCATTAAACCAAGCACCAATTGACCAAATGCTGTAATGTTTTTTTTTCAAATAATATTAACAATATTATTTCTCCTCTCAAATTAATGATTCAGGTTCTCATTTAAAAGAATTAAACCAAAAGTTACATATGAGAACATGGATCGTTAATCTGAGTGGGGGAAGACCGAGAGAGATATTGACTATTGATCTCTCTTCAAGGAATGCTTTTTTCGAAAAAAAAAATAAAGATCAGTGGGTAGTATTCCCCTTAAAAAAAAAGGGCATCAATAGCATTCCACATAAAGAGAAAGAGACAAAAATGTCGAAATACCTAGAAGTCTATATCTCCAACCAGATCCAACAACCACCATCTCAATTAATCAAATGATCGATCAATCTCAGCTTCGAGCTAGGAGAAGCTACAATGAATAAAATCTCACTTGTCAATTTTATATAAAAAAAAACGTTGTCATTTGTTTTCATTTGAATTGCAGAAGAAATACAAAGAAGAATTAGGAAGAAAAAAAAAATGGTTAAAGAATAAAGAACCAGAAACCATGAGAGAGAGAGGGAGGAATTAGGAAGAAAAAAAATTCACAGTGCGGTAGAGAATGCACTGTGCGAGAGAGAGAGAGAGAGAGAGAGGGTACCTTGAAAAAAAAGGTCTTCCTTCTTCTTCTTCTTCTCCTTCGTATGTTCTCCTCCCAAATCGTGTAAGCCCTAAAAGAATAAAAGAAAAAAAAGTATTTATAGTTAAGTTATAAACTAAGTTAACTTAAATAATAATCAACATTAACTAAACTAACCACTATTTAATTTTTAAAAAAACAGTGTTAAAAAAAAAGCACCTAGGCGACCGCCCAGGAACAAAACGACTAAGCGTCTAGGCGTCGCCTAGGTGCACGCCTAGCCTTTTCCGACTGCCTAGCCACCTAGTCGGGCGCCACCCCTCCAAAAACGCCTAGGCGACCGTCTAGGCGATGCCTTGACTACACTGGAATAACTTACATTGTCACAGGGTCAAAGAAAATGTAAAGTGATTGGAGTGCCAAAAGTTACGTAATGAAATGAAATAAGTGCAAGTATTCTGGAGGTTTCCAGTAGCGCAGTCTCCAGGTTTGTTTTAGTACTAGTACAGTGCTGCAACCAGCAGGCAATTGGCTGGGAGTTTGTTGGAGATTTTTGCCTTGCTAAGTGGAGCACATGACACCATTTAAAGTTAGGCCAAGATAAGTTAGATATAGGGGTATACCAGCCAATTAGGAAGGTAGGTGATTTCTGCATTAGCTAGTCTACTAGAAAAAAGTGGCAGTAAGTAGAAAAATTTGGTCTTTGGGAGGGATATGTCTAAGTATGGAGATCTAGGAATGACCTTATGGATCAAGAGAGACTTTTTCATTGAAAGTATAAATTTATTAAGATATAAAGTTAAGAGGGAGAATCTCCTAAGTCCTATGTACCAAGTTTGTCTAAAACACCTTCCTTGACCAATGAATCTGCAATTTTGTTAGCCTTACAAGAAGACTGTACATAATGTCCTAGCCCCTTAAAAGTAAAAGATAACTAATCGAGTGAGATAGCCAACCACCTCGAACATCGTATTTATGATCCTAGGACATATCACAACCCCCTAATGATGTGGTCCCATTGTTAGAAAATCAATTAGCAGGATACTTTTGAATCCTTTCTGAGGAGAAGACGAAAAGACTACAAGATCTTTGATCATTTTTTTTCTGCTTTCCCGAGTCATATTGTCCTACAAAATGCATCTGTTCCTCTCTTTCCAAAGGCACCAATTAGATGTGAATGTAAGTATTTTCTTTTAATCAATAGTTGCAGACAAAACATTTTTCTGATGAATAATGAGAATTGTATTAGTAGAAAAGAGTTGCACCAGCGTATGGGGAATGAGCCGTCTCCACAAAAAAACCCATACAAGTAGGGTTGTAAACGGATCGAATTTGGACCGGATTTGCCTAGATCTGAATCCGATCCGATTAAGAATCCAACAGATCCGAATCTGATCTGAGATCCATCGGATTATGAATTACCCAATCCGAATCAAATTACTTATTCAAGATCTGAATACGATCCGATTAACCCCAATATACCTAAAAATTAATATTTTAATTAAAAAATTAAAAATTATGATTAGTACTGTAGTATATTTGTAAAATTATATAAATATTAATATATTATTATTGTTATATATAATTTAATCGGATCGGCTCACTATAGATTCAAATCCGATCCGATTATAATCGGATTCAAGATCTTGGATCCGTATCCAACCGACGGATCTATAATAGGATAAGGATCCCGTCTAATCGGATCAAGATCTGATCCATTGACAGGCCTACATACAAGGATCAAAAATCACAATTTGCAAAATACAATTTTAGTCCAACTACGTACAAAGTCAGTGCTGTGGAATTCCGTGAATTCTTGAAGGGGAGCCACACAACTTCGCAACTTCATCCTATTGAAGCGCAAAGGTTAGGAGGAGTGAATTCGCTGTCCTCAAAGAGTCTCCTATTTCTCTCCCTCCAATTCCCCAACAGACAGTGTAGGGCAATATCTGCCAAAGGATGTTACACCTAATGCTGAACACTCCATGCAGCCGACCAAGAATGATTTTGCCCGCCTCCCTTGTGAATGTACCAGACATCCCAAAGAGGGAGGTAAATAATTTCCATATTACCCATGACATCAAGCAGTGGAAGAGAAGGTTCCTGATGCCTTGTGCCCGGTTCCCAACCTATTCGGAATCTGCATGTCCCTATTCCTGAAATGGTCCATGGTGAAGATTTTATCCAAGGCAATCATCCACATGAATGCACAAACTTCTGGAGTAACCAGTGCTTTCCAAAATTTTAAGAAATGGGGCCTCCTTAGAATCTTCTCGTCTCCCTTGTCTAGAAGGTACACCTACATCTAAAAATCCTGGTAGTGAAAGTCCCCTTAGAGTTACCCTATCAAGTTTCCATAGAGTTTGCCTTTCAAGCTTGCTTATCTTCAACTTCCACTTCTCTGGATTAATATCAACCCTGTACAAGGCATTCTTCAATATCCATGTATCTGAGATTCCTGCTAAGTAAAGTGCTCCAAACAATCTCTTGTTCCTTCTCTCGAAAATGTCACTAGCCAAAACCTCCATGGAAGTAGCTAGACTATAAATGCCGGGACACAACTTGCATAGTTGCAATGTCTCCTTGCCCCACTCAAATCGTACTCCTAGCATCGAACCTTGGTACCGTTTCTCACGACAAACCTGGTTTTCTCCAGAATACACTCTTGCACATTTATAATCCCCATCCAGACTCCTACACCATATGAGTTTCAAATAGAAGTATTCTCCACAAATTTTGATCATTATCACCTAAAGCACCTGTATACCAACCAAGATTGTGATCCATCACAATACTCAGTAAACAATATCAAAATCTCAAAGAGATTACAGCGTCAATCAAAATCTTCTTACATACTCGAAATGTAATAGGATATTGTCCATTACTCTCCATCTTCTCTTTTGTAGAACACATCATTTTGTAAGCAAACAACTCTTTGCCCACCAAATTACATGGATTCGGATTTGCCCAGTGTTTCTCTAACTTTGTTGGAAAAATGGATCCCACTTAAAGACTGTAAAATCAATAACCTTTCTGGCTGGGTACTAGGATGCGTTTAATAAAAAGCACTTAATGACTCATGAAGTATTATGCTAAAAAGTATTTTGCATCAACTATATTACGAAGTTGATATGTTCAATGAGTCATCTAGTAAGTGGTAGGTTGCAGTTGATTCTTAACGGTTTGCCACCACCTATGAGTACTCGGGAAATACTCTAGAGCCCTTACGAAAATCAAAGATACATTTGGATTCGATGAAAAGGTCATAATCACACTAAGGAACATCTCTTAAACTAATCACATCATATAGTTGATGCACACAGCTAGATGAATGGTTTTAATCATATAATGTGAACATTTATTTTGAAAAATACCAAATCTCTAATGTCTAAGTCTGAATTACATCTAATGCTGAAATTTTTGGATGAAGCTGAAAATTATGTTCTTTATGTTAAGGCTTAAAGTTTATAGATGTTAACTTGAGTATAATAGCATTATGGTTATATATCATTAACGTTTTATATCATAATAGTTGGCATACAATTTCAACATACATAAACAAGAGTTATCTAACCATAAAAGTTGGATTTTAAAAGAGGTTAATGAACTTAGATACTTGACAGGTGTTTTCACATGTAAACTTTCTTGTAACTTCTTCTTAAAGACAAGTAACTTTTTTGTTTTGGTTAAAAACAACTAAACTCTCTCCTAAATTAATTAAAGAGTTATGGTTGGACCCTATAAAATGGGGTAGTGAACCTTATTTGTAGTATCGAATTTGAAATTCAAAGTGTAGAGTATCTTTGGGTTGCCTCTAAAAATCTCTTTCACTTCCCTTCATTTGAGGGTAGAGAGGTGATTTAATCTTAAACCCATAAGGAATTTGATTTCCCCATATCTTGATCTTGATTCCCTAATTTTGAATCCTCTAGATATACTCTATTCCCTACTTTGTTTTAATCAAAAAACTTGTGGAGCGTTCTAGACTTCTTTAATAGACATTTCCTAACTCCAGAAATTTGAATATAAATCTTCTTTCTTTACTTTTGTGTATCTCATAGATTAAGAAAGGAAATACCCAGTGGATTTTCTCATCAATTTTTGCATAAATTACATGGAACTATATACCAATGTTCTAAGCTTCTTAACAAGTATTTTAGTCTTTCTCCTTTTGTAACAAGCTTTTAAAAAAAATTAATATAACTGCTTCAAAAAAATTTAGAAGAAAAGATTTTATCATGTAAAAGGGCATTCAACTAACAGTATTATGAGCTAACATGTATTTTAGTTCAATGTGATTATTTGGTCTTACTTTACATAATCTAATATAATTTATAGTTAAGCCTTCCTTTTATATACTTTATGAATTTATCCATTTAGTATCCGGTGTCTCAAATGCTTCTATAGAATAATTGTTCCTCTAATTAGATTGTGGCTTTACGCATGAATTGCTGTGAGTTTGTGACTGCTATTACCCAGGAGTTTCATTGGACATTTGTTCTGTTTCGAACTTGCTTTTTGTACTTTATATACTATTTTGTTTGTTATTGTTCTTTACTTTCTGTTCTGTGTGAAACTTCTTGTGTGGACTTCAGTAGTAATTTCTCTTGGACTTTATTTCCGTACAGTAGGCTCCCTTATAATTAATATTTCATAATTTAATGACCCCTAATAAATCATAATTTTTGAGCTATTCTCTTATATATAGTTGTATACTGATAAAATTTCCGTGAGAATAAATTTGTGCATTATGAAAACAAGAATGTATTTTTACACCATATATATATATATATATATTTATATTATATTCCATAAACTAGGTAGTAGGTAATAATAATACATACTGTACATACAATATCTTTTTTTTGGGTAGGATATTGTACATGATTGGTTATATGTAAACATCAATTAGTGAAGTTTGGAGAACATCAAAAGTATTTTAGCCTAATATGCGTTCTATAGTACAAAACCCTATCTTTCTCAAATCTAGGGACTTTTCATCTTCCTCTTTTCTTTTTTTCTTATCTTTCTTCCTTAGGCAAGGGTTTTGAACACCCTACCATTGATACCATTTCTCGATCCCCGAAAGGGGAATCCTTAGTGCAACATTCATAACAGAAAAGCTCTTGAAGAGCCTGGGAAAGCATCTCGGGGGCCGTTTGGCATCTATTATAGTGATTCTAGAAACGAACCAACTTGGATTCTCTAGTGCTGAGAATCCGTTTGGAAACAATTAGTCAGAATCCATTATAGAGAATAGATTGATAGGATCACATTTGGATGAAAACACCAAGATCACTGATATACTATTCCAACTGGATTGCATAATAAAATGTTCATCCGTTCTAATATAAAGCCTCATTAAACTGCCTGCTACAAAATTTATAAAATGCCAATATTATTCATGTCATGTTTTACTCTTTTTTTTTTTAATCGTAATGCCTATCTTGTAGAGTTGGGTGTTTGGGGGTGGGTCAGCGGTGGCGAGGGTGGTGGTGGGGGGTGGAGGTGGAGGTGGTGGTGGTCGCGGTAAGGGTGGTGGTGGCTGTGGGGGTGGTGGAGTGGAAACGATGCCAAACAGTTAACAGTCATTTGGAGGAACAATGTTTCTGATCCTGGTTGTTCCTCTGATCATCAAGATGGGTCGATGGTACATTATTATCGAGATGCAGCTCCTCCCCCCTGTTTCTTTTTTTAGGGCTAGCTTAATACATTTGTATCTACAAGAATTTGTACAGGAAAATGTAATGGCCCTAAAAGAAAGTTATGAAAATATATATTTTTTTCAAATGTAGTGATTACTTATATAAAATATTCACTTGTAATTAATAAAATCTCTTCCCACCACGATTATAATTATAAGGGGGCCTACTGTATTTTGAGAAGGTTATTTTGTGAATGTATTTCTTTTACTTTGCGGTTGACATCATGCATTGAATAGTTATTTTTTTTTTTTTGTTTAGAATTGTAATGCTGCAGTAGCGTGCATTCTTGATGACTAGTTGGTATGCTCTTTTGTGCTGTGCAGGAGAAAGTGATGTCATAGAAAAACCTTTAGATGCAGTTAAAGTGTATTCTGAAAAGGAGCTAATAAGGGAAATTGAGAAGATCATTTCGACTCTTGTACCAGAAAAAGATTGGTCTATCCGCATAGCTGCCATGCAGAGAGTTGAAGGCCTTGTCTTTGGAGGTTTGCATTAACTTAGTACTTTGGCTACCAGAATAGACAGGCTGTCTCAAATTATTATAGTTTCTAGAGTTTCTTATTGTGCGATTTGTTTTTGACTTTATATTATTTTAATAGTCAATGTCTTTGTTGTAAGAATAACACCATGTGGAGTGGACGACATAAAGTCAATTGGAAAAGAAACTGCATTTCTCCGGGTGGCGGTCACTTTAATTAAATTTACTCATGAAAGCATTCTAATACACGTCTTCGTTCAAGACTCTGGACAGAGTTAAAGGCAGTGTAGTTAAGGCGTTGCCTAGGCGTTTTTGGGGGTGGGGCGCCTGACTAGGTGATTAGGCAATCGGAAATAGCTAGGCGGTCGCCTAGGCGACGCCTAGGCGTTCGATATCTGGGCGGTCACCTAGGCGGTCTGCCTTATAAAAGCTGTTTTTTTTTTCTTTTTTTGCTTAAAAAAATCCCAATAAATAGAAAAAAAAAACATGTAATGAAGTAGTAACAAGATTCTAAATCATTTTTTTCACTAAAAATATTATTTTCGACGCAATCTGCTGAAGGTTGTACCTTCCAAAACAAACAAGATACTTCTAAAGCCAATATGAAGCTCAAAATTTAGAAATAAGAAAATTAGATGGGTCGAAGGTTGAAACATATACATAATCCAGTCCAGATAGGCAGATACACACTGTTGGACAGCACACGATGAAGCTCTTCTTAAATACTTTACTATTTCTTGGGTTCAAATGATGAAGCTCTTTTATTATTTCTATATTCCATAATCTTTAATCATCATGTTATAATTCTGAATAGGCTCTAGGGCTTAACATTATACATGTAACATGGACAGTGACACGAATATGGGTATTTGGCCTAGATTTTGAAGTGTTTAATACTCCACTATGTCAACATGTCTTTGGTTATGTGATATTAATGATTGTAATAGACTTTTTATTTTACGTTTTTGTGGAATGTGGGTATGGAGTTTTGGTCTTTTGGATGTTATATATAATAATATATATACGTGATATATATAAAATTATATATATATATATATATATATATATATATTTATATTAAATTTATCACCTAGGCAACGCCTCACCTAGCCGGGGCTAATTGCCTAGACGCCTTGACTACATTGGTTAAAGGAACTTTCTATTGGAAAAACAAGGGACCAGAAGGATCACCTAGTCAGTGGGGACTGGGGGGGGGGGGGGGGGGGGGGGTTGATGATCAAATCGAATAAAGAAGGGGGTATGAACTTGGGAGGCTTAAATTGAGTTTGGTAAATGGTTGTTGAGATTCCCTTAGAGAAAATACAAACTAGATCAATGGGTGGAATTCCAAACCCGCAACTCGTGTCAATTTTTGTCAGTTGGTTGTCCATGGAAAGCCATTACAATTTTCCTTCCTTCATTCCTTTGTCAAATTGGATGTCAGAGTGGGCAGCCTATTTAAGTTTTGGGAAAACGTATGGTGGTGTGACAATCCTCTCAAGCTTTCTAATCCTCATCTACAGTCTTAGCTGGCTGAAGAACAATTTCATTTTTGTCATAAGTATACAAAAGATCTGCAGAGTTCATTCCTAAAAATTCTGGAAGATATACTTGAGCAAACTTGCAAACTCAAGCCATTATTAGAGTAGAGGTTGGGAAGAGAACAATCTACACCCCCAAAAATTCTGATGTTTCTTTCTTTCCAAAGCCCCTAAAAGATTGCCAAAAGCAACATGCTCCAAAATACATTGCCCTTGCATGTAAATACACCTTGCGGCCAATTTGGATACCTCCTTAGGGATTGCCCGAGCTACTCCAAAGAGGGAGAGGAAGAAGTTCTAGACAGCCTAAGCCCAAGGACAATGGAGGAGATGATGCACATTTTCCTCAGCTACCCTACCGTACACATCCTGCATGTATTATGGATCATTATACTCTGATTCCTCAAATGATTTGTCGTGAGGATCTTATCCAAGATTGCTGATGAAATGAATGAGTTCTATTTGGTCAAGTTGCTTGTGCCTGCTATTACTTAGCGTAAGACCTCCGTCCCTAGAGCGATGTGGTAGAACTACCAGAAGATAATGGTCTAAAAATCTGTGCCGCAAGTGATTTATTTTGGATTGAAAATCTAGGCAGTCACGTTTTCATGTTCCAATTGAACACTTTCCATTTTTGATTACTTATGGTGAACATACCTCTAGCATTCCCCTTACAAACCCTTGTGGAAGTTTTATTTGTTATTGATTATGAAAAAAGTTTCAAAAGTCTAAGGGTTCAAGTAGAATACAATTAAGGAGCCCAAAGGAGATTAATACTGTGGAGGTTTGCTGAGGAAAATAATAGTCTTTTCATCTTTTGAGTAGTGTGGTAGTACTAGCAAGTAAGTTCGGAATAGTTAAATGGGATGGATGACTGATTACATTAGTACTACTAACTTATGGTTATGATGTTTATTAGGAGCTTCAAAGCATATATGGTGTTTGAAATAAACATTAGATTCTAGGTTGGGTATAAGTGCTTGATTGCATTTTGGGAGGATTTATAGTGTAGAGACTAGAGATAATACTTTATGTGCTACCTTCTTGATATTCGTAGATTAGATCCTCAAAAGAATGCAATAGCATCAGGAAACTACGAAAAGTGCAGGGAAGGGTTGTATGGAGTCCATATGTGTTGGAATTGTTAAGGATTTTGGACTTCCCTATGTCATTGTTTATTTAATTTTGTACATGGTAAGTACATTCTGGACCCTGGTAGTAGGCGTGGATGAGTTAATATGGACATGGGAACCTTTTGGCCAACTTTGTTATTCTTTTACACTGTCATATCTTCCTTTGTATTTGGGTTCAGATGGTTTGTTTTGTAACCATTATGATGTGCTAGAGGTTCAAGCAATCTAGGGTTTGAAGGAAAGACGAAGAAGAAAGAACATAGCTGTAAGAGCTCACATGGGACATAGCCCGATACGCTGCCTCTGTACTAGATCAAGCTCACGTGGGACATAACCCAATACGTTGCCTCCATAGTTGTTAAAGGTGTCGCCTAGGCGACCAAGCGCTCTACTGGGCTTAGGCGACCGGCTGCTTCAGGCGGTCATTATTAAAATTTTTTATATGCAATTTTATTATTGTTTAAGGATATAAAAATTTATTTTATTTGAATATGATTGTTTGGTAAACAAAAAAATATGTTATTTTATATACTTCTCATGTCTTTTACAATATAATACGTTAGGATTTGTATATCTAACAAAAAAAGTTTGCAGATAGAAGAAGAAAGAAGAAATGAAGAACGGTGTTAAGTATGTTTATCTCATGTCAACTTGTTCTCTCTCTCAATGGGTGGACCAATTGGTCTCTCGCCCTCTTTTTATGGGTGGATCATATAGTCCTCATTTGTTTTATTTCATGGTTGTTAATTTACAGATAGCTCAGGCAGCCCAATAACAAATTAAGAGCTTCTAAATGCCTCAAATTCCTTCTAGGACTCCCAAAACTCTCATAAACTCATATTTAAAGGGGCTTTTTTATAATTTAAATAAGTGTATGTCCTATAGTTATATATTTTACTTATCAATATTATTTTTATTACTTATCTTGAGTATAATCGAGAAAAAGAAAGAAATGAGAGTAAAATGTACGACATCCCCCTCTTCTCCCTCTTCTTTCTCCCTTATTCAACGTCACATTTGACTGTCGGGCTATTTTCTACTTTTTATTCAGTCTTATATTCTCTCCCCTCTCCTCTCTCCTCTCTCCACTCTCCTTCCTCTTTCTCTTTTCATTCCTGTTGGGCTGCCTATTTTTTATCTTTCATAATCTCTCTCTCCCTCATTTCAGTAGTCATTGTAGACTTCATTGTTATTCCATTTTTTTCCAACACTTGAAATCTCTCTTTATTATTCTTAGAACTGTCATTAATGATGGTTCTATCAAAGTGCATCTTGACAATGGTGTAATTTATATGAATGTATGGCTTCTTATAAAAGAAAATGCATCATATATAGATCTCATATTAGAGGGAATTTCTACAACAAAAAGTTCATTAGGCGATGCCTCGGGCAGCTCGGGCTACCGCCTTAGGCGTCCATGGGGTCTGTCGCCTCAAGTCGCTTGGTCGCCTTGACAACTATAGCTGCCTCTATACTAGATCAAGCCACCACCGACAACTTATTTGCTCTTAGACACTGACTTGGAATAATTACGATCTTAGTTCCAGTCGCGTCGTTCAAGTAACTAGATTACCTCCCACAAAGGTACAATATCATGCGGTTGAGCATCTGTTTGAAAGAGAATTGGTCCAGTCTGCATCACAAATGACAAAACCATGTATTTGTGTATTACCACACTTAGTATACAAGTGTTTTCCAGGCACGAGCCATCTGCCTCACAAGCACAACCCATTCGTGTTCCCCCCCCACCAACTGTCACCAACCCCACCCCGCACCCCCCCCCCACCCCCCCCCCCCCCCCCCCCCCCCCCCTTTAAACTTTTGAAAAAAGTTTTTTAAAAAAAATATGTATTGTATATTGCCTAGCATAGGCATGGAGGTGGATGGAGATCTAACCACATCCAATTGCAATTGAACTTGGGGAGAGTTCAATCACACCCACATGCCAACAAATGTCCATTTTAACCCCTATTAACCATGGTTAAGATTCACTAACCTTTGGGGTTCAATAATATAACCTTAGTTTTTTTTTTAAAATTTACCCCTAAAGATTAAAAATCATTAACTAGAGTTTAATATTTTTTCTACAAACTATGATTATATTGTTGAACCTGAAGGGTTAGTAAATCT